>CM061753.1:170416033-171616033 GCA_030979885.1 Lolium multiflorum | reverse complement strand
GGGAAAAAAATTCCTTTGCACATATGCCCTATCATGTATAAACATTCTTGAGATTTAAACTATATGTAATGTGCCATGCATTAACCCTAAAACATATATATGTAACTAACCCTAGATGATCAAACCCTACTTAATTAAAACAAATAACCCTAAACTATACGCATGCACTTTATGCGCAAAGGCGCGGTGCCTCTAATAATGTGTGCGCACTCGATCGATGATCCCTAAACCTTATACAACCCTGAAACCCTAATCCCTAATCCCTAAACCCTAAACACCCTAAACACTAAACCCTATACCCTAAACCCTAACCCTAACCCTAAACCCTAATTAAACCCTATATATAGGCCAACGACACTTAATTGTGCATCAAACAGGCCAGGGGTGCCTCGCGGTCCTCTAATTAAATTAAATGTGTCATGCATTAACCCTAAATCATATATATATAACTAACCATAGCTAATCAACCCTACTTAATGAAAACACATAACCCTAAACTATACTAGCTATAACCCGATCTAATAAAAACATGCTCTATATATAGCAGCTAGCTAGCAAACCGTAGATTAACACCAATTAATATATACATGGCCTATATCGATCATGTTGTATAACATATCCCTGAGATTCATTAATTAATTATATAATTATCGTGATAAATTAATTAACTTTAATTTTGATAAGTTCTCTCGAATGAAAACACATTTGATTAAGTTGCCTCATAATATATATATAATTAGTGTGCATGCATGGCCTACCATGCATTCGTGCATATATTTTAATGTATATTTGAACATATTCTTGGGGATTTCAATCTCTCTCTCTCTCGATCATCTATATATCGTTGGGAAAAACACACATATATATGCATGCAATTTATGCGTAAAGGCGCGGGTGCCTCTAATAATGTGTGTGCGCACTCGATCGATGATCCCTAGAACCTTAAACAACCCTAAAACCTTAAATCCCTAATCGCTAATCCCTAATCCCTAAACCTAAACACCCTAAACACTAAACCCTAAACCCTAGACCCTAAACCCTAAACCTAACCCTAACCCTAAACCCTAGCTAACCCTAAACCCTAATTAAACCCTATGTATAGGCCAACGACACTTAATTGTGCATCGAGCAGGCCAGGGGTGCCTCGCGGTCCTCTAATTAAATTAAATGTGCCATGCATTAACCCTAAACCATATATATGTAACTAACCCTAGCTAATCAACCCTACTTAATTAAAACACATAACCCTAAACTATACTAGATATAACCCGATCTAATAAAAACATGCTATATATATATATATATATATATATATATATATATATATATAGGGTTAAACTATTCTGCAACCGGTGCTCAGAATATTATTTTGAGCACCAACCAACCATATATATGGACGCGAGCCAGAAAAAAGAAATCCAACCACCGCTGAACCAATTGTGCCCGCAGCCCATCACCAATCGAGCGCCTCCAAGCACAAACCAGACGGCCACTGCCTCCAGCCGACCTTCCCGTCCACACGCCCGTCGGCCGCTGCGTCCACCCGGCTCTCCGCCGTCGGCTGGGGGCCCTACCGCCGCGCTGCCGCCGTTTACCGGGGCCCCTTCCCCGCGCTCGCGCCGCCGGCCGACTCCCCTTCCTAGCGCTCCCCGCTGCTGGCCCGAGCTCCCACCGCTGGTCCCCGCGCACCGCCTGGTTGCCATGGCGATCCATCCCCCGACCGCCTCGCTGCAGACCTCGTCCCGGTCCTCACGCCGCCTGGCCTCCCTCCCGCAGAGCCCCTTTATTCCCGTCCAGGCTCCTGGAGAGCAGCAGTACAACAGGTTCCACAGCTGCCCGCTGGTCAGCAATGGCGCCGGCCTTCCCTGTGGCGCGACCAGCAAGCCAGAGATCGACCTCCTCAGCTTACTCCAGTCAGTATCTTCACGCATCAATACGCAATTTGTGTGTGCGTGCGACCATATGTTGAACTGTTCGTTATTGTGCTTTGTGCTTGAATACAGCTAATTACATTTGCCTCATCTTGCCTCTTAGTCTCTATTGATTCGCTCCCACTGTATTGATCAATTTTGGTGATTATTTGCTGTCG
The DNA here is from genome assembly GCA_030979885.1 of Lolium multiflorum. NCBI lineage: Eukaryota > Viridiplantae > Streptophyta > Magnoliopsida > Poales > Poaceae > Lolium > Lolium multiflorum. The sequence goes on along the minus strand of CM061753.1, from coordinate 171,613,944 downwards.
GTGGAAAGTACAATTGGGGCAGAGCCGACAGTACAATTAGATTGTAAGAGCATATCAGTGTAAAATATAGCAATTCAGTCTATGAAGCTCAGACTGAATAATTTGGTAGCAGCTCAGACTGAATAATCCACGCCGGAGCTGTAGTCAGCTCGCCTGCTGCCACGGATTTGCTCTAGTTGAAGCTCTTCCTCGCGACCTTGGCATCTGGCGCCTAGTCGGGATCCTACTGCCACTGAACCAGCAGTACCAAAGTCCTATACATGCACACCACCTGCGCACATATTCAGGCAATCCACTTTCTGAAATAGTTGAACTCTACATTCAACTTAATTAATCATGTGGCTATGCACGATGAAAACTTCAACGGCCATGGTAAAACTCCAGAGCAAACATGTGTGTTCTTTTCCATACTACTGTTGTCTGCATAAGCTGAGGCATAACACCAAAATCCTAAAAAATCGAAAATCCCCTCTTCCTATCTCTTCTTTCTATTTCTCCCTACGGGTAGTCCAAGTTATCTATTCTCCCCGTTTCTCTCTATGGACAGTCCACGTTCAGTATTTTAGGAACAAAGCAGTTTACATATTTTTGTAAGGAGGAAGTAGAACTTCTCTAATGTCGCAGTACATGTTTTTTTTTATATTTTAGTCAATAAATTAACTGCAGTCAATTTTATAAGTAATTAAAATTGTCTCGAGGAGTACAAAAATTCGTTCCAAGAAGTACAAATAAGTAAAACTATAAAGTACAAGTATTCGGTTCTAGGTAATATAATAAGGAAAACTAGGAAGCACACATCTCTAGTTTCGAAATGTAGACAAAACAAAAGTAATATACTTGACAATGAGAAGTACAACCATTCAACACGAGCAATACACCCACTTAATATAGGAAGTACAAGAAACCCGACAAAGTCCAAATGTAGAAAAAACAAAATAATCATGTCATCTGCAAGGAAGTACGAGCAGTGATTCTGAGAAGTACAGGCGGAGACAACAGTAACTACAAGCGGTAATTACATGTCGAAAATACCCACACATAAGTTCACATAGCAACATTGTGAAGTTCAAATATTAAGATCCGGAAAGTGCAGAATCTCTTAAAATAGAATATAGGGACAATCTAACATTATCATTTTGAAGCACACATGCTAGTTTTTGTAAAACACACTACTATCAAAACATTTCCAGGAAGTACAACCACGAAGGCCAAGCAGTACAAGGACATGTCGTGGGAAGTTTAGATGCGCGTGGTTGTGCTGAGCATTTTGTGTGGCCATGGACCTCAAACGAACACCGTATGAGAAACTTATAGTCATTTTACTGAACACTTTCGTGAAACAGCGCCGAGAAGTACAACCGCATTTCCCTAGAAGTGCAAGTTCGTGTCGAGGGAAGTTCAATGCTCTGTTTTTACGGGGCGGAAATCTATTGTTCAAATCTCATCGATTTGATCACAACCCACTTCAATCATTGTCACCAAAAGCTTTATATGGTAGAGTATATGTCTAATTTCATTACCTACAACATTTTACAACAAATAAATGGATCTAATCTATTAAATTCAAATTGTTATCCCACAAAATATACCGGAAACATGATTTCAAAACTTCTAAAATTACTATCAAATCGTTTGGGGTTGGCAAAAGTGGTAGATACGAAAAAGATGCGCCATTTTGAGACCTTTCCAACCATATATCATTTGCATTGTTTAAATATACCGCATGGAAATCGCGGGGAAAATCATTCGGTGTCCATCACATAAAATGGGCGGACAGTAATTCCGGTTATTCTCTTAAACTGTAAGGAATTAGAGAAAACAATTGAAATAAGAAAGTTGCGCCTAGTCCATAGCTTTCCAACGACATATCATTTGCATCATTCCGATATACGGTTGAAACAAAGCATCCAAATTACTCTCCGCTCGTTTTTTGAGTACGTCCGAATTTCGGTATTTTCAAAATTGTTCAAAAACTATGAGGATTTTGAAAAAACTTAAAACATGAAAAAGTTGCGCAATTTCATTATCTTTCCAACGGTATATCATTTGCACAGTTTCGATAAGCGATTCGAAAATCGAACTAAAAGTTCGTTTTCTGGCCATATAGGAGCGTTTTCGTATTTTCAAAATTAAATTTAAACCGTGAAAAATCTGTGAAAAGTGTTAACATGAAAAAGTTGCGGTTTTTCATTATCTATCCAACAGTATATCATTTGCATAGTTCCGACAAATGGTTGAGAAACTCAAGGTATAATCAGTACCTCTGAAGAAAATGGAAAGTTCAGGTAAGTTCGACAGAAAGTTGAACCCTGTTATCTGGGAAGTACAACCTCGTGTCCAGGGAAGTTCAAGTCGGTGCTCAGAATATTATTCTGCAACCGGTTGCAGAATAGTGCTGGTATATATATATATATATATATATAGCAGCTAGCTAGCAAACCGTAGATTAACACCAATTAAAATAGACATGGCCTATATCGATCATGTTGTATAACATATCCCTGAGATTCATTAATTAATTATATAATTATCGTGATAAATTAATTAACTTGAATTTTGACAAGTTCTCTCGAATGAAAACACATTTGATTAAGTTGCCTCATAATATATATATAATTAGTGTGCATGCATGGCCTACAATGCATTCGTGCATATATTTTAATGTATATTTGAACATATTCTTGGGGATTTCAATCTCTCTCTCGATCATCTATATATCGTTGGTGGCCCAAAAAACACACATATATACGCATGCACTTTATGCGTAAAGGCGAGGGTGCCTCTAATAATGTGTGTGCGCACTCGATCGATGATCCCTAATCCTTAAACAACCCCTAAAACCTTAAATCCCTAATCCCTAATCCCTAAACCCTAAACACCCTAAACACTAAACCCTAAACCCTAGACCCTAAACCATAACCCTAACCCTAACCCTAACCCTATGTATAGGCCAACGACACTTAATTGTGCATCGAGTAGGCCAGGGGTGCCTCGCGGTCCTCTAATTAAATTAAATGTGCCATGCATTAACCCTAAACCATATATATGTAACTAACCCTAGCTAATCAACCCTACTTAATTAAAACACATAACCCTAAACTATACTAGCTAGTTATAACCCAATCTAATAAAAACATGCTCTATATATAGCAGCTAGCTAGCAAACCGTAGATTAAAACCAATTAAAATATACATGGCCTATATCGATCATGTTGTATAACATATCCCTGAGATTTATTAATTAATTATATAATTATCGTGATAAATTAATTAACTTGAATTTTGACAAGTTCTCTCGAATGAAAACACATTTTGATTAAGTTGCCTCATAATATATATATAATTAGTGTGCATGCATGGCCTACCATGCATTTGTGCATATATTTTAATGTATATTTGAACATATTCTTGGGGATTTCAATCTCTCTCTCGATCATCTATATATATCGTTGGTGGCCAAAACACACATATATACGCATGCACTTTATGCGTAAAGGCGCGGGTGCCTCTAATAATGTGTGCGCACTCGATCGATGATGATCCCTAAACCTTAAACAACCCTAAAACCCTAAATTAATTATCGATCTCCTGTGATTCATTAACTAATTATATATATAATTATCGATGATAAATTAATTAACTTGAATTTTGACAAGTTCTCTCGTATGAAAACACATCTGATCAAGTTGCCTCATAATATATATATATATAATTAGTGTGCATGCATGGCCTACCATGCATTCGTGCATATATTTTAATATATATTTGAACATATACTAGGGGATTTCAATCTCTCTCTCGATCATCTATATATCGTTGTTGGTGGCAAAAACACACATATATACGCATGCACTTTATGCGCAAAGGCGCGGTGCCTCTAATAATGTGTGTGCGCACTTGATCGATGATCCCTAAACCTTAAACAACCCTAAACCTCCCCTAAACCCTAAACACCCTAAACACTAAACCCTAGACCCTAAAGACCCTAAACACTAAACCCTAACCCTAAACCCTAAACACTAAACCCTAAACCCTAAACACCCTAAACACTAATTAAACCCTAAACCCTAGACCCTAAACACTAGACCCTAAACCCTAGACCCTAAACACCCTAAAAACTAAACCCTAGACCCTAAACACTGAACCCTAAACGTACCCTAGACCCTAGCTAAACACCCTAAACACTAAACCCTAAACCCTAAACCCTAGCTAACCCTAAACCCTAATTAAACCCTATATATAGGCCAACGACACTTAATTGTGCATCAAGCAGGCCAGGGGTGCCTCGCGGTCCTCTAGTTAAATTAAATGTGCCATGCATTAACCCAAAACCATATATATATAACTAACCCCTAGCTAATCAAACCCTAGTTAATTAAAACACATAACCCTAAACTATACTAGCTAGCTATAACCCGATCTAATAAAAACATGCTCTCTATATAGCAGCTAGCTAGCAAATTAAACAGTAGATTAACCCCAATTAATATATACATGGCCTATATCGATCATATGTTGTATAACATCTCCCTGAGATTCATTAATTAATTATATAATTATCGATGATAAATTAATTAACTTGAATTTTGACAAGTTCTCTCGAATGAAAACACATTTGATTAAGTTTCCTCATAATATATATATAATTAGTGTGCATGCATGGCCTACCATGCATGCATTCGTGCATATATTTTAATATATGTTTGAACATATTCTTGGGGATTTCTCTCTCTCTCTCTCTCTCTCTCTCTCTCTCTCTCTCGATCATCTATATATCGTTGGTGGCCAAAAAAACACACACACATATATACGCATGCACTTTATGCGCAAAGGCGCGTGTGCCTCTAATAATGTGTGTGCGCACTCGATCGATGATCCCTAAACCTTAAACCCTAAATAAACCCTAATCCCTAAACCCTAAACACCATAAACATTAAACCCTAAACCCTAGACCTAAACCCTAACCTCCTAACCCTAAACCCCAAACCCTAATTAAACCCTATATATAGGCCAATGACACTTAATTATGCATCAAGCAGGCCAGGGGTGCCTCGTGGTCCTCTAATTAAATTAAATGTGCCATGCATATATATATGTGTTTAATTTGGGGATTTCAATCGCTCTCTCGTATGTAGCTCTCTCTCTACCTCTCTCTCTCTCTCTCTCTCTCTCTCGTTAATTGGTGGCCAACAACACACACATGCACTTTGTGCGCAAAGGCATGCGCCTAATAATGTGTGCGCAGTCGATCGATCTAGTTTTGATTAATCATAGCACACAAATAAAGAAGTTGTATTTGAATCCACACAACCTAATCTAAAACACATAACCCCTAATATGGCCTAATTAATTAACCCCTTCTCTCTACCTAATTTGTGGAAATTGCACAAAATCAAAAGGGGTCCCTCACCAATTATGCATATCTGCTAGATTGTGATAAACTTTTGCCCCATATATATTTGGTGGATGGTTGCATCTTGGCATGTAAAACAATTAGTGTTTGCAAATGGCGTTGTCAAAATTTATGTACAAATGATTTATTTCCACCCAAAGTGCATAAAATGGGAGTTTTAATGAAGAAAGTACAAATAAAACAGCTCAACATGCTTCCACACCCCGATTTTCACACGAAGTAGAGCATATTTAAAGGATAATTCCAGAGTTTTACTATTTTTCAAGCAACTTTGCTAATTTTCCCCACTCACATGACTTTATGTCGATTTAACGAAAATATGGCGAATTTAAACTACATGGGCGGGATAGTTTGAATTGTGCGCGCGGCAAAGGGAACCGCCTATTCCTCAACCTTGTGCACGGCAAATTACACACGCAACTCCATTAAACGCCACCTACCGACCTTAATTATCACCCCGGCGGCCCGGCCGCATGACCCCCACCCACCCCTACACAACTTATCCCCGTCCGTGCGAAGAGCTTTCCCTCCCCGTCCCGTCCGTGCGAAGAAGCTTCCCCTCCCCTCGTTCTTCTCGAGACGCACCGGCGGTCAAGTTGATCCACGGTAGGGCTGCTATCTCTAGCTCAATCATGTATCGGGCAAGACGGCCTAACGATTTATATTTTCTTGATGCTGCTAAAAAATTCGTCAGTATGCTCGAACTAATTGGCACTTTATAGTTTTCCGCTCGATTTGTCATCGATCAATTTGTTCATTTGCGTGGGCATATAGAGTCAGTTCTGCACTCGATCCGTTAATTTGCTGAAATGCCATGGCAGAGTTTTGTACACGATCTGTTTGCTAAAATGTCGATGGGCATTTTTTTGTTTTGTACTCGACATGATTGCTGAAATGCATAATCATGTAGTATAGTTTTGTACTCGATGGATATACATTTCCTACTTCGCCTTAAATTAATCACCAACCACTGTATCTCATAATTAAACAGATGGACAGAACTTGGATACTGCATGGACACTTATGTTCCCCTTCATATATAAATGGTGTTCAACCTTTTATGGGGTTTATTAGAGCTCATGAAGGTCACAACCTGGACGTGTATTGCCCGCGCTGCACATGTATGAATGGTGAGAAGAGGCCTCACCCTGTAGTGGCAGATCATTTACACATTTTTGGGATGGACCGCACATATGTTAGGCGGGTTTAGCATGGTGAACCATATAATGATCCTTTAGCAGGAGAATCAGATCTTGCTCACACTGTATGTGTGCTGGCATATGTAGTTAATTATTTATATTGATGCTGCCGCTGTTTCAATCAATAGTTTGCATTGCTGTGCAAGGTTCTGTACTCAAATTTAACTTGTTGCGATGGATGGACGGGAAGGAGAGAAAAAGCGCTTGCTTCAGGAAACGGGTTTCAGCTCTGGGACATGTGCTGTGCCAGATGAGAAGGTAAATATGTAAAACGACATTTGTTCAGGTTGCATCCCTTAGATGTTTGTCTAATCGGTTGATGTACTAATTGCAGAAGCATAGAGTTGAAGAGGTCTCTCAGTTTGATGGGAGATTTGAAGATGAATCTCAGTTTGATGCACCTGTGGATGGTACTGATGACGAGCCTTTCATAGACGAAGGTCCTGCACCTGAGATTATCCAGCCTACGAAGGAGGCCGTGGACCGAGTACACAGCTTTGCGTTGAAGTGGATGCACGGGAGATCATCAGGGACGTCCGGTAGTCTCAAGACCACCCAGCCGATGCACATGTGGATGGTACCGATGACGAGCCTCTCATAGACGAAGGTCCTGCACCTGAGATTATCCAGCCTACAGAAGGAGGCCGTGGACCGAGTACACAGCTTTGCGTTGAAGAGGATGCACACCCGGAGATCATCAGGGCGTCCGTAGTCTCAGGACCACCCAGCCCCGATGCAAAATGTTGAGCTACTTTATGATTCGTACTCTTATGTTCGGTGCTGTAGTATGTTATGATTTGTACGCCTTTGGCGCTAGATTAAGCATTCTGGATGATCACGTTGCAAAATTCGACACCCACACAATCAGTTCATCGTATGAGTAGTAGCACAATTACTTCTACAGCGATTCCTGCCAGCGCATTAGTCGGTAGCATGAAACACTTTCAGGTACTCCCCTCGATTCATATTAATTGACTCAATTCTGTCTAGATATGGATGTATCTAGATGCATTTGTTAACTAGACTAACAAACTTGAGTCAATTAATATGAATCCGTGTAAACCGTCCAGTCCTCGAGCAGCAAGTTTATTGACTCTGGACTCCAAGCCTCTCGCGGCAAGCCATCGACGAAGCTTTGACCAGATCTTGGCCCGCAATTTTTTTTGTGTGGCGAATAGCAAAGCTTTGACCAGTTCCTCTCGGGATACAGCACGCCGGTGAGCTTGCACGGTTGCCATGAGCACTTTCCGGCGGTCCGCATCGTCCGGGAACGATCTCCAACGGGTTAACGAGGACATGCATGGCGGCCGGGGATTTTTTTGGTTTGAGCTTGGGATTTGGGGTTTTTCGGATAGGGGAGGAGGAACCGAGGAAGAGGAAGGAACAGCCGCGTGCTTGGCGCGTGGCGGTGTGCTTGAATTTCGAATTTTTGTGAAATGTTTCATTTCCCCGCTACAATTCGGGGGTTTCTTGACGCGCCAATGCGTCCCGCCGGGCAACTTCAAGTGAATTTGGGGTGCCACACTATGGGCCCTAGTTTCAGTGAGACATGTAATGACTAGTCACATCAGTAAGTTCACTGTGTAATAAAATATGTTACCCCTCCCCTTTATGTAGCACCCCTTCTCTCCCGATCGAGTGCCGATTGCCGACGGATGCAAGCCGCTAGCTCGATCCCCTCCTTTCGCCTCCACCGTCCAGGCATCCAACTTGGAGGGGCAAGCTGCATCTAGACCAAGCGGATTAGGTAGGACTAGTAATGTTCTTTCCTTTCTCGAGATCGGTTCTTTTTCCTCTCCTCGATATCTTGCGCATCTCTTTCCTATTCTGGGCGAAGGGGTGTCTTTCTGGTCACCCTCGAGCTGGGAGTGATTGATGGGGGTGGGGGGCGGGGGCTACCTTTGTTTCGATTGGGGTGTTCTTCCTTTATTTGTCGACATTTGCAACCTTTGTAGTTTATGCTGATCCTAACTGTATCTTGTACAGGAAAGGTAAGACCTCGGCGGTGGGGGCAATGGAGCGTAAGGCCACCACGCATGTGGGCAGTTGGATGAGCCTGAGCTGCGTCCCCAGCCCCGCGAAGCAGGTACTCCGTTTGCTTATCCACTCTTTAAAGTGTCTCTCTGCATCCTCAATCTGTTCCTGTTCTGGAATATGCTTAAAGTAGCACATGTCTTCATCTGTTTGTGCGTAAAGCCTCTGCGACACCATGCTCTATATTCTTCAGGGTTGGTACCTGTTCCGTGCCGAGGCTATGGGGAACGAGAATAGCGCCCCACCTGCTGCAGGAGCATGGCCCGATCTGCAGACAAGAAGCGAAATGCCACGAGTGGGCAGGGACCGCCAGGGGTAATTTTTTTTAACCAACTTACCATGATGTAGTCTGAATCTGATACTCCCTCAGATCCAAATTAATTGACTCAACTATCTGTAGATACGGATGTATCTAGATGTGTTTTAGCTCTAGATACTACTGCCTCCATCCCAAAGCTTTGGGCTTATATGATTTTTAGAAAGTCAAACTATACCATGTTTGACTAAGCTTTTACCAAAAATCAGTAACATGCAAAATACAAAATTAATATCATTAAATAGATAATAAAATATATTTTCCTACGGTATCTACACAGTATTATATTTGTTGATAGAATGTTCTAAAATTTTGGTCAAACTTTGCTTGTTTTGATTTCTCAAAAATAAATAAGGCTTAAGCTTTTGGATGGTGGTAGTACATTCATATCTAGACAAAGGTGAGTTAACTAGTTTTTTTGTCTGTCCATAGCTAGTGTTCACGCTGCAAAAGGCTAAGAGCATCCACTATATGCATTAGTCTATCTCATACAGTAATTCAATATCACTGCTGAGGTCTGCCTTTTGTTTTGCTATTCATATGCAGACTGAAACTTTAGGGCCTTTACTCAAAAGGAAGATCAAAACTGCGGCTGATCAGGCTGCCAGTATGTTGATGCCGCCCCATCTTCTAAATGCCTCTACAAGCACAAGGCCACGCGCCAGCTGGGTGGTGATCTTTTAATGAATATGGTATATTTTCTTAATCCACAAAACATGCCTTGATTTTTTCTCTGTTTATTGTCGGTTTTTTCTATGCTTGCCAAAAGTTTACAACAACAACAACCAAGCCTTTCAGTCCCAAACAAGTTGGGGTAGGATAGAGTTGAAACCCATAAGATCTCGAAGCCAAAAGTTTAGAAACACCAAATTCGTTTGCTTACAATCATCATACAGTAATGTTCATCTACTCCAGTTCCCCTAACCCAACAAAAAATGATGTTAATTACGATTTTTAGATTAAAAGAGCACCATTAGGTGCTGTTAATTACGACTTTGAGATTAAAATGTCATTTGCAATTGTTAATTACAATTTTGAGACAAATGGTTAGTTTAACCTCGATCTCTTCTGCTCTCCATTTTTCCCAACCGAACAAAAATGTAACCATTCCATTCCTCTGAAATGGAACCATTCCATTCCATTCCACGCTGTTTCAGAACCGAACACACCCTTGCATTGTTGTGAACTGTTGTCCATACACGGCCATACACTTCCACTTACATCCAGCACTATATGCATCAGTGTCTCGAGTCATTCAATATCACTGCTGAGATCTGTTCCCATTCTTATGCAGGCTGAAACTGCTGCGCCTTTACTCAAGTGGATGCAAATGAGGCTAATGAGGCTGCTGTGAGGACGATGGTGCCGGCACCATCTTCCGAAAACCTCTACAAGCACGAGGCCATGGGTGGGTGGTGACCTTTTAATGAATCTGGTATATTTTCTTAATCCACATACATGATTTCATTATTATCTAATTACTGTTGGCTTTGTCTAATGCTTACCAAAAGTTCAGAAACTGCGTTTGCTTACAATCATCATACACTAACTTTTCACTTTTCAGTCTGCCTCATCCAGTATATAAACTGTTGATTTCCATTGGCTTCTTTTGTAATCATTTGCATTGTTGTCAACTGTTCTCTATGCACAACCCTATTCTTCCACTTACACCCCGCACTATTTGCATCAGTCTATCTCATAGATTTATTAAATATCAATGATGAGTTCTGTTGCTATTCATATGCAGGATGAAACTTCTGTGCCTCTACTCAAATGGATAAAAAATGATCCGATGAGGCTGCTGTGAAGACGATGGTGCCGCCACCATCTTGAAAACCTCCTCAAGCACAAGGCCACGTGCCAGCTGGGTGGTACCCTTTAAGCAGGTATATTTTCTTAATTCTCATACATGATTTGATTTTTGTCTGTTTATTGCCGGCTTTGTCTAATGCTTACCAATAGTTCAAACACACACCTATTCTTCCACTTACATCCAGCACTATATGCATCAGTGTCTCATAGATTCATTTTATATATCACTGCTGATGTCTGTTGCTCTTCAATTTTCATATGCAGACTGAAACTGCTAAGCCTTCATTGGTCAAAAGGATTGCAACTGCTGCTGATGAGGCATCTGCAGAGGCTGCCACCAAGTTACTGTCAGCCCCACCTTCCGGATGCTTATATAAGCTCAAGTCCAAGGACCAGCCGGGCCGTAACCATCCAAGGGTTCGGGTATATTTTCTTAAGCCACATATACATGCCATGATTTATGTCTGATATTATCACCGGCTCTGTCTAATGCTTTTTGAAATTCGGAAACACCAAATTAGCATGCTTATATTCATCATACACTATTTTTTCACTGCTCAGTTTGTAACATAGTGTTATGCACTCGCTTGTCAACATTTGCATTTCTCTAAACTATGCACTTTACACAACCTAATTCTTCCACTTACATTCAGCGCTACGCACCAGTAGTACCTCCCATGTTCCCTTCACCATCCCGATGCCGAGCTTGCGGGAATATGGCGGGCCCATGTACATACCCCGCATATAACACCTCCTATGGCTCTATCTACCTTTCTAGTAGCTCCTTCACAGAGTTACAGGTATGTATTCTCAGTGGTTTAGCATGAATTGGCATATAGTAAAGTCTTGTTTTTAGTCTTCCTGCTTCTTACATTTGTATCAATTTTCACATGCAGACTGTACCTTGTGAACTTCGTCCAATGATTAACCAGATGTGTCCGCATGAAGGGTCTTTCACTATGCATGGCAATGGCAAATTGATGAACACCTACACGGTCTATGAGGTGTATGTCTACAAGACGCAGGCCATCACATATTTGTATGGACATGATTGTAGAAAGTTTGCTTTTGACTACGGCCTGAAGAAGGGCGGCGAGCTTGTAACGACCCGAACCTGGTAGGGTTCGAATCTCTGTGCTTACTGTGCTATCCCTGGATCGTAGCTAGCACACACAGTAACAAATGAATATCAAGATAACATACGTCATTTTATTACAACCGAAATATCCAGAGTATATTTATTACATCCTTGCACAGCATAGTGGCTGGCTCACATTACAGTGGAAACATAAAGGTACGTCTTGGGCTTCATCAACGCCACAGGGCTTGTTGAGTATAGACCCATGATCCTAGTCGTCCTCACTCATCATCTGCAACAGGTAAAGTTACAGCCAAAAACATTTGGTCAATACTTTGAATGTATTGGCAAGTTACACAAGTTGCAAAGTGGTTTATATTTTTATACATGCAAAGGTATGTCAAAGGAAGGCTCAGGGTTTATTTTGCGTAAAGCCAATTTTGTTTTGTGAACATATTTTTAGAATCTTTCTTTGTCTTTATATATTTTTAAAACAAAATAATATAGGGCTGGACAAACACAAGGAATCCACCAAGGTTCACCATCCTACATCCCATCCCCAAAACAAGCTAAACTAACTCCAGAGCCACTCACTGGATAGAGTTAGCATGCAATAAGTTTTTAGGCAACACTAAATTCAGAGCCACTCACTGGATGAAAGTGGTAATTGCAAAATAGTTCGGACAATCCTAATTTCAGAGCCACTCACTGGATAAACTTAGCATGCCAAACCAATTTTTGAAAAGGTTTTGAAAACATAGGAGATTCTTCATCCGCTTCAATCTTCAGTTGCTCAAATTTCTCATATCCGGAAGCACGGCTAATCGATTAGATCATACACTCTGCAGAGGTTGTACACTTTCCCCACATGTCACAATCCATCCTTTTTGTTGTATCCTTCATTTGGCTTAACCGGGCATGGATCATGACGAAGTTTTCCATAGAAGCCCCCTATACATAATCCCAGTCCGCCCGCAACTATGATCCGAAGAACCCTCTCCAATGGCGGTACCGATGCAAGGGTTTCCCTCTATGTACGACTAAGCCAGAGCCCATATAGCATGTGGCTGTACTGGAAGCTTCTTTAACTGAAACTTTGAAGATCTCTTTGACCCTAGGCGGCGGTCCCCACCAAAACCTGAGTCTGCAGAGCCACTCACTGGATGCAGCTCTTGTAGACGCTCCCAACATACCACTCCGCCCAGAGGAAAACATTTTGATAAGTTTTTTATTTCAAAACTATTTTCACCATATCACCCCAGAATGGGCGCATGTCAATTTTCATAAATGGTTTTATTCTTTGAAAACCCATATCCCACGTCTACCAAGCAATTGGCTAAGCACTCATATAATATACGCATTTTAGTAAAAGGGCTACAAGGAACATGGTAAGAAATCCTATGGCTCTCTACTAGGATAGCAAAGCATAATTTCCCTACACATGCATTTCTACGAAAATATTTGTAAAACATGCATATCAAAAATAGTAGGACAAAAGTCATGTGTAACTTGCCTTTCATTGGTGAAGAATAGTTATCTTGTCAACATAGCTACCAATATTAATTCCTTGATAATTCATCCCGTCACTCTTCGTGAAATCTATCGCAACGAAAAGGAAAGAATACTATACATAAACATACACACATCTCAAAAGGAAATATCCAACAAAAACGAAATATGGAAAATATAAATAAACTCCAAATAAAACCAAATTACTTTATTTAGTATTCACTAGCAACACTAATTATATTAAGGATACCCTGATTAAACTTGGGTATTTTCCAAATTAGAATTATGTGGGAACTAAAATTATAACGTAAGATTTTATACACAAGTTAAAGAATGAGATGGGAAAATGGTTTAAGGGTTCTAACAGAGTTGTATGATCATAAGGTACAGTTTTGCCGAAAGGATGTTATTAAATGGAAATCAAGAATTTAAGTCATGACAAAAATACTCAATATCTCTCAATTGAAATTTGAATATTTTATAACTGTCAAAACTTGATTCTAACGGTTCAGTTGGATTGTATATTTCCTATTGATAGGGATACCACTTTTACGAAATTTGCCTGAGCAAAACTAAAGATATGATTTGTTTCTTAGAAGTCATGGCATTTGTGTTGGTCCAAGCTGACGGGAAAAGAAAACAATTACATATATGGGGTAGGCACGAGGATGTTTGTGTTAGCAGATACAGTTTCAGGTAAGGGAAACAACAAATACGATCTCAATCATATGGTGGCATACTGTTTTGGTTAGGTTTAGGAAACGTAACTATCTGCATAGATGGACTGACCAGAACGCGAAGTCTTACCAACGATGGAGCAGGTAATCGACACTTCGACAGTATGTTTGACTGTGCGCTGCAGGTTGACAGAGACGTCGAAGTAGGAGTCTGCAGAGCCTGCGAAGTAGCAAAGATCTAGCGTGGGTGCTGTAGGAGATGATGGCCGGGATCCTTAGAGGTACTTCCCTCTCCTCCTAACATCATCCTTGTATGTACCTAGGAACACTCCCTCTCGTCGTTGTTGTGGAGGGTAACCGGCTGCACAAATGAATGGATTTTTTTACTCAAAACAAATGCGTTCTATCGACATAAGATGGAAGAGAGAAGATACACGGCCTTAGCCCCTCTGGACCTGGCAGAATCGACGATTGGCGTCGTCGTTGCCAGTGAAATTCTCAACGACAAAATCCGGCAGGGATGCAGCAGGAAATTGAGCTGGAATTGGTGGAGTGAGGAAGCGGATCAAGGGGAGGCTCGGGCGCTGCATATAAAGGAAGAGGAGAGACCAGGGGACGGGGCGCCGAAGGGAAGTCGACGGTTGATTGGACTCCAACGTATGGTGATTTAAGATGCGGTAACGTGGGGTTTTAATGGCCTGAATTGATCTGTGATCGAATGGGGAGTAACTTTCGCGTTCAAGGCGAGGCGTTTAGAGCTCCAGAATTAATGGAATCATGATGGGAAGGTATGTCCATGGTTGTATGTTCAGTTTCTGAATCTGAACGTAAGTGCACCAGGATGAAGACGACCAGCTCTGCGGGTTGTTCTATCTTGTTAGGCGAGCCTGATGAGGCCCAATAATGAAAAGATGAGAGAACAAAATACAGGAATGAGAGGTGGGTTGGACTGGTTTGATTAGGCCAGTTTGGTCGGCTATTTTCCTCTATTCTAGAAAAAGGCTTCACATACTATTATATCTTTAAATAGAAATTTCAGAAAATCCAACTAAAACAAAATACTTATAATGGGCATAGGAAATATACTAGTAAATTTGCCCGTGCGTTGCACCGGGTAAACAAACCACGCAAATGCACCAGCATATCATCCGTGATGACACTTTTTCTTGGTGACACCATCGACTAAGGTGCTCTTATTTTCTCCTACTCATGACCAACATAATTAATCGAATCAAAAATAGCAATGCAAAAAATTAGATTTTACATTGACTACTTTGTTCCGTACACTACATTTTTGTATGATCTTCTCGTCACAATTTGTTTGTTTATATCTCCGCTCTTGACAATATCATCCGCAATTTTAGCTCCTCTTTGCTACATTGCCACACATATTTAAGAACACCGTGTAGAACAACACAGTGTGCATATTGTAGTCTATAGTGTGGCAGGGAACTGTATTTAAAACATTGAATTCAATATATGTAGTATGAGAAAATAAATTAGAGATTCAGGAAATCATAATTCCTGAAGCGAAGGGGTAGCATGAAAGATCACAATGTCCAGAATTTTTACGTCCTTGAACAAGTATGACACCTACAGATCACATTATCAAAAAAAGAACCAGAACCAAAGTAGCAAAAATTGCTAATCCATGTAACTATGAAGACAAAGGAAATTGTCAATTGATCTACCACCATTTGTTTAATTTTCTAAAATAATAAGATGGACATATACTGAAGCGTGAGAACATTGAACGCTAATAATCGCTGAATCTAGATTCTGCCGCTTGTCCAGTGACATAGCGAGTTCATCTCACTTTATCAACCTAATCTGCATGACACATGCAAGAGGTACTTCATTCCAACGCGCACTCAATAATCTCAGAGCAGGGCAACACCGTGAGCAGCTGGATGATGGTCTGCTCCTTTTCATTACTTTCACCACCTATCCTGGCACCATGCTGCCTTCGATGGATTTGATCTTATCTGAATAAGATGCACTGGCGCCTTGCCGTTGACCTTCTCGAGCAGTTTGCAGATCCTTCACCCTGGACGTGCCCACTCAGACGAAGTGCTCGACGAACTCCGACGCGGCGCAGGAAAAGAACGGCTCCCCAGCGCGGTGTACTTGTCAGTTTTCGACATCCTCTTGCAGCTCGAGATGGCCTGGTTGGCGCGGGTCGGCAACATCCTGTAAACTGACTCCAGTCTATGGCAGCTCCTGAAACTTGCTCTTCGAGCGTCCGCTGTCCTTGAAGAAGCGCCACAAGAACTCGCTATAGCTCCACAGGCCGCCACCTAGATGTCAACGCGTGCAGAGTGTTAGACTGTATATTCTGTATATGTAATCTGTAACCTGTACGTACCCCCTGGTACCCATATATATATTGAGGTAGGCCACGCCCCAGAGCGTTGAGCCAATCCCACCCAAAACATCCCGTGTCTCTACGTTTAACATGGTATCAGACTAGGTCAACAAATCCTACCCTAGCCGCCGCCCCCTCTCATCTGCCGCCGCTCACCTTCTCCGGCCGCCGCCATGACTGAGGCGGGTGCATCGGCCTCCTCCTCGCCTGCGCTCCCTGCTTCTGTCCCTGCCTCGACGGCCCCGCTCATCCCGCCGTCGCTGGCGGCTCTGCTCGCCAACACCGCCACCAGCCAGATGGCCCCGGCGATCTCGTCGCGCCCTCTGCACCTCGGTACTGCGGCGTTCTCTGGTGGGTTCTTCCCGCCGCCGCCGGCTACACCGGTGCCGTCGCCATCCTTCCCGCCTCCGCCACCGTCGTTTGCGCCTTCGGCGCCCATGGTGCCCTACACGGCGCTTCCGACCAACCTCTCCGGCCCGCCGATCCCGCAGTTACCGGGGTTTGCCGCCGCGCCTCAGGAGGCTTCGGTTCTGCCCCACGTCACAGTGGTGCCTGATGCCCCGGCCCATGCCGATGGTGCTGCTGCACCGACCGCTCAACAACTGGCGAACCTCATCACCGTACGCCTCACGCAGGACAACTACCTGTACTGGCGTGCCCAGATCCTGCCGCTACTCCGCAGCCGCTATCTTGACGGCTACGTCGATGGGAGCTTCACCTGCCCGCCGCGCACCGTCGCGGCGTTTCTCGCGGATGGAACAAGGGTGGCTGCGCCGAACCCCCTCCACCGTACCTGGGTTGCTCAGGACCAGGCCATTGTCTCCGCGTTGCAGTCGTCATTGACGGAGAGTGTTGCCGGCCTGGTTCTCTTCGCCTCGTCCTCCTTCGACATATGGAGTACACTCGAGCACACGTTCTCGCAGCAGTCTACTGCTCGTGGCACGGCCCTTCGGCGTCAACTCGGTGATTGCAAGAAGCTCGACTCCTCTGCGCATGACTACTTCAACAAGGTGAAGACGCTCGCGGACACACTGACGTCCATTGGGCAGCCGCTTCGCGATGAGGAGTTCACGGAGTACGTTCTTCACGGCCTCGACAGCGACTACGACAACCTCGTCGAGCACGTCAACGGCCGCGAAACACCCATACAGCAGCGGGACCTCTACTCCCGCCTGATCTACACCGAGCGTCGCATCGAGGAGCGCCGCACCACTCCGATCACGGACCATGCTGCTGCACACGCGGCGTATCGTGGCGCCCCCAGTGGCAGCCGTACGCCTGCACCTGCGCCTGCGCCTCGCCCGCCATCTGGTCCGCCCGCTGGAGGTGGCGGCCAGTGGCAACCACGCGCACCTGCTCAGCCGAATAACGGCGGTCGCCCTCGCCCCACCTGTCAGCTGTGCGGCATTCAGGGACATATGGCGTCCAAGTGCCACCGCCGGTTCAAACGTGACTTCCTTGGCATCGGCAACGACGGCCGTGGTAACGAAAAGCAGGCCGCCATCGCCGACAGCTATTCGGGAAACTACTCGGGCTATACGCCATCTTACTCAGTTGATCCCACCTGGTACTTCGACACCGGTGCAACGGATCATATGACTAGTGAGGTGGCCAAGCTCAACTCGCAGGAGCCCTACCGTGGACATGACAAGGTCCGCACCGCCGATGGTTCAGGTATGCCCATCACTCATGTTGGCCAGACATCTCTCCTCTCTAGCACCTCCCGTAGACTCCACCTTCGTAATGTTCTCTGTGTTCCACATGTTACTCGCAATTTATTATCTGTTCGTAAGTTTACTTATGATAATGATGTTTTTTGTGAGTTTCATCCGTTTCATCTTCTCATTAAGGACCGAGTCACACGGGAGGTTCTGCTTAGAGGTCGGGTTCATCAGGGCCTCTATGCACTGGAGGCGCCGGCGTCTGGATCACCTGACCCGGAGGTCTTCAGTGGTGTGCGCGTGTCGCCGGCTCATTGGCATGCGCGGCTTGGTCATCCTGCATCCCCCATAGTCAGCCATGTACTCAGTCGTCATGAGCTTCCTACATCATCTAGCAATAAAAACTTAGCAGTCTGTGATGCTTGTCAGCAGGGAAAGAGTCATCAACAACCTTTTGTTTCTTCTACTCGTATTGTTAAGTCCCCACTTGAACTTGTTTATTCGGATGTATGGGGCCCTGCCCAAACCTCTGTTAGTGGTCATAAGTATTATGTCAGTTTCATTGATGCCTACAGTCGATTTACTTGGCTGTATTTACTTAAGAGCAAAGCTGATGTGTTTAATGTTTTCTTGCAATTTCAATTGCATGTAGAACGCCTTCTCAAGCATAAGATCATTCATGTTCAGTCGGATTGGGGGGGTGAATATCGCAACCTCAACACCTTCTTTAACAAACTTGGGATTTCACATCGTGTGTCTTGTCCTCATACACATCAGCAGAATGGTGCGGTTGAACGCAAGCACCGTCACATAGTTGAAACTGGTCTAACTCTTCTTGCCCATGCATCTGTACCCTTTCGGTTTTGGAGTGATGCTTTTTCCACTGCTTGCTTCTTGATCAACAGAACTCCCTCTAGAGTTCTCCACATGAAGACACCTCTTGAACTATTGTTTAAGGAAATCCCTGATTATACGTTCTTTAAAGTCTTTGGTTGTGCTTGTTGGCCTCATCTTAGGCCCTACAATAACCATAAGCTTGAATTTCGTTCCAAAAAGTGTGTTTTTCTTGGGTACAGTGCGCTTCACAAAGGCTACAAGTGCCTTCACGTTCCTAGTAATCGTGTTTATATCTCTCGTGACGTTGTCTTCGATGAGAATCTGTTTCCCTTCTCAAATATGCCATCATCTCATTCTGTGCCACCCACAAACTCCACTCTTGTTAGTCCTGGCCAATTTGATGATGCTGCATATTCTCCTGCATTATTGCCTAACCATGGTGCAGGTACTGCTCGCGGCGCTCGCTTGGAGGTCCTGGACGCCCCAGTCGACGTTCACGTCGATCGGTGCATGGCGCATGCACCCGCGCCACGCCCCGAGGCGCCTCCGCCGCCGCCTCTGGTGACCAGGCCGCTATCGCCTGCGCGGCCTTCCTCGCCTCCTGCGGGTGGGCCACCACCTGCGTCGCCCCGGCCTGGCTCGCCACCTCCAGCTGGGCCTGAGTCGCCCTGTGCGTCGCCTTGCGCGTCGCCCACGCCCTCCGCCCAAGCTGGGCTGCCTTCACCTGGGCCGCCACCGGCGTCGCCCGCGTGCTCTACACCGCCGCCTGACGCTGGCTCCCAGGCCTCAGCTGCGTCGTCGTCGTCTGCCTCAAGCGACGCTCCTCCACCGCCTCCTGCCACTATCTCGCTGCGTCCCCACACTCGCAGTCGCAGTGGAATTCATCGGCCCAAGACACGTACTGACGACACTGTAGCATGGATTGCTGCCTGCTTGGCTCAAGCACAGTCTGATCCAACTGCTGAGCCCCGTCACTACCAAGCTGCGATGAGCATCCCGCACTGGCGTGCTGCCATGGATCTTGAGTTTCAGGCTCTTCGTCAGAATGGTACCTGGCAGCTGGTTCCTCCTCGTCCTGGTGTCAACGTCATTGACTCCAAGTGGATATTTAAAGTCAAGAAGCATGCTGATGGCTCTATTGAGCGATACAAGGCTAGACTGGTTGCAAAAGGCTTCAAGCAACGGTATGGGCTAGACTATGAGGATACATTCAGTCCTGTAGTCAAACCCACCACTATTCGGCTGCTTCTCTCACTTGCTGTCACTCGTGGTTGGGATCTTCGTCAGATGGATGTTCAGAATGCTTTCCTCCATGGTGTATTGGAGGAAGAAGTATACATGCGCCAGCCTCCTGGTTTTGTTGATTCTGCTCGCCCACAGCACCTCTGTCGCTTGGTCAAGGCACTCTATGGCCTGAAGCAGGCTCCTCGTGCATGGCATGCACGGCTTGGTGCTGCTCTGCGCTCCCACGGTTTTGTGCCCTCTACAGCTGACACTTCACTGTTTCTTCTTCAGCGTCCAGAGATTACCATGTATCTCCTGGTTTATGTTGATGATATTATTCTGGTTAGCTCCTCTGCTGCAGCTACGGATCGTCTCATTGTGGCTCTTGGTTCTGATTTTGCTCTCAAGGATCTTGGCAAGCTACACTATTTTCTTGGGCTCGAGGTCACTTACCCTGGTGATGGCCTTGCTCTGTCACAGCAGAAGTACTCGCAGGATCTGTTACGGCGTGCTGGCATGCTTGAGTGCAAGGCTGCTACTACGCCTATGTCTTCTACTGACACTCTGTCTGCTACTGATGGTACTCTGCTGTCTGCTGATGATGCTACTGAGTATCGGAGTGTTGTTGGAGGTCTCCAGTACCTCACCATCACTCGGCCTGATGTCTCCTATGCAGTTAACCGTGTCTGCCAGTATCTTCATTCACCACGGGATACTCATTGGTCTGCTGTTAAGCGCATCCTGCGCTATGTTCGTTCTACTCTCACATTTGGACTTCACCTGAGGCCGGCACCTTCAGCTGTGCTCTCAGCTTTCAGTGATGCGGATTGGGCTGGTAACCCAGATGACCGGCGATCAACGGGGGGACATGCAGTATTCTTTGGTCCGAACTTGATCGCCTGGAGTGCACGTAAGCAAGCTACAGTGTCTCGGAGTAGTACTGAAGCTGAATACAAGGCTGTTGCCAATGCCACCGCGGAGCTCATTTGGGTTCAGTCTCTGCTGCGAGAGTTGAGGATTGCCCAGAGACAGCCACCTGTTCTTTGGTGTGACAACATCGGTGCTACATACTTGTCCTCAAACCCAGTATTTCATGCCCGAACGAAACACATCGAAGTCGACTATCACTTTGTGAGAGAACGAGTTGCAAAGAAGCTCCTTCAGATCAGGTTTATCTCATCTAAAGATCAACTTGCTGATATCTTCACCAAACCGTTGTCGCTTCCGCTGTTCACAGGATGTAGACGCAATCTTAACTTACTGAACACTTCAGGTCACAGTTAAGATTGAGGGAGGGTGTTAGACTGTATATTCTGTATATGTAATCTGTAACCTGTACGTACCCCTTGGTACCCATATATATATTGAGGTAGGCCACGCCCCAGAGCGTTGAGCCAATCCCACCCAAAACATCCTGTGTCTCTACGTTTAACACAGAGTATCAGTATGACGCCCCAACAGCTGACGTACAAAATTTTCGTGGACCCTGGCCTGCCGGAATCAGCTCAGTCTTCCAGCGCCTCCTCCGGTCCTGTCTCATGCTAGAGATGGACCTCCCGAGATCGTCATGCAGCACCGCTGAGACGTAAGCGCGCGGCGATCGGCGCCAGGCCAAAGCCGGGCTGTCGCGACTTCTTGCACGGCTCGGCCATCATGATCCTGGAATCAAATTCGTGCATAGATTGTTTGTCCCGGCTGGGTGCTGCTGGCCCTTGTTTATGTCATCAGATCGATTGAGATTGGGTAAGAATACGATACAACGCCGGTTTCTTTTCTAGGATACGATGGTTAGCTAGCTGTTTGAGGATTCTCGAGCGGGTTTCTGCCTGACTCTATGGGTCAGCGCTCTTTGTGGGGTTGATTCTGCCCACGCAGCCGTATACGAGTTTTACACGGTTCCAGGCTTCTTGCGGGGCAAATTGATATATACACGATTCTTAAACCATCGACGGACGAAACCATGTTAGCACTGATAGTACGGACGAAACGACGGAAACATTTCTTCCTTTATTATTAGGTATAGATATAGATTTTCCACCCAACTTTAGTTTTATAAAACAATTTTTTTTAAAAAAACATATAGGTGATATATTTAAATCATTTCGAACTATATATTTGAGGATGTCATGTTATCCCCGTCTCATATTACTTTGTTTTATTTTCGAAATGAAATAAGATATATTTGAAATGCAATAAACTTCAAATAACTCCACAAACTCTATATTTTCCAAACCATGTATAATTTGGAAATGTCATATTATTTCCTCTCTTAGATAATTCAAAAAGGTTTGGAAAAATGTTTTAAACGCCACTTAGATCCAAATGTTAAAACACAACACACAAATCGGATTTGTTTAAAATCCCCTCAACCAAGATTTATAATTTGGATAGTCATATGTATCCGCTCATGTATAATGTTTCCATCGTAATTGAGAAAGTTTAAACAAGTCCTCAAAAAGTTTTACTTTCTTTAGAAAATTCAACAAAGTCAACAATTCAATCACCTTATTTTATTTTTATTTAACATTTCAAAATTTGGAAAATTTTGGGATGTTACAAACTACCATCCTTAAAAGGAATCTCGTCCTCGAGATTCGAGAAGGCTAGAAAGAAAATGGGTTTGGGGAGAATCAATGGTGCTACCACCCTTAAAAGAAAGTCTTCGTAGATCACCAAATATCTTCTAGGTATCTCCAATTACTTAGTATTCTTTAGGTCTTCTCCACATCTTGGATCCATGTTCTCGGTCTCGAGGGTTTATGGTAGGAAAGAGGTAGATCCTAGGGAGAAAGAACTATAGATATACCCTTCCAAACAAATTTTATTATGAAAATAATTTTATTTGTGAGTGTCATGAAAACAAGAAAAATGACGACTCACAAATCACACAAATCGTCGTATCTCACGATTTAGCTAATCCTATCAGGTCTTTGGTTCCTAATAGGTCATTTTGGGATCTTCAAAGTCTTTAGAGTCTTCGGTATTTATAACTTGGTTCCTTTTGACGACGTCCGATGGTGTCACTGTAGATAAGATCATCACCTTGGAACTGAAACCACTTGCGCTTGAAGAATATTAAGAGAAGAGTTTTTCAAATTATTTTCCAAAATCAAATAGGACGAGAAATGCAATAACTGAGAAGTAGAATACAAGAATCTTCCACACATAGTTTATCTTTCCCAAACTAAGTATTCTTGACAAAAGAGATTTTTTTTGAGACGTTCCGGTTGGAGTGGGTGATGTCCAACTACATGTTTCAAGAGGCAAGAGACCAGAAATCATTTGTTTCATACCTAAGAAAGATGAGTAGTATGAGAGTATTTTTCAAAAACTTTTTAAGAATATAGTTGATCCTATGGTTTCCATTTTCTAGGGTCACGTCCTACAGTCAACATATGCTCTGATACCATTTTGTAACGACCCGAACCTGGTAGGGTTCGAATCTCTGTGCTTACTGTGCAATCCCTGGATCGTAGCTAGCACACACAGTAACAAATGAATATCAAGATAACATACGTCATTTTATTACAACCGAAATATCCAGAGTATATTTATTACATCCTTGCACAACATAGTGGCTGGCTCACATTACAGTGGAAACATAAAGGTACGTCTTGGGCTTCGTCAACGCCACAGGGCTTGTTGAGTATAGACCCATGATCCTAGTCGTCCTCACTCATCATCTGCAACAGGTAAAGTTACAGCCAAAAACATTTGGTCAATACTTTGAATGTATTGGCAAGTTACACAAGTTGCAAAGTGGTTTATATTTTTATACAAGCAAAGGTATGTCAAAGGAAGGCTCAGGGTTTATTTTGCGTAAAGCCAATTTTGTTTTGTGAACATATTTTTAGAATCTTTCTTTGTCTTTATATATTTTTAAAACAAAATAATATAGGGCTGGACAAACACAACGAATCCACCAAGGTTCACCATCCTACATCCCATCCCCAAAACAAGCTAAACTAACTCCAGAGCCACTCACTGGATAGAGTTAGCATGCAATAAGTTTTTAGGCAACACTAAATTCAGAGCCACTCACTGGATGAAAGTAGTAATTGCAAAACAGTTCGGACAATCCTAAGTTCAGAGCCACTCACTGGATAAACTTAGCATGCCAAACCAATTTTTGAAAAGGTTTTGAAAACATAGGAGATTCTTCATCCGCTTCAATCTTCAGTTGCTCAAATTTCTCATATCCGGAAGCACGGCTAATCGATTAGATCATACACTCTGCAGAGGTTGTACACTTTCCCCACATGTCACAATCCATCCTTTTTGTTGTATCCTTCATTTGGCTTAACCGGGCATGGATCATGACGAAGTTTTCCATAGAAGCCCCCTATACATAATCCCAGTCCGCCCGCAACTATGATCCGAAGACCCCTCTCCAATGGCGGTACCGATGCAAGGGTTTCCCTCTATGTACGACTAAGCCAGAGCCCATATAGCATGTGGCTGTACTGGAAGCTTCTTTAACTGAAACTTTGAAGATCTCTTTGACCCTAGGCGGCGGTCCCCACCAAAACCCGAGTCTGCAGAGCCACTCACTGGATGCAGCTCTTGTAGACGCTCCCAACATACCACTCCGCCCAGAGGAAAACATTTTGATAAGTTTTTTATTTCAAAACTATTTTCACCATATCACCCCAGAATGGGCGCATGTCAATTTTCATAAATGGTTTTATTCTTTGAAAACCCATATCCCACGTCTACCAAGCAATTGGCTAAGCACTCATATAATATATGCATTTTAATAAAAGAGCTACAAGGAACACGGTAAGAAATCCTATGGCTCTCTACTAGGATAGCAAAGCATAATTTCCCTACACATGCATTTCTACGAAAATATTTGTAAAACATGCATATCAAAAATAGTAGGACAAAAGTCATGTGTAACTTGCCTTTCATTGGTGAAGAATAGTTATCTTGTCAACATGGGCTCACATTACAGTGGAAACATAAAGGTACGTCTTGGGCTTCGTCAACGCCACAGGGCTTGTTGAGTATAGACCCATGATCCTAGTCGTCCTCACTCATCATCTGCAACAGGTAAAGTTACAGCCAAAAACATTTGGTCAATACTTTGAATGTATTGGCAAGTTACACAAGTTGCAAAGTGGTTTATATTTTTATACAAGCAAAGGTATGTCAAAGGAAGGCTCAGGGTTTATTTTGCGTAAAGCCAATTTTGTTTTGTGAACATATTTTTAGAATCTTTCTTTGTCTTTATATATTTTTAAAACAAAATAATATAGGGCTGGACAAACACAACGAATCCACCAAGGTTCACCATCCTACATCCCATCCCCAAAACAAGCTAAACTAACTCCAGAGCCACTCACTGGATAGAGTTAGCATGCAATAAGTTTTTAGGCAACACTAAATTCAGAGCCACTCACTGGATGAAAGTAGTAATTGCAAAACAGTTCGGACAATCCTAAGTTCAGAGCCACTCACTGGATAAACTTAGCATGCCAAACCAATTTTTGAAAAGGTTTTGAAAACATAGGAGATTCTTCATCCGCTTCAATCTTCAGTTGCTCAAATTTCTCATATCCGGAAGCACGGCTAATCGATTAGATCATACACTCTGCAGAGGTTGTACACTTTCCCCACATGTCACAATCCATCCTTTTTGTTGTATCCTTCATTTGGCTTAACCGGGCATGGATCATGACGAAGTTTTCCATAGAAGCCCCCTATACATAATCCCAGTCCGCCCGCAACTATGATCCGAAGACCCCTCTCCAATGGCGGTACCGATGCAAGGGTTTCCCTCTATGTACGACTAAGCCAGAGCCCATATAGCATGTGGCTGTACTAGAAGCTTCTTTAACTGAAACTTTGAAGATCTCTTTGACCCTAGGCGGCGGTCCCCACCAAAACCTGAGTCTGCAGAGCCACTCACTGGATGCAGCTCTTGTAGACGCTCCCAACATACCACTCCGCCCAGAGGAAAACATTTTGATAAGTTTTTTTATTTCAAAACTATTTTCACCATATCACCCCAGAATGGGCGCATGTCAATTTTCATAAATGGTTTTATTCTTTGAAAACCCATATCCCACGTCTACCAAGCAATTGGCTAAGCACTCATATAATATATGCATTTCAATAAAAGAGCTACAAGGAACACGGTAAGAAATCCTATGGCTCTCTACTAGGATAGCAAAGCATAATTTCCCTACACATGCATTTCTACGAAAATATTTGTAAAACATGCATATCAAAAATAGTAGGACAAAAGTCATGTGTAACTTGCCTTTCATTGGTGAAGAATAGTTATCTTGTCAACATGGCTACCAATATTAATTCCTTGATAATTCATCCCGTCACTCTTCATGAAATCTATCGCAACGAAAAGGAAAGAATACTATACATAAACATACACACATCTCAAAAGGAAATATCCAACAAAAACAAAATATGGAAAATATAAATAAACTCCAAATAAAACCAAATTACTTTATTTAGTATTCACTAGCAACACTAATTATATTAAGGATACCCTGATTAAACTTGGGTATTTTCCAAATTAGAATTATGTGGGAACTAAAATTATAACGTAAGATTTTATACACAAGTTAAAGAATGAGATGGGAAAATGGTTTAAGGGTTCTAACAGAGTTGTATGATCATAAGGTACAGTTTTGCCGAAAGGATGTTATTGAACGGAAATCAAGAATTTAAGTCATGACAAAAATACTCAATATCTCTCAATTGAAATTTGAATATTTTATAACTGTCAAAACTTGATTCTAACGGTTCAGTTGGATTGTATATTTCCTATTGATAGGGATACCACTTTTACAAAATTTGCCTGAGCAAAACTAAAGATATGATTTGTTTCTTAGAAGTCATGGCATTTGTGTTGGTCCAAGCTGACGGGAAAAGAAAACAATTACATATATGGGGTAGGCACGAGGATGTTTGTGTTAGCAGATACAGTTTCAGGTAAGGGAAACAACAAATACGATCTCAATCATATGGTGGCATACTGTTTTGGTTAGGTTTAGGAAACGTAACTAT
The DNA here is from genome assembly GCA_030979885.1 of Lolium multiflorum. NCBI lineage: Eukaryota > Viridiplantae > Streptophyta > Magnoliopsida > Poales > Poaceae > Lolium > Lolium multiflorum. The sequence goes on along the minus strand of CM061753.1, from coordinate 171,586,787 downwards.
CTGCATAGATGGACTGACCAGAACGCGAAGTCTTACCAACGATGGAGCAGGTAATCGACACTTCGACAGTATGTTTGACTGTGCGCTGCAGGTTGACAGAGACGTCGAAGTAGGAGTCTGCAGAGCCTGCGAAGTAGCAAAGATCTGGCGTGGGTGCTGTAGGAGATGATGGCCGGGATCCTTAGAGGTACTTCCCTCTCCTCCTAACATCATCCTTGTATGTACCTAGGAACACTCCCTCTCGTCGTTGTTGTGGAGGGTAACCGGCTGCACAAATGAATGGATTTTTTTACTCAAAACAAATGCGTTCTATCGACATAAGATGGAAGAGAGAAGATACACGGCCTTAGCCCCTCTGGACCTGGCAGAATCGACGATTGGCGTCGTCGTTGCCAGTGAAATTCTCAACGACAAAATCCGGCAGGGATGCAGCAGGAAATTGAGCTGGAATTGGTGGAATGAGGAAGCGGATCAAGGGGAGGCTCGGGCGCTGCATATAAAGGAAGAGGAGAGACCAGGGGACGGGGCGCCGAAGGGAAGTCGACGGTTGATTGGACTCCAACGTATGGTGATTTAAGATGCGGTAACGTGGGGTTTTAATGGCCTGAATTGATCTGTGATCGAATGGGGAGTAACTTTCGTGTTCAAGGCGAGGCGTTTAGAGCTCCAGAATTAATGGAATCATGATAGGAAGGTATGTCCATGGTTGTATGTTCAGTTTCTGAATCTGAACGTAAGTGCACCAGGATGAAGACGACCAGCTCTGCGGGTTGTTCTATCTTGTTAGGCGAGCCTGATGAGGCCCAATAATGAAAAGATGAGAGAACAAAATACAGGAATGAGAGGTGGGTTGGACTGGTTTGATTAGGCCAGTTTGGTCGGCTATTTTCCTCTATTCTAGAAAAAGGCTTCACATACTATTATATCTTTAAATAGAAATTTCAGAAAATCCAACTAAAACAAAATACTTATAATGGGCATAGGAAATATATTTTCCACCCAACTTTAGTTTTATAAAACAATTTAAAAAAAAACATATAGGTGATATATTTAAATCATTTCGAACTATATATTTGAGGATGTCATGTTATCCCCGTCTCATATTACTTTGTTTTATTTTTGAAATGAAATAAGATATATTTGAAATGCAATAAACTTCAAATAACTCCACAAACTCTATATTTTCCAAACCATGTATAATTTGGAAATGTCATATTATTTCCTCTCTTAGATAATTCAAAAAGGTTTGGAAAAATGTTTTAAACGCCACTTAGATCCAAGTGTTAAAACACAACACACAAATCGGATTTGTTTAAAATCCCCTCAACCAAGATTTATAATTTGGATAGTCATATGTATCCGCTCATGTATAATGTTTCCATCGTAATTGAGAAAAGTTTAAACAAGTCCTCAAAATTTTTTACTTTCTTTAGAAAATTCAACAAAGTCAACAATTCAATCACCTTATTTTATTTTTATTTAACATTTCAAAATTTGGAAAATTTTGGGATGTTACAAACTACCATCCTTAAAAGGAATCTCGTCCTCGAGATTCGAGAAGGCTAGAAAGAAAATGGGTTTGGGGAGAATCAATGGTGCTACCACCCTTAAAAGAAAGTCTTCGTAGATCACCAAATATCTTCTAGGTATCTCCAATTACTTAGTATTCTTTAGGTCTTCTCCACATCTTGGATCCATGTTCTCGGTCTCGAGGGTTTATGGTAGGAAAGAGGTAGATCCTAGGGAGAAAGAACTATAGATATACCCTTCCAAACAAATTTTATTATGAAAATAATTTTATTTGTGAGTGTCATGAAAACAAGAAAAATGACGACTCACAAATCACACAAATCGTCGTATCTCACGATTTAGCTAATCCTATCAGGTCTTTGGTTCCTAATAGGTCATTTTGGGATCTTCAAAGTCTTTAGAGTCTTCGGTATTTATAACTTGGTTCCTTTTGACGACGTCCGATGGTGTCACTGTAGATAAGATCATCACCTTGGAACTGAAACCACTTGCGCTTGAAGAATATTAAGAGAAGAGTTTTTCAAATTATTTTCCAAAATCAAATAGGACGAGAAAAGCAATAGCTGAGAAGTAGAATACAAGAATCTTCCACACATAGTTTATCTTTCCCAAAATAAGTATTCTTGACAAAAGAGATTTTTTTTGAGACGTTCCGGTTGGAGTGGGTGATGTCCAACTACATGTTTCAAGAGGCAAGAGACCAGATATCATTTGTTTCATACCTAAGAAAGATGAGTAGTATGAGAGTATTTTTCAAAATCTTTTTAAGAATATAGTTGATCCTATGGTTTCCATTTTCTAGGGTCACGTCCTACAGTCAACATATGCTCTGATACCATTTTGTAACGACCCGAACCTAGTAGGGTTCGAATCTCTGTGCTTACTGTGCTACCCTGGATCGTAGCTAGCACACACAGTAACAAATTGAAAGATCATATCTCATTTTATATATATAGTTTTGGTGTTGATGACAATGATAATATATGAACATTTCGGTTTATAAGATTTGTAGGGTTCTACACTCTCTAGTTGCCCAAGGTGTGAAGAGCGTGCAATATTTCGGATGAGAAAAGAAAGAAAAGAAGAAAGGAAGAAATAATAAGAAGAAGAGAAAAGCAAAGAGAAGAGAGAAGCCGGAGGCTTGGGCGGTACCGCCGGCCTGGCCGCGGCCGGAGGCTCCGGCCATGGTACCGCCCAAGGTACCGGCGGAGGCGGGGCGGCTCAGTATAGTTGCCGGCGGTACCTCGGCCGGTACCCCGGCCGGAGGCTCCGGCCCCCCCTCCCGGACCGAGCCCCTCTGGCCACGTGGCCTCCTCCTGTTGGTCGCGCGGCGTCGCCTAGGAGCGGTAGTACCGGCCCGACCTGGCCGGTACTACCGGCCACCCTTCTCCAACGGCTCCAACGGCTGCATCGGCAGCCACTATTTAAAGGCTTCTTCTCCAAAATGCTAGGGTTGCTCATTCCCCCTCCAAATAAGACATACACCATTGTTGAGCCACCAAGAACATCAAATCCATCGGATCTCCTCCCTCAACCACCCAAATCACTTGTGCTTTGGAGAATCGAAGGAGAAGACCCCGATCTACATCCTCACCGAAGCGTTTCTCATTTCCCCCTCTTATGCTTGAGGGCCCCCTTGCTAGTGTTCCTCTTTGGATCCCTAGTTGTTGTTGTTGATGTATGCTTGTTGATTTGTTGTGTTGTTACAGATTTGGGAGCCTCCAATTTGGTTGTGGATGTGTGCCCCAAGAACCTTGTAAAGGCCCGGTTTCCGCCTCGAGGAAATCCCTTAGTGGAAGTGGGCTAGGCCTTCGTGGCGTTGCTCACAGGAGATCTGAGTGAAGCCTTCGTGGCTGTTGGTTTGGCTTGCGTAGCAACCACACTCCTCCAAACGTAGACGTACCTTCTTGCAAAGGAAGGGAACTACGGGAATCATCTCCGTGTCAACGCGTGCTACACTCTCGGTTACCTCTATCCCACTCTATCTCCTATATTGCGTAGCTATATCGTGCTTAGTTGATAACCTTGTCATATAGGTAAATTCACTTAGTTGCATATCTAGAGAATTTACCTTTGTGTCAAACCTAAATTGAAAAAGAACTAAAATTGGTTAGCACCTATTCACCCCCCTCTAGGTGCGGCATACGATCCTTTCAATTGGTATCAGAGCCTCGGCTCTTATTTCGGGCTTAACCGCCTAAGAGTATGCCGAACGAGGAGCCCTCGGAAGGGGCCACCAATACGGTCTCCATGGAAGACTTCAATTCGTTGAAGTCCTCCATGGAAGCCAAAATGGAAGCCCAAATGGAAAGCATGAAAAAGATGATTGCCGAGCTTTTGGCTCCGGCCCGTCCCAAGGCTCCTAGTGTAGAGGTAAAGGACGCGGGTGTGTCAGAAGAGGGAGGTGCGTCGGCACCACCCTCCTCTACCAAACCCGTGGAAGGTGATAACTTAAACACTAACAAATCTCCCATTGCATCTCCTAGGGATACTAGTGGAGGTGAGAGCTACAATTGAGTAGCTCCACCTTTTCAATCTCCCGATATACCGGTTCCCCATCCTCATTTGAACATTCGGGGTGACCCACCTAAGTTTTCCATTGAAAATTACAACACTTGGCGATTTGAGTTTCGCTCTCATGTTTGCAGTGCCTCCAATGAACTTTGGAGAATCATCCAGGAAGGCTTCAAACCTTACAACCCCGACAAGTTGACTAGAAGAGAAGCGGTTGATAGTCAACTCAACAACACCGCCTTGCACATGATTCAAACTAGTGTGGGGACAAAGGATTTGCCTCGTGTTCGGAACTACACCACCGCCAAGGAAGCTTGGGATGGTTTGGCCGCTAGTTGCATTGGAAGTGAGAGCACGAGAAGGAACAAGTATAATGCTCTTAAGAATAAAGCCGAAGGATTCATGAGGCTACCGGATGAAGATCATCAAGACATGTATTCAAGACTCCTCATTGTTGCCGATGACTTCCGACTTATTGGTGCCACCCACATCAATGACTCTTGGATCAAGGAGAAGTACATTGAATGCATGATGCCATATGTACCCATTGATGTCAAGACCCTTGTTGGGAGAGAATGCTATTCCTCTCTCTCTTCTCAAGATGCCGTGCACGAGATGCAAGCCCTCAAGGTGCTCGAGCAAAACTCTCATGATTCTCTCAATCGTGCCATTGGTATGTCAAAAGGGAACAATCTTGCCTTGGTGGTCAACCCCTTAGAAGAAGTGCACCCTCAAGAGCAATATAGGGCATCTTGGAGTATGTCCTATCCGGAAGATTTGGAATGCCACTATCATGATCACATGGCCTTCCATGCAAAGTCCTTTTGGGTTGATCCCTCCAAGGCCAAGGAAGACAACATCAAGAGAAACCACAAGAGTGGGTTCACTAGCTTTGGTCCAAAGACAAGATCATGCTACAATTGTGATGACAAGCGCCACTTCATTGCCGAATGCCCCTATGAAAATAGAGAGCTTCATAATGGAAGGCTCATTCCCAAGGACAAGAGCAAAGAATCAAAGGGCAAATACTCAAAAGCCCCCAACAAGAAGTTCTACAACAACAAGACCAAGAAGGGCAAGAGGCACCCAAAAGTTGTGCTAGTGACTAGGGAAGAATATTCCTCCGATGAAGTTGCGAGCTCTAGTGATGATGAAGAAGGAAGCTCAAAAGAAGTGGCCGCCATTGTCACTACCAACATTCCCTCTTCATCTCTCTTTGAATCCCCCAATGAGAATCCTCATATCAAGAATGCACATTGCTTCATGGCAACATCTTCCTTGGACACATCCATTGTGCTATCAACTCAAGAAGAATATTCCTCCGGGGATGATGAAGTTGATGATGAAGAAGATGCAACCTCTAATGGATTGGTCGCTCTTGCCTCCCTCTCCACTAACAATTCATCACCAAGTGAATCCCCCAATGAGATCATTCATGTGGAGGAAGAAAGTTGTCTCATGGCCAAATCCTCCGAGGTATCATCTCCTAGCCCCTCTATGCCTAACATATCAAGTGATCTAGGGGTTGATGATGCTAGTCTAAAAGTGAAACAAGAAATGCTAGAATTTGATGAATTCATGTTTAACCTACAAGGTATCAACAAAAAGCATGTTTCAAATCTCATGGCTCGTTTAGCTCAACAAAATGATATGCTTGACAAAAAGGGTCAAATAGAGAGAGAAGACTCTCTTGAAATCCATGCTCTTAAAAATGCCCTTGAGGAAAGTCAAGAAACTATAGCCTCTCTTGAGGAGAGGCTAGAAAATCTTGAAGAGCCTCAAGATGAAATTAACAAGCTCACTAAAACTAGAGATCATGCTAGGGCTAAGACTAAATTGCTTAAAAAGGAAAAGGCCCAATTTGGTGTTGATCATGAGAAACTTGTGAAGGATCTAGATGAACTAGACAAAGCTCACAAAGCTTTGAAGAGTGAATACTCTCTCCTATCCAAGTCAAATGAGCAACTTCAAATTAGGCTTGCTTCATATGATGTGCCTAGTTCCTCTACTCCTTCTTGTGATCATGCAAATATTATTGAGGAAAATGCTAGGTTGAAGGATGAACTTGCTAAGGCCTCCTCTCCCCAAAGTAAACTTTCTTTGGATGATCTTTTGAGTAAGCAAAGATCAAACAATGGGAAGGAGGGCCTAGGTTACAATGCCAAGGCGAAGAAGGCAAACAAGCAAAAGGCCAAGCCCGCACAAGAGAAGAAGAAAGATATCACCAATGGTGAAGCCCCTAAGGGCAACACCACTAATGATGATAATGCGGGAAATGCTAACCCTCACTATGTTTTATTTAAAGATTATTATGGTGATGTTTATGCTAAATATGTTGGCCCATATGATGGTTATGTTGCTTGGTCTATTTGGGTCCCAAAGACCCTTGTTGCTAACAAAAGAGGACCCATTGTGAAATGGGTACCTAAATCCAAGAATTGATCTCATGTAGGACTATGCCGCCGGAGGTTCAAAATGGGTACTTGATAGTGGATGTACAAGTCATATGACCGGCGGCAAGAACCTCGTCAAGGAGTTGAGGCCCAACATAAACAATATCACCGTCTCCTTTGGCGATAATTCTACATCCGAGGTATTGGGTTTTGGCAAGGTTGTGGTTGCACACAACATAACACTTGTGGATGTCATGCTTGTCAAAACCCTTGGTTACAATTTGCTTTCCGTTTCCGCCCTTGGCAAGATGGGTTTCGCCGTCTTTATTGATAAAGATATTGTGGTCCTTTTGTGGAGCAAGACTCTAAAAGTCGCTTTCGTTGGGTATCGCGAACATAACTTGTATGTGGTGGACTTTTCGGGGACCACCACTTCAAGTGCGATGTGCCTATTCGGAAAGGCGGATGTGGGTTGGTTGTGGCATCGCCGCCTAGCCCATGTCAACATGAGAACTTTGCAAAGTCTTCACAAAGGGAACCATATTGTGGGACTAATGGAAAATGTTTCTTTTGCCAAAGATCGTGTTTGTAGGGCTTGTGTTGAAGGCAAAATGCATGACTCTCCGCATCCAAGCAAGACTATCATCTCTTCCAAGAGGATCTTGGAGCTCCTTCATGTGGATCTCTTTGGTCCCGTCACTCATGCAAGTCTTGGTGCGAAGAAACATTGCTTGGTGATTGTTGATGATTACTCAAGATACACTTGGGTCTACTTTCTCAAGACGAAAGATGAGACTCAACAAATATTCATTGACTTTGCCACCGAGGTGCAACGCCAACACAACCTCCTCATTATGGCAATAAGAAGTGACAACGGCTCCGAGTTCAAGAACTACACACTCAATGATTTTCTTAGTGATGAGGGGATTCGTCATCAATATTCCGCTGCTTACACCCCTCAACAAAATGGTGTTGCGGAGAGGAAGAACCGGACTCTTATGGATATGGCAAGGTCTATGATGGCGGAGTATAAATCCCGCTATAACTTTTGGGCCGAAGCCATCTCCACCGCTTGCCACTCTTCTAACCGGCTCTATCTCCGCAAGGGATTGAACAAGACTCCATATGAAATACTCACCGGCAACAAGCCTAATATCTCATACTTCAAGGTGTTCGGTTGTAAGTGTTTCTACAAAATCAAAGGAGTTCGTTTGTCTAAATTTGCTCCTAAAGCTTTGGAGGGTATATTTGTTGGTTACGGTGCCGAATCTCACACTTATAGAATCTTTGATATAGCCTCCGGGATTATCATTGAATCTTGTAGTGTGAGGTTCGAAGAAAATGATAGCTCCCAAGTGGGGCAAGTTGATGTATGTGCAGGTGATGAAATACCTCAAGATGCCATAGTAAGAATGGGTGTGGGATTTTTCCGCCCCATTGAGGGACACGGTGTGGCGTCTCGGGAAGAACTATGCTCTACCACGGTGGAGCCCTCATCCTCTCAACATCAACAAACCCCATCTCTTGAAGCTAATGATGCACCAACCCAAGAACAAGAAGAAAACCCTCCCTCTCATGAACAAGATCAAGGACAAGATCAACCAAGCATTCAAGATCAACCATTTGATATTTGCACTTCACCAAACATTGTCCAAGATCAAGCACATGAGGTTGAGCATTCTCAAGAAATTGAGGAAGCTCAAATTGAAGGTCAAGACGGGGACCCAAATGATCAAGTTGATCAAGTGACACCTCCAAGGCCTACCAAGGAGGAGATCGAGGCCCGTCGTCTAGCAAGAAGAGAAAGGCAACTTGAACGTCTTGAACACACACATGACAAGGTTCTTGGTGATGTAAGGGCAAAGGTCTCCACAAGAAGGCAATTGGCTAACTTTAGCAATCATCATGCTTATATCTCCGTTGTGGAACCCAAGAAAGTATTTGAAGCCCTTGAAGATTCGGATTGGGTGGAAGCCATGCATGAGGAACTCAACAACTTCAAGCGCAACAAAGTGTGGACCTTAGTAGAGAAGCCAAAGGAGTGCCGCAATGTTATAGGCACTAAGTGGATATTCAAGAACAAGCAAGATGAGTTTGGAAATATTGTGAGGAACAAGGCAAGATTGGTGGCTCAAGGTTTCTCTCAAGTTGAAGGAATTGACTTTGGAGAGACCTATGCTCCCGTGGCTCGTCTTGAGTCCATCCGTATCCTTCTTGCTTATGCATCGCATCATAACTTTAAGTTGCAACAAATGGATGTTAAAAGTGCATTTCTTAATGGTCCTTTGCATGAAGAGGTTTATGTTAAGAAACCCCCGGGGTTCGAGGATCTCAACTTTCCTAACCATGTCTACAAGCTTGATAAAGCACTTTATGGTCTCAAACAAGCTCCTAGAGCTTGGTACGAGCACCTTAAAGAATTGTTGGTAGACCGTGGGTTTGATGTTGGGTTAATCGATCCCACTCTTTTTACTAAGAGGGTTAATGGGGAGCTTTTCGTTTGCCAATTGTATGTTGATGATATTATCTTTGGCTCTACTAACAAAGCTTTCAATGATGAATTTTCAAAGCTTATGACCGATAGGTTTGAGATGTCTATGATGGGAGAGATGAAGTTCTTCCTTGGTTTTGAGATCAAGCAATTGAGAGGAGGAACCTTCATCAATCAAGCTAAATATCTCCAAGACATGCTCAAGAGGTTCAAGATGACCGAGTTGAAGGGCGTGGCCACTCCTATGGTTACCAAATGTCATCTTGCACTAGATCCCAATGGTAAAGAGGTGGATCAAAAGGTATACCGCTCCATGATTGGATCCTTGCTTTACCTTTGTGCATCTAGACCGGACATAGTGTTGAGTGTTGGTGTGTGTGCAAGGTATCAAGCTTCTCCTAAGGAGAGCCACATGATGGCTCTCAAAAGAATCTTTCGATATTTGGTTGATACCCCAAGATATGGTATTTGGTACCCCAAGGGCTCAAGCTTTATTCTCAATGGATATACCGATGCGGATTGGGCGGGTGACAAGGATGATAGGAAATCAACTTCCGGGGCTTGCCAATTCCTTGGTAGGTCCTTGGTGTGTTGGTCTTCTAAGAAGCAAAATTGCATATCTCTCTCCACCGCCGAAGCCGAATATGTTGCCGCCGCAAGTGGATGCACTCAATTGTTATGGATGAGGCAAACTTTAAAGGAATACGGTGTCATTTGTGACAAAGTGCCTCTATTATGTGACAATGAAAGTGCTATCAAGATTGCCTATAATCCGGTGCAACATTCAAGAACGAAGCATATTGAGATCCGGAATCACTTCATTAGGGATCATGTTGCCCGTGGTGATATTGAGCTCATCTATGTTCCTACCAAAGATCAACTTGCCGATATATTCACGAAGCCTCTTGATGAAGAAAGGTTCTCTTATTTGAGGAATGAGCTAAATATCATAGATTCAAGGAGTATAGCTTGACCATCTTGCAAACACACCTTTGTCTCAAAACTTTATTTGGTTTAGATGTGGGCATGGAAATAGGGGGAGTGTGGTTTAAACTATTGAGCTATCCCTCCCCCATAATGCCAACATTAAATAAAATCATTCTCTTTATATCATATAATGATATGTGAGCTTCAATGATGAGTAGTGGTTTTGGGCCCAAGATATATCTTCGCGGTGCCATGCCATAACACTCATATATGGTGGCCTAGGCCACCACACTCTTCTTTATGAAGAGTTGGAGTAATTTGGATCTTTATTGGACTTCATTTGCCTATCTTTTGTTTTTATGGGAATTGGCTCAATGTTTGGCTTCTATTGATTTGTTCCTTGCAAACTTGAGTTCATATTACCATACCTCTCTTTGTGTCCATCCTAAGCCATTCTCTCACCTCTAAAAACATTCTATATCTTGCACAAGCTCGTCTCAAAAAAAAATTGCATATCAAAATTGTTTGTTTTAAGAGGATGTCTTAAAAAAAAGGGGGGGGGGATTTTGTTTAACAAAAACAACCAAAAAAAAAGGCCTGCCGACCCGGGCCTGACCAGGCCGGTAGTACCGCTGAGGCCTGGGCGGTACTACCGCCGGCCTCGGGCCGGTACACCTCCACCCGCCCCAGCACACACACGCACACTACCGCACACGCCCCCCATCCCCTTTCGCACAGACGCACGGCGCCGCCCTGCCCGCGCGCCGCCGCCGGCTCCCCGGCCACTCTCCGGCCGGATCGGCTCCGTGGGAGTCTTCCCCCACCCCTCCTCCTCCATGGCTCCCGGTATTAGCCTCTCCCCCCATGTTTTTTGCTCGTATTTTTGGCTCACATGTGTGTTGGTTATTGGTTCTACATGCTTAGATTTTTGGCTAAATCTTACTCTTAGAGGTTGTATCTATTGCTGATCTATGTCCTCTAGTGTGTAGCACCGTTAACCTCTACTTTGTAGCATTTTTTTCTACCCATTGTGTGTGGCCTTATTTTTTTTCATCATGCATGTGTATTTTGGGTCAAAATTTTGTTAAGTTGAGATGAGCTTGTGCCCTTATCCCATATTTCCCTCGGCTCTGTTCGTCTATTTCACAGGTGCTAGTCGGAAGAGGAGAGGGGATCCGCCCCTTGAGGATGATTTTGTTGAACAAGATGAAGTGTTACCCCGTGCCACTACTGCTCGTGGTGCTTCTTTGGCAAATAAAAAGAAAGGGAAACCGGGTATTCCGTCTTATGGTGGCGTCCGCCTTCATGCATACATGGCTATTCGCACCGCTAACCCCTATTTGGGGCCTCGGTCTTCTCGCACTCGCAACCGCCACTTCTACACCGAGGTTCAAGAACGCATATTCAATGAAGTCTATCCTCCCAACAAGGTGAAGGTAGTTGATCAACGGTATATCAACATTGACCATTTGAAGAAGGATGCCTACTTTCATGAAGCTCTTGGTATTTGCGAGGAGTTTGGTTTGCTTCCCATTATGACTTTCCAATGCAACTATGATCCTTACCTTGTGACTCAGTTCTTTGCCACAGTCTATTTTCATGAGGATGACGCTCGCTCCATCACTTGGATGACTCGTGATGAGGTACTCACTACCACTTGGAGCACCTTTGGACAGATTCTTGGCTATCCTCTTCCGGAAGATTGTGAACATGACACTGATAGTGGTTGGAGGTTTCATGAGCAGTATAATGCAAGCACCAAAGATGTTCTTGAGCCACTCTATATGCCCGGTCGATGCAAGCTTGGATTCACTTCCGGTCTCCAACCCGTCTATGATATTATGCTTCGCATCTACCGTGAGACTGTTGCCGTCAAAGTGGGTAATGTTGATGAGATCCACTCTTTTGTCATTGACTTGATGCTTCAAACTCATCTCCGAAAGGGCAAGGGTGTGAAGATGGATGTCATGGATTGCCTGTGGAACCAGATTTTCTTGCGTATGGTTGAGAAGAGGTCTCCTGCCTTTGGTCCTTTCATCATGAAGCTTATTTCTGAGGTGTGGCGTCAGAAGTTTGAGGGTGCCATTCTGGAACCATTTTCTACTCTCACTGTTCATAAACGCAAGAATCTTCTTATCAAAGATCATGAGCTCCTAGCTTCTACCTCAGCCTCAGCAGCTCCTTCTGCCTCAGCAGCACCTTCTGCCTCAGCACCTCCTTCAGCAGGTCCTGCAGATCCTCCCACTGATCGCCGGTTTGCTGGCATTAGACTCCTTGATGGTTTTACTCCTCATATGGCCCTTGGGGGGCCTCCGGCTCACTCCGCATATGATCCCATGCTCGAGCCCTCTTGGTACACCAAACTCAAGATCAAGGTAAAGAAGACCTTCTGTCTCCAGCTGGATATTCAGGAGCGCATGTATGACGCCTATGTGGCAGAGAAGAAAGCTCGACGCCGTCAGAAGAGCATCATGGCAAAGCTTGGTGTGGAAGTATCTCCTCCAGGATCTGAAGAGAATATCCTTCCGAAGCCTCAGTGGATTTCTGCTCATAGCCAGTGGTCTGATGGCGAGGATGGTCCCTCCTATGATGTCGACTCCGATGTTGCCGAGGACTTCCTTGATGGCTAGGGACGGTAGCATCGCTCTTCAACCTTTTTGGCATCTTGATGTCAAAGGGGGAGAAGAGTTCTATTAGGTTCGGGATTTGCATGGGAAGTCACAAGCTTGCGTTTTCTTTGACTTTTTATGCTTGTGACTTATGGTTATCTATTGTTGAGAACTACTTATCATGTTTTATGCACCTTATCTATGTGTGTGAGACATAGGGGATATCTATTTATGTATGAGACACTATCTATCTATCTATCTATCTATGGTAAAGACTAAGTGAACTTCATGTGGTATGATCTCTAAACTCAACACTTGTCTTTACTCACATATGGTTGTCTCTTCTATATACAAGTGATGAATTTATTTGCTTACCTAGCATCTTTGCACTTGTTGGTGATTCGTATTTACTTGAGTAGTTTGATCCTAGATTATGTGCCTCTCATTCAAATGTTAATTCTATTAGATGCACATGTCTAGGGGGAGCCTTTTATGCAAATCTTATATTTTCTATGCTCATATACTCTCATCTTTTGCAAATCTTATATTGTCATCAAGAAACCAAAAAGGGGGAGATTGAAAGATCATATCTCATTTTATATATATAGTTTTGGTGTTGATGACAATGATAATATATGAACATTTCGGTTTATAAGATTTGTAGGGTTCTACACTCTCTAGTTGCCCAAGGTGTGAAGAGCGTGCAATATTTCGGATGAGAAAAGAAAGAAAAGAAGAAAGGAAGAAATAATAAGAAGAAGAGAAAAGCAAAGAGAAGAGAGAAGCCGGAGGCTTGGGCGGTACCGCCGGCCTGGCCGCGGCCGGAGGCTCCGGCCATGGTACCGCCCAAGGTACCGGCGGAGGCGGGGCGGCTCAGTATAGTTGCCAGGGGGGTTGGAGCCCCGGCGGTACCTCGGCCGGTACCCCGGCCGGAGGCTCCGGCCCCCTCCCGGACCGAGCCCCTCTGGCCACGTGGCCTCCTCCTGTTGGTCGCGCGGCGTCGCCTAGGAGCGGTAGTACCGGCCCGACCTGGCCGGTACTACCGGCCACCCTTCTCCAACGGCTCCAACGGCTGCATCGGCAGCCACTATTTAAAGGCTTCTTCTCCAAAGTGCTAGGGTTGCTCATTCCCCCTCCAAACAAGACATACACCATTGTTGAGCCACCAAGAACATCAAATCCATCGGATCTCCTCCCTCAACCACCCAAATCACTTGTGCTTTGGAGAATCGAAGGAGAAGACCCCGATCTACATCCTCACCGAAGCGTTTCTCATTTCCCCCTCTTATGCTTGAGGGCCCCCTTGCTAGTGTTCCTCTTTGGATCCCTAGTTGTTGTTGTTGATGTATGCTTGTTGATTTGTTGTGTTGTTACAGATTTGGGAGCCTCCAATTTGGTTGTGGATGTGTGCCCCAAGAACCTTGTAAAGGCCCGGTTTCCGCCTCGAGGAAATCCCTTAGTGGAAGTGGGCTAGGCCTTCGTGGCGTTGCTCACAGGAGATCTGAGTGAAGCCTTCGTGGCTGTTGGTTTGGCTTGCGTAGCAACCACACTCCTCCAAACGTAGACGTACCTTCTTGCAAAGGAAGGGAACTACGGGAATCATCTCCGTGTCAACGCGTGCTACACTCTCGGTTACCTCTATCCCACTCTATCTCCTATATTGCGTAGCTATATCGTGCTTAGTTGATAACCTTGTCATATAGGTAAATTCACTTAGTTGCATATCTAGAGAATTTACCTTTGTGTCAAACCTAAATTGAAAAAGAACTAAAAATTGGTTAGCACCTATTCACCCCCCCCCTCTAGGTGCGGCATACGATCCTTTCACAAATGAATATCAAGATAACATACGTCATTTTATTACAACCGAAATATCCAGAGTATATTTATTACATCCTTGCACAACATAGTGGCTGGCTCACATTACAGCGGAAACATAAAGGTACGTCTTGGGCTTCATCAACGCCACAGGGCTTGTTGAGTATAGACCCATGATCCTAGTCGTCCTCACTCATCATCTGCAACAGGTAAAGTTACAGCCAAAAACATTTGGTCAATACTTTGAATGTATTGGCAAGTTACACAAGTTGCAAAGTGGTTTATATTTTTATACATGCAAAGGTATGTCAAAGGAAGGCTCAGGGTTTATTTTGCGTAAAGCCAATTTTGTTTTGTGAACATATTTTTAGAATCTTTCTTTGTCTTTATATATTTTTAAAACAAAATAATATAGGGCTGGACAAACACAAGGAATCCACCAAGGTTCACCATCCTACATCCCATCCCCAAAACAAGCTAAACTAACTCCAGAGCCACTCACTGGATAGAGTTAGCATGCAATAAGTTTTTAGGCAACACTAAATTCAGAGCCACTCACTGGATGAAAGTAGTAATTGCAAAACAGTTCGGACAATCCTAAGTTCAGAGCCACTCACTGGATAAACTTAGCATGCCAAACCAATTTTTGAAAAGGTTTTGAAAACATAGGAGATTCTTCATCCGCTTCAATCTTCAGTTGCTCAAATTTCTCATATCCGGAAGCACGGCTAATCGATTAGATCATACACTCTGCAGAGGTTGTACACTTTCCCCACATGTCACAATCCATCCTTTTTGTTGTATCCTTCATTTGGCTTAACCGGGCATGGATCATGACGAAGTTTTCCATAGAAGCCCCCTATACATAATCCCAGTCCGCCCGCAACTATGATCCGAAGACCCCTCTCCAATGGCGGTACCGATGCAAGGGTTTCCCTCTATGTACGACTAAGCCAGAGCCCATATAGCATGTGGCTGTACTGGAAGCTTCTTTAACTGAAACTTTGAAGATCTCTTTGACCCTGGGCGGCGGTCCCCACCAAAACCTGAGTCTGCAGAGCCACTCACTGGATGCAGCTCTTGTAGACGCTCCCAACATACCACTCCGCCCAGAGGAAAACATTTTGATAAGTTTTTTATTTCAAAACTATTTTCACCATATCACCCCAGAATGGGCGCATGTCAATTTTCATAAATGGTTGTATTCTTTGAAAACCCATATCCCACGTCTACCAAGCAATTGGCTAAGCACTCATATAATATACGCATTTTAATAAAAGGGCTACAAGGAACACGGTAAGAAATCCTATGGCTCTCTACTAGGATAGCAAAGCATAATTTCCCTACACATGCATTTCTACGAAAATATTTGTAAAACATGCATATCAAAAATAGTAGGACAAAAGTCATGTGTAACTTGCCTTTCATTGGTGAAGAATAGTTATCTTGTCAACATGGCTACCAATATTAATTCCTTGATAATTCATCCCGTCACTCTTCGTGAAATCTATCGCAACGAAAAGGAAAGAATATTTTCTGAATCTGAACGTAAGTGCACCAGGATGAAGACGACCAGCTCTGCGGGTCATTCTATCTTGTTAGGCGAGCCTGATGAGGCCCAATAATGAAAATATGAGAGAACAAAATACAGGAATGAGAGGTGGGTTGGACTGGTTTGATTAGGCCAGTTTGGTCGGCTATTTTCCTCTATTCTAGAAAAAAGCTTCACATACTACTATATCTTTAAATAGAAATTTCAGAAAATCCAACTAAAACAAAATACTTATAATGGGCATAGGAAATATATTTTCCACCCAACTTTAGTTTTATAAAACAATTTTTTTAAAAAAACATATAGGTGATATATTTAAATCATTTCGAACTATATATTTGAGGATGTCATGTTATCCCCGTCTCATATTACTTTGTTTTATTTTCGAAATGAAATAAGATATATTTGAAATGCAATAAACTTCAAATAACTCCACAAACTCTATATTTTCCAAACCATGTATAATTTGGAAATGTCATATTATTTCCTCTCTTACATAATTCAAAAAGGTTTGGAAAGATGTTTTAAACGCCACTTAGATCCAAGTGTTAAAACACAACACACAAATCGGATTTGTTTAAAATCCCCTCAACCAAGATTTATAATTTGGATAGTCATATGTATCCGCTCATGTATAATGTTTCCATCGTAATTGAGAAAAGTTTAAACAAGTCCTCAAAAAGTTTTACTTTCTTTAGAAAATTCAACAAAGTCAACAATTCAATCACCTTATTTTATTTTTATTTAACATTTCAAAATTTGGAATTTGGGATGTTATAGAGCTGAGGATCAGAAACTCAAACGGGCAGATATACGTAACTGGTTACAGAGTTGGAGACACTTCCAAATATATAATATGTAACTTTTTTCTACTCATATCTTTTGATAACTGCATTCTGAGCAGTTGTTCTAAACCATTCCCTCTGTTCTAGCTTGTTGGGTTTAACATGATCAAAGCTGCAGATCCCCGATGGAACAGGAGCGGATGTCACAAAGGGCAACCACACCAGCACCGGCTTCCCACTCTCCCGCATCAGCACCGGTTCCTGTACCAGCTCCGCATCGCATCTACCCCAGTCCCCTACATCAGCATTGGTTCCTGTAGAGGCCCCATATACTACACCGCCGCAGGCTCCCGCATCATTCGGTTCCTCTAGTGCACCGCATCGCACCTGCCAACAGTCTCCTCGCATCGACCGGTTCTTCTAGAGGCACCGCATCGCACCTGCCCAGCAGTCTCCCGCATCGCACTGTGTACCAGCCCAGGCTCCCGCACCTGCCCCAGCCGATCACCGAGGTCTCAGCTCATTGCGTGGCCACCGTGTGGTGACCAGGACGCATCTGAAGGCTATGTTCGTGAGTATATGACATCATAACTGCTCTTATCTTGATGTCTTCTCTGCTCAAAGTCTCACATGGTTCAGTGCATTGGTGCCATTGACTAATTTTTGGTGGTATCTCTTGCTTTGAATCAGAAATTGCCTAAAAGTATCTCCAAGGATCTCAATGCTGGCCGAAGGGGCAAGATATCCCTCGTCATGGAGAGTGAAGGTCTCACCGTGGAGGGACGGTACGTCAGTCCCACAGATGGCCGCTTGGCTGTTACTTCCAGGTGGAAAAAGTTCATTGACGGTGCCAAACTTCGCATTGGATCAAAGTTGAAGGTCAAGATCTTTCGATGCCGCTGTGACATGCTGGTCATAAAGTTCGCGGTTGTCTAGTTCTGTTGTCCCATGAGCCCTTAGCAAATGCATTTGTAGTTATACTTATATAAGGTTATCTTATCTGAACTGCTAATTAATTGTATGGGTGGTAAAACTCTGGCAAGCTTTTGCTCTTAGCAAGTATGTATGTATGATCAGCTATTATGATAACTAATGTTTGTGTTCATCTTAATTTGCATTTCCGTTTTAGAAAAAAACTTAATTTCTATTTTGGCTGACCTGTTAGAGAACTATCAGATTGAACCCACAACATGATTCAAATAGATTCATTACACCGAGCCACATGTCTTGATCTTGCTATACACTACTTCCATTAATCAGTGCAAGAAGGCTTACCTGAGCTGCCTGAACCATGGCAGATTCGAATCCACCTTATCTATCTAGAAATACAACCTTTGCAGAAAGAGGATTTGCAGTATGGGGAGGCTGACATTGGGGACCCATGAGCCAGCAGCGTCGTCAATGTTTTAAAGGTGGCAGGAGATCGAAAGAAAAAATAAGCCAAAAATCAGTTGGTAAACAAATTCAAGAAAAGAAACATTTACCTTTCGAGAGGATGACATGCGGGACCCATGAGGCAGCAGCATCCTCAACTATTTCAAGGCGGCAGGGGATCAAAAGAAAAAAGGAAATAGCCAGAAATTAATTAGGGTCAAAAATAAATCCATCAAAGGAAACTTTTATTGTTCATAGAGGATGACATGTGGGACCGACTTGCCAGCTGCGTCGTCATCGTTTCAAAGGGGACAGGGGATCAAAAGAAAAAGGCAAATAGCCAGAAATTAGGGAAAAAAATAAATCCAACAAAGGAAACTTTTATTGTTCATAGAGGATGACATGCGGGACCCATGAGCCAGCAGCTTCCTCAACGTTTCAAAGTCGGCATGAGATTGAAAGAAAAAGGCAAGTGACATAATATCAGGAGCCAAAAATAATCCAAGAAAAGAAACTTTATTGTACATAGAGGATGACATGCGGGTCCCATTTTGTAGCAGCGGTCTCAATGCTTCCAAGGCGGCACAGGACCGAAAGAAAAATGAAGTAGCCAGAAATGTGAAAAAATCCAAGAAAAGAAAGATTTCAATTGGGCTGTATCTGGACATCTGGGCCTTCGAACTATCCTGCTGGGCCTTTTGACTCGTACAATTTCAGCCCACTCCAAAACAGGAAAGGTCGGATTTTTCTCAAAAAAAAAACAGGAAAGTCCTATGCTTCGCAAAAACAAAAAACAAGGAGATTCAACATATAAGTTTGTTTATGTAGATATAAAGATTTAATTTATCCGTTTGCAATAGCTCAGAGCGAAATACAACGTTTATTGTCTGCAAAATAAAATATCACATGTTTCTTGTACGGGAGGGACCCATGAGCCAGCAGCGTCGTCAACATTTCAAAGGCGGCAGGGGATCGAAAATAAAAAAAGCCAAAAATCAGTTGGTAAAAAAATACAAGAAAAGAAAACATTTATCGTTCGAGAGGATGACATGCGGGACCCATGAGGCAGCAGCATCCTCAACGTTTCAAAGTCGGCATGAGATCGAAAGAAAAAGCCAAGTGACATAATATCAGGAGCCAAAAATAATCCAAGAAAAGAAACTTTATTGTACATAGAGGATGACATGCGGGTCCCATTTTGTAGCGCGGTCTCAACGTTTCCAAGGTGGCACCGGACCAAAAGAAAAATGAGGCAGCAGCATTCTCAACAATTCCAAGGCGGCAGGGGATCAAAAGAAAAAAAGGAAATAGCCAGAAATTAATTAGGGGTCAAAAATAAATCCACCAAAGGAAACTTTTATTGTTCATAGAGGATGACATGTGGGACCGACCTGCCAACAGCGTCCTCATCGTTTCAAAGGGGGCGGGGATCAAAAGAAAAAGGCAAATAGCCAAATTAGGGGTCAAAAATAACTCCAAGAAAGGAAACTTTTATTGTTCGTAGAGGATGACATGCGGGACCCATGAGCCAGCAGCTTACTCAACGTTTCAAAGGCGGCATGAGATCGAAAGAAAAAGGCAAGTGACCAAATATCGGAGCCAAAAATAATCCAAGATTTATTGTACATAGAGGATGACATGTGGGTCTCATTTGCAGCAGCGGTCTCAATGTTTGTAATGCGGCTTGAGATCAAAAGAAAAAGAAAGTAGCTAGTAATTAGGGGGTGAAAAAAAATCCAAGAAAAGAAAGTTGATGGACATAGAGGATGACATGCGGGTCCCTTGAGCCAACAGCTTACTCAACGTTTCAAAGGGGCAGGGGATCAAAAGAAAAGGCAAGCCAAAAATCGAGGGTGAAAAAATCCAACAAAGGAAACTTTTATATCACATAGAGGATGACATGCGGGTCCCATGAGCCAGCAGGTTCCTCAACGTTTCAAACGTGGCATGAGATCAAAAGAAAAAGGCAAGTGACCAAATATGAGGTGCCAAAAAAAACTCCAAGCAAAGAAAGTTGATTGCTCATAGAGGATGACATGCGGGTCCCATTTAGCAGCGGTCTCACTGTTTGAGAGGCGGCGGGGATCGAAAGAAAAGGCAAGTGACCAAATATCGGGAGCCAAAAATAATTCAAGAAAAGAAAGTTTTATAGTCCATAGAGGATGACATGCGGGTCCCATTTAGCGCAGCGTATCACCGTTTGAGAGGCGACAGGGATCGAAAGAAAAAGGCAAGTAACAAAATATCAGGAGCCAAAAAAATCCAAGAAAAGAAAGTTTTATAGTACATAGAGGATGACATGCGGGTCCCATTTAGCAGCAGCGGTATCACCGTTTGAGAGGCGGGGGATCGAAAGAAAAAGGCAAGTGACCGAATATGAGGTGCCAAAAAAATCCAAGAAAAGAAAGTTTTATAGTACATAGAGGATGACATGCGGGTCCCATTTAGCAGAGCGGTATCACCGTTTGAGAGGCGGATCGAAAAAAAGGCAAGTGACCAAATATGAGGTGCCAAAAAATCCAAGAAAAGAAAGTTTTATAGTACATAGAGGATGACATGCGGGTCCCATTTAGCATCAGCGGTATCACCGTTTGAGAGGCGGCAGAGATCGAAAGAAAAAGGCAAACGAAATATCGGAGCCAAAAATAATCCAAGAAAAGAAAGTTTTATAGTACATAGAGGATGACATGCGGGTCCCATTTAGCAGCAGCGGTCTCAACGTTTCCAAGGCAGGGATCAAAAGAAAAGGAAGTAGCCAGAAATCAGGGGGTCAAAAATCCAAGAAAAGAAAGAAATTTGGTTCATAGAGGATGACAAGCGGGACCCATGATCCTGCATCGTAAACGGCTCGATCGGAGAGCGTTGAACGAGATGGCGCGATCGAGAAAAAAACAATGCTAGAGAGGATGCCATGTGGGCCCTACATCCTGGGCGGTGCGGATTTGCGTTGACTCGCCGGCGAACCCGAGAATTCGCGATGCACCACGTCCCGGGCCACCATACGTGACGTTTTGGCCGCTTTCGTCGGGCTAGGTGGCCTCAAAAATAAGAAAAAAAAAGTTTTGACATGAACCACGGAGGGACCAAAAATCGTCGGCCATGGTGCACCAGCAACCACTGCGCGACTTCAACTTCGTCGGCCATGGCAACTTTTCTTGTAGTGAAATTTTTATATACATGCTATAATTGTATTAACCGAAACATTGATACATGTGTGTTATGTAAACAACAAGGAGTCCCTAGTAAGCCTCTTGTATAACTAGCTTGTTGATTAATGGATGATCATGGTTTCGTGATCATGAACATTGGATGTTATTAATAACAAGGTTATGTCATTGGTTGAATGATATAATGGACATACACCCAAATGAGTGTAGCATAAGATCAAGTCATTAAGTTCATTTGCTATAAGCTTTCAATACATAGTTGTCTTAATCCTTCGACCATGAGATCATGTAAATCACTTACACCGAAAGGGTACTTTGATTACATCAAACGTCATTGCGTAAATGGGTGACAATAAAGGTGGGATTAAGTATTTGGAAAGTGTGAGTTGAGGCATATGGATCAACAGTGGGATTTGTCCATCCCGATGACGGATAGATATACTCTGGGCCCTCTCGGTGGAATGTCATCTGATTAGCTTGCAAGCATATGAATAGTTCATAAGAGATCACATACCATGGTACGAGTAAAGAGTACTTGTCGGTAACGAGGTTGAACAAGGTATGGAGATACCGATGATCAAACCTCGGACAAGTAAAATATCGCGAGACAAAGGGAATTGGCATCGTATGTAAATGGTTCAATCGATCACTAAGTCATCGTTGAATATGTGGGAGCCATTATGGATCTCAGATCCCGCTATTGGTTATTGCTCGGAGAAGAGTCTCGACCATGTCGCATAGTTCGCGAACCGTAGGGTGACGCGCTAAGGTTCGATGTCGCATAAGTAGATTTGAATATGGTATGGAGACGAAGTTTGTTCGGAGTCTCGGATGTGATCCATGATGTCACGAGGAGGTCCGGAATAGTCCGGAGAATAAGATTCATATAAGGGAAGTTGATTTCTAAATGTTCGGGATTATTCCGGTGTTGACTGGAAGGTTCTAGAAGGTTCCGGAAGGGTCCACCATGGGGCCCACGACCTAGGAGGCCCACCGTGGGCTGAGGGGATGCTCTCTGGCCTAATGGGCCAGGGGCACTTGGCCCCCAAGGCCCAGGTCGGCCAGCCCCCTAGGGTTTCCCTGGGGGGATCAACTTGGGGGAGGGGAAAGCCCCTCTCCCCCCCTTGGCCGCCCCCCCAACCCTAGATGGGAAGGGGGGCCACCTTGGCCGGCCAGCCCCCTATATAAAGAGGGGAGGGGGTGGCCGGCCACACCATCCCCCCATTGCCTCCTCCTCTGGCCGCCTCTCCCTCCACCATACGTTGTCCGGGCTTAGGCGAAGCCCTGCAGTTTTCTTCCTCCACCACCACCACCACGCCGTCGTGCTGCCGGACGTTGGAGGAGATCTACCACACCTCCGCTGCCCGCTGGAACGGGAGAGGAAGGAGCTTCATCGACACCGTACGCGCGACCGAGTACGGAAGTGCTGCCGGATTGCAGCACCGGGACGATCGTCTACACAACAACGAGATTAATCTCGTAGGCTTTGGAATCTTCGAGGGTTAGTCTCATCTCCATCTCGTTGCTTAGATCTAGTAGATTGGATCTTGGGTGTTCCATAGATTAGATCTGTTGGTTTTATTCGCTTTGCGGTAGGAAAATTTTTGTTTTCTATGCAACGAACCCCATCAGTGGTATCAGAGCCACGTCTATGCATAGATCTGTTGCACGAGTAGAACACAATGGTTTGTGGGCGGTGATGCTTTTGTTGCTTTAGTTTGTGTACTTTGCTTCTTGCGGGATGGTGGGATGAAGCGGCCCGGGCTAACTTTACATGACCGCGTCTCATGAGACTTGCTCCACGCTTGACATGCAACTTGTATTGCATAAGTGGCTTTTGCGGGTGTCTGTCTCTCCCACCATAGTGAAGATTGTAATTTGCACTTCTATTGTCACCACTAGTATCACCGTTGTGGTTCATGTTCGTAGGTAGATTGGATCTTACTCGAAAACCCTAAACCACGTAAAAGATGCAAACCAAATTAGAGGCGTCTAACTTGTTTTTGCAGGGTTTGGTGATGTGATATGGCCATAATGTGATGATGATTATATTTGATGTATGAGATGTTCATTGTTGTATTATGGCAACCGGCAGGAGCCTAATGGTTGTCTTTAATTTTTGTTAAAGACCTGCGTGTCTATTCATCATGTAATAGCTTTATTTCAAGTAGTTGTTATAGTAGCTATAAGTGATGGACAACCATGAAGCGGCGCCACTGACCTTGACGCCATGCTGGTGATGATGGAGATCATGTCCGTGCTTTGGATATGGAGATCAAAAGAACAAGAAGAAAGGCCATATCATATCACACATTATGAATTGAATGTGATGTTAATCCTTTTATGCATCTTATTTTGCTTAGATCGCGACGGTAGCATTATAAGATGATCCCTCTCACTAAATATCAAGATAATAAAGTGTTCATCCTTAGTATGCACCGTTTCTAAGACTTGTCGTTTCGAAGCATCTCGTGATGATCGGGTGTGATAGACTCTACATGTGCATACAACGGGTGCAAGCCAGATTTGCACACGCGGATACTAAGGTTGCCTTGACGAGCCTAGCATGTACAGACATGGTCTCGGAACACGGGATACCGAAAGGTAGAGCATGAGTCATATGAATGATATGATGAACACTTTAAGTGTTCGCCTCTGAAGCTACATCTTTTCTCGTGAAGATCGGACTTGGTGTAGTGGATTTGGTTCGTGTAATCACTAAGACAATGCGAGGGATGTTGTTTTGAGTGGGAGTTCACCTAGTTAATTTAAGAATTAAAATTGAACTCTATTTTACATAAACTTAGTATAAACTCTTTGCAAATATGTTGTAGATCATGGTGCCCCCCTCCATCAATTTTAATCAGTTCCTAGAGAAAGAAAAACTTAAGGGCAATGGTAGCAACTTCACTGACTGGTTCCGTCATGTGAGGATTTTCCTCACTGGCGTAAGCATGCAATATGTGCTCGAAGCACCGCTAGGTCCCCCACCACCTCCTGCAGTATCCGAGGACATAAAGAATGTTTATGAGACTCGGGTAACTCGGTACTCCGATCAGTGTGCTATCCTGTTTAGAGGCAGAGCTCCAAAAGCGTTTTGAGCACCACGACCCTTGTGATATGATGCGTGAGCTCAAACTTATCTTTGAAACTCATGCGGCCGTGGAGAGCTATGAGGCCTCGAAACAGTTCTTTAACTGCATGATGGAAGAGGGCAGCTCCGTTAGTGAGCACATGTTCGCAATGTCCGGACATGCGAAGAAGCTCAGTGACTTGGGGATTGTGATCCCTAACCAGCTGGGTATTCATCGTGTCCTCCAATCACTGCCACCAAGTTACAAGAACTTCGTGATGAACTACAACATGCAGAACATGAACAAAGAGTTACCTGAACTCTTCTCCATGCTGAAGTCTGCTGAAGTAGAAATAAAGAAGGAGAACCAAGTGTTGATGGTCAACAAGACCACCAGTTGTAAGAAGCAGGGCAAGCCTAACAATGGCAACTTCAAGAAGGGCGGCAAGAAAGTTGCAGCGCCTCCTGAGAAGCCTAAGGCTGGTCCTAAGCCTGAGACTGTGTGCTACTACTGGGGAAGGGGCACTGGAAGCGGAATTGCACCAAATACTTGGCCGATCTGAAGAGCAGCCACGTCAAGAAGAAAGGTATATTTGATATACATGTTATAGATGTCTATCTTACTGGTTCTCGTAGTAGTGCCTGGGTATTTGATACTGGTTCGGTTGCTCACATTTGTAACTCGAAACAGAACTGGAATAAACGAAGCCTGGCAAGGGACGAGGTGACGATGCGCGTTGGAAATGGATCCAAGGTCGATGTGATCGCCGTCGGCACGCTCCCCCTACATCTACCTTCGGGATTAGTTTTAAACCTTAATAATTATTATTTGGTACCTGCGTTGAGCATGAACATTATATCTGGATCTTGTTTGATGCAAGACGGTTATTCGTTTAAGTCTGAGAATAATGGTTGTTCTATTTATATGAGTAATGTCTTTTATGGCCATGCACCTGAGATGAATGGTTTATTCTTGTTAAATCTCGATAGTAGTGATACACATGTTCATAACATTGATGCTAAGCGAATTAAATTGAATGATAATTCTACTTATATGTGGCACTGTCGTCTTGGTCATATTGGAGTGAAGCGCATGAAGAAACTCCATTCCGATGGACTTCTTGAGTTACTTGATTTTGAGTCACTTGACAGATGCGAAGCATGTCTAATTGGAAAAATGACTAAGACTCCATTTTCTGGCACAATGGAGCGAGCTACAGACTTATTGGAAATCATACATACCGATGTGTGCGGACCAATGAGTGTAGCATCGCGCGGTGGTTATCGTTATGTTCTAACCTTCACGGATGATCTAAGTAGATATGGGTATATTTACTTTATGAAACACAAGTCCGAGACTTTTGAGAAGTTCAAGGAATTCCAAAGTGAAGTAGAAAATCAACGTAACAAGAAGATTAAGTTTCTGCGTTCTGATCACGGAGGCGAATATCTGAGTTATGAGTTTGGCATGCATTTAAAGAAATGCGGAATACTTTCACAGTTGACACCGCCGGGAACACCACAACGCAATGGTGTGTCCGAACGTCGTAATCGAACTCTCTTAGATATGGTTCGTTCTATGATGTCTCTTACCGATTTGCCATTATCGTTTTGGGGTTATGCTTTAGAGACAGCCGCATTCACTTTAAATAGGGCACCATCTAAATCCGTTGAAACGACACCGTATGAATTATTGTTTGGGAAGAAACCTAAGCTGTCATTCCTTAAAGTTTGGGGTTGCGATGCTTATGTAAAGAAGTTACAACCTGACAAGCTAGAACCCAAAGCGGAGAAATGCGTCTTCATAGGATACCCTAAAGAAACAATTGGGTATACTTTCTATCACAGATCCGAAGGCAAAATCTTTGTTGCCAAGAACGGATCCTTTCTTGAGAAGGAGTTTCTCACTAAAGAAGTGACTGGAAGAAAAGTAGAACTCGACGAGGTTGATGAACCTTCTCTCATAGATCAGAGTAGCGCAGTGCCGGAAGAAGTTCCTGTGCAGCCTGCACCGATAGGAGAGGAAGCAAATGATGATGATCATGAAACTTCGAACGAGGAAGCTACTGAACCTCGCAGATCGACGAGGGAACGTACCACTCCTGATTGGTATGATCCCTGTCTAAATGTCATGATTGTGGACGACAATGATGAGGACCCTGCGACGTATGAAGAAGCGATGATGAGCCCAGATTCCAACAAATGGCAAGAAGCCATGAAATCCGAAATGGGATCCATGTATGATAACAAAGTATGGACTTTGGTAGACTTACCTGATAGCCGCAAGGCTGTCGAGAATAAATGGATCTTCAAGAGAAAAACAGATGTTGATGGTAATATTATTGTCTATAAAGCTTGACTTGTCGCAAAGGGTTTCCGACAAATTCAAGGAGTTGACTACGATGAGACTTTCTCACCTGTAGCGAAGCTAAAGTCTGTGAGGATTTTGTTAGCAATAGCTGCATTTTTCGATTATGAGATTTGGCAGATGGATGTCAAAACAGCGTTCCTTAATGGAGACATTGAGGAAGAGTTGTATATGGTACAACCCAAAGGTTTTGTCGATCCTAAAAATGCTGACAAGGTATGCAAACTTCAGCGTTCCATTTATGGACTGAAGCAAGCATCCCGGAGTTGGAACCTACGCTTTGATAGAGTGATCAAAGACTTTGGTTTTATACGGACTCATGGTGAGGCCTGTATTTACAAGAAAGTGAGTGGGAGCTCTGTAGCGTTCCTGATATTATATGTAGATGACATATTATTGATTGGGAATGATATAGAACTTTTAAGCAGCATTAAAGGTTATTTGAATAAGTCTTTTTCAATGAAAGACCTTGGTGAAGCAGCATACATTTTAGGCATCAAGATTTATAGAGATAGATCAAGATGCCTAATAGGACTTTCACAAAGTACATATCTGGACAAGATTCTAAAGAAGTTTAGAATGGATGAAAGCAAGAAAGGGTTCTTGCCTATGTTGCCAGGTAAGGTCTTGAGTAAGACTCAAGGTCCGGCTACGGCAGATGAAAGAGAGAGGATGAGCAAGATCCCCTATGCTTCGGGAGTAGGCTCTATCATGTACGCCATGTGTACTAGACCAGATATCGCACATGCGTTAGTTTGACCGAGATATCAAAGTGATCCAGGGATGGAACACTGGACAGCGGTCAAGAATATCTGAAGTACTTGAAAAGGACTAAGGATATGTTTCTTTGTTATGGCGGTGACCAAGAGCTCGTTGTAACCGGTTACACCGATGCAAGTTGGCACACCGACCCGATGACTCTAAGTCTCAGACTGGGTACGTGTTTATATTGAATGGTGCGTAAGCTGGAGCAGTTTCAAGCAGTGCACGGTGGCGAAATCTTCAACAGAATCTGAATATATAGCGGCTTCAGAGGCTTCATCGAAGCGGTATGGATGAAGAGGTTCATTGTTGAGCTTGGTGTGGTTCCTAGTGCATTGGAACCGCTAGTCATTTACTATGACAACACGGGTGCCATCGCCAATGCAAAGGAACCAAGGTCACACAAGAAGCTGAAGCATATCAAGCTGCGTTTTCATTCGATTCGCGAGTACATCGAAGATGGTGAAGTAGAGATTTGCAAAGTACACATGGATCTGAATGTTGCAGATCCGTTGACTAAAGCTCTCCCAAGGGCAAAGCATGACCAACACCAGAATGCCATGGGTGTTAGGTACCTTACAATGTAATCTAGATTATTGACTCTAGTGCAAGTGGGAGACTGTTGGAGATATGCCCAAGAGGCAATAATAAAGTGGTTATTATAATATCTTTGTGATTATGATAAATGTTTATGTACCATGCTATAATTGTATTAACCGAAACGTTGATACATGTGTGTTATGTAAACAACAAGGAGTCCCTAGTAAGCCTCTTGTATAACTAGCTTGTTGATTAATGGATAATCATGGTTTCGTGATCATGAACATTGGATGTTATTAATAACAAGGTTATGTCATTGGTTGAATGATATAATGGACATACACCCAAATGAGCGTAGCATAAGATCAAGTCATTAAGTTCATTTGCTATAAGCTTTCAATACATAGTTGTCTTAATCCTTCGACCATGAGATCATGTAAATCACTTACACCGAAAGGGTACTTTGATTACATCAAACGTCATTGCGTAAATGGGTGACAATAAAGGTGGGATTAAGTATTTGGAAAGTGTGAGTTGAGGCATATGGATCAACATTGGGATTTGTCCATCCTGATGACGGATAGATATACTCTGGGCCCTCTCGGTGGAATGTCATCTGATTAGCTTGCAAGCATATGAATAGTTCATAAGAGATCACATACCACGGTACGAGTAAAGAGTACTTGTCGGTAACGAGGTTGAACAAGGTATGGAGATACCGATGATCAAACTCGGACAAGTAAAATATCGCGAGACAAAGGGAATTGGCATCGTATGTAAATGGTTCAATCGATCACTAAGTCATCGTTGAATATGTGGGAGCCATTATGGATCTCCAGATCCCGCTATTGGTTATTGCTCGGAGAAGAGTCTCGACCATGTCTGCATAGTTCGCGAACCGTAGGGTGACGCGCTTAAGGTTCGATGTCGCATAAGTAGATTTGAATATGGTATGGAGACGAAGTTTGTTCGGAGTCTCGGATGTGATCCAGGATGTCACGAGGAGGTCCGGAATAGTCCGGAGAATAAGATTCATACAAGGGAAGTTAATTTCTGGGTTTTCGGAAATGTTCGAGATTATTCCGGTGTTGACTGGAAGGTTCTAGAAGGTTCCGGAAGGGTCCACCATGGGGCCCACGACCTAGGAGGCCCACCGTGGGCCGAGGGGATGCTCCCTGGCCTAATGGGCCAGGGGCACTTGGCCCCAAGGCCCAGGCCGGCCAGCCCCTAGGGTTTCCCGGGGGGATCAACTTGGGGGAGGGGAAAGCCCCTCTCCCCCTTGGCCGCCCCCCAACCCTAGATGGGAAGGGGGCCACCTTGGCCGGCCAGCCCTATATAAAGAGGGGAGGGGTGGCCGGCCACACCATCCCCCATTGCCTCCCCTCCTGGCCGCCCTCCACCATACGTTGTCGGGCTTAGGCGAAGCTCCTGGTTCTCTTCCTTTACCACCACCACCACGCCGTCGTCCTGGACGTTGGAGGAGATCTACCACACCTCCGCTGCCCGCTGGAACGGGAGAGGAAGGAGCTTCATCGACACCATACGCGCGTCCGGAAGTGCTGCCGGATTGCAGCACCGGGGACGATCGTCTACACCAACAACGAGATTAATCTCGTAGGCTTTGGAATCTTCGAGGGTTAGTCTCATCTCCATCTCGTTGCTTAGATCTAGTAGATTGGATCTTGGGTGTTCCATAGATTATATCTGTTGGTTTTATTCGCTTTGCGGTAGGAAATTTTTTGTTTTCTATGCAACGAACCCCATCACCGTCGCCCCTGCCCGCCTCTGCCCGGGCTGCTCTCCGCGACCCGCAGTGGCTTGCGGCCATGCATGACGAGTTCGACGCCCTGCAGCGGAACCAAACATGGACGCTTGTTCCCCGCCCACCTCACGCCAACATCATCACCGGGAAGTGGGTCTTCAAGCACAAGTTCCATCCGGACGGTACCCTTGACCGTCACAAGGCGCGATGGGTGGTTCGCGGCTTTCGTCAGCGCGCCGGCGTCGACTTCACCGACACCTTCGCCCCGGTTGTCAAGCCCGGGACGATCCGCACCGTTCTTCAGCTCGCGGTCTCCCGCGCATGGCCCGTGCATCAGATGGACGTCTCCAACGCCTTTCTTCACGGCCATCTCGAGGAGCAGGTCTTCTGCCAGCAGCCCACGGGTTCGTCGACAGCGCCCACCCCGACCATGTGTGCCTGCTCTCGCGCTCGTTATACGGGCTCAAGCAGGCACCACGCGCCTGGTACCAGCGCATCGCAGCGTTTCTTCACCAACTCGGCTTCCGCTCCACCCGCTCCGATGCATCGCTGTTCGTGTACAACAACGGCGACACCACCGCGTATCTGCTGCTCTACGTCGACGACATCATCTTAACGGCCAGCTCCACGGACCTACTGCGCCAGCTCACCGCCCGTCTTCGCGCCGAGTTTGCCCTCAAGGACTTGGGGCCTCTGCACTACTTCCTTGGCATCGAGGTCGTGCGTCGCACCGACGACTTCTTCCTTCATCAGCGCAAGTACGCCCATGAGCTCCTTGACCGCGCCGGTATGCTTAATTGCAAACCCGCGGCCACGCCAGTCGACACGAAGTCCAAGCTCTCCGCCACAGACGGTTCCTTGGCCACGGACGCGTCCTCTTACCGCTCCATCGTCGGTGCCCTGCAGTACCTCACCTTGACCCGCCCCGAGTTGCAGTATGTTGCTCAGCAGGTGTGCCTTCACATGCACGCTCCGCGAGATCCTCATTGGGCTGCGGTCAAGCGGATTCTCCGCTACATTCGTGGTACCATGGACTTCGGTCTCTCGCTCCACGCCTCCACCGCCACGGACATCGTCGCCTACTCGGACGCCGATTGGGCCGGCTGCCCCGACACGCGTCGCTCCACGTCTGGCTACTGCGTCTACTTCGGCCCTTCGCTCATCTCCTGGTCGTCTAAGCGACAGCCCACGGTATCTCGCTCCAGCGCCGAAGCTGAGTACCGGGCTGTTGCTAACGCGGTTGCCGAGGTCTCCTGGCTGCGGCAACTCCTCGTTGAGCTCTCATGTCCTGTCGCCAAAGCCACCGTGGTCTACTGCGACAACGTCTCCGCCGTCTACCTCTCCGCCAACCCGGTCCACCATCGCCGCACCAAGCATATTGAGCTGGACATCCACTTTGTTCGGGAACAGGTGGCTCTTGGGCACATTCGAGTACTTCATGTGCCCACCTCCCAACAATTTGCGGATATCATGACCAAGGGTCTTCCCACGACATCTTTTGAGGAGTTCCGGTCCAGTCTATGCGTTCGACCAGGCGACGCTTCGACTGCGGGGGGGTGTTGAGATACATATCTTGTATATCCGGATGTGTATCCTCTGTAGTTATTGTATAGCGATACATATCTTTGTATTTACTATTGGGCCCGCCTCCTTCCTTGTATAGTCGAGGACGTGGCCTATATATGTACCGCCATATGCATCCGATCAATACATCGAGCATTGCATCTCATTCTACACTGTCCAAGTAAGACTTTCTAAATAATACTCCGGCCGGCTAAGTTTACACTAAATAATACTCCTACAGACATCAGCATGCCAAATCGATGAATCTATTTACACATCAAATTTTTGGTATCGTAACGTTGACATGTTTGGGTACACGTTTGGTCATATTCATAAGTTCGACTTAGGACAAAACAAATATGCACTCTGCTTGAAATGGTGGGAGCACTAAGTGCTAATAAATCGGTAATGTCTTCACTACAAGTCGACTATGGTTTTGTGCTCGCGAATTGCCCATACACCGTATTTATTATCATTCATTAGTAACTAATATTATTTTGGGGAATCTAGCTAGGGCGGCTACTTCGCACATGTGTGCTAGTTAATCCTTCGGCGACTCAGCTTCGATGAGATTTTACCGTAGATAAAGAAATTGTGGGCATGCAAGATCTTACACCTCATATTGCCATCTAATGTTGTTGTTGTTGTTGTTGTTGTTATGGAAACAACATGGCATTAGGGTATCTCGTCGAGTGGTTGCAACATAATGCTAGCAGGGGTGTGTACTGCAGTTTTATATCGAAGGTCCGCATACGCTAGCAAAATTGACACATCAGTATTTTTCTTGTAGGTTTGGTCGTCTCATAGGAGTGCAAACTAATCCTATATCTGAAAGACGTCAACAAAGACTTGGTCGAAGCTTTAGTCGTAACCGACTCGTCAAAACCAACTATGTCCACTTCTACCACTATACCCCCTCCCTCCACCCACACACACACACATACACACATCGACTCAGCTCCACCAAAGCTTTTATGTACTGGCTTGGTGTGTGGCCTGATAGATAGGAAGTATCCGATTTCATCCATTAAGATCCCGAGCATCTATATGACAAGATCTGCATGCGTCCTGGATCCAAGCCCATCCTGTTTTCAGTCACTTTTGTGAATTCTTCCCGTTCCAAGTCGATTTCCTTCGTATCATCGTAGCTTGATACTGAGACCTTATGTTTTAGGTGGGTAGCCCCTGCCCCAAGTAGGCCTCAATCGCCACGATGAGATAACATGGAGGTTCTTTTAGGCACCAACAATCAATGCCAAAATTACAATAATCCAATATACATATTAGAAAAGGAGTTGTTTCCAAAGAAGCGGCAGTGGAGCAGATCGATCTTAATACGTGTAGTTTCCCTATCTTCACGAGTTAACCAACGATGATGAACATAAGGTGGAGAGGTGCCTAAACAAGGGGCAAAACAAGATACAATTGGAGATAAATAACAAATCAACAAGAAGACTGTTATCACCAGATTTTGGCCAAATCAGGAGATGGGCCGTAAGTGAAGATGGGCTTGAAGATGTACACGTGGAGCGTCTTTGAAGCGGCCTTGCACGGAGAGTTTGGGCTAGATTGCCCATGTATCTGTAAATATAGTAGATCGCATCTTAGTTAGAATTAAAAGATAGAGTTTAACCCGTGCACGGTTAGGTGCACGCCCAATTAGAAAGTCCCTTGGACTATAAATATGTATCTAGGGTTATCGGAAA
Organism: Lolium multiflorum; assembly: GCA_030979885.1. NCBI lineage: Eukaryota > Viridiplantae > Streptophyta > Magnoliopsida > Poales > Poaceae > Lolium > Lolium multiflorum. The sequence continues at coordinate 171,553,853 of CM061753.1, read as the reverse complement.
AGGAGGACAATCACGTTCACAACAAACACAAATCAGGCGCATCGCCACCCCTTTCTTTCGAGGGTTTCTTCCGGGTAAGCATCATGCTGCCTAGATCGCATCTTGCGATCTAGGCAGTACACGTTTATTCGTTACCTTGTGCTGCTCGTGCTGAAGCGTTGTTGATGGCGAGTAGCACTATTTATCGTAGATGTTTTGGGGCTTGCATGGATGCTTTTCTTATGCATATCTGCTTAGCTATGCCGTCCCTCGATATCTAGCTGCCCTTACACCTATCCGGGTGTAAGGGCAGCGCCCTGCTTGTTCGTTGTTTAGTAGATCTGATCTGTTATAGTTGCTCCTTGATTTTTCAAGGATTGGTTTAATATCTGTATGGTTAGGCCTTGCAAACGGGTTGAACGATCCGGTAGTGCGTTAGGTATGGTTTGTTAGTCCTAAGAGGGATGTTCCGGGAATTAACTTAATGTTGGTTTTTAGGCCTCTTTTAGGGTTAGTTTTCCATTATCTTTCGTGTCTATTAGGCTCAACTACGCGTAGGATGTTCCGATCATACGGTGAAAACCCTAAACTGTCGTAGATTGGCTTAACTTTATATTGATCAAGCAGGAGCCCCATGTCATCGTTAACCCGACGCAAACCATGGGGCGATCGGCTCTTTGAGCCGATCCACAGGGCAACCTGAGAACCGATCGGGCTCGTATTTAATGTTTACGTGTCTGCCATGCAGGAACTAATCGAAGCAATCCAACACCTTCCCCGAGGTATAGGTCGGTGGCACGCCCTGCAACCGCTAGGACGTGTGCCGGAACATTTTGGACGACGTCGAGGGACCGGGCCCTGCAGCCTTGGAAGCCTGCTCTTCGTGTTGCTTAACCACCGCCGGTGGGTTTTGGCAGGCAACACATTTCAGCACGCCCGGTGGGACAATCGGGACAATCTTCCGCAGCAACCACGTCAACATCTACATCTGAGATGGCGGAAGAACCGATCAAGTACGAAGATCTGCCTGCTGAGCATAAGAAGAAATATGATGATCTCAAGGCCATCTTGGAAGCCGATCTCATCGGCTCTTTTGAGAGGACCCGTTCGCACGGCATTAAGTTCAAAGGGTTCCAACCCGAAGGCGCGTTAGAGGGACTAGATCTATCTCTCCCTTCGAAGAACGTACCAGAGCCCTGCGACAGGAAGTTAACTATGTCGTTGCTCATTCTCTACATCGGCATTCTGAGAGCCTGGTGAATACTTTGGAGCGTGTTGCGCTTAATGTGGTGCAAGAAATCATGAAGCATAAGTACTCTCCGTCAGGACCTGCCCTAGGAACCCATCAGGGAGAGACACCGCTCTATACTAGGCCACCACTGCAATACACGATGGCAGCTCCACAGCAACAAGGTTCGCCGGCGTACGTTGTCTACAAGGTTGGAGGTGATCCTGGCGATTACCAATTCCTGTATGAGCCGCCCAAGGAGATTCCACATGGATACGTGTGCACATATGTCGGACTGCAACAACTGGATGAGCCGGTTACGCAGGAAGGAGCCACGACAGAGGGGTCGCCGGAACAGGAGTAGTTGGCCGGAAGCAGTTCTGGAGCAGATGCTGAGAAACAAGCGTGGCTAGCTAAATACGCCACCGGAACAAGTCATGAACTCTCAACCTCTGCAGCTCCTACGGTGGATGAGATCACCGCAATTTTGAGAGACAAGTTCGGCATCCTGCCGAAGAAGAGAATGATCGGCTACTCCAAGCCGTATCCCAACGAGTATGACCTAATCCCACTACCGCCTAAGTATCGGCTCCCTGACTTCACAAAATTCAGTGGATTAGAAGGAACCAGCTCAATTGAGCACGTGAGCCGATATTTGGCACAGTTGGGCATGGTCTCAGCTTCGAGCTACGTGTGAGATTCTTTTCACAATCTCTCACGGGTCCAGCCTTTGGGTGGTACACGTCGTTGCCACCAGATTCAGTTCGAACGTGGAAGCAGCTGGAAGAGCAGTTTCACATACAGTACCATTCAGAAACTACTGAAGCTGGCATTGCCGATCGACACGGCGGGCGAGGCGAGAGAGACGGTGTACGAGTACATCCGGCGGTTCGGGACCGTCGGGAACCGATGTTATTCGGTTCGTTTATCCGAGAAGGAAGCGTCGAGTTGGCGATAGCACTGTCAGCGCCGCTCAAAGACGTGACCTTCCAAGCGGACTACAATTCATGGCGCATATGGTTCAGAGATTGACATCGTATGAACAGCGCCACCCGAATTGTACCAGGACAAGTTCAAGCGCGTCGCCCCGATCGAGATGGAAGAAAATGAAGATTCTGCAGAAGATTAGGAAGTCGCTGTAGCTGAATGGACTCGGGGGGCAAAGCCCGTGTCCTGCACGTGGGTGAAACAACCAGGGCCTGCAAAAGGGTTTGACTTTGATTTAAGCAAAACGGAGCAAATTTTTGATTTGCTGCTGAAGGAAAAACAGTGAAGTTACCCGAAGGCCACAAAATCCCCACGTTACAAGAGATGAACGGAGGCCATACTGCAAATGGCATCACACGTTCACCCATGCCACCAACGACTACAAGGTCTTGCGCGGACAGATCCAAATGGCGATAGAACAAGGCCGATTACTCTTCGGTCAGTTTGAGAGTTGACACGCAGCCGTTCCCGGACGTCAACATGGTAGATCTCGGTCACTGCATACGACGGAGCCAGGTCTCTTTTGGTATCAACATGGCAGGGCTTGCAGATCGCCATAGCCAGGATAAGCCAGAGAGCAGCCACTCCCGTGGCAAAGATGAAGAGGAGGCCAATCCACGCGATTGGCCCCAAAAAATATAAAGTTGTAAACCCTCGGTAAGCATTGCAATGAAAAAGGAGGCTGATTATAGCGATCGGCTAAAGCTAGCCTCAACATGCCTTCTGCCTGTGCTCAGCATTGATTTAGCAGGCGACGGAAAGCTGGGGTATGGGTTTACATCGGCTGATGAACTAGAAGAGATTGACATTGGTCCTGGGATAAGCCACGACCGACATTTATCGGCAAAAAGTTGGATCCACAGCTGAGGAGCCAGTTGATAGCTGATACGTCTCCAACGTATCGATAATTTCTTATGTTCCATGCTACATTATTGATGATATCTACATGTTTTATGCACATTATATGTCGTATTTACGCATTTTCCGGAACTAACCTATTAACAAGATGCCGAAGAGCCAGTTGCTGTTTTCTTGTTTTTTTTCGAAATCCTAGTAAGGAAATATTCTCGGAATTGGACGAAATCAACAGAGTTCCTATTTTGCCCGGAAGCATCCAGAACACCCGAGAGCGTCAGAGAGGGGCTACGTGGGGCCCACACATGGTGGCGGTGCGCCCAAGCCCGGCCGCGCCGCCCTAGTGTCCGGTCCCAGACCCCTCCGAGGCTGCCCTTTCGCCTACAAATAGCCTCCGTCGCGAAACCCGAAGCAGAGAGCCACGATACGGAAAACCTTCCCGAGAGACGCCGCGAATCCCATCTCGGGGGATTCAGGAGATCGCCTCCGGCACCCGCCGAGGGGATTCATCTCTGGGAGGACTCTACACCGCCATGGTCGCTCCCGGAGTGATGAGTGAGTAGTTCACCGACTGGACCATAGCAGTAGCTAGATGGTCGTCTTCTCCTAATTGTGCTTCATTGTTGGATCTTGTGAGCTGCCTAACATGATCAAGATCATCTATCTGTAATACTATATGTTGTGTTTGTCGGGATCCATGGATAGAGAATACTATGTTATGGTGATTATCAATCTATTGTTTATGTGTTGTTTATGATCTTGCATGCTCTCCGTTATTAGTAGAGGCTCTGGCCAAGTTTTTGCTCTTAACTCCAAGAGGGAGTATTTATGCTCGATAGTGGGTTCATGCCTTCATTGACACCGGGGACAGTGACAGAAAGGTTGTGATGTGCTGTTGCCACTAGGATAAAACATTGATTCTATGTCTAAGGATGTAGTTGTCGATTACATTACGCACCATACTTAATGCAATTGTCTGTTGCTTTGCAACTTAATACGAAGGGGTTCGGATGATAACCGAAGGTGGACTTTTTAGGCATAGATGCATGGATGGCGGTCTATGTACTTTGTCGTAATGCCCAATTAAATCTCACTATATTTATCATATCATGTATATGCATTGTTATGCCCTTTTCTATTTGTCAATTGCCCGACTGTAATTTGTTCACCCAACATGCTTTTATCTTATGGGAGAGACACCTCTAGTGAACTGTGGACCCCGGTCTTATTCTTTACATCGCATACAATCTACTGCATACTTGTTTTACTGTTTTCTTGCAAACAATCATCTTCCACACAATACGGTTAATCCTTTGTTACAGCAAGCCGGTGAGATTGACAACCTCACTGTTTCGTTGGGGCAAAGTACTTTGGTTGTGTTGTGCAGGTTCCACGTTGGCGCTGGAATCCCTGTTGTTGCGCCGCATCACATTTCGCCACCATCAACCTTCAACGTGCTTCTTGGCTCCTCCTGGTTCGATTAACCTTAGTTTCTTTAAACTTGCCACCGTGCGCATCATACCTTCCTCTTGGGGTTCCCAACGGACGTGTACATTTACGCGCATCAAATTGCTGGCGCCGCTGCCGGGATCAAGACACGTAAGGGAGTCTCCACTTCTCAATCTCTTTACTTTGTTTTTGTCTTGCTTTATTTTATTTACTACTTTGTTTGCTGCACCTAAACAAAACACAAAAAAATTAGTTGCTAGTTTTACTTTATTTACTGTCTTGCTCTCTATATCAAAAACACAAAAAAAAATTTAGTTACTCGTCTTTACTTTGTTTGCCTAGTTTACTTTTTGCTTATTGCATCATGTTTCCTTTTAATTTTACCATAAAAGACATACCGGTAGGACGTGGGTCTATAGTTGGGAGAAATAATATAGAAGAATTTTTCAATCATGTTAGTACTACTGAAGATTTTGAAGATAGACACTTGGTAGAACTTGCACCTACCTATGAAATTGCTGCTGCTGCTTTAGTTCGTATGTTGGAAACTAAATTTGTTAACCTCAATCCTATAATCCAACACATGTTTCTTACATTCAGTGATATGGAAGAAGGGGAAAAGAAAGATTTTGTTTTAGAAACTCTTCTTAGAGAATTTGGTGGTCTAGCAAGAGAGGCTAGAAAGGTCTTTGCTAAATTTAATATGCTAGGTTCTCATACTAATTTTGTTGGTCTCCTTGAAAAAATGGACATGGATAGAATAAGGTACACTAATAATATTAATGATGGTGGGGAGATCAAAGCACCAATACCATGTAAACTCCTAGCTATGAATGATGCACTAGAAAATAACTATGCTTGGCTTTTTCCTGAAAATTTGTTCGATGAGAATAGCAAGCCCAAGAGTAATGAAAAGGGAGACGCTGAAACTTATGTATCAAATATACTATGCTTGGTTGAGAAAACTCCAAACCCCGCTGAAGATGCTTCATCTCTTGATAATACTTGATCTACACTTTCTGCGCCTAGCTGAAAGGCGTTAAAGAAAGCGCTTATGGGAGACAACCCATGTTTTTACTACAGTACTTTGTTTTATATTTGAGTCTTGAAAGTTTTTTACTACTGTATCAACCTCTCCTTATCATGTTTTTGTGCCAAGTAAAGTTTCTATGTTATAGTTGATGTTATATTTGAGATCGCTGCGCAGAAACAGCATTGCTGTCTGTCACGAATGTGGGCACAAGTCTCTGTAGAAAATTCGAAAAAATCTGCCAATTTACGAGCGTGATCCTCAGATATGTACGCAACTTTCATTAGTTTTGAGTTTTTCCATTTGAGCAAGTCTGGTGCCATTTTAAAATTCGTCTTGACGGACTGTTCTGTTTTTGACAGATTCTGCCTTTATTTCGCATTGCCGTATTTGCTATGTTGGATGAATTTCTTTGATCCATTAATGTCCAGTAGCTTTGTGCAATGTCCAGAAGTGTTAAGAATGATTGTGTTACCTCTGAACATGTGAATTATTAATTGTGCACTAACCCTCTAATGAGTTTGCTTGAAGTTTGGTGTGAAAGAAGTTTTCAAGGGTCAAGAGAGGAGTATGATATACTATGATCAAGAGGAGTGAAAGCTCTAAGCTTGGGGATGCCCCGTGGTTCACCCCTGCATATTTTAAGAAGACTCAAGCGTCTAAGCTTGGGGATGCCCAAGGCATCCCCTTCTTCATCGACAATATCATCAGGTTCCTCCCCTGAAACTATATTTTTATTCAGTCACATCTTGTGTTCTTTACTTGGAGCGTCGGTTTGTTTTTGTTTTTGTTTTTGTTTGAATAAAATGGATCCTAGCATTCACTTTGTGGGAGAGAGACACGCTCCACTGTTGCATATGGACAAATATGTCCTTACGTTTTAATCATAATGTTCAAGGCGAAGTTTCTTCTTCGTTAAATTGTTATATGGTTGGAATTGGAAAATGCTACATGTAGTAATTCTAAAATGTCTTGGATAATGTGATACTTTGCAATTGTTGTGCTCATGATTAAGCTCTTGCATCATATACTTTGCACCCATTAATGGAGAAATACATAGAGCTTGCTTAAATTTGATTTGCATATTTGGTCTCTCTAAGGTCTAGATAATTCTAGTATTGAGTTTTGAACAACAAGGAAGACGGTGTAGAGTCTTATAATGTTTACAATATGTCTTTTATGTGAGTTTTGCTGCACCGATTCATCCTTGAGTTTGCTTCAAATAACCTTGCTAGCCTAAACCTTGCATCGAGAGGGAATACTTCTCATGCATCCAAAATCCTTGAGCCAACCACTATGCCATTTGTGTCCACCATACCTACCTACTACATGGTATTTCTCCGCCATTCCAAAGTAAATTGCTTGAGTGCTACCTTTAAAATTCCATCATTCACCTTTGCAATATATAGCTCATGGGACAAAATAGCCTTAAAAACTATCGTAGTATTGAATATGTACTTATGCACTTTATCTTTTATTAAGTTGCTTGTTGTGCGATAACCATGCTCCTGGGACGCCATCAACTACTCTTTGTTGAATATCATGTGAGTTGCTATGCATGTCCGTCTTGTCTGAAGTAAGAGGGATCTACCACCTTAATGGTTGGAGCATGCATATTGTTAGAGAAGAACATTGGGCCGCTAACTAAAGCCATGAATCATGGTGGAAGTTTCAGGTTGGACATATATCCTCAATCTCATATGAGAATAATAATTGTTGCTACATGCTTATGCATTAAAGAGGAGTCCATTATCTGTTGTCCATGTTGTCCCGGGATGTCTAAGTTGAGAATAATCAAAAGCGAGAAATCCAAAATGCGAGCATTCTCCTTAGACCTTTGTACAAGCGGCATGGAGGTACCCCTTTGTGACACTTGGTTGAAACATGTGCATTGCAAAGATCCGGTAGTCCAAGCTAAGTAGGACAAGGTGCGGGCACTATTAGTATACTATGCATGAGGCTTGCAACTTGTAAGATATAATTTACATAACTCATATGCTTTATTACTACCGTTGACAAAATTGTTTCATGTTTTCAAAATAAAAGCTCTAGCACAAATACATCGATGCTTTCCTCTTTGAAGGACCTTTCTTTTACTTTTATTGTTGAGTCAGTTTACCTATCTCTCTCCACCTCAAGAAGCAAACACTTGTGTGAACTGTGCATTGATTCCTACATACTTGCATATTGCACTTGTTATATTACTTTATGTTGACAATATCCATGAGATATACATGTTATAAGTTGAAAGCAACCGCTGAAACTTAATCTTCCTTTGTGTTGCTTCAATACCTTTACTTTGATTTATTGCTTTATGAGTTAACTCTTATGCAAGACTTATTGATGCTTGTCTTGAAGTACTATTCATGAAAAGTCTTTGCTTTATGATTCAGTTGTTTACTCATGTCATTACCATTGTTTTGATCGCTGCATTCATTACATATGTTTACAAATAGTATGATCAAGATTATGATGGCATGTCACTTCAGAAATTATCTTTGTTATCGTTTTACCTGCTCGGGACGAGCAGAACTGGGGATGCTGATACGTCTCCAACGTATCGATAATTTCTTATGTTCCATGCTACATTATTGATGATATCTACATGTTTTATGCACATTATATGTCGTATTTACGCATTTTCGAACTAACCTATTAACAAGATGCCGAAGAGCCATTGTTTTTACGCTGTTTTTGGTTTCGAAATCCTAGTAGGAAATATTCTCGGAATTGGACGAAATCAACGCCCGGTCTATTCCCGGATCCAGAACACCCGAGAGCCGGAGAGGGGCTACGTGGGCCCACACATGGTGGCGGCGCGCCCAAGCCCGGCCGCGCCGCCCTAGTGTCGGTCACAGGACCCCCTCGAGGCTGCCTTTCGCCTACAAATAGCCTCCGTCGCGAGCCCCAGTGAGGAGCCACGATACGGAAAACCTTCCCGAGACGCCGCCGCCGCGAATCCCATCTCGGGGGATTCGAGATCGCCTCCGGCACCCTGCCGGAGAGGGGATTCATCTCCGGAGGACTCTACCGCCATGGTCGCCTCCGGATGAGTGAGTAGTTCACCCGGACTATGGGTCCATAGCAGTAGCTAGATGGTCGTCTTCTCCTAATTGTGCTTCATTGTTGGATCTTGTGAGCTGCCTAACATGATCAAGATCATCTATCTGTACTATATGTTGTGTTTGTCGGGATCCGATGGATAGAGAATACTATGTTATGGTGATTATCAATCTATTGTTTATGTGTTGTTTATGATCTTGCATGCTCTCGTTATTAGTAGAGGCTCTGGCCAAGTTTTTGCTCTTAACTCCAAGAGGGAGTATTTATGCTCGATAGTGGGTTCATGCCTTCATTATTGGGACAGTGACAGAAAGTTCTAAGGTTGTGATGTCTGTTGCCACTAGGGATAAAACATTGATTCTATGTCTAAGGATGTAGTTGTCGATTACATTACGCACCATACTTAATGCAATTGTCTGTTGCTTTGCAACTTAATACGAAAGGGGTTCGGATGATAACTGAAGGTGGACTTTTTAGGCATAGATGCGGTTGGATGGCGGTCTATGTACTTTGTCGTAATGCCCAATTAAATCTCACTATATTTATCATATCATGTATATGCATTGTTATGCCCTTTTCTATTTGTCAATTGCCCGACTGTAATTTGTTCACCCAACATGCTTTTATCTTATGGGAGAGACACCTCTAGTGAAGCTGTGGACCCCGGTCCTATTCTTTACATCGCATACAATCTACTGCAATACTTGTTTATGTTTTCTTGCAAACAATCATCTTCCACACAATACGGTTAATCCTTTGTTACAGCAAGCCGGTGAGATTGACAACCTCACTGTTTCGTTGGGGCAAAGTACTTTGGTTGTGTTGTGCAGGTTCCACGTTGGCGCCGAATCCCTGTTGTTGCGCCGCATCACATTTCGCCACCATCAACCTTCAACGTGCTTCTTGGCTCCTCCTGGTTCGATAAACCTTGGTTTCTTTCTGAGGGAAAACTTGCCACTGTGCGCATCATACCTTCCTCTTGGGGTTCCCAACGGACGTGTACATTTACGCGCATCAATAGCCCTGTTGAAAGAGTACCCAGATTGTTTCGCATGGGATTATACAGAGATGCCTGGGTTGGACAGGAGCATTATCGAGCATCGGCTCCCTCGAAGAAAGGATTTCGGCCGTTCCAGCGCGAGCACGACAGATGAAGGCCGAAATCTTGGTGGAAGTCAAGAAAGAGATCCAGAAGATGTTGGACGCCGGGTTCATCAGGCCATGCAGGTACGCTGAATGGATTTCCAATGTCGTACCTGTGGAGAAAAAGGATGGCCGATGGCGCGTCGCCATAGATTTTCGGAATCTCAACAGTGCCACCCCAAAGGACGAATATCCAATGCCGTAGCAGAGACTTTGATCAATGCAGCTGCCGGTCATAAAGTTTTAAGCTTCATGGATGGCAATGCCGGCTACAACCAAATCTTTATGGCTCGGAAGATATAAACAAGACTGCATTCAGAGTGCCAGGCCCGGTGGGCTTGTTTGAATATGTAGTCATGACATTTGGACTGAAGAATGCTGGCGCAACATACCAAAGAGCCATGAATTACATCTTTCACGATTTGATCGGCAAATTGGTCGAGATCTACATCGATGACGTGGTGGTCAAGTCTGTTTCGGTGGACGGACACTTGGAAGATTTACGACACGTCCTGGACCGAACTAGGAAGTTCGGACTAAGAATGAATCCAAAAAAGTGTGCCTTTGGTGTGACGGCCGGTCAATTCTTGGGTTTCTTGGTTCATGAACGCGGAATCGGCCTGAAAAGTCAAGAGGCAGTGCGAACAATGAAGCCACCCACCACGAAGAAGGAGCTCCAGTGTCTCATCGGCAAAATCAATTTCGTCAAGGTTTATCTCCAACCAGGGGAATCGAGCCGTTCATGGGACTGGTCAAAATCAAGTCTGATGAGGAGTTTAGGGGCAGAGCAACAGAAAGCATTTGACGATATTAAGGAATACTTGACGAAGCCACTGTGTTGGTTCCACCACAGCAAGACAGACCTTCTACATTTACTTATCAGTAGCTGATACCTCTATCGCGTCAGTGGTGGTGCAGGTTTATGATGGTCTAGAAAAAGTGGTTTTCTACCTCAGCAGAAGGATGTTAGATGCGGAAACAAGGTACCTCGAGATCGAGAAGTTGTGCCTCTGCCTGTTCTTTACCTGCACCAAGATTCAGCACATCTTGCTGAGCAGAAATCATCGTCATATGCAAATCGGATGTCATCAAGCACATGCTGTCGGCTCCTGTATTGAAAGGCCGACTCGGCAAATGGATGTTTGCTCTATCGGAATTTGATATCCGGTATCAACCTGCGAAAGCAGTCAAGGGACAAGCGTTGGCCGATCTTATCGCTGAACGAATAAACACGGATGTAGAGGCACTATCCGTGCGTGCATGGACCATGTTCTTCGATGGATCGGTTTGTGAAGATGGCTGTGGCATCGGCATGCTACTCGTGTCGCCTCGGGGGCAACATACTCCTTCTCCATCAGGTTATCTACACCTTGCACTAACAATGTTGTTGAATATGAAGCGATATGCAAGGGAATGGAGTTGCTATTGGACGCCGGGGCGGAGGCAGTGGAGATCTTTGGGGATTCCAAATTGGTGATTTCTCAACTCACGGAGGAATACAAGTGTGAGAGCGAGTCACTTTTCCCATTATGGATGCAATGCCGTGAGCTGATGGCCCAGTTTAGGTATATCAACTTCCATTGGATCCCAAGGACGCAAAATACCGAGGCAAACGACCTTGCACAGACGGCGTCAGGATACAAAGACGTGGTCGAGGAAGCCGATTTTCAGGTGCAGCTCATGGAGCCCGATGATTGGAGAGCCGATATCTTCAATTACTTGAAAGATCCGGCTCGGGGGGCACCTAAACGGATAAGATACAGGGCCATGAAGTACGTCTTGATTGGTGATGACATGTTCTACAGGACTTTGGAAGGGTTACTTCTCAAGTGTTTGGGACCAGCCGAGTCCAATCGGCTCTTGCATGAGGTACATGAGGGTGCCTGTGGAACTCACCAATCGGCTCATAAGATGAAGTGGCTGATCAGGCGATCGGGATTTTATTGGCCCACTATGCTTGAAGATTGTTTCCAATACTATAAAGGGTGTCAAGCATGTCGAAGTTTGGGAGCATCCAGATGGTGCCTGCATCAGCAATGAATCCTATCATCAAGCCGTGGCCATTCCGAGGGTGGGGCATGGATATGATCGGCAAGATACATCCTCCTTCGAGCAAAGGTCATGTATGGGTTCTGGCCATTACAGATTATTTTACCAAATGGGTAGAGGCCGTCCCTATGAAGGCAGTAAACGCGTCGATGTTGTCGATTTTGTGAAGGAGCATGTTATCCACAGATTTGGAATCCCCAGACTATCACGACCGATGGAGGTTCGGTTTTTGTTTCTAAGGAGTTTAGAAAATTCTGCGAGGATATGGGAATCAAGTCGATCCGATCGTCCCCATACTACGCTCAAGCAAATGGACAGGCTGAAGCGTCCAACAAAAGTTTGATCAAGCTGATTAAGAGGAAGATCGACGAGAATCCTAGACGTTGGCACGAGGTATTGTCAGAAGCTTTGTGGGCTTATCGCATGTCGTGTCATGGAGCAATAAAAACCTCGCCATATCATCTGGTCTATGGACAAGAAGCTGTGTTACCCTGGGAAATCAAGGCTGGGTCGAGAAGGGTTACATTTCAGAATGATCTAACTACTGAAGAATATGCAGCCCTGATGAGCGACAGTATTGAGGATGCAACGGAACTTAGACTTTGGTCACTTGAGAAAATCAAGGAGAATAAAGCCAAGGTGGCTCGTGCATATAATAAGAAATTGAAGCCAAAGGAGTTCCAGGTTGGTGATCTGGTATGGGAAGCTGTATTGCCATTGGGGACTAAGGATAAAATGTATGGAAAATGGTCTCCAAATTGGCATGGCCCGTACAAAGTCGACCAAGTTTTGAAGGGTAATGCATACATGCTCGAGCAGTTGGATGGTGTGAAGTTCCCAGTGGCTGTCAATGGCCAGCATCTCAAGAAGTACTTCCCAAGCATGTGGGATGATGAGTAATAAGATATGGAGGCCGATACATGAATTCGGCCAGTAAAATTTTTTTTAAAATTTTTGGGATTTTTGGGAAACAGCCGATGTACAGACATCGACTTTAGAATAAAAACAGCCGATGCGCAGTCATCGACTTTAGAGGCACAAAGCACCATGGTCAGGTATTAAGTTATTGTCTAAATCTGAGGATTGTTTGCTTGAACCTGTCTAGTTGGTTATCAGATTGGCTTTATCGGCGTCTGATGGTAAAAAGCCGACACGATGTTATCGGCTCTTGGGGGCGTTGACCACCTTTGACAATCGGAAGATGAAGAAGATATGAAATTGAATGATTGGAAGAACATTTTCATTTATTCAAAGGGGATTTTACAACGGAGAGCTAATTGCTCTCAAAAGGGGTCATCTGAGTGCCTAATGCGCTGCTACTAACCCTATACTACTCCCTAATTTAAGGGCCGTCACTGCCCTCGTCGTCGCCGTCGTCGGCGCTGCTACCGGCGGGCTCTTCGTCGCTGCTGATGAAGCCGCCAGTAGCGTCTTCATCTTCCTCGTCGTCGTCATCGTCGTCGACCAGGCCCAGCCTCGGAGGCGCTTGGCCGGCGGGTACCCGGCGGAGGAGGAGTCTTCTTCCTCAGACTCCTCCGCTTCTTCTTCCTCTTCGTTGGAGGAAAGATCCGCCTCCCATGAGAGGAGGTCGTCCTCGCACGCCGCTTCCAGCTCCCCATCGACGAGGAACCGGAGGTCTTCTTCCCCGACGGTGCCGGGCTCGTCGTCCTCCGACTCGATGGCGAAGTCCCATTCTCTCGCATCCCAATACTCGGGCGCGAGAGCATCGTAGATGGCCATCTGATTGACCTCCGGCTCCAGTTCACTCGAGGAAGAGGATTGGGAGGAGGAAGAGGAAGACATGGCTACAGAGGGAGGGTTTTTGGCTGACGGCTGGTTTGGAGCAGGGGGATGAAGAGGTGAACTGTTCGATGCGGTTAAATAAAAGGAGATATAGTGGAGATTTAATGCTCGAACAGTTTCCGAGGATGTGGTGCCAAAACTGTCAAATCGTGCAGAGAAGTTGAGAAGGCAAGGCATCATGATGAAGCTGCTCTGCCACGACATGACCCTTCGAAGGAAAAGCAGTGGTTTTGAAATTATCATTGCCAAAACCAGGGGGCATGTGTTATCACCAGATTTTGGCCAAATCGGAGATGGGCCGTAAGTGAAGATGGGCTTGAAGATGTACACGTGGAGCGTCTTTGAAGCGGCCTTGCACGGAGAGTTTGGGCTAGATTGCCCATGTATCTGTAAATATAGTAGATCGCATCTTAGTTAGAATTAAAAGATAGAGTTTAACCCGTGCACGGTTAGGTGCACGCCTCAATTAGAAAGTCCCTTGGACTATAAATATATATCTAGGGTTATCGGAAAAGGAGGACAATCACGTTCACAACAAACACAAATCGGGCGCATCGCCACCCTTTCTTTCGAGGGTTTTTCCGGGTAAGCATCATGCTGCCTAGATCGCATCTTGCGATCTAGGCAGTACGCGTTTATTCGTTACCTTGTGCTGCTCGTGCTGAAGCGTTGTTGATGGTGAGTAGCACTATTTATCGTAGATGTTTTGGGGCTCGCATGGATGCTTTTCTTATGCATATCTGCTTAGCTATGCCGTCCCTCGATATCTAGCTGCCCTTACACCTATCCAGGTGTAAGGGCAGCGCCCTGCTTGTTCGTTGTTTAGTAGATCTGATCGTTATAGTTGCTCCTTGATTTTTCAAGGATTGGTTTAATATCTGTATGGTTAGGCCTTGCAAACGGGTTGAACGATCCGGTAGTGCGTTAGGTATGGTTTGTTAGTCCTAAGAGGGATGTTCCAGGAATTAACTTAATGTTGGTTTTTAGGCCTCTTTTAGGGTTAGTTTTCCATTATCTTTCGTGTCTATTAGGCTCAACTACGCGTAGGATATTCCGATCATACGGTGAAAACCCTAAACTGTCATAGATTGGCTTAACTTTATATTGATCAAGCAGGAGCCCCATGTCATCGTTAACCCGACGCAAACCATGGGGCGATCGGCTCTTTGAGCCGATCACAGGGCAACCTGAGAGCCGATCGGGCTCGTATTTAATGTTTACGTGTATGCCATGCGAAACTAATCGAAGCAATCCAACACCTTCCGACCAGGTATAGGTCAGGTGGCACGCCCTTGCAACCGCTAGGACGTGTGCCGGAACATTGCGGGACGACGTCGAGGGACCAGGGCCCTGCAGCCTTGGAAGCCTCCCGGCTCTTCGTGTTGCTTAACCACTGCTCGCCGGTGGGTTTTGGCAGGCAACAAAGACTCAACCCCAAGCACACTCACTAACAAGATAGCCATTGGAAGAGATATCTCAAGCTAAATATATCTCAGTTGACACCATTGTCTCTTAAAGTCCTGCCCACCGTCCCAATAGAATCATTAAGATAAAAGATTAGCAATGTTCTAATAGACTCGTTATGGGAAAGATTGGTTACGGTGAAGAGTAATTGGGAGTACTACAAAAAGTCAAGCAATTAATCCTAGCGTTCCACACAACGGCAATGGATTTGATACTCTTATCTCTCCAATGAACTCCTCCGTCCGCATTTCATGACGCATAAAGTTCAAAATTGACGAAGCCCCGGATGCAAAATTTTATCACAAGTGTGGCTCGGCTCGATACAAAACCTACCGTCTCTAGACGGGCGTGTGCATTGTAGATGCTCTTATAACAACTTCAACAGACGCGCTAAACTAGGGCGCCCATTTCTGGTGTTTGCGGCGCGCTGTATCCGCGTTTACAGCATGAACACGGTTGCTGCCGATCCATATGCCCCAAAAATATGCAGTCGGGTGCGAGTAGTTTTGAAGCCACGGTACAATAGGGCTCCACAAATAGATATTTTCACATATATACAACAAAAACATGATCAAACACATCACAAACAAATCAAATAAATAGTAGTACTTCTTATTACATCACAATAAATTAGTTTATCAAATGTTAAACAAATAGATCAATAAAAAAATAGACAAGTAGTTCATGGAATAACACTCAAATCGACATACAAACAAACAAATGGATCATCATATGAGATTGAAACTACCAGCGTTGTTGATCATTCCATGACCACCACTCGTCGATGAGATCCTTCTGAAGACCGTCATGTCCATTTTCCTCACGAATGGCATGGTAGATAACAAGAAACCAGTGCCATCTTCTCAGCTATCTTCTTGGGACGCACCGGCTGTCCCATCAAGTCGAAGAAGGTGTTGTCGACATCTTGTCCACACTCATTCTCAATGATCATATTATGTATAATCACACACACATTCATGATATACCAAACATAGTCTTGGTCCCAAAATCTAATCACAATAGCAAATTGGGCTTGCAAAATCCCAAATGCTCTCTCCAGATCCTTCCTAGCCATCGCTTTTGCATTATGAAAATCAACTTGTTTCTTACCTGTGGGGTGGATAACCGTTTTCACAAACGTTCTCTACCTTAGATAGACGTCGTTGGCAAGGTAGTAGCCCTGGGTGGACGTTTGCTTCAATAATCCACCGAGACCATCACCCATTGCTATACATCGCATAAGTGGTGATCGTTGAAGGACATTGAGGTCGTTGCAAGACCTAGGGATCCCAAAAAAAAGCATGCCAAAACCAAGTCTCATGACCGGCAATGGCTTCAAGGATTATAGACGAATATTTTTTGTGTCCTTTGAACTGCCAATGCCATGCTGCAGGAAAGTTCTTCTAACTGTAATGCATGCAATGGATTGAGCCAAGCATACCTGAAAAACCACGGGCTTTGTTGAAAGCTAAAAGCCTTATCGTGTCTTAAGCATTGGGAGATCTTAGGTACTCTTCACTGAACACTTGGACAATTGCAACCGCAAAAGGCTTCACTTGATGGCTTGACTTTTACTCATCGCTAAGGGGTCATCAAGAAGATCCTCCGGAATACCATACTCGGCACCTCCTTCGCAATGCGTTCATACAACTTGGTTCCCATCCTAAATCTTCGCCAAAAGTACTTCCCCGAAAAAATGGAATTATCGATGAAACAACACCGCATCAACTTGTTGTTCCCTTTGCCTCTCCCTCCACAACTTCTGCCAACCCAACAAGGAGCCATCAATCTTCGTCCGCTTGTTGGCAGGCAATGTCATTGGAATATCATCTTCTTTTAATATACCCCATTCTTCATCGGACATGGAAACAACTACAAGCAAACTAATTTAGGACAACAACAAACCAACTAATTAGGACAACAACAAGTTGACGGCATACCTTGCACGAAGTTGCATGCGCGGTGGTGGCCGTCGGCTGCTTCGCAGTCGCTCGAGAGCTCGGAGGCATGCGGGACGGCGACGAAATGGAATCGACATCGGCGGCCGTGGAAGGCCTCAGCTACCGAATCCGGCGTGGCTAATCGAAGCAGGCAGATGGTGGAGGGGGTGCTTGAGTCGATTCGACGCCCATCGCACCTCAAGGAGCTTCAGTGGTAGCAGAATCCAGGACAAACTACGACGGCCAAGATCTGGATTTGCGGCAGTGGCGCTCCACAGCAAGCGACCTATAGTATGAGAAATGGATGTTACTGCCGCGAGGAACCATCGGCGAGTTACGGAGGTGAGATGGACTGCAGGGAGGCGCCAACGACGTTGGGGAATGGCACGGGCGGAAGGCGGTTGCACATGAGAAGATTTCACCAAGGTAGTTGGGGTGCGCATGCTCGTGTTGGACTTTGTAGCGCGTCGTCTTGTGCACCGCAAATTTTCGGCACGCCGAGGGGTTTTTTTTTACGTGCCCTAAAAAAACCTGATGCGGGGTGGCTTTCGGACACCTCCGCCTCAAGACCGTCAAACCCTCCTCGTAGGCCAAGGGCACGAGCTCGGGCCAAAACCATACATGATAAGGTGAACTCACTCCTTGATACACTTGACCTCGACACAACCTTGGACGGATTGCTACCTCATGCCTATATCTATATGTCATTAGGTACCAATCTCTTCAAGGAACAGGAGAGAAGGAACTCCCATGGTGCAAGGAAGAAAGAAGAAGAAGAAGGAAGGAAGAGAAGAAGGAAGAGGGAGAAGAGGCGGGAGGAGGAGGACCAGCCGGCCCAGTGGCCGGTCAACCGGGCCCCAGGCCGGCCCATCCGGCCCAGTGGCCGGTCAACCGGGCCCCAGGCCGGCCCAGCCGGCCCCAGGGCGGGTCAGACCGGGCCCTGGGCCGGGTCCTCCCCGGTGTCAACCGGGCTGCTCGCTGACGTCAATCGGAGGGGCATCTGAGCCGTTTCCGGCTTCCACCCGGTCCCTGGTCCGGTTTGGACCGGACCGGCCGGCCCCAGGCCCGGTTGGACCGGCCCTTGGACCGGATTTCACGGGTTTGACCCCACCAACTTGTACCTCTTCGACCCACGTCGTCTTCTATGCCTATATAAGCCCCCCAGGTCGCCCCCTTAGCTCGTTAGACAAGATTTAGGCTTAAACATAACTTTGAGCTTTGTCTCCCAAGGGTTAGATCCCCTTTGTATCAAGGCTACCCTTGTGGATGTATGGATTTGGATGTGTGGGATTCTAGTGTTCCACTCTCTCTCGCTCATCGGTCTCCATCTCCGACACCAATCTCTCCTCTCGGAATTCTACCTTGGGTCTCTTCCGGGTTGATTCTATTGGCGTGGTCCATCGAGCCACGAGGGTAAGATTCGATTGTATCGGGTTGGCGTGCGTGTGTTCGTTCTTCGTGTTCTTCATGTTCTTCATCCCCTCCCTCTCTTTCCCCTTTGGATTTGGGTCAATCGCGAGATCGGGCCACAAACTAGGTCTTAGACCACATCATATGGTATCAGCAGCTCTTGGTTACCGCGATTTTGACCCCCCACCCACCCAATTTCGTCCCTAGAAAATTTCAAAAAAAAAAATTCCCCAAAAATAGCCCTAATTTGCCTTTTGATGGATCTGCGATTTTGTTGCGTTTTGAGTGGTTTTGGTCCATGGATTCGGTGTTATTGTGCTTGATCTACTATTTCCCCCACTTTCTAGCCCCCAATTCCATCGTTTTCCTTCGATTTGGGTCGATTTGGACGGTTTGGCTCAAGAACGGAGAGAAAACGCCCAGGTTGAGAAACCCGGTTTGGAACACGGACCGAACCGGCCCACAACCGGACGACCGCGCAGCGGGGCAGCCGGCCGGTGGCCGGCCAAACCGGCCACTAGACCGGGCGCCACAACACCACCACCTCCGCCGACCACCGCCACTCCTCCCCATCACCGGCAAGCACCGCCACCCCCCCAACCCACCGGTAAACACCGCCGCGACCCCACCACCACCGCCGCATCCGCAAAGAGCATCGAACCCACCCACCACCGGCAGACCACCGCCACCACCGCCAAGCTACTTTGACCCGATTTCTCCGCTAACTTGTGTTTGTTTGTTCCGGTTTGAGTGCCTTGTGTGTAACACTAACCCGCAGCTCCGAAGCAAGCGACGACATCCTCGGCACCCCGAACTTGCAAACGTACTCTTGACTCCACCATCATCATCGCAAGTTGGTGTTCATCACCGCCTACACAACTTAGGTATAACTTGCATTACCCTTGTAACCCATCTTCTTTTGCGATCTATCCTATCGAGCATTGCTTAGCGAGTGTTGCGAGACATTGCATGTGGCCCCGATTGTGAGGTGTGTGTGTAGTGTGGAGTCAAGCTTCTAAGCAAAATTCGTGTGGCAAATAGCAAAAGCGAGCTAACGCTAACATAGTGCGAGAAAAAGGCCGCCAAAACACAAAAAGAGCAAAAGTGTGCGAGTGTCATCATACATACAAATACACAAAGAGTGTAAGTGCCACCAAACACAAAAGAGAAAAAGCTTTTAGAGAAAAGAGAAGAGAGGCCGCGTGTGAATCTTGTTGTCTCTCATGTTGCAACCAAAGCTTTGCCTCTCCTTGTGTTAGTGTGACACCGAGCAACCTTGCTTTCGGGTACATACACTTTTCCGCTCATTCCTTGGTCGCACTAACCCCGTTCATCTCGTGTGTGAGTTCCATATCTTTCCGTGTTTATAGTGATCATCGCTTTGACATTTGATTTTTGGATTTCACCCACTCTTAACAATAAACTTGATTTCGGATTTCATCTTTTGGCTTTCCACCATACTCACCTAACACCATATTTGCTAGCTTTTGCGTGTGTCTTTGTGTGAGTGCCCGATACAATTGGTATTGCTCTCGGTTCGGTTGATCGCCTCAATCCTATCACACTAAGGTAAGAGTGCGAGGTAGTGTTCTTCCACTAACATCCACCACATAGATCTTGTCGTGCTAACATGGATAGCGAAGAAGAGGACACGGAGGACTACATGGAGCACTTTGAGGAGGATACCTCCTCAAGCACCGCGGATGTGGAGGAACATATGGAGCTCCACACCTACTATGGCTCCGCAAGCATCATCGACATGACAGACATTGAGGAGCTCGACAACGACTATGGCTCCGCAAGCATCGTCGGCATGACCGACATCGAGGAGCTCTACATCGACAATTGCTCAACAAGCACGAACGACATGGTGGAGCACCACCACGAGGATGACATCGACCCCACCATGTACAACACTGGTGCTCCAAAGTACCCCTACTTGGCCAATGGAGCTACATATGAAGATAGAGGATGTGGGGACCCCGGACTAGCTGTCCAAAATACCCTGTTATGTATACAGTTCACGTTCCCATGATCAGTGTGCCGTGAACACATAACCGAACTGATATCAAATTACATCATCCTTGACAAAACGGAATAAGAAAATTACAATAAGGTCACATGACCCTTCGTTACATAATAGCCTCGAAGGGCCTAATCTAATCATCAGAGTCGCGGAAATCACTTCAATCAGCGTAGAGCCCAAGTCATCTGCCATAACCCTACAGGCAACTGACTGGGAAGACGTTCCTAGCTCGCATAGACGTCGTCAACTCCTTCTTCATCTGTCGAGTCCTCCAGGTCTGGCCAAGTAAATAGCCAGGGACAAAGCCGTGAGTACATTTGAATTGTACTCGCAAACCATCAAGAAGGTGATAACAATTCTAACTAAAGAAGACAAGAGAGGAAGAATAGTTTCTCTGGTGGATATAACATGTGAAAGAGAATCAGTTTCTCTTGTGGATATAGAATGTGAAAGAGAATTAGTTTCTCTTGTGGATATAGCATGTGAAAGAGAATCAGTTTCTCTTGTGGATATAGCATCCCACATCACAGTTGAAGGGGACACTAAGAGGGTGATAAGACATTTCTATGACATCTCTATATCTTTGTTAAAAAAGAGTTCCTCTACATGAAACACTAGGAAGGTTCACCCGCTTTTGTTTCATTTTCCTCGACCATCTCCACATGGTCGGCACAACATCTTTCCCGTACCCTTCTGGTACTTCCAACACACATTTCCTTTGGAAATCATTTTCAAAACCAAAACTCGACACAGCTCGGTAACGGCCATCCCAACCGTCCATGACCGCGGACGCGGCTATTCGAATAGTTTTGACTCTGCAGAGTTTGCACACTTTCACCACAACTATCCGGATACCTATCGTGTGGGCATCATCCCCGCATACCAACATATGCCACGACGGATACCCGGACATAACCTTTCGCCCATTCGACTTAACACGAGGTCCTACCCTATGGAGTATGTACCTCCCGGGCCGTGGCACTCCCTCCAGATCTTCCTCCATAAGCCTAACCAGAGCTCGAGAGACTACAACGAGAGAATCGGTAACACAACGTGACTCTACGACTCAAGAAGTAATACAAGCTCATAACTGAGCGAAGAACCAAAGTATTACAAGCAGAGGTCACTGACCTGACATACATCAATCAACGGAAGCAAAGTTATGCTATTAGACATAGCAAGATAGCAAAAGGCCTAAGAGGCCAGGAGCATAACGGCGACGTCCCAGCCCATAGATTCCAGGTTGCCACCTGGGAACCCCAAGCTACTCGTCGATGTCGACTAGAAACCACCATCTGTTGGAGCGACTTCTGAAACAAAAGAATGCAAAGCTGAGTACGGGGACTCAGCAAGACTTAGTACAACCTTTTAGCAAAGCGGGTATGCGGGCTTTCTGTGGAGCTTCTTTTGCGTAAAGCCAGTTTTCCTTTGTTAAACAAGAGGGAGAAGAAGTTCGACTACTTAGAACCTTTAAAAGGGGATAAGAGAGCGATATCTTTAGCTCTACTGATCATCATATTGTATCCACCAATCTTCATCATCTTGAACCACTATCCTCGGATCACCCCCTCAACACCCGGAGAAGGTGTCCGTAAACACACATTGGTTGCCAAGTTTTACGATTAGGTTCAAGTTATCTATGGTCTCCACGTCCGTTCCCAAGTCGTCCGTAACCGCGGACACGGCTTTTCGAAAAGATTTAACCCTGCAGGGGTGCACAATTTTATCCACACGTGCCAACCGATTCTTAGTGCCAGATCATTAGCTCTCTTCCTTGGAAAGCCGGCAGAGAGTGGTTGACCACGACCTTTACCTTGCTATCGCCGAGACCATGAGTCACGCGCTAAGGATTGTTCCACCGTAACGGGTCAAGTCCCGAAGTCGGTCCTTAACGATGTGAGCCGAGGTGGGTTTCCCCAGGGACTCTAACCAGCCACCACGACCACGCTTACCTACCTGTTATGTACCTTTTCCCCCAAGCAAAAATGCAATGCATATGTCCAGGTAAAGCGCAAACTATGTGACTCATGGAATCTACTAGGCAAGTTAGTGAGTCGAGAGGGTACCATAATAGGGCCTCGTGTGGTTGTACGCTCAGTCTTGGTTCAAGAGGCGAGAACTCGCATCCTAGGGTCGGCAGAAACGAAACAACCCACCACATCCCAATGTGGCCTTTCGTCTGAGCCTTTAATCATGTTTAACAATCATCTCTATACTTACCACGTCAACCTGTCATGCTAGTTTCATTTCATTGTAAGGCTCCAGTCCGAAGACCGGAGTAGCAGCGTAACAAACTAAGCATGGCTAAGCATAAAGAGATAAAGGCTCTAGCGATGCACACATGCCCAACCTAGGTATGCTAGGAGCAGTGGATCAGGGATTTGAGGCTACAAGGGTGAAACATGCAATAGATAGGATAACTCTACCTACCGATAAAAGACAGTTGAATCGCATGCAATATGAAGGAACGAGAGTAAAAGCATTTGTAAAACTTATATGAACCAGACTAGGGCTTGCCTTTGTCCCTGACAAACCAATATGGATCTTCGGAGATCCCATGCTTGAGTTGTTCGTCGATGTACAAGTATTGATCTGCGTCGTTGTCGATCTTCATCGTCTCGGCACTTGCTCTATCGATCGCGAAGAAGCAAATACTAGAAAGAGAGAAATAACATTCAATACATGGCATAATGCAATGCATATTCAAGTATGATGCTATGACATGTTAATTAGGTACTAAAGCTAACCCCAGGACAAGAGCATCAATTTAACTGGGTTTCGATGAACTAGGGTTAGTAGTTCCGGAACCTCAGAGGGGTTGATTAAGTTATCCTATTAAGGACAGGGTTGAAACTTGCTTAATCATGCATGATTATGCTGCTAAAGTGTAGATCTCATTTTTCTGAAGATTTTGATATATTATACACATTTTTCTGATTTAAAATGAATAAGTTATTGATTTTACAAGTTTTATTCATTTTTTGGAATTTCTGGAAAATATTAAAAGTCTGACATGCCGGACCCACTGTCAGGGTTTTATTCATTTCCTAAATATTTACAACATGATTAAATGTATGACAGATGGACCCCACATGTCATGCATTTATTATTTAAAGAAACATAAAACAAAAAGAAAAAGGAAAAGGGCTGACACCGGGTCCCACCGGGTCAACCCACCGGTGGTCAACCACGGCAGCCCGGCGCCGGCGACGCGCAGAGGCGGCGCTAGAGCACGCGCAGGCACGCGCAAGTACGCGCGTTCGACGCGCCAGACGAGGGGGAACCGAGTGGGGGCGGCGCCGCTTCCCAGAGGTCGCCGGAGCGACGGGGACGACGACGTCCGGCGGCGGCGGACGGAGCCGCACGTCGCGGGAACACTGCAGAGCGAGAGGGGGCGAGATGAGGGGCGCCTGAGCACCGTCTGCTCACCAGGAACGCGTGGAGGTCGACGGCGGGGTGAGGGGAGGTCGGAGTCGGTGAGGACGGCGGTGACCGGCGAGCTCGGGCTCCGCGCGATTGAGGCGATGGGGAGCTCCCCGGCGCGTGCTGCTTAGAGGAGGAGGAAGAAGGCGTCGAGGCGGAGCTCCTGGTGGTGTTGGCCGAGCGCGGGGAGGCGCAGAACGGCGGCGAGCGGCGGAGGCCGTGGGCTAGGGTTTCGTCGGCCGCGCGCAGAGAGAAGGGGAGGAGAGGAGGGAGGCGTGCAGGGGCTTCTCGGCGGCGGCGGTGGGGCTTTATAAGCGATCGGGGGCGGCGAGGGCCATCCAGGCCGCCGGCACCATCGACGGCCACGGCAGCGACAGGCAGCTACCTGGCTGCGTGCGTGGGGAAGAAGACAGGGGCGAATTTTGCCCATAACCCCCTGGGATTTGGGATTTCTCTGGGCTTTTGAAAAACAGGGCAAAAATAATTAAATTTTGGCATTTTGCAACCTTTAGAGATCCAAAATAACTCTAAAATTTAGGAGAGAAATATTTTGTGGCACTCCTAATAATACTTGAGTGTTCACATATTTTTGTTTTGAGGTTTCAAACATTGAACACATTTCAAGAAGAGAAAGACTTGCATAAACCTAGGGTTTCCACTTTATTTGAAAAGCAAATTTTTCCTAATGCATTTTATATGATGCTCATGATGCACAAACAACTCCTAAATAGAGTTCGCTAAAACTGGGATGTTACAACTCTATCCCCCTTACAAGAATCTCGTCCCCGAGATTCCTAAGGTAGGAAAAGAGAAGGTAACAAGGACTACACCGATCTTCAACGAGCTTGTCGATACCACGATGATCTTCTTTGTTGAAGAAGTTGATCCACGACACCATGAAGAAGTTGACTCACAACACCATGAATGAATCTGATCCACCACATCACGAATGAAGCGCTTCATTTTCTTCTTTTGAGGTTGTTGCTCAACTGCACCTAAAGGAAAGAGGGAATAACTCTAAAACGAAGGATCTCTACAAGATCGAGTATCTCATGGTTAACTCATGGGAGAAGTGTTGAAAAATAACTCTTGAGCTAACAAACATGAAACACGTCAAGGTAACAGAGGAGACAAAAGAAGGTTCAAATTTTGGTAGGCAATTTCTCCACGCTTTACAAGAATACGATGGGACAAGATAGCGGAGAGTTAAATTGCCTTTGATACCATAACGAGGCACTCTTAGAAATGGTGACTCGTAGAAGCACGAAAGATTATCCAACCATAGCAACTTTGGATTTAAAAATCATAGTCACTTTTCTGGCACGGGTACATGAAATGATTGTTGTCTACTCAAAAGGCTGGGGCCTAGATGACTGACGAATTCACACAACGTGTGAATTGATTGGAACTTCAGGTACAAACCAACAGAAAGGGGAGGAGCACTAGTTAGTGAAGTGCCAAGGTTCAGCGGGGAGTGAAATTTCTGCTAACGGAGTTGTTGTCACCGGAGAATGATTTTGAGGAACTGCCGAGAGACATTTAGCAAGGTTGCTTCTAATGTTCTCCTTGATGTTCTAGACACCAATTTAGGCTATTGACGAGCCTTCAATAGGTCATCAAATGAAGATCGGACTCTGGAATTGAAAAACATCATAAGGGCAACTCCTAGAATAGGTCACATACGATCCTTATGGAGAGTGGTAATTCTTGATGATTCAAGAGATTATGGCATTAGGCCTTCCGACTAATTGTGTTAACCACGACATCAATCTTGCCGGATTTACAAAGAGACCTATGTCAAAATCCTTGAGAAACACTAACCATTATTGCCGCTTGAGATTCAGCTTAGGTTAGGTGTAACGATATTTCAGACTCAGATGTCCGAATAGAAGATTTGCAACAGTTACCACCAAGGTAAAGTTGCTGGATTCTCAAGATATAGACTATAATGTCAAGCTCCAAAGGCTTGAGCTAGATTGCGTAATACATGTGGTTGCGACTGCAAAGGCAATTGCGTGCATATGAACTTGCAATGTAACACAAGTGAGTCCTTTTGGGGTGGGGGGGAACATCAAAGAAGATTTTGAAGTTCTTAAGCTTCTTCTCTTTCTTGAACAAACCAGTCAGTGGCTTGAGGTGCATAAAGGAACTTTTCAAGCAGATGGAGGTAACAACCTTCCATCTCAAGAATATTCCGCACATGCATGACCGACTTGCGATGGTTCCCGAGGAAAACAAAGGAAACTCGACTCAGATCCACGGCGACATCTTTCAGCAAATGCACGTGAACCAGAGAAGGTCACTACCAACATCCAGAACACATACTTCGTGATAACACGAATATGGTTCTCAAAAGTTTCCAACATTAGTGCCAATTGTTCAATATGAATCTCTTTAAACATGGAGGAAATAAGAATGTCATCGATGGGCTCAATAACAAACTTATCAAGATACTCCAATGAGGAACTCATATTCTATATGGACTCGACAGAAATATTGGCCAGACCAAAGGACATGATGGTATACTCAGACGAGATACCATGAGTATAAACATCATCAAGATAGTCCTTGGAACTGAATTTGATTTGACGATAGCCCAAGCTCAAATCAAATATGGGGAAGTTAGCATATCCACAAGGAGATACTTCCTGACTTCAACACGAACAAAACTAGACATCCCTTTAAGAAGGATCAAGTCGGATAGGGCTTTTGTCTTTCAACTCTCCAAGTTGTTGTTTAAGCTCAACCAACTAATCCAGGATATCCAGTACGGTGTCTTGGAGAAAGAGTGATTCAGAGAACCAACATACTCACGAACCTGACAACACGGTCATGGGACAACATGGCGATACTCCTAGAAAGACATCCAGAATATCACGAACCACCGGTATATCACTGAATTCAAGAGGGGAACTTGCTTTACAAATCAACCGATGTGGTCTTAAGAGCTTTGGCATAACCTAACTCTTTGACCAAAGATGTGCCAGAATAAACGGACTTGGCAGCACGATCAAACTTCGCTTAATTAGTTGGCGAACCAATCATGCTAAGAATGACACAAATGTCCTTGGATCTACAAGCAATAACAATTGCTAAGAATCTCAGATGGCCACATCAATACGCAAACCCCAATATTCCCAAGCATAGACAACTCGGAGAAAGGGTGAGTAAAGATATGAAAGAGCATCACTTCATTAGTAAGACCATGATACAAAGCATGACCTTATAATATAAAAGAGGGTGATACTCTAAGGTAGAACAGAACAGAAGCTAACGAAGCCTCCTAATCTGCAGATTACAACACTTTGACCAAGTCTTAGAAATGGACGAGGTACTGGAGTTTGTTTCTCCTGACATACTGAAGTGGAATGTCTTGACGAACCACAAGAGTAACATGCACTAGACCAATGCACATTTACATCTTGGCTGCTAACTAGCAGACAAAGGTTGGAAAGCAACTAAATAGGAGGAACACAATCAGGATCAGAATTCCTGAGAGGTAGATGCACAAGTTAACACTTTTGTCAAACTCATGCTGAAAAAGGAGATGTGGCAGAGTCACAGACATAGATAAGAGACTCTCAAAGAGCACTCTTGTCGTGATCCGTTTGGTTCGACGAAAGAACATCTTGAATAGCTAGTGGAAGGAAAAGATCTTAATTGTCGCAATTCAACACGACAATAACCACAAGCTTGAAGGATAACTTGATTTGAATTTAACCATCCCGATGTAATGTTTGAACGTTAACACCAGTGTTCAATGGAATGGATCTTGGGTTAAAGGCCAGCTTCATGCACTAAGATTCATTAGAATTCAGCACAATCGGGGACCTTCGGTTCAAGTCCAAGGGTTAAAACCCGAGAAAGGAGTAACTACTAGATGAGTGACACGTAGGACACTGCGATTTAGTGATCACGGTGTAGTTTCTACAAGACATGCATAGCTTCCGAAGTACCAAGCAAATAGAAAGGAGGCATTCAAGGCGAAAGGAAACCTCGAAGCCTAGAACAGAATGATGTGGAACCCACAAAATAGAGAGATCATGATGGAAAGAAATCTCTCTATTAATTAAAACAAAACAAAACAAAGAGGAAGAACGAAACACACACGACTCTAGAGAGCTCTGTACTAGGTCAAATGGTTTAGAAACGACATGCCCTTGAGGCACCTAAGTTTGAAAGAATAGAAGAGTTAGAAAACTTTCAAATCAACACAAGGTAAGGCACCTTAGAATTAGAGCGATACCAGATAAGGAGTAAAAAGAAGCCTAATCAGATTTTTGCAAATACTTTTAGCTTACAAATAGTTTTCTCAAACACTAGACTCAACATCGACCGATAGAAAGGGCTTCCTACAGGCAGTCCTGCTCTGATACCAAAACCTGTGGCACCCCCGGGATCAGGGTTAGACAAATACCAGATCTTCGTCTGACATAAGCCTAACCTAGAGCTCGAGAGACTACAGTGAGAGAATCGGTAACACAACAGTGACTCTACGACTCAAGAATTAATACAAGCTCATAACTGAGCGAAGAACCAAAGTATTACAAGCAGAGGTCACTGACCTGACATACATCAATCAACGGAAGCAAAGTTATGCTATTAGACATAGCAAGATAGCAAAAGGCCTAAGAGGCCAGGAGCATAACGGCGACGTCCCAGCCCATAGATTCCAGGCTGCCACCTGGGAACCCCAAGCTACTCGTCGATGTCGACTAGAAACCACCATCTGTTGGAGCGACTTCGTCTGAAACAAAAGCATGCAAAGCTGAGTACAGGGACTCAGCAAGACTTAGTACAACCTTTTAGCAAAGCGGGTATGCGGGCTTTCTGTGGAGCTTCTTTTGCGTAAAGCCAGTTTTCCTTTGTTAAACAAGAGGGAGAAGAAGTTCGACTACTTAGAACCTTTAAAGGGGGATAAGAGAGCGATATCTTTAGCTCTACTGATCATCATATTGTATCCACCAATCTTCATCATCTTGAACCACTATCCCCGGATCACCCCCTCAACACCCGGAGAAGGTGTCCGTAAACACACATTGGTTGCCAAGTTTTACGATTAGGTTCAAGTTCTCTATGGTCTCCACGTCCGTTCCCAAGTCGTCCGTAACCGCGGACACGGCTTTTCGAAAAGACTTAACCCTGCAGGGGTGCACAATTTTATCCACACGTGCCAACCGATTCTTAGTGCCAGATCATTAGCTCTCTTCCTTGGCAGAGAGTGGTTGACCACGACCTTTACCTTGCTGTCGCCGAGACCATGAGTCACGCGCTAAGGATTGTTCCGCCGTAACGGGTCAAGTCCCGAAGTCGGTCCTTAACGATGTGAGACGAGGTGGGTTTCCCCAGGGACTCTAACCCCAGCCACCACGACCACGCTTACCTACCTGTTATGTACCTTTTCCCCCAAGCAAAAATGCAATGCATATGTCCAGGTAAAGCGCAAACTATGTGACTCATGGAATCTACTAGGCAAGTTAGTGAGTCGAGAGGGTACCATAATAGGGCCTCGTGTGGTTGTACGCTCAGTCTTGGTTCAAGAGGCGAGAACTCGCATCCTAGGGTCGGCAGAAACGAAACAACCCACCACATCCCAATGTGGCCTTTCGTCTGAGCCTTTAATCATGTTTAACAATCATCTCTATACTTACCACGTCAACCTGTCATGCTAGTTTCATTTCATTGTAAGGCTCCAGTCCGAAGACCGGAGTAGTAGCGTAACAAACTAAGCATGGCTAAGCATAAAGAGATAAAGGCTCTAGCGATGCACACATGCCCAACCTAGGTATGCTAGGAGCAGTGGATCAGGGATTTGAGGCTACAAGGGTGAAACATGCAATAGATAGGATAACTCTACCTACCGATAAAAGACAGTTGAATCGCATGCAATATGAAGGAACCAGAGTAAAAGCATTTGTAAAACTTATATGAACCAGGCTAGGGCTTGCCTTTGTCCCTGACAAACCAATATGGATCTTCGGAGATCCCATGCTTGAGTTGTTCGTCGATGTACAAGTATTGATCTGCGTCGTTGTCGATCTTCATCGTCTCGGCACTTGCTCTATCGATCGCGAAGAAGCAAATACTAGAAAGAGAGAAATAACATTCAATACATGGCATAATGCAATGCACATTCAAGTATGATGATATGACATGTTAATTAGGTACTAAAGCTAACCCTAGGACAAGAGCATCAATTTAACTGGGTTTCGGTGAACTAGGGTTAGTAGTTCCGGAACCTCAGAGGGGTTGATTAAGTTACCCTATTAAGGACAGGGTTGAAAGTTGCTTAATCATGCATGATTGTGCTACTAAAGTGTAGATCTCATTTTTCTGAAGATTTTGATATATTATACACATTTTTCTGATTTAAAATGAATAAGTTATTGATTTTACAAGTTTTATTCATTTTCTGGAATTTCTGGAAAATATTAAAAGTCTGACATGCCGGACCCACTGTCAGGGTTTTATTCATTTCCTAAATATTTACAAAATGATTAAATGTATGACAGGCGGACCCCACATGTCATGCATTTATTATTTAAATAAACAGAAAACAAAAAGAAAAAGGAAAAGGGCTGACACCGGGTCCCACCGGGTCAACCCACCGGTGGTCAACCACGGCAGCCCGGCGCCGGCGACGCGCAGAGGCGGCGCTAGAGCGCGCGCAGGCACGCGCAAGTACGCGCGTTCGACGCGCCAGACGAGGGGGAACCGAGTGGGGGCGGCGCCGCTTCCCAGAGGTCGCCGGAGCGACGGGGACGACGACGTCCGGCGGCGGCGGACGGAGCCGCACGTCGCGGGAACACTGCAGAGCGAGAGGGGGCGAGATGAGGGGCGCCTGAGCACCGTCTGCTCACCAGGAACGCGTGGAGGTCGACGGCGGGGTGAGGGGAGGTCGGAGTCGGTGAGGACGGCGGTGACCGGCGAGCTCGGGCTCCGCGCGATTGAGGCGATGGGGAGCTCCCCGGCGCGTGCTGCTTAGAGGAGGAGGAAGAAGGCGTCGAGGCGGAGCTCCTGGTGGTGTTGGCCGAGCGCGGGGAGGCGCAGATCGGCGGCGAGCGGCGGAGGCCGTGGGCTAGGGTTTCGTCGGCCGCGCGCAGAGAGAAGGGGAGGAGAGGAGGGAGGCGTGCAGGGGCTTCTCGGCGGCGGCGGTGGGGCTTTATAAGCGATCGGGGGCGGCGAGGGCCATCCAGGCCGCCGGCACCATCGACGGCCACGGCAGCGACATGCAGCTGCCTGGCTGCGTGCGTGGGGAAGAAGACAGGGGCGAATTTTGCCCATAACCCCCTGGGATTTGGGATTTCTCTGGGCTTTTGAAAAACAGGGCAAAAATAATTAAATTTTGGCATTTTGCAACCTTTAGAGATCCAAAATAACTCTAAAATTTAGGAGAGAAATATTTTGTGGCACTCCTAATAATACTTGAGTGTTCACATATTTTTGTTTTGAGGTTTCAAACATTGAACACATTTCAAGAAGAGAAAGACTTGCATAAACCTAGGGTTTCCACTTTATTTGAAAAGCAAATTTTTCCTAATGCATTTTATATGATGCTCATGATGCACAAACAACTCCTAAATAGAGTTCGCTAAAACTGGGATGTTACACCGGCACCGTGGCAGCTCACCTCCTCTTGAGCGTGGCTCCACCGCCAAGCCAGGAGACCCATAGTGTCTTCCGGACGGGTCAGCCCCGAAGGCCTCCCGTTATACTATTGTCCCAACCATGACAACCCGGACTCGGGGGTAACCGTACCCTTGTATAGTTGTGCGGTGCCTCATGCTAAGAAGAACAAACGTCAAGTTAAGCCCCGTGCCCACGTTGGAGTAGCTATGGTTGCGCTAATTGTTCCGGGCGAATACAAAGAACCATGTGTCGTTTTTCTCAAAACCCAAGTCACACACACATTCCTTTTCTCAAACATCTTTGACAAGGTCTTTTTGCCTTCATAAACCATACACTTGGGTAAGGTTATCTCACCCAAGGTTTTCATAAACATTTACAACAAGGTAAACCTTGAGGGGTTCCCAACCTAAAGTTTCATGAGTTGAACAACTATTTCACTACGGCCGAGATGAGAGTCATCACGCCATAGATGGTGTAAAAAGGGGTAATGGAGTGGATCATACTTGCTTAAGGTAAGCATGTATTATGACAACACAAGAAGGAATATACTTTCAGATTTGTGATGCTAATTATCAACTTAGATAGTGGAGTATCACTATCTGACAAAGGATTAATTTGTCAATGCCTACAGATAGTAGACTAGGGTTTTTCTAGAAGTAGAGGGCAAGTAGATCTTGAAGGTTTCAGCCGAAAAGTACTCGCTGATTGTAAAAACTAGGGTTCTGTTGACAATAGATTCGATCCTTTCTTTGTCCCTCCCCCTTATATAGGAGGTGGAGCCGAGGGTTTTCGTAATACACAAGTTACAGAGTTCGGGAGGGTTTCGTACCCATCTCGTAAGATTACAAGTCTCTATACTTCCTAATACAATCTATCTTTCCTTAACACTAAATGGGCTTCCGAATCTTCTTATTCTTCGAGTCTTGGGCCTTCAATAAACCCGGGTACCACCTTCGGCAGGCCCATTGGGGATGCCTATGTCAGTAGCCCCCGAGATTTTTCTTGAATCGAAGAATCAGGGAAAATCTCCAACTTTAATCATTCAATAATCTCGTCGAATTTAATGCATAACGTTTCGATATGCAAATATTATTTTGTACAGGGATAAGTTGGGGCTAGTTCATCGACGGATCAGGTACTAGTTAACTGCTCTAGTGGCAATCCGCAAAAACCTACTTCAAGATCACGTCCCTGGACATGATCTCGGGATACTGGTGTAAACTTCGACAGGTGCCGCTTAAGATCTTACCATTCTGTCGAGTCCCAGTCATATTTTATCGGGTACCTAACGCGTCCGTTAGGATTTTTCTTCGTATCTATTGATACGGAAAAAAGTAGCAATCCGCCGTCAGAGACGGTGCCACGCCGCTCGAACGGATCTGGGTCTTACCTTCGCAAAGTTTTGCGGCATTCAGAGATTTATTCGCGACTTCTAGCGCTCTGAGAATATATTGTCGAGTGCTTTTCGGCTGTTGGAATAGCACATTTTATTGAGTCATATTTGATGACTTATTTTGTTCTCCCGATGGGAGTATATGTCGAGTTATCTGTATAACTCGAAATATACTTCTTTTTCTTTTCTTTTGGTCTAAATTCATCGGGCACGCGAACAGCGTTCCCGATGGGAGTAGCCCCGAGGCTACAGCCAAGGACTTGCGCTTGGTTGTAGGCTCCACAGATTAATATCTTCTGCCACTATATTGGTAATCCTTCCCGAGCTTTTTCATATCTATCGGGTGCGCGACCAGCGCTCCCGATGGGAGTAGCCCCAGAGGCTATGAACAAATGCTTGCATTTGTTCATAGGCTCTCGCCATTTCTATCTTGTCATACTCGAAGTTTTCTCTTTTTCCAAAGTAGCCCCCGAGCATTTGGGCAAAAACTTGTATTTGATCAAAGGCTCTCAAAATAATCTTGCGTTGTCGATATTTTCACCAGGCTTCTTAGTCGAGTTTTTCTTTTACCTTAGTGACGTCATTGCTGATGATA
This sequence comes from Lolium multiflorum, assembly GCA_030979885.1. Taxonomy (NCBI): domain Eukaryota; kingdom Viridiplantae; phylum Streptophyta; class Magnoliopsida; order Poales; family Poaceae; genus Lolium; species Lolium multiflorum. The sequence goes on along the minus strand of CM061753.1, from coordinate 171,520,387 downwards.
GCCACGATTACTGTATTGGAAACATACGAAAACTGCTTCTCTCGCTGCCTCGTGGGTCCAAATTCCCTATCTGATGGACACGTCGTGCAAGTGGGGGACACACGTCCTCAACTTTTTCCGGCGCACACACTGTTCCGCCTGTCTTTTCTTTTCTGAGTGAAAATCCCGTTTTACCCTTTGTCCGCGTGTACTCCATCGGCTCCATAACATTTCCATCCAACGGTTGCGTCGCTTCACCGCACCTCTATTTAAGTCCATCGTCTTCTTCCTCTGTCACTTTCGCTCGCGCCGCCCATCAGCTCTTCCTCTGCAAAAGCTCTTCAGCGCGCCCTAAAATTTCTTGTGCTCCCCTGTTCGTGCGCTCTTTTCCTCCACTCTTGTTAATGCCACCGTGCAAACTCACCAAGCACAGCGCACCCGAAGCAAAGATGGCAGCCGAAGATCTGATGTACTTGGAGTCGGAGAGATCCAAGATCTCTCAGCAGGATGTCAACCTGCTGAAGAAGCTCGGCATCAGCGGGAAGCAAGATGCGCTTCGCTTCCCCAAGGAAGAAAGCTACCCAGCTCCGCCGATGCAATATCGGGTTAGTTTCGTCGACCATCTCATCCGTGGTCTTTCCACTCCCATCCATGACTTCCTTCGTGGGTTGCTGTTCATGTATGGACTGCAACTTCAAGATCTCACCCCAATTCCATCCTCCACATTTCTATTTTTATCACATTGTGCGAGTCTTTCCTGGGGATTCAGCCTAACTGGTCCCTATGGAAACGTATCTTCCTCTGTCGCCGTAATGGCTCTTCCAGCGTCGCCTACAACATAGGCGGCGTTGTGATCTGCATTCGCCCTGGCGTCGAATATTTCGACGTCAAATTCCCTGATTCAGTTCAAGGGTGGCGCAAGAAATGGTTATACATCCGCGAGGAAAATCATGGATCTGTTGAAGACAATATTCCTCCTTTTGACGGTGTCGAGAAAATTTGTCGCCGCCGATCCTGGGATGCAGAGGCTACCGACGCAGAAAAAGCGGCGACAGGGGCCCTAATGACTCGCATCCACGAGCTCCAGAATACTCGTGGACAAGAATTGTCGGGTGTCCAGATCACAGCGTATTTCCTTAGGATTAGGGTGCAGCCTCTTCAAGCTCGCAAAAACCCCCTTTGGATGTACGCTGGCGATAAAGATGTGGATAGTTTGTCAGTTGACTTGTCCGTCAATGACTTGGCGAAACTTGTCCGGAAGATCTCGTCGCTGAACAAGAAAGACAGCGTCCCGACATCTTGCGGTGTGACGCCATATAGCGCCACCAATGCACTCCCGCAGGTAATTTTTTTGTTCATGTCTTTGTTTTCCTTCTATCTTTTTTCTTCAAATACTTCATGCCGATATTTTTCTATCTTTGAATAGAACCACGCAACTGCGTCACCTCTTCCTCCCCTTCCCGAAGGTGGAGAAGTGGAAGAAAGGGCCGTTGTCACTTACGACAACCAAGGTACGTCTCGCCCTGAAAGTGATGCCGCGGGTTCTCGAAAATCTGCGGCATCTTCTGAAAAGGATGCCCAGGCCGAGGCAACTTCTTCGACACGCTCGCCTCCTTCATCTGCTTCTCCTAGGAGCAAAAGGAAAAGGGACGACGCTGTTGACACCGGTACCTCCAAAGCCCGTGCCGAAAAAGCTGCGCCTGACGCTAAGAAAGAAGCTTTGGATCTATACGAAGCTGCTCTCGTTAGCTCGTAAGTTTTTAATGCATTATATTTGCCTCTTTGTCGATGCTTTTTGAAATTGCTATTTATCCTGTCGCTGTATTTATTCCAGTGGTGATGAAGAGGAAGATGCACCTATTGACGAGACTGCTCGAACGAGCACGTCTCGTACTTTAGTTGTCTCAGAAGCTCGTCCTGATGGCGACGAAACTTCACCTCCTCAACAAAACCCTGAACATCCAACACCAGCTGTGAGCCCCCAGGCTCCTTCCCCGAAGAGAGCCAGGGTAGAATCAACCAAGGAACCAACCATACTAGCTAGTTGTTCCTCGACTCCTTTGATGGAAGAAGTAAGTTATCTTTTTTGTTCTGCATTGGCTTCATTTTTCTGAACTTCCCTCCGTTTCTTCATGATGTCGAACTTTTTCCGCTTCTTATATTGATCCCCTTTTTATGATCTTTCTTTAGCCTTTCATGAAGGAGCTTATCCGTTTCGGTACCCAATTTATCGGGTACCGCGAATATGCCGTCAAACTAGAAGGTACCCTCTTTTTTCCTTGTCGAATATATTCTGTCGCTATTTTTTGCTGCAGTTCTTTTACTCGCTTTGCTTTACTGGCAGAAAAACTTGCGGAAGCCAACAAACATGCGACGCTCTTGCTACGAGTTAGAGCAAAGCGAACGGCACGCATGAAAGCCGTAGCTGATGCTGCTACCGTCGAGGATCTTCAAAAGAGATTCGACGACGCAAAAAAGGCTCTAGAAGAAAATGTAGCTCAGCATTCTGCTCGCGAGGAAGAAATCCTTGGTCGACTAGAGTCGCAGAGTCGACGTTTTGTTAGTAAGTGTCCACACCCTTGTTGCTTTCTTGCGTCGTGTTTTGGTCCCTCCTTTTTTTTCCTTTGAGTAACTCTTTTTATGCTTTAAGCAGGGAGAACACACCAATAGTATGAGCTGGAGAATCCTGAAGGTGACCAGCTCCTGGACGCGCTTTCTCTCCTTGAAATCCATGGTACTGAAGCTCGTGACGGCCTTGCTGAAGCTGAGATTGGCCTGTCATGGCTTTTCCCTTATTTTTTTCAAGAAAAAGGAGGAACCCGCAATCTTTATTGATCTCGCCAAGTGCTTCACTTCCGACGAAGACCTTGGACTCCAACTTCGTCAAGAAGGGTTAAAAGTTGGAGTCGAAGGTACAATGGCCTTGGTTGCTAATAGCCAACAAAACATCGACTGGGCAAGGGTTGGCGACGCAGAGGATATCGAGACGAAGAAATGGCAGTCGCTAATTAAAGCGGCGAAGCCCAGTTCGAAGAAGATCCTCGCCACCCTTGGATATAAGCCAGCGCCTGCTCCGAGTTCTTCAAAGCCGGAGGTCAAGTAGACCACTTTTGCTTTTTTCCTTTTAGTTTCTCTCACCTTTTGGCACTGTCGCCATAGTGTTCTCGGCGGTGGCTGCTTCAGTAGTTGTCTATAGGTCCTTCTTTTGTAATAGACATGTACATACTTTCAGAATGAATGGAAATCTGTCTTTGCTTAATGATTGATGTCGAAAATTTTGTTTTCAGTTGATTTTTGACAACTACTGCAACTCCTGGTCCTTCCGAGGTTTTTCCTTCATCCCTTTCGAAGAAAAAGTCTGTCTGTCGAATTTGTTGAGGATTCGTCGGGTAGAGACTCAGCACAAGATTTGGAAGAGCTTCGGCAACTCCAATCTACGAGGATCGCTTATGCTCATGGAACAATCTCGGAAATCCTCCGAGAGGGAAAAGGTTGCACTCAACAGGCTCAAGATGCCATAGCTGAAAAGGACTCCGCGGTTGCTGAGGCTGCTGGCTACATCTCGAGAGAATTTTATGCTTCAACTCTGACGGATGCTAGCTTGGATATGGCGGTGTGCTTCATTATCTTTGTCATGCTTTATTTTCTTTTTTGCTTGTCTCCTCGTTGCCCGCTGATTCTTGCAAAAATAGGTTCCTTCTTGGATGCTACTACCGAAGATGAACGTGTCGAAGCTCGATCCAATGCACTTCTCCGACTTGCGCATGATCATGGTTCAAATTTTTGGGCACGCCTGAACGGACTCGTCAGATCGTCAGGTTTCAGGATCGCGCGCTTCAGGTTCGCGATTATCTCGACTTTTGTACAAGGACCTTGTCTCTGGTCTATGGCACCATGTTTCCTCGCAATAAGATGCCAGAGACTCTTCCTGCTTTAATGGACAAATTTCGGGATGCTCCTCGAATCCACGGCTTTGTGCGGGCCCAATTAGCTGCTGGCGCAAGGTTTGCTATGATCATGATAAAAATATGCTACCCGAAGTTGGACGTGGGTCAGGTTGTTCCAAAGTGCCTGGCCAAGATGGCGAAGAGGAGGAAGAACTTCAGGAAATATGACGATGTTGTGACCCCTGTTGCCGAAGATATGATGGATGAAATTCTTCGGATGGATGCCGAATTCTTCGTGAAGGGCAGCTATGCTGAACATAGCACTCGCATGATAAATAATGAACGACTGATGATAGATAATATACAGAGTAACCCTTGAAGATTTGTTGCTCCAAGGATTGTATTTTGTGTATAGTAGACATAATCTACATTGTAAAGTCACTATATTTCTGTTGTTCAATGCCAAGCCCCCGGGTGTTTTGATGGCGATGTTTTTCTTTTTATAATGCGAGGTTGTCCCAAGGCAAGATAAATTATATTTGTGCACTATTTTTGCGGGTGCGAAACCCCGAGCTTTATGTTGATCGCTATTTGACGACATATTTTTGTTTGGCGAGGTATTTTATACCAAGGCGAGATATTTTGCAGATTGTATTTGTCGACATTGTGTATATATATATTGTATCTTCTGGGTAGAAGCCCCCGAGCCTGTCGAAAAGATATATAATTCCACTATCTTTATTATATTGCAGCACCGCGAGCCCGCCTCATTAAAAACCTTTCCCGGCCCCACTCGGTGCCCGAAAAAGGAAAAGAGTGCGTCTGAAAACTCGCGGGCGTTTCAGTACATTGTATGTTTACAGAGGAGACTATATTTCGGCATCTAAGCGTAGAAACGCCTGAGCTGTGCTAGGTTCCAAGGGTTTGGCTCAGCAATCCCCGTTTTCTTGTCCTTGATTATGTATGCTCCTCCTTCGATTACCTCTGTCACGATGTAAGGTCCAAGCCACGGTGACTCAAGTTTTTCATGGGTTTTTTGATTGAGTCGTAAAACCAAGTCCCCAACTTGAAAAGATCTTGGTCGCAATCGTCGACTGTGTTTTTCAGGTCCTGTTGGTATTTGGCGACTCATGACAATACTTCGTCTCGAGCCTCATCGAGTGCGTCGACATCATCCTCCAAAGCTTTTCTCGAAGTTTCTTCATCATATTTTGTAACTCTTGGAGAATCATGCTCTATTTCTATCGGCAGTACTGCTTCGGCTCCATGGACCAGGAAAAATGGTGTCTCCTGCGTCGCCGTGTTTGGTGTTGTTCGGATACTCCATAACACACTTGGCAGCTCCTCTGGCCAAGTATGCCGAGCTTTTTCCAATGGTCCTAACAGGCGCTTCTTGATACCATTGCAGATGATGCCATTGGCTTTCTCGACTTGACCGTTGGTCGTGGATGTGCGACGACGCAAAACTCAATTTAATGCCCACGCAATACGCTTTGAACTCCTTGGATGTGAAATTACTGCCATTGTCTGTGACGATGCTATGGGGAACTCCAAATCGAAAGACAATGCTTTTCACAAACTTGATTGCCGACGTGTCGTCCGGTGAATTTATCGGCTTTGCTTCTATCCACTTGGTAAATTTATCGACAACAACGAGCATATACTCATATCCTCCTGGCGAAGCTTTGTGTAGTTTTCCCACCATATCGAGACCCCATTGAGCAAAGGGCCAAGATAGTGGGATTGGCATCAGTTCTGCTGCCGGAGAGTGAGGTTTAGCGGCTAATCTCTGGCACGCATCGCAAGTTCGCACTATTTCCTTCGCGTCCTCAATTGTTGTTAACCAATAAAATCCTGCCCTGAAGACTTTAGCCTCGATAGCTCGGCTGCTTGCATGATGCCCACATATTCCTTCGTGTACATCTTTCAGGATGATCCTTCCTTCTTCGGGTGTGACACATCTCTGTAGTACGCCCGAAATACTTCGCTTGTACAACTCCCCTTTTATCACAGTAAAAGCTTTAGATCGTCGATTACTCGCCTTGCTTCAACTGGATCGTCGGGTATTGTTTTCCTTAAGATGTATGATATGTACGCCTGCATCCATAGAATTTGCACCATCATGACTAGCTCATGTTCCTCTTCTTCTTCTTCCAATGATTCTTTGGTGACACTCGAAGGTTTTTCTTCCTTCTCCTTCTTCTTTGTTTTCATTGGCTTCGTTGATCTCTCGCTTATTTCTTCCCAAAACACGCCTGGAGGGATAGCGAGACATTGAGACCCGATGTTTGCAAGAACATCGGCTTCGTCATTGCTCAACCTGCTGATGTGATTTACCTCGCATCCATCAAACAGCTTTTCTAGCTCATTGTACATCTCCTTGTATGCTATCATACTCTCGTTAACTGCATCACATTGATTCATGACCTGCTGTGCTACCGTGAGTCGCCAAAGATTTTCGTCGAGTTGCACAGCTTTCGCCATCTTCATCCCGTGTATGAGAGCCTCATATTCTGCTTCATTGTTAGACGCGTTTGGGAACGTCATCCGTAAGACATACTTCAATTTGTCGCCTTCAAGTGATACTAGTATTACGCCTGCTCCAGCGCCTTCTAACCTTTTGGACCCATCAAAGTTCATAGTCCAGGTTCTCGATAAATCCGGAGGCCCTGTGTTTTGTAGCTCCATCCACTCTGCAATGAAATCTGGTAGGATTTGTGACTTTATTGCTTTTCTTTTTCATACGTGATGTCCCGAAAGCTCGATTCCCCAAAGGGAGACACGACCCGTAGCTTCTGGGTTGTTTAGTATATTTGACAGAGGAGCTTCATTGATCACTATTATCGGGTGCGCCGAAAAATAGTGTCGCAATTTTCTTGCTGTCGTAAATACTCCATATGCCAACTTCTGGTATTGGGGTACCGCTGTTTTGAGGGCGACAGTACTTCACTGATAAAATATACTGGCCGATGTACTCCATGGAGTTTTCCTTCTTCCTCCCTCTCTACTACCAGGGCCGTGCTGACCACTTGAGGCGTGGCTGCAATGTATAGCAGGAGGGGTTCCTTCTCTTTAGGCGCCACCAAGATTGGTGGTGTCGAAATTGTGCGCTTGAGATTCTAGAAAGCCCTATCTTCTTCCTCGTTCCATTGAAATTTCTCTCCTTGTTTGATCAATGCATAGAGCAGCGCTTTTTCTCCTGGCGACGAATCGCTTAAAGCTGCGACTCGCCACGTCGTTGTATTTCTTTCAACTTTGTCGGCTTCCTCATAGTTATGATGGCCTGTATTTTCTCGGATTGGCTTCAATCCCTCTTGCTGATACTAGGAAACCGAGAAGTTCTCCCGGAACACCAAAGGAGCACTGGGTTTAGCTTAAGGCAGAACTTGTCGAGGTTGTCGAAGGTTTCTTTCAAATCTTCGATCAGTGTTGTCCCCTTTTTTGATGTTATCACGACATCGTCAATATAGACTTGTACATTTTTTCCAATTTGTGTCGCAAGGCACTTCTACATCATCCGTTGATATGTTGCTCCCGCGTTTTTCAACCCAAAGGGCATTGTTCTATAGCAGAACACGCCGTAAGGTGTTATAAACGATGTTTTTGCTTCATCATCTTCTTTTAATCTGATATGGTTATAACCAGAGTACGCATCCAAGAAGGAAAGACGTTCACATCCTGCCGTGGAGTCGATGATCGGATCGATCCTTGGGAGGGGAAAGTGATCCTTAGGACAGTGTTTATTGAGACACGTAAAGTCGACACACATGCGAAGGACTTTCGTGTTTTCTTCGGCACCATCACTGGGTTAGCTACCCACGTGGCTTCTGTAGATATCTCTTTAATAAAACCATCATCTTTGAGTCGATCTATTACTGATAGCATAGCTTTGCGGTTTGGTTCCGAAAACGCCGCAAAGGTTGTTTTATTGGTCTCGCGAGAGGATCCAAGTTGAGGTGGTGCTCGGCAAGTTCCCTGGGTACTCCTGGCATGTCAGCTGGACACCATGCGAAGATTTTCCAGTGCTCACGGAGGAACTCGACGAGCGCGCTTTCCTATGCGAGATCCATGTTTGCTGCAATGGATGTCGTTTTCTTTGGGTCGTCGGGTGGATCTGCACCTCTTTTGAATCCTTGACAGTATTAAAGGTTGGTTCCTGAGTGATCTCCCTATCGGCAGCACATCATAATCAGTGAGCCTTGGCGCCATATATTCTGCTTGCATCCCGGTTTCTGATAGTCGATGAAAATCCCTATCGCACTTATCAGCTAGTGCGAAACTTCCCTTAATTGTGATTGGTCCTTTAGGTCCAGGCAACCTCCATAACAAGTACGTGTAATGAGGTACCGCCATAAACCTGGCATATGCTGGTCGTCCCAACAAGGCGTGATATTGCGACGGGAAATCTACAACTTCAAACTCCAAGTTCTCTATCCTGTAATTCTCTCGGGTCCCAAACGAACGTCGAGATTGATGCCTTGCGGATAACTTGGCTTCTGGCGTGATCCCATGGAAGCGTGTGTCAGTTGGTTTTAGATTTGCCAAGGATATGTTCATTTTCCTCAATGTATCTGCATACATAAGGTTTAAACTGCTGCCACCATCTATAAAACTCTCGACACATCAAAACCAGCGATTCGCGGGTAAGATGAGTGCAGATTGTCCTGGTCGAGGAACTTGCTGCGGATGATCCGCAATTGTGAAGCCAATGTCTTGCCTCGACCAATTTAGGTACTCAACTGCTGGTGGAGGCATCTTCTCTTGCCGCGAGATTACCTTCTGCGCCCTGTTAGATGGCCTTGCTTTCTGAATCATCGAGACCGCACCATTGGAGTTGGGGTCAACATATGGAGGTGGATGTGGTGCTGCCGCTATTCTGAGCTGGTGTCGATTTTCGTCCGTGATTGCGGGAGGAGGTGGGAGGTGAATCTCACTCCTTGGCCCCTGGGGTTTCTATTCATCGCTTGGGCATTGGCTATCCCTGCGGCTCGCAACATTGCTTGGAAATTGCGACAATCTTTCTGAGACCTGACTGCCTCTTTCCATTATTGTCGAGATAGAAGTGCATCTGACAGGCCCGTTCATCATTTCTTCGGGAGACACATAAGGTCTTTGGAACCTTGGTCCACTATTTTGCCTGTTACCACGGAAATCACCTCTCGAGTCGCTTTTCTGCTCATTACTCCTTTGGTAATCATCTCGACTATTTCCTGCGGGATTTCCTCGGAAACCAGCCGATATGTGGCCAGGAGCATCATTATTGTAAGACTGGCAAGAAAAGCGCCTTCTATTTTGAAAATTTCGACCGCGATCCTCCTCTGGCGACCTATGTCGCTTGTTGTATATCGCGTCTTCTCCATCTGCCCACTTGTTTGCTATCTCCATCAGTGCTGATATTGTCTTAGGGTGGGTTCTTCCTAAGTCCTTGACGAAATCTCCTCGTCGAATTCCTGCCACGAACGCGTCTATTGCTCTCTCGTCAGATATATCCTCTGCCGAGTTTTTAATAATGTTCCACCTCTGTATATATTTTCACATCGATTCGTCGTGTCTCTGCCTGCACGCCCTCAGTTCTTCCAATGATGCGGGTTTCTTGCAGGTGGATCGGAAGTTCTTCACGAAGATATCCTCGAAATTATCCCAGTTGTCGATGGAACCTGGGGGAAGCTTCTTTATCCTAGATCGCGCGGCACCGCTTAAGTGTACTTGGATGCTTTGCATGGCTGTTGCTCTGGTTCCGCCTACCAACTTTACCATCTCGAGGTAATCAACGAGCAAATCCTCGGGATCTTGTAAACCCTCGAATTTTTTGAAATTTTCGGGTAACTTAAACCCTTTCGGGACTCGAGTTTTTCGAACTCGTCTCGTAAAGCACGGTAACCCGCACATATCTTCATCGGCGACTTCTGTGCCGATGTTCTCTTCTTTCTTGTCTCGCTCTATCCACCCTTGCTTGTGCCGTCGTATCTCTTGCTCCACTTGTCCTTGGGGGATCTTCCACTGCTGTCGTGGGTCGTGGACTATTTTGTCTTGGAGTTCCTTCGGGAGGTGTAGCCGCAAACACTGTTCCCATAACTCCAACTCCAGCCATTGCCATATTAAACAATGCTTCTCTCGGGTCCCCGGGTGGTCTGGACGCAAGGATATAAGCTTGCGTTGCCATGTATCCAGCTTCGGTGTTTTTGGGATGATATTCCCCTTGTATCAATTGACATGAAGGACATGTCAAGATTTTGAATTATGTTGCCTCTCTGCTTCGGGTATATTTTGCAGCCGAGATCTGGCCCTCCTCCGAGCTTCTCTGTTGTCTCCGAAGTTCTGATTGTCGACGAGCTCGCTCGGCCGCTTGACGCGGAGGCTGCCTCTTTTCTTCTATTCAGGGATGTTGTCTCTTTTTCTCCCTACTCACACGAGCAAGTCTATATTGATAGGCTTGTAATTCTTGTGCAGTAGTAGTGGTGGTTATTGGTTCTGAACCATCCAAGGCTCTTGCGGCTCTATCCCACGCTGCTTGCGGGAGTTGAACTCTATCGCGAGGTGAAGACCCGACATATTTAGTGCCTAGGCCTCTTCTGAGATCAGCGGGATCAACGAATGGGTTTCCCAAATCATCGAAAGCCTCTGACGTCTCTGGTTGTGCTCGGTTTGTCTCTTCGATCGCATAGATCTGATGATATTTCGAGTATTGATTTTTATCAGGATTGGTGACACCACCATAGAGATTGGTGAAGACCTTTCCAATGGCAGCAGATTTGTCGATGAAGTTGAATCGACGCTGTCGGAGTCGCTGCTTATAACGGAGTCCGCAGACGACTCGAAAGATGTGTCGCTGAAGATCTTGGCGAGCTTTCCCTCGCCTTTGTGTCGACGAAGCGCGGCGAAAAACTCTCATCACTCGATGCCAGAATCGATCGCTGAAAATTCCGACGAGATCGGAACTTCGAGACGATAGGATCCTTCTTTGTTGACGCCAAATCGGAATTCTCCGAACATCATGACGATGGGCTCCTCCAGATAAGCACATGCATCCAAACGGGAGGGCGGGTGAGGAATAAAATCGACTAGATCAGTTTTTTCCCGTTTACCTCGATCCATCGCATTGCTAGCCACCGATGAAGTCGACGATTCTGGACGTGCCATCGAGATCAGTTCCTTGCAGCCTATAATTCCCACAGACGGCGCCAATTGACAAAGGATTAATTTGTCAATGCCTACAGATAGTAGACTAGGGTTTTGCTAGAAGTAGAGGGCAAGTAGATCTCGAAGGTTTCAGCCGAAAAGTACTCGCTGATTGTAAAAACTAGGGTTCTGTTGACAATAGATTCGATCATTTCTTTGTCCCTCGACTCCCCCTTATATAGGAGGTGGAGCCGAGGGTTTTCGTAATACACAAGTTACAGAGTTCGGGAGGGTTTTGTACCCATCTCGTAAGATTACAAGTCTCTATACTTCCTAATACAATCTATCTTTCCTTAACACTAAATGGGCTTCTGAATCTTCTTATTCTTCGAGTCTTGGGCCTTCAATAAACCCCGGGTACCACCTTCGGCAGGCCCATTGGGGATGCCTATGTCACTATCCAACATACTTTCCCATAGGGTACAAAGGCATATTCCTCTCAAGTTGAGAATATACCAAGATCATGACATTGATACCTCTATACTAAAAAAAGGGTGGGTGTGGTGTAAGTTATTATCCCGAGAAGAGGCATGCTCAAGTGAGCATACAAGCTAACCAAGTGGAATGGCATGGCCATAATTCCATGCATCCCAAAACACAAAGATAGTAGTGGAGTATCACCACTAGGGAGTACCCCACTAGCAACCATACATAGATGACAATAAAAGAGAGATCAACACACATAGAATCAAGGTGCTTTGGATATCAACAAATGACATCCAACTAGACACCAAATCAGAGATCAAAAGATGGCTTGCCTTGGCTTATTTGTCCCTGGACTTCTTCAACTCCATCAATATAAGAATCCCGTCAATATAAATAAAATCCTTGTTCGAACTAATTCTTCTTCTTCTCCGGAATTATTTGCATCTATCGTCGGAAAATATAAAAGGAACACAATCAAACACATTGCACCAATCATAACAAGCATGCAACAATCAACAATCAAAAGCTAACCACTCTACTAAGGCTAACATATAAAGGACTTATGGTCACTACAAAACATCTTTAAAAGAAAGCCAATTTAACTTACTTAACATAGGCACGAGAGCATCACAAATTAACAATTGCCTCTCTTGTTTGGCATCAAAAGCATTCATATTTTATTTTCAAACATTTTTGGAAAAGTAGGTAATCATTCTTCCTATTTTTTTGGCCTACATAACACTACCCAAAAATAGGAGGTTAACCAAATACCACACCTTTTGATTATTCAAGCAAAACAATAACACTAAGGTTAAGTTGCAGAGGTTTTGTTTTTCAAGAACAAAACATAGGTTGATCATTTTTAGGAAAAAGAGGTGGTCAAAGATTTTAAATCAACTAAAAGTTTTGGTTTAACAATTCATGCGATACACCACTAACACAAACAGTAACAAAAGCATGAACAGAGACTAAAATTATTTTTCCTAGATGGCCAGTACTAAAACAAGACTAACCCAATTGGATTCACCCAAAAATATTAATCCTAAAATTTTAGGAATTAGCTAGAGTCTGCAGTAACATAGAACAAGTTTAATTCGCCAAAAATCGTACAAAAATCCTAAAAATATGGGACCTGTGGCATTGGAAAGGTATTTAAATTTGTGAACAAATGCAATTGGTTTCATTAGATTTGGGTTAGTAGAACTCAAGTTATGCTCAGATTAGTTTCTCTGGTTTTTAACACATTTTAACAGCAATTTCGAGTTTTTAAAAGAATAAAAAGGGCGGGAAACGCCTGGGCCACGCGGGGGTGCAAAGTGGGCCGGCCCAGGACGGTTTCCAGGTGGCGGGAGGGAAAATAAAGAGAAAGAAAATGGGAGGGGGCCCAGGCGGGCCAGCCTGCATGGCCCATGTGGCTAAGTGGCCATGCAGCCTCACGATCGGGAAGAGGTCGTCGTTCGCAGCGGACGCGAGAAGAAAAGAGAGGGGCGGCCGGGGTTACCTGCGGGCAGTGGAGGGCGCCGGCGGAGGCTGGGCAGGGACGCGGCGGGTAGAGGCCGCCCCGGGCAGGCTCGGCGACGTCCCCTTCGTCCTCCGTAGCTCCTCCCGGCGAGATTCTTCCTTGCAGCAGCCCACGGCAAAACAGCGGCGGCGGCGGCTCCAGCGGTTCTGGACAGAGCGTGGCGGTGGGTTAGAGCAGGGAGAGGATGAGGAACAACACGGAGCGATAGAGAGGGAAGCAGGACGCTGGGAACGAGCTCCGTTTGCTCGCCATGCACGCGGCGACTAAGGCAACGGTGGTGCGCGCTTTCCGGCGAGCACGGCCAGAGGTGCATTGCAGCGCTTTCAGGCTAGAGGAGGGAGACTGGTTGGGATGGACTGGAGTGTGTGGAGGAGAAGAGTGAGCTGGGGGGTGCTTTTTATAGATGGGGGAGGGTGACCAGCGGGCGGGTGGGCGGTGTCGGGAGCCAATGGCCGGGCACGCGGGAGGCTTTGGCCAACGGGGATGCACGTGCTGACGTTGGGGCGGTGCAAGGGAGTGACGTAGGGGTGGGAGACGTCAGGAGAGGCGCGGGAAGAGAGGGGGTCGAGCGGAAGCGGTTCCTGTACGTGCGCTCGTGGTCACGGTTTTTGGGTGGGATTGGGGTCGTTGGGTTCATGTGGGCTTGTGGCCTGGTTGTTTTTGGAGAAGGTGGGAGGTTCCAGGGAGGGGGTTTTGGTGGGCTTAAGGTCGGGCCAAGAGGGGTGCAGAGGTTGGGGCTCAGTTTGCATCATGGCTCGGCCATGCAATGGAAAAGAGGGAGGGCTTTAGCTATGGTTTTGGAAACAAGCTAGAGGGAAGGAAATAGAAATAGAGAGGGATGGATGGTGAGTGGAGAGAGCAGGGATCATGTCATAGCAAGGTCTCGCAAACTCACAAGGTTTGAAAAGAACCCAAAAATAAAAAGAGGGGTAACAAGGTGGTGGTGGTGATGGTGATAGTGCCAACTTGATATTTGAAAAGCAAAAAGGTAGGGAGGTGAAGAAGTGGTGGTGATAGTCTAGAAGATTATCAAATTATTCAAGACATTCAGGCTAGGTGTGATCATGGCGCAACACATAATGATTTTGGTTTAAATGCAAATGGGGTGGAAGGTGCACTATTTTCCAGGTAGAGGAAGGAAAATGAAAATCTTAAATGGAAAAGCAAAGTGGTGAGAGAAGATAAAGAAAAAGGAATAGAGAAAAATATTTCATTCTCAAGGTCTTAGGTAGTAAATAGGGTTTGTCAAGTTCTAACACCATTCTGGAAGATATTTAAATCAAAGGTGGGATCTATACTCTTGAGACTAGATGAGAGGGAGAGGGTGATGTACCCAAAATTTATAGATAAAATGAGAAGGAGCAGAGGTGAAGCAAAGGAAGGTTGTTGAAGCAGATCAAGCTACTTTTGCTAGGTGAGGTCTAGGGCAAGATGATATAGAGGAGGTTATCAAAATGGTTAGGCCAAGCTGAAATTTTCTTGAATAGATAGGTATACCAATGGAGATTGATTTGTTAGACAAAAAGTAATTTTCCAAGGTCAAGACTACATGGAGGTGTGATCTTGATGGATATGGGAGATGTATTAATGGCAAAGGCAATGCCATGGGTATTTGAGCACAGATTCAAATACCATTTAATTTGGTGTCTATGGCTTTGATTTTTAAACAATTAGGCTTACTTGAAATATTAAAAAAAGGGTGGGTTTTAGAAGAGTAGAATAATCCATGGAGGAAATAGAAAATATGGATCATTCCATTTTATAATTTTAAGAAACCAAAACTACATACAAAGGCTTTCACAAGATTTTTGAAGTCACATAAGTAAGGATAAGCCATTTGGTAAATACTTTGTGACAAAATAAAACTATGTCTTTTTAGAACCTCTTTTGTGATACCATGATCAAAGGTGATCATAGTCAAATTTAAAAGAAGGGTTTTTGACAAAACATTCGAAATTAAGTTTTAAAGTCATATGACAAAACAAAAAGTGGTTTTGGGGTTTAGGTCAAAAGGTTTGATTATTTGAAAGAGAGGAGGTTAAGGTAATACAAGAGTGACCATAACTTCACTATTTTTTTGGAGACTAGAAATTGTGTGTTGAGGTATTTAGGGGGAAATCACCAAGCATAGGGTTTATGCATTGGTAAAGAAAGGAAAAGAATTTTCCAGGGCCACACATGTGTTTTTATTTAGTGAGTTGTTAAGTTGTTTTAACACTAGAGGTGTTATTCTATGAGGTAACTCAAGACAATTGCAACAAGCACAACAAGATAATTCATCTACTAACAGATCAAAGCAATTCTTTATAACAAGCAGATCAAGGCAAATCATCTAATTGGTCTTTAGAAAAAGTTTGTGTTCCCCCTGATTTTTGTAATATGGACAACTAATCAAGGTTGCAAAAGTTGGGGGTGTGACAGAGGACCTCCACGATGGCACCATCATATGGATCATCAAGAGCGTCCCCAACATGTTCGGCATCGACACACTTCTCCGAGCTCCACAAGGTGCCACCATGAGAGTGCTTATGCACAAGATCATCAACCTCAAGTACATCATATGGAGCATCAAGAGCGCCCCAAACATGATCGTCATCGACACTCCTCTACGAGCTCATCAAGGCGCCAAGAAGAACATGCCAAGGCACGAGAGCCATCCCCTAGGCATGCCGAGGACCGTCGTCGACACACACCATCTCATGATAGGCGTCGACCACTACCACCTCATGGTCTCCATCGACATACGTCCCCACATGACCTTCACCGACACAAGCCACCTCATGATCACCGTCGACCATCATCTTCCAAGGATCTTCCACGACACCCATCAAGACATGGTGATGAGACACGAAGACGAGAGCCTCGACATGAAGGCGACAAAAACCATCATAGGGTGTCTACCACTCCAAGGGTGGAGAGAGCACATCAAGAGGACCTCCCTAGCAAGGCGACTTCTATCTCTTGTGCCACCACCACAATGGCCCCTACCTCGTCATCTGCCTATGAACTCCGATGCTACAAGTGCAAGCAACAAGGCCATCCTCCACGGGAATGTCCCAATGTCCTATGTGAGGTGTGCAAGGCCAAGGGTCACATGGCATGGCAATGCACATCGCCAAGCGCCGAGATGCTCCACTCCTACGAGCTACATGTCCAAGCCACCAAGAAGTCTACGGCGTCCACACTCCAAGATGAAGATCGGCAAGGCCAACTCAAGGGTGAAGTTGATCCGAGCATAGCTCTCAACGACACTATGGAGCTACCGCTTGAAGACGACTTGGGAGGCGATGGAGTTGAGAACGGTGAGCATGGGATTCTCCCTTCACCAATGGAGGCGCATGGAGATGAGAACATCGAGCCTACTCCTAGGTGCTTGATTGATGAGTTGGTACCAATCCCATGTGAGCATGAGAGGCACTTAGCCCACTTGAGTGCTACCAATAGTGAGTTGCGCGACTTCCACCTCATATGTGAGCTTGAGTGCTCCCATTTGGAGGAGATGAGTGAGACACCGAGTGAGTTGCGAGAGGTAGTTGATAGGTCCATGGAGGCCATCGCATTTGCTAACACCTTAACCTCTCCCTCCTTTGTGTTTCCTCATGTTGCACTAGGTTCCATGGATGTTGAAGCGCCAATGATGGACAAGAAGATGTACATGGTGCAAGAAGATCACATCACACCATGCTTCGATGAAGATGACGATGTCAACCATGTCGAGCATACAACTACCACAATGCCTACATCAATTGGGTCGGACTACCAAGGTAAAAATAAAGGTATTGATGAGACCATGATTCCCCTTGTGGACATGAAACATGATGACTTGTTCCCATTTGCTTGCGATATGAGGACTACTTTCTCTTTGACATGTCTTGTTGACAGGTATGACATTAGCTTTCGCATGCTTTGCCCAAAATGTTTGCACTATTCCATAATCCTTGCATCCAAGATTGTGAACAATTGCTCTTTCTTATGCTTGGTATGCAAGAATGCTTATTTCATTGTCCACGAGATGGCCCCCATAACCTTCTTAATTTTTGATGATCCTAAGTTACCACATGCCATGAATGCACCTTCTTGCCATATGCACCATCTCCATGCATTTCATACTATCATGCTTGACACTAATGGTGATGTGCACAAGACATGGAACATCATGATGGATGATGTTTTCATCTACCATGCACACACGCTTTTTGTTTTGCTTATTCCATGTATAGGTACACGAACAACAACTTCCACCACCACGGAGCATGAGTTGACGAAACGAGCTCTAGAGAGCTACCCCAACAAGGACGACATACATCATCCACCCCGTGAGATTAACACCAAAGGGTATGTTCCCCAACGCCTTCGCCCACGTGTGTTTCCGACATTTCTTGTCGAGCTTCCGGTTTGGTCCAATTCCTCGTCACCTCTTTTGCTTCTTATGCAACATATCTTGAAACATCTTGTTGGCACAATGGTTGTTGTATGTATTGATGATATCATCATACACTCCGAGAATCTCAAGGACCATGTCATACATGTAAGAGACACCTTATGCATCTTGTGCCACATGTCACACCAAAAGTTGCTCTTCTTTGAATTTCTCATTTCATGTATGGCACTTGAAATGGATTCTTTGAAACTTGAAGATACTCATACTCGGCTAACGCCAACCATACCTTCCCAAGCTAGAAGTTTCCATCTCTTTGCCATTGCACATAACAATTTTGCCCAAAATTTTGCCGCCGTTACTTGCCTTTTGGTTGTTCCATTTGTGTGGGACAATACTTCACAACACATTTTTGACACCTTCCAAAGCAAACTTTTACATGCACAAATTTTTGCCCTACCACATTTTGGATACATCGACACTCTTTCGATTTCCATTTTTGCCAAATGCCTCTTTGAGAAACGACTTGATGCTTCGCATTTGATTGAAAGCCTCTTGTTCGCCAATCACAAAATTGGCACCCACAAGTTTTCCATTCGCAAGTTGTTTTTCCCCACGTTCTTCTTCGACCGAGACTTTATCCCTGCACCACTACATGGGAGACCCATTATGGACTACAACAAAGACGCTCGCACCACGACGAGCATCCATAAGGATACAAGGGCACCTATACAAGTCCTTCACCAAGCTACAAGGATCAACGTCTACATCATCGGTGAGGAGAAACAAGAGTCGATGACGACTCTTCCCCAAGGGGGGGGGGATGATGCGGGGTGGCTTTCGGACACCTCCGCCTCAAGACCGTCAAACCCTCCTCGTAGGCCAAGGGCACGAGCTCGGGCCAAAACCATACATGATAAGGTGAACTCACTCCTTTATACACTTGACCTCGACACAACCTTGGACGGATTGCTAGCTCATGCCTATATCTATATGCCATTAGGTACCAATCTCGTCAAGGAACAAGAGAGAAGGAACTCCCATGGTGCAAGGAAGAAAGAAGAAGAAGAAGAAGAATGAAGGAAGAGAAGAAGGAAGAGGAAGAAGAGGCGGGAGGAGGAGGCCCAGCCGGCCCAGTGGCCGGTCAACCGGGCCCCAGGCCGGCCCAGCCAGCCCTAGGGCCGGTCAGACTGGGCCCTGGGCCGGGTCCTCCCCGGTGTCAACCGGGCTGCTCGCTGACGTCAACCGGAGGGGCATCTGAGCCGTTTCCGGTTTCCGCCCGGTCCCTGGTCCGGTTTGGACCGGACGGGCCGGCCCAGGCCCGGTTGGACCGGCCCCTGGACCGGATTTCACGGGTTTGACCCCACCAACTTGTACCTCTTCGACCCATGTCGTCTTGTATGCCTATATAAGCCCCCCAGGTCGCCCCCTTAGCTCTTTAGACAAGATTTAGGCTTAAACATAACTTTGAGCTTTGTCTCCCTAGGTTTAGATCCCCTTTGTATCAAGGCTACCCTTGTGGATGTATGGATTTGGATGTGTGAGATTCTAGTGTTCCACTCTCTCTCGCTCATCGGTCTCCGTCTCCGACACCAATCTCTTCTCTCGGAATTCTACCTCGGGTCTCTTCCGGGTTGATTCTATTGGCGTGGTCCATCGAGCCACGAGGGTAAGATTCGATTGTATCGGGTTGGCATGCGTGTGTTCGTTCTTCGTGTTCTTCGTGTTCTTCATCCCCTCCCTCTCTTTCCCCTTTGGATTTGGGTCAATCGCGAAATCGGGCCACAAACTAGGTGTTAGACCACATCAAAACCGACACCGCGCATTTACCATGTTTTTTGGAGCGCGTCGTGCCGTAAAATAAAACAGTTAGTTTGGCCTTTGCATAGTTGGAGTTCAGACTATCAGCACTTTAACCCCCACATGTTTACAAAACCGGGCAATTGACCCCCTCACCACTTTGTTAGCTGTTTTGTAGACCGGTTTTGCTAAGGTGGATGGTGGTTTTGTGCCAACAAGTGGTCTTCCTCTCTGTCTTCAGACTATCAGCCAGGGCGCCGCCGCTTGGTGGCAATCCAGCAGCAACAGCAGATGGAACGGCCGCATGTACTGTACGCATGGCGACTTCGGGAGGTTCATGCGGGCTCTCGGCCGTGCTGTCGTTCTATGCTGCCCACATCCGCCTCTTGCTCATTCCGCGTAGATCCCAGCTGCCGGTGCGATCTTGCCAAAGTGATTCATGGACAAGAGCTGGCCGGTTCGCCGAAGTCCATTGAGCCGGCAAGTGATTTTCGCCGAGAGCAACACACGCGTGTACAAATTCTGGGGACTTTCTATCTCGCTCGAACCTATGAACGTATAAACGGCAGTCACCGCTAAGCTTTTGTTGAACTTGGCCATGACGTTGATGGTAGGGATTGAGATCGAGTCCTGGGCGCATCAGAGCGTGCAGTGACGCCTCATGGGGCTGCAGCACCAAGACCCTGCCACGGAGCTGCGCCTTGTCGCCGTCCTCCACAGCTCGCCGGCGTGTACGAGAGAGGTGATGCGCCTGCTGGAGCACGGCCCCGTGCGTGCTTGGCTGGCTGCAGAGTGCGCGCGCGGCCGCGCTGTGCTCAGGCCTCCCACCATGAACTCTGTTTCGGCTTGGGCGCCACACATGGTTGGTACGGCGAGGTGACGTAGCCATGCCAGTCATCCTCGTGGACTCGTCGGCATCATGCGGTAGAGGTTGCTCGTGCGGGAGGTGAAGGCCAAGCTCGCCGCGGAAGCGACGAAACGCGAGCGGCACACATGCCTGTTGGCTATTCTTTTAGCAACACATGCCACGTTGGGCCAATAACAGAGTGCCACGTCACCAGAACCAGCCTGCAAAACAACTTATCAAAACCAGGGGGTCAATTGCCCGGTTTTGTAAACATGTGGGGGTTAAGTGTGCTATGTCTCAGTGAACTGGGAATTCCTTAAGTCTCAGTCACCCATAAAAATACATTTGAGTTGTACTTTTCTATTTAAAAAGTGCAATTGCACTTTTCTATTTGAAAAGTGTAATTGCACTTTTCTACTAGAAAAGTGCAACTGATCCGAGTTGCACATTTTTTGAACTGTAGTTGCACTTTTCTGAGGTGAGACTTAAGAAAATCTCAGTTAATTTAGACATAGACACACTCTGTCTATGTCTAAATTAACTAAGATTTTCTTAAGTCTAAGCCACCTCAGAAAAGTGCAACTGCAGTTCAAAGAAAAGTGCAACTCGATCCAGTTGCATATTTCTGGCAGAAAATTGTAATTGCACTTTTTTAATAGAAAAGTGCAACTCAAGCACATTTTTGTAAGTGATTTAGACTTAAGAAAACCTCAGTCAACTTAGACATAGCAAAACCGTGCGGAGGTTATATAGACTTCTTCCGCTCAGCGGGCGCAAGCACCTAAGCGCGAACGTCCGTCCGCGATCACATCCTTTTTTTTTTCTAGTTCTCAGAACTTTAAGTGTGATGATTCTGATTCTAGTACCGTTGAGCATGAACTAGTATGCTTCACTTGTTACATAAGAAGCGGACAAGAAACCAAAACCCAAATGCCACCATCATCATCCCCTCTCCTCCACCTCCACACAACCAAAAAATCAAAATCCAAAGCCCTCCTCTCTTCCCTTACCCTCTCCTCTCAGCTGAGAAGAAAAAACAGTAGCGATATCCAAAGCCAATCCACCACAACACTCTACCACTGCAAGAACAAATGCAAACGCCAACCATGTCCACGTCCATGGCGACGCTCACGGCGAGGCCCACGTCGACGGTGCCGGGGGCGCCAGCGAAGCTCCCCGCGCCGAGGCAATGCTACCTCCTGCCAGGCCGCCGGGCCGGGCTCGCTGGCGGCGCCCCCTCGGCGTCATCCAAGAAGAAGAACCCATGGCTTGACCCGTTTGACGACGGCCCCGACGAGGACTTTGACTACACGGGCGTGTACTCCGGCGGGAAGCAGGAGGAGGACCCGCGGCCGCCGGAGGACCCCACGAATCCATACGGGTTCCTCCGGTTCCCGCCGTCGTACATGCCGGAGCTGGACAGCCTCGCGTCCAAGGTGCGCGGCGACGTGCGTCGCGCGTGCTGCGTGGTGTCCGGCGGCGTGTACGAGAACGTGCTCTTCTTCCCCGTGCTGCAGCTGCTCAAGGACAGGTACCCCGGCGTGCTCATCGACGTGGTGGCGTCGGCGCGTGGGAAGCAGGTGTACGAGATGTGCAAGAACGTCCGGTACGCCAACGTGTACGACCCCGACGACGAGTGGCCGGAGCCAGCCGAGTACACGCACCAGCTCGGCGTGATGAAGGTACGGATCGACCATGGATGCACTAGCTACGGCTGCGGATTTGGTTCGTCGACTAACTGAAGCTGAACGAAGACGTACGTGTCTCTGATTTGTGCTTCGAATGGCAGAATAGGTACTACGATATGATCCTGTCGACCAAGTTGGCCGGCACGGGGCACGCGTTGTTCCTCTTCATGTCGTCGGCGCGCGAGAAGGTCGGCTACGTTTATCCAAACGTCAACGGGGCCGGTGCCGGGCTGTTCCTCACCGAGATGTTCAAGCCGCCGACCACCAATCTCTCCGACGGCGGGTACAACATGTGAGATTGACGATCATTTCCCACAAATACGAAGGCAAAGCCGACTATTCTCAAGGACGCGCATACTGAAACTGCTTGCGTGCACATTTAATTAGGTACCAGGAGATGCTGGAGTGGCTAGGCCGGCCGGCGAAGGGCGTGCCGCAGCAGCCGATACCGCCGCTGAGAGTGTCCATCTCCAAGAAGCTGAGGGCGATCGTGGAGGACAAGTGCAGCCGTGCCGGCGTCGAGAAGGGCAAGTACATCGTCGTCCACGGCATCGAATCGGACTCTGTCGCCAACATGAAGTCCAGAGGAGACGACGACTGCCTCCTGCCCCTCGAACAATGGGCAGAGATTGCTAAGGAGATCAGGTAATTCGTCTTCTCCAGCTTGGCATTGTGATACATACTACAGCTAGCAGCTGTGACTGATGATCTCTTTGGCATGCAGCTCTGGAGGCAATGGACTGAGGCCTCTGTTTGTGATGCCGCATGAGAAGCACAGAGAAGAGATCGAGGACATTGTGGGTAAGGAGACCAGCTACATCTTCATCACCACTCCTGGACAGGTATGTTCTTGATCCTCCTGCTCTTGCTTGTTCAGACAAATCTTTTGCAAACTCGAGGCGCTGCCGTCAATCATCATTTTTACTGTGGAAGCACGATTTTGACTCACAGCTCACCTGCCTCATCAACGACGCCGCCGGTGTCGTCGCGACCAACACCGCAGCTGTCCAGCTCGCCAACGCCCGTGACAAGCCATGGTAGACTCACCAGATCGAGCTGTCCTTTTGTAATTCTTGCTCGTGCAGGCATCTTTGGAGATGAAGTGCTCACGCCATGTTTTTCTTATCTAGCGTGGCGCTCTTCTCTTCTGAGAAGAAGGCAAGGGTGTTCCTGCCGTACGCGGAGGAGAAGAAGAGCTGCACTATCGTCGCGTCGACGACAGGGAAGCTGGTCGACATCGACATTGAGGCGGTGAAGAATGCAGTCAAGGACTTCCAGCCCGCTCCCAGCTTCGCGTTGGCACAACAGTGATCATCTTGATTGTGTTGTAAATAGATACGGACAGCGAGCTCCGCTGACCAACAAGAGAGGCCGATTCAGCACACATGTATAATGTCACCTTTGGTTTGGAACTTTGGGCGGTAAATCAGAAACCACAGATAAACAAAGAAGCTCATCAACAAATTGCCAATGACCATACCCCAACTTCTTGGCCATGCAGATCATCGTGTTTAAACTTTTTGGCCATGCAAGTACTTGGTACGTAATATCTTCACTCTTCAGCACTATTATGTGAGCATCACAAAAGAATACTGGAATATAAATACAAAGTCCACAAATAGTGCAGGTCCATAAAATGTAACTTGCATACGTCATGAATATAACAACAAATAAATTCACCATATCTCGGATCAGTTAGTGTTTGCAACAAATCCAACTAGAACAATACAGTTAAAGAGCCCCACACATTAAGGTTCCGTGTCTTCCTTGTTGCTTAGCCTCTGTAAGTACCTATACACACTAGGGATTGGAAAGCTATACAGAGGGATCACAGCTGTAAGTTTCATGGCTTTCTGAACCTACATTCTTCGTCGAAACTTCTGTCAATCCGGTGGTGCTCCACAGAATGCTGACCGCTCATCTCATATACAGAAGCTAACACAACAACAGCTCACAGAACCAATAAATATAAATACCATAAATTAATGCTAGTTGAATCCAACCTAACCTCACAGAATCAATTGTTTTGCACAGGAACTATGGCAGAAGTATCTTTCAGGAGGGAACTCTTCATGTCATCCGGGTCTGTTTTTATGCTGAGCAGGGTTTGTGCACTCTCCGGGGGCTTCTTTTCTCCAAGTTCTAAACCCGTGTCCTTAGCAGACTCACTGTCAGCCGCCTTCTGTGTGCTGGTTGGAGATTTCTCATCTGATGTCAAAGGCAAAGCGGTTGGAGATTTCTCATCTGATGTCAAAGGCAAAGCGCTGGGTAGCTCAGCGATGGTTACTGCTGAAGTGATCACAGAAATAGATCCATCCCTCAACTCGTTGTTGCTTCTAAATGGTTGATCGTGGTTGTGCTTTCCTTCATAAGTTACTACCATATTGTTTATATCATCCGGTGCTTTTTCAACGTGCTTACGGACAGGACATCCATCATGTGTGCAGCGATAATAGCTCCTGTGAAGGTTCAACAAAAATCTATATCATTAGAACAATACCGGCTGAAACAGCATATTAGGGCAGAGAATAATAAACAATGCTTATTTTCTACGAGCAACCGGCAAGAGAGCTGCCAAATCATTTAAAGTAGTAAGAAAATTTTAGAAGGATGAAAGCAGCAAAGCTTAATAAAAATGGTTTTGTCACACAACATGAGAGTCAAAAGTTACACTTTGTGTGGCAACTGTTAATGATATATAACATAGTTAGCTTATGTTACATAGTTCCTCCGTCCCATGAAGGTTGTCTGAGATTTGTCAAAATTTGGATGTATCTACATGCTATTTAGTGTCTAGATACATCCAAATTTTGACAAATCTTAGACAACTTCCGTGGGACGGAGGGAGTAGCTTTGTTCTTTGTGAAATTGATGTTGGTCATGTGCAATTTTCATATTGTGCAAATAAGATATTAGAACATATCTAAGTCACACCATAGACAATGATCTCTAGCAGATTTCAAACATCTGAAAGCAATTTAATACAAGACAGCTAAAAAAATGTGTGGGGAACTTGTGATCTTTGACATCGGCAGCAGGGTTGTAGCAAACAAAACAAAAATCATAAAATGAACAAATGCACATTAAATTTTTGTCAAGCATGGCTCAAGTATGGAGCACCAATCAACAAAGTGCAACAATCCAGATGCCTTAAGGAATACAGTGCATGATGGAGGTTTCACACCAGACCTTCTGTTATGCCTCTTTAATGTGCATCGAATAATAAACCAATGGCAACAGAGTACTTTTGTCCTTCAGTGCCCATCTACTAAACCAAATTCCAACACTATACTGACTAGTATTATCGTGTTGGTACTACACCCATGTGGCCCATCCCTTTACACTCAATATCACGCCCATACTATACTATTGTATCGACCACAAGCTCAATGGCTAAGGGCATCTCCAGCTGAGTGACCCACCCACAACAGCGACCCAAATGATCTGATTCTGTCCGTTTGGATCGCGCCGTGTACGGAATTTGGGTCTGGGTCTAGCCTGCCAGGCCAGAGCCCATAGCAACGTGTCTGCGCTGGCCATTTTGGTTGCAGACAACAAATCAATTGAATTCAAATAAAATTAAAAGCGTGCAAAAATTTGAAAACATCTCATTCATGCAAACATAATTTACACAGGAAATAAAAAAAAGTACACCCTAATTCCCAGCGCCGCCATCTCCTTCGCCGGAGACGAGGTCTATGAACGGCGGAGGCGTCGGGTCCCTTGTTGCGCCCACGCAGGGATCGCCGGCGGCACGTAGTTCAGGGGGGGCATGTACTGCGGTGGAGTTGTCAGCGGCAGGCATCTCGTCCTCCAATGCCTGGCCGTCCGTCGACGCATGCAGCTCCGGCACCCTGGCTTTGTTGAGATGCCAGCCACCAGGTAGCGAGACGTCGCGGTGCCGGCACGTGCCCACCGCCGCTGGCAGTCCAGCACCTGCAGCGCTCCCGTGGCTGCGGTGGCTGGTAGCACGCCACCGCTGCGGCGGCAGATTTTGTCGCGCAGGTGATCGACGTGGCAGAGAGGTCCAGCGACAGCGCCGCAACGAGGGGGCAACCTCGGCGTCTTTGTCCGTCTTCTTGAGCCACTTAGGCATCTTCATTGGCGGCGGTGTTGGTGGTTGCATCGGTGATGGTTTGCTGGCAATGGCTCTAGCCATGGGAATGGGGAGGAGAGACGGGCACAGAGCCGGTTTAAGTAGCCCTGGCCATCAATGCTGTCAGGCATGCAGAACTTCCAGCACCATCGGCATCAATGCCGGCGCAGGAGCTAAGGTGGCGGTGGCAGTGGTCAGCGATGGCTTTGATGGCTATGGCTGTTGCCGCCGGTCAGCTTTCTACCGTCAGGTTGCTTCCATGCGGGCCCATGGTAGACGGAGGACACGTGCGTGGAGTTCCCCAAATTTGGTGGACGGATGGGTCGTGCTGGATAGGTCGGTCCATTTGGGTCGCATCGCTGGAGCGTGTGCACCCGGTCCACCTATCCGCGCGGACTGTTTCGGACGAGCCAGGACCGGATGGGTCGAGCCGCTGGAGATGCCCTAATAGCAATAGGTGAGACAATGCGTAATCACAGTGTGATCACCAAAGGGACAAGAGATATCGGCTCACCGGTATATGACAAAGTGGCATGCTGACCAAGAGAGCGACCACCACTTATGGCACGGCTATTTTTCACAAGAGGAAAAAACATGGAAATATATGTATGGTACCGGTTATCGCAGGAGGTCAAGAACATGATGATTTGAGTTAAGATTCTCTTAGAAAGTTTGTTAAGGTCCCTCACTATGCTAGGGACCAAACACATGCTCAGAGGGCAAGAAAGAATTATCCAAGTATCTCTTTTCCTTTCATGGTTCATTCCTCCGATGGAGCAATGTGCACTTAAGCTTCCAAACCACTGCCAACATGGCACTACCCAAGAGCAGATATCTTGACCTCCTGTGCGTGACACGCCATCAATCCCATCGAACCACAATACCATTTCAAGTTCAAGATGATGTCGAATGAGGCATTCAATTTCCAAAAAAAAAAAAACACAATTGGGTATCATCTGTGCAAATATTGTATGGACAGTTTCAACTTCAAACACATGAAAATACCAACCAGCATCATCAGCCAGCAGTTCAATGCAACAACTCGGTACCCAGAGGGGTTGCACGAGGGATTCAGTTTCCATAATACCATTTATAGTACGTAAGATTGGTGTTGCATGAGTATTTCAGTTCCCGCAAACACAATTTGATCTCATTTGTGCAAATATTGTATGGACAATTTCAACATTAAGCATGCGAGAAGTGGAGGATACAACGAGCTTTGCCAGCTGCCCGTAGGTCAAGGTCTGGACAAAACTACCCCTCTAGTAAGGCTAACAAGACCTAAGGAAATAAAGGTATAAACTGAAAAGCAAGAGATAAAGCACCTCTATGACTAAAATAATGACTTAAGGGAATATAGGTATTACTGTAGGGTGAAAAAAGTGAGGCCCAGAGCCAGGGGCGGGCCTAGGATCTTGAGCATGGGTATTCAAAATTGTAAAAATATTTTATCATATACAATAAAGGTTTTAAAAATTTAGAGTATGAACTAATAAATATAAGCATCCCATATGTACTTGAGAAACCCTCACAATGAAGGATAGTTGTGCTTGAGAAACGTATGAGTTTACCAACATGGGATCTTTTTATACATCTGAATCTAGATAAGCTTGAGACAGTTATTTTGGATCAGAGAAAGTAACAAAAGTACATACAGCTTTAGAGTATCAAATATGTAACACGTACAAATTTCTAACTAATAGTTGAGTTAGCATGAATACATGAGTAGAAATAACACTATACGAGCCTTTTTATAATAAATGAACATACAAAAGAATTATTTTGAAAACAAGGAAAAATGGGAAACATGGGGTTTGAACCCTGCACCAAACGTCCGAGCAATTCTTCCAAAACAATTGAGCTACTCCGTCCTTTTGTGTCATCATAGGATAGCTTACTTCTATTATACATATTCCATAGAATGTTTGTATACCAGTATTTGTTCAAAATATTTGGGTATTCAACTGAATACCCTTGAGTTGAAGTGGGCCCGCCCAGCCAGAGCTCATGATCCAGTTTGAGGACACAGAACAATGAAGGCGATATTGCTCATTGGTCATTACCATCACAAGGATCAAACTGAGTTGAAAAATATCATCCAATTGATCGCTAACACACGGTCCTGGAACCAACATGTCAACCTCAAATTTCAAGAAAGTGCTACGTGCTAGGCAGGCGGTGGGGCCCGGTGCCCCCGGACGACTATGAGTTATGTTAAACACATCAGGTTATGGAGGAGGAGAGTGGCTTCAGCAGAAAGTGAAGAGCATGATGAGAGCAGCGCATGGCGAGGGCATATGCAGAACAGTGCATACACCCGTTTAAGGTAGAAGAAGCAGAGCAGAGCAGGCATTGAGGAAGATGTGGAGGTCAGCAAAGAAAGAGGAAACAAATTTCTTTAAGGCTCATGTGGAAATCGTAACTGCTGAAATAAACCAGGACCGACCACGACTGTTTTGATGCGAATATCTGGACTGTAACTGCATTGCAGATATAATCCAACTCCCACGCCTGTCTCTTGTTGTTTTCCTTCATCAAGCTTCGGAACCAGCACTGCAACCTCTGCTTTGCCAGACTGCCAGCTCAGCCATCGGTCCTCTCTCGCAGATGCTTTACAACCAGCCCTCTTTCCTGCCACCGCTTTGGCTCTGAGCCAGTCACGAACTAGCCTACCTTCTAGACCCGAACCATAGCGATTTGTGCCCCACTGACTGAGGACCTAGGTGACTGCCTAAACAAGTAGATAATATTTACACCTGTTTTTCCCCCATTTTAGACATATTTGCGATGGTACTGACCTACTGTTCTCATAAATATAAGGTTGTGCTATTAACATCACTTCATAGTACTGTATTCAAATTGAGGTTAAATGTGCACCATCATTAAGAACAACCTAGAATAGCACCACTGCAGTAACCATGAGTCAGAGATAGCAGCACACACCTGGGGTTTGGATTCCCCTTCACAATTTTCTGCCCATACTTGCGCCATCTGTACCCATCGCTCGTCTTCCCAGCCTGGACGATCATCTTTTGCTCTCTGACAGTTCGGAGAACTGGAGTTAAGTTAGGTGTTGTGGCTTCAATTATCCTGTTCAAAAACCAATACAATAGAGGAAACAAAGGTAAGAACACTAATCACCAAAAATATTATATAACGTTAAAAATAGTGCCACGGCACACTGACCTTCGCTTTGGCTGTGGCTCTGCACTAGGATGCTCATCTTCGGATTTGTTACCAGCATCCCCTTCACAATCACTTGAGCAAAAGAGCTGCTGTTCAGATTTTTCAATGACAGCAATCTGGTTTAATTTAGATGTCGGTGTACGAGAATCCATAATGTCGCTGTTCACAATCCGCAAGGTTTCACCGCCTCTGGGGGAAACATTGATGTGATGCCCTTTCTCTTTTACAGATCTGGTCTTCTGTGGACGCTCATGACTATGCGTTCCTTTATATATGATTTCTATAACACGGCCATCAGGAGAATGCTCAACTTTCTTTTTAGCCAAACAACTTGAGCTTGTACATCTGTAGTAGCTTCTGGAATTATCACTACTTTTCACTTGCTTCTGACCATACTTCCTCCAATTAAAGCCATCACCCACCATATTTACAGTAGCATGACGATGCAATTTTGACTCAGATGAGGATGGGCTTTGTGCAATTGGTCTGCAAATACTTCCCTGAGCTAGTGATGGTTCTTGCTGTAGTGGCCGAATAGCTTTAGGTGTTATAGGATGAGGAAACGGACTTGGCAGCCCTTCTGAATATGCAGATGATGTTGGTGATTGTAGTTGCATTTGTGCATGAGCTGTAACACTTGCCAAAGCTGCTTGATGACTCATTGAAAAATGGCCCTATTTTCAGAAAAGATCATAAAAATCCAATTAATAAACCAATATAAAAACCCTAAGGTTCTTGTAACACCTATGCATTACTGATTTCTAGCAAGAGACTCTGTGGGCATGCTATAGGAAAGACCACCCCACCAAACTATATGTATCAATGCAAATCTCTGTCTACCCATGAAATTATGAAGTAGTTCAACCAACATACCAACAACTTATGAACTTCGTGGAATAGTGCACAAGATTAGGCCAGTCCTAATCCACATAAAAAAAAAGTAGAGAAAACCAATATATATACAATGCATACTGACCTATATCTTCCTGTTTAACTGTGATCTACTGGTACTAGCACATATATGATAACAAACGATACATATTGCATCAACTAAAATGAGGTGGAAAATACAGTAATAATGAATTAAGTAAACTGCCCATATCTATACAAATTAGTGCCTTGGTTTGATGTTACTCCTTGAACCAAGTACAAACTTGTTCTAAATTTAATATATTTTTATTTAACATTATCAAACTTGATCCGCGTATGCATATCTATATGTGTTATTCGTTGGTCAAATTATGACACTTTCCTTGAACAATTAAATTGCAATTGCAGAGTAGAGTTGAAAAACTTTGTTCTGTAACTTGTGTCCACGATCTATGTAGCAACACTATTTGGACAAACGGCCTAAGTGTAGAAAACTTCACACGGATCATTCGAACTGAGAACTGAAACGCAATACACCTGTGGGTTTTGATAGTTTAACCCCAAGGATTCAGTTTCTTTGACACCAGTAATGGTGTGAAAGTAAATCTTATAAGGACATGTAGCAGTGGCCACTATGATTAGATAAGATGATAAATTGATGACTTTAAAAGTGTTGCAACAAATAATCACTCAAGGGGCGCTACCTAGGCACCTAGCAGTGGTAATGTACATGAGTTCCAAAGCATGGCCGCTATACCAAAAAGGTATTATAGAAGTACTGAGACAGAAAAACACACAAGTTTGGGCACATTGTCTGACCCATATTCCAAGATGTTGTCGATTATTGTAATTTTTAATTCCAATCTGGATATAATATTATTAAAGTAATGCACGAACATAGCCTAGGAAGGATAGAGCAGCATCAGCTATGACATGGCAGATGATATCATAGTTACTTGTCTGCCCAGACTGGCGAAGTTAACAAGGATCCAAAATCATGAAACATGCATTTCTGTATCTAGGCTGGAGCGCTAACCATATTGTTCGTTCAGAGGTGTCTGAACAACATACAGTGTGTTTATCGTTGAGACTAGAAACGCGCTGAGATTGAGAAGGCTGCACCCTATCATACCTCGAAACTTTTTAAAGGCTTCCCACATGCAATCCATGATATGCAACCAAATAAGATGCCCTGGCAAACAAAACGAAAAGACGGAGGAAACAGGCAGAAACAGCGCACGCACCGCGAACCCCGGAGGAGCGATGAAGCAGGGCACAGCCAGCATGGGCACGGCGAGGATGGGCGCATCCGGGCTAGCCCCGGCCGGCCGCCGCGTCGCCTCGATCTCCACCTTTTCCTTGTCTTTTTTCTCCAGTTTCACCTTGGCCTCCTTGGGTCCCGCCTCCTTCTTCTCCATCACCTTGGGCTCCGGCTCCGTCGCCGTCACCACCGATTTGCCCGGCTTCGTCTCGGCTAGAGGCGCATCGGGGGCTTCCGGCGGCGGGGGCTTGACCACCACCTCGGGTGGCGAGGCCGCCGGGGTTGGGTGCTTATCCTCCGCCGGCGCGTCCGGCTCGCCGTCGGCCATGGAAGTGTGGATTCTGGCTAGGGTTTGGGAGGGTAGGAGGTTGGAGAGGGGAAGGGGAAGGGGAAGGGAGGGGCAAGTTTTGACTGGGATTGACCGGAGCGGGGGGTGGTAGTAGTAAAAGCTAGCAGGGAGACGGGAACAGCCGGAGGAGTAACGGACGTTAGTTGTTAGAGAGAGAGAGAGGAAGCCGTCAAGGTCAAACGGTCAAAGCTAATGCTTTTTTTTTTGACACAGGGAGGGGTCTAGAAGAGATTTTCATCCACTTTTAGAAAGCCCCTTACACAACACTCGCTCTAAGAACCTACTATTTGAAGAAAGGGGCTTGCACTGCCACCGTACGTCGACATCCTCCAGGCGTCGCCGCCAAGAAACAAGAGCAAGAAGCTCCTGGGCTCTCTTCCGGCGTAGATCTTCTGCCAACGCCCGTCGTCAAGCCACCGGGGACGAGACCACTTGGTAGCCTGGCGTCGTCGATCTTTCGCAACAGAAGAGAGAGAGGCCTCCACGATGGAGGTTGAGCTCGGGCCACCATTTC
Source organism: Lolium multiflorum (assembly GCA_030979885.1). Taxonomy (NCBI): domain Eukaryota; kingdom Viridiplantae; phylum Streptophyta; class Magnoliopsida; order Poales; family Poaceae; genus Lolium; species Lolium multiflorum. Next base: position 171,488,405 of record CM061753.1, on the reverse strand, counting down.
GGCCAAAGGTCACAGCGTCAATCATCGACGCCATGTGTTCCGCACAGAGGATTGATGGCGTGTAACTCACACGTTCGTTGGGAACCCCAAGAGGAAGGTATGATGCGCACAGCAGCAAGTTTTCCCTCAGAAAGAAACCAAGGTTTATCGAACCAGGAGGAGCCAAGAAGCACGTTGAAGGTTGATCGCGAAATGTGATGCGGCGCAACACCGGGATTCGGCGCCAACGTGGGAACACAACCAAAGTACTTTGCCCCAACGACAGTGAGGTTGTCAATCTCAGCTTGTAACAAAGGATTAACCGTATTGTGTGGAAGATGATTGTTTGCAAGAAAACAGTAAAACAAGTATTGCAGTAGATTGTATGCGATGTAAAGAATAGGACCGGGGTCCATAGTTCACTAGAGGTGTCTCTCCCATAAGATAAAAGCATGTTGGGTGAACAAATTACGTCGGGCAATTGACAAATAGAAAATGGCATAACAATGCATATACATGATATGATAAATATAGTGAGATTTAATTGGGCATTACGACAAAGTACATAGACCGTCATCCAACTGCATCTATGTCTAAAAAGTCCACCTTCAGGTTATCATCCGAACCCCTTTCAGTATTAAGTTGCAAAACAGACAATTGCATTAAGTATGGTGTGTAATGTAATCAACAACTACATCCTTAGACATAGAATCAATGTTTTATCCCTAGTGGCAACAGCACAACACAACCTTAGAACTTTCTGTCACTGTCCCAGGTATCAATGAAGGCATGAACCCACTATCGAGCATAAATACTCCCTCTTGGAGTTAAGAGTAAAAACTTGGCCAGAGCCTCTACTAATAACGGAGAGCATGCAAGATCATAAACAACACATAAATAATAGATTGATAATCACCATAACATAGTATTCTCTATCCATCGGATCCCGACAAACACAACATATAGTATTACAGATAGATGATCTTGATCATGTTAGGCAGCTCACAAGATCCAACAATGAAGCACAATTAGGAGAAGACGACCATCTAGCTACGCTATGGACCCATAGTCCAGGGGTGAACTACTCACTCATCACTCCGGAGACGATCATGGCGATGAAGAGTCCTCGGGAGATGAATCCCCTCTCCGGCGGGGCGGAGGCGATCTCCTGAATCCCCGAGATGGGATTCGCGGCGGTGGCGTCTCTGGAAGGTTTTCCGTATCGTGGCTCTCGGTCGGGGGTTTCGCGACGGAGGCTTTAAGTAGGCGAAAGGGCAACGCGGGGGCCACACGAGGGGCCCACACGCTAGGTCGGCGCGGCCGGGGCCGCGCCCGCCCTAGTGTGGCGGCGCCTCGTGGCCCCACTTCCTTCTCTTCACGCTTCCGGAAGCTTCGTGCAAAAATAGGACCGGGCGTTGATTTCGTCCAATTCCGAGAATATTTCCTTACTAGGATTTGAAACCAAAAACAGCAGAACAGCAACTGCCTCTTCGGCATCTTGTTAATAGGTTAGTTCCGGAAAATGCGTAAATACGACATATAATGTGTATAAAACATGTAGATATCATCAATAATGTAGCATGGAACATAAGAAATTATCGATACGTTGGAGACGTATCAGCATCCCCAAGCTTAGTTCTGCTCGTCCCGAGCAGGTAAAACGATAACAAAGATAATTTCTGAAGTGACATGCCATCATAATCTTGATCATACTATTGTAAACATATGTAATGAATGCAGCGATCAAAACAATGGTAATGACATGAGTAAACAAATGAATCATAAAGCAAAGACTTTTCATGAATAGTACTTCAAGACAAGCATCAATAAGTCTTGCATAAGAGTTAACTCATAAAGCAATAAATCAAAGTAAAGGTATTGAAGCAACACAAAGGAAGATTAAGTTTCAGCTGTTGCTTTCAACTTATAACATGTATATCTCATGGATATTGTCAACATAGAGTAATATAACAAGTGCAATATGCAAGTATGTAGGAATCAATGCACAGTTCACACAAGTGTTTGCTTCTTGAGGTGGAGAGAGATAGGTGAACTGACTCAACAATAAAAGTAAAAGAAAGGTCCTTCAAAGAGGAAAGCATCGATTGCTATATTTGTGCTAGAGCTTTTATTTTGAAAACATGAAACAATTTTGTCAACGGTAGTAATAAAGCATATGAGTTATGTAAATTATATCTTACAAGTTGCAAGCCTCATGCATAGTATACTAATAGTGCCCGCACCTTGTCCTACTTAGCTTGGACTACCGGATCATCGCAATACACATGTTTCAACCAAGTGTCACAAAGGGGTACCTCCATGCCGCCTGTACAAAGGTCTAAGGAGAAAGCTCGCATTTTGGATTTCTCGCTTTTGATTATTCTCAACTTAGACATCCATACCGGGACAACATGGACAACAGATAATGGACTCCTCTTTAATGCATAAGCATGTAACAACAATTATTATTCTCATATGAGATTGAGGATATATGTCCAAAACTGAAACTTCCACCATGATTCATGGCTTTAGTTAGCGGCCCAATGTTCTTCTCTAACAATATGCATGCTTCAACCATTAAGGTGGTAGATCTCCCTTACTTCAGACAAGACGGACATGCATAGCAACTCACATGATATTCAACAAAGAGTAGTTGATGGTGTCCCCAGAAGCATGGTTATCGCACAACAAGCAACTTAATAAGAGATAAAGTGCATAAGTACATATTCAATACTACGATAGTTTTTAAGGCTATTTTGTCCCATGAGCTATATATTGCAAAGGTGAATGATGGAATTTTAAAGGTAGCACTCAAGCAATTTACTTTGGAATGGCGGAGAAATACCACGTAGTAGGTAGGTATGGTGGACACAAATGGCATAGTAGTTGGCTCAAGGATTTTGGATGCATGAGAAGTATTCCCTCTCGATACAAGGTTTAGGCTAGCAAGGTTATTTGAAGCAAACTCAAGGATGAACCGGTGCAACAAAAACTCACATAAAAGACATATTGTAAACATTATAAGACTCTACACCGTCTTCCTTGTTGTTCAAAAACTCAATACTATAATTATCTAGACCTTAGAGAGACCAAATATGCAAATCAAATTTTAGCAAGCTCTATGTATTTCTTCATTAATGGGTGCAAAGTATATGATGCAAGAGCTTAAACATGAGCACAACAATTGCCAAGTATCACATTATCCAAGACATTTTAGAATTACTACATGTAGCATTTCCCAATTCCAACCATATAACAATTTAACGAAGAAGTTTCAACCTTCGCCTTGAATATTATGAGTAAAGCCTAAGGACATATTTGTCCATATGCAACAGCGGAGCGTGTCTCTCTCCCACAAAGTGAATGCTAGGATCCATTTTATTCAAACAAAAACAAAAACAAAACAAACCGACACTCCAAGTAAAGAACACAAGATGTGTTGAATAAAAATATAGTTTCAGGGGAGGAACCTGATGATGTTGTCGATGAAGAAGGGGATGCCTTGGGCATCCCCATGCTTAGACGCTTGAGTCTTCTTAGAATATGCAGGGGTGAACCACGGGGGCATCCCCAAACTTAGAGCTTTCACTCCTCTTGATCATAGTATATCATTCTCCTCTCTTGATCCTTGAAAACTTCCTTCACACCAAACTTCAAGCAAACTCATTAGAGGGTTAGTGCACAATAAAAGTTTACATGTTCAGAGGTGGCACAATCATTCTTTACACTTCTTGACATTGCATAAAGCTATTGGACATTAATGGATCAAAGAAATTCATCCAACATAGCAAAAGAGGCAATGCGAAATAAAAGACAGAATCTGTCAAAACAGAACAGTAAAGACGAATTTTAAAATGGCACCAGACTTGCTCAAATGGAAAAACTCAAAACTAATGAAAGTTGCGTACATATCTGAGGATCGCGCACGTAAATTGGCAGATTTTTTCTAATTTTCTACAGAGACTTAGGCCCAGATTCGTGACAGACAGCAATGCTGTTTCTGCGCAGCGATCCCAAATATAACATCAACTTTAACATAGAAACTTTACTTGGCACAAAAACATGATAAGGAGAGGTTGCTACAGTAGTAAACAACTTCCAAGACTCAAATATAAAACAAAGTGCTGTAGTAAAAACATGGGTTGTCTCCCATAAGCGCTTTTCTTTAACGCCTTTCAGCTAGGCGCAGAAAGTGCAAATCAAGTAACATCAAGAGTAGAAGCATCAACATCATAACTTGTTCTAATAATAGAATCAAAAGGCAACTTCATTCTCTTTCTAGGGAAGTGTTCCATACATTTCTTGAGAGGAAATTGATATTTAATATTACCTTCCCTCATATCAATAACAGCACCAACAGTTCGAAGAAAAGGTCTTCCCAACACAATAGGACAAGATGCATTGCATTCGATATCCAAGACAACAAAATCAACGGGGACAAGGTTATTGTTAACCGTAATGCACACATTATCAATCCTCCCCAAAGGTTTCTTTTTAACATCATCGGCAAGATTAACATCCAAATAACAATTCTTCAATGGTGGCAAGTCAAGCATATCATAAATCTTTTTAGGCATAACAGAAATACTTGCACCAAGATCACATAAAGCATTACATTCAAAGTCATTGAATTTCATTTTAATGATGGGCTCCCAACCATCTTCTAACTTTCTAGGAATAGAAGTTTCAAGTTTTAGTTTCTCTTCTCTAGCTTTTATGAGAGCATTTGTAATATGTTTTGTAAAGGCCAAATTTATAGCACTAGCATTAGGACTTTTAGCAAGTTTTTGTAAGAACTTTATAACTTCAGAGATGTGGCAATCATCAAAATCTAAATCATTATGAGCTACAGCAATGGGATCATTGTCCCCAAGGTTGGAAAAAATTTCAGCAGTTTTATCACAAGCAGTTTCAGCAGTTTTAGCAATTTCAGGCAGTTTTGTACGCTTTGCACTAGGAGTAGAAACATTGCCAACACCAATTATTTTACCATTGATAGTAGGAGGTGCAGCAACATGTGAATCATTATCATTGCTAATGGTGGTAATAGTCCAAACTTTAGCTATATTATTCTCTTTAGCTAGTTTTTCATTTTCTTCTCTATCCCACCTAGCACGCAATTCAGCCATTAATCTTATATTCTCATTAATTCTAACTTGGATGGCATTTGCTGTAGTAGTAATCTTATTATCAATATCATTATTAGGCATAACTTTCAGTTTTAATAGATCAACATCAGAGGCAAGTCTATCAACTCTAGAAGCAATAATATCAATTTTATCAAGCTTTTCCTCAACAGATTTGTTAAAAGCAGTTTGTGTACTAATAAATTCTTTAAGCATGGCTTCAAGACCAGGGGTACACTCCTATTATTGTTGTAAGAATTCCCATAAGAATTACCATAACCATTACCATTAGCAGAAGGATATGGCCTATAGTTATTACCAGCATTGTTCCTATAAGCATTGTTGTTGAAATTATTATTTTTAATGAAATTTACATCAACATTTTCTTCTTGAGCAACCAATGAAGCTAAAGGAACATTATTTGGATCTACATTAGATCTACCATTCACAAGCATAGACATAATCACATCAATCTTATCACTCAAGGAAGAGGTTCCTTCAACAGAATTTACCTTCTTACCTTGTGGAGCTCTTTCCGTGTGCCATTCAGAGTAATTTATCATCATATCATCAAGAAGTTTTGTAGCCCCCAAAGTGATGGACATAAAGGTACCTCCAGCAGCTGAATCCAATAAATTCCGTGAAGAAAAATTTAGTCCTGCATAGAAAGTTTGGATGATCATCCAAGTAGTCAGTCCATGGGTTGGGCAATTCTTTACCAAAGATTTCATTCTCTCCCATGCTTGAGCAACATGTTCAGTATCTAATTGCTTAAAATTCATTATGCTACTTCTCAAAGATATAATTTTAGCGGGAGGATAATATCTACCAATAAAAGCATCCTTACATTTAGTCCATGAATCAATACTATTCTTAGGCAAAGACAGCAACCAATCTTTAGCTCTTCCTCTTAATGAGAAAGGAAACAATTTCAATTTAATATCACCATCTACATCCTTATACTTTTGAATTTCACATAGTTCAACAAAATTATTAAGATGGGCAGCAGCATCATCAGAACTAACACCAGAAAATTGATCTCTCATAACAAGGTTTAGTAAAGCAGGTTTAATTTCAAAAAATTCTGCTGTAGTAGCAGGTGGAGCAATAGGTGTGCATAGGAAATCATTATTATTTGTGTTTGTGAAGTCACACAACTTAGTATTTTCAGGGGTATTCATTTTAGCAACAATAAATAAAGCAAACTAGATAAAGTAAATGCAAGTAACTAATTTTTTGTGTGTTTTTGATATAGAGAGCAAGACAGTAAATAAAATAAAACTAGCAACTAATTTTTTGTGTGTTTTGTTTAGGTGCAGCAAACAAAGTAGTAAATAAAGTAAAGCAAGACAAAAACAAAGTAAAGAGATTGAGAAGTGGAGACTCCCTTGCAGCGTGTCTTGATCTCCGGCAACGGCGCCAGAAAAAGAGCTTGATGGCGTGTAACTCACATGTTCGTTGGGAACCCCAAGAGGAAGGTATGATGCGCACAGCAAGTTTTCCCTCAGAAAGAAACCAAGGTTTATCGAACCAGGAGGAGCCAAGAAGCACGTTGAAGGTTGATGGCGAAATGTGATGCGGCGCAACACCAGGGATTCCGGCCAACGTGGAACTGCACAACACAACCAAAGTACTTTGCCCCAACGAAACAGTGAGGTTGTCAATCTCACCGGCTTGCTGTAACAAAGGATTAACCGTATTGTGTGGAAGATGATTGTTTGCAAGAAAACAGTAAAACAAGTATTGCAGTAGATTGTATGCGATGTAAAGAATAGGACCGGGGTCCACAGTTCACTAGAGGTGTCTCTCCCATAAGATAAAAGCATGTTGGGTGAACAAATTACAGTCGGGCAATTGACAAATAGAAAAGGGCATAACAATGCATATACATGATATGATAAATATAGTGAGATTTAATTGGGCATTACGACAAAGTACATAGACCGCCATCCAACTGCATCTATGCCTAAAAAGTCCACCTTCAGGTTATCATCCGAACCCCTTTCAGTATTAAGTTGCAAAGCAACAGACAATTGCATTAAGTATGGTGCGTAATGTAATCAACAACTACATCCTTAGACATAGAATCAATGTTTTATCCCTAGTGGCAACAACACAACACAACCTTAGAACTTTCTGTCACTGTCCCAGGTATCAATGAAGGCATGAACCCACTATCGAGCATAAATACTCCCTCTTGGAGTTAAGAGTAAAAACTTGGCCAGAGCCTCTACTAATAACGGAGAGCATGCAAGATCATAAACAACACATAAATAATAGATTGATAATCACCATAACATAGTATTCTCTATCCATCGGATCCCGACAAACATAACATATAGTATTACAGATATATGATCTTGATCATGTTAGGCAGCTCACAAGATCCAACAATGAAGCACAATTAGGAGAAGACGACCATCTAGCTACTGCTATGGACCCATAGTCCAGGGGTGAACTACTCACTCATCACTCCGGAGGCGATCATGGCGATGAAGAGTCCTCGGGAGATGAATCCCCTCTCCGGCAGGGTGCCGGCGATCTCCTGAATCCCCGAGATGGGATTCGCGGCGGCGGCGTCTCGGAAGGTTTTCCGTATCGTGGCTCTCGGTGGGGGTTTCGCGACGGAGGCTTTAAGTAGGCGAAAGGGCAACGCGGGGGCCACACGAGGGCCCCACATGCTAGGTCGGCGCGGCCAGGGCCTGGGCGCGCCGCCCTAGTGTGGCGGCGCCTCGTGGCCCCACTTCCTTCCCTCTTCACGCTTCTGGAAGCTTCGTGCAAAAATAGGACCCTGGGCGTTGATTTCGTCCAATTCCGAGAATATTTCCTTACTAGGATTTAAACCAAAAACAGAAACAGCAACTGGCTCTTCGGCATCTTGTTAATAGGTTAGTTCCAGAAAATGCGTAAATACGACATATAATGTGTATAAAACATGTAGATATCATCAATAATGTAGCATGGAACATAAGAAATTATCGATATGTTGGAGACGTATCAAGGATCAAAGTCGATCCATAGCACCCAGTAGGCAGATGCCGAGGCAGAACCTCGGGAGCAACCACGAGATTGTCGGATCCCTCCTCGCCACCATGGCGGGAGAGGGAAGGAAGCATCAGGCGGCTACTCAAGCAGGAGCAGCAACGGCAGGAGAGGCAAGATCTCATTCCTGGATCCAAGATCGACCCACCCTTCCTCACCACCTCCTCGCCACCACGGCCGACCAGGGAAGAATAAGCAGGGAGCCTTGCTGAAGGAGGACTCCGCTCTCCCGTACCACCACGGCCGGTCGAGAGCTCGTCCATCTTGCAACAGATTCCGAGGAGAGAAGATCTTGAGGTCACCTCTTTATTCTTGGAGACGGCGTTGCCGCTTCCCACGCCGAGCTTCAACCAGAGAAGCACTAGCACGATCCGCAGCAACACTAGAGGCGTCATGGATCTGACGATCGGGATCCAGAGCTCCGCCTCCACTACGGGGCAGCACGCCAAAACACCGGCAGAGGCCGGAACAACCAAGAAAACTACAGAACTGGGCCCTAGACTACTCCGGTGCCCAACCTAAACCAACTCCAGCTAGCTAATTCGACGGAGTGGCTGTTGGCGGCCCGGTCAAGGTGGAGAGACCCTCAAGGCTGGGTTAGAGCAGGGGAGGGGGAAAGTGAGGCTCTCTATGAACATAAGCTAATGCAAATACTACCGATCCCAGTACCAGCTGCGTCTCTCTCGGCTCTCGCAAGAGAAAGAAGAAAAAAAAAGTTGTGCCCAAATTATTCGTCAGGAAGGCGCTAGTTCATGAAAGCTCACCCAACTCCTTCGCTCGCGGGCTGCTTACTTCCCCTTGTCCCCACACATCACAGTGGTAAAAAGATAGAGGCCCATGCCAGGCCCAGCCTAAACTTCGCTAAGTTGAGAGAACAACTCAAATGGATCCTAAAAGAAAGAGAAAGAACAACTCAAAGAAGATGTCTAGCTTTAATTTTTTTTGTATGTATTCAAGCACACTTCAGCGTGTATATTCACCCATTTCAGTCTCTATGTAGTCTACATTTAAAATATCCAAAATATAATAGTATTTAACTTCAGGTTTACATAGGAATGTTTCATATGTTCCTTCTATTTTAAAATGCATCTTACACACATTTTAAATTTCAAAAAAGTTGAAATAAAAATTCGCACGTACATCTTCACATGCTACGCGCTCACAAAGTCATTTTATAAAAAATCGAATTGTCATGTGACGTGTGTAAAAAAGACAAAATTCAGTGCTAAAAATAATGCTTTTCATAAGATGAATTTTCTCTTTTTACATAGACCACAAAATATTGTTTTTTGCATGAAACTTGACGAATGCACATATTTTATGGATATGTACATGTAGATTTTTTTTCAAATTTTTTTAACACTTTAAAATATGATTTTTTGGTAGAGGCAGCATAAACACCCGGAAGCCGAATTGAATTTCCGCACACATGGGAGACTCTTAGTTGTTGGATACCAGATCGATGTTTCCTTGGTCATGAAGAAGGCGTGAAGGGATACGATACGTGCCAGGTGATGGCGTGTAACTCACACGTTCGTTGGGAACCCCAAGAGGAAGGTATGATGCGCACAGTAGCAAGTTTTCCCTCAGAAAGAAACCAAGGTTTAATCGAACCAGTAGGAGCCAAGAAGCACGTTGAAGGTTGATGGTCGCGAAATGTGATGCGGCGCAACACCAGGGATTCGGCGCCAACTAGGAACCTGCACAACACAACCCAAGTACTTTGTCCCAACGAAACAGTGAGGTTGTCAATCTCACCGGCTTGCTGTAACAAAGGATTAAACGTATCGAGTGGAAGATGTTTGCAAAGAAAAGTAAAACAAGTAGATTGTATGCTATGTAAAGAATAGGACCGGGGTCCACAGTTCACTAGAGGTGTCTCTCCCATAAGATAAAAGCATGTTGGGTGAACAAATTACAGTCGGGCAATTGACAAATAGAGAAAGGCATAACAATGCATATACATGACATGGTAAATATAGTGAGATTTAATTGGGCATTACGACAAAGAACATAGACCGCCATCCAACTGCATCTATGCCTAAAAAGTCCACCTTCAGGTTATCGTCCGAACCCCCTCCAGTATTAAGTTGCAAAGCAACAGACAATTGCATTAAGTATGGTGCGTAATGTAATCAACAACTACATCCTTAGACATAGCATCAATGTTTTATCCCTAGTGGCAACAGCACATCCACAACCTTAGAACTTTCTGTCACTGTCCCAGATTCAATGGAGGCATGAACCCACTATCGAGCATAAATACTCCCTCTTGGAGTTAAGAGTAAAAACTTGGCCAGAGCCTCTACTAATAACGGAGAGCATGCAAGATCATAAACAACACATGAACAATAGATTGATAATCACCATAATCATAGTACTCTCTATCCATCGGATCCCGACAAACACAACATATAGAATTACATATAGATGATCTTGATCATGTTAGGCAGCTCACAAGATCTAACAATGAAGCACAACAAGGAGAAGACGACCATCTAGCTACTGCTATGGACCCATGGTCCAGGGGTGAACTACTCACTCATCACTCCGGAGGCGACCATGGCGGTGTAGAGTCCTCCGGGAGATGAATCCCCTCTCCGGCAGGGTGCCGGAGCCTGAATCCCCCGAGATGGGATTCGCGGCGGCGGCGTCTCGTAAGGTTTTCCGTATCGTGGCTCTCTGGGGGTTTCGCGACGGAAGCTTTAAGTAGGCGGAGGGTCAACGCGAGGGGCCACACGAGGGGCCCAGGGGATAGGTCGGCGCGGCGGGGGCCCGCCGGCCACGGCCTCTCGTGGCCCCACTTCGTTAGGTCTTCGGTCTTCTGGAAGCTTCGTGCAAAAATAGGACCCTGGGCGAAAGTTTCGTCCAATTAGAATATTTCTTTACTAGGATTTCTGAAACCAAAAGCAGAAAACAGAACTGGCTCTTCGGCATCTTGTTAATAGGTTAGTTCAGAAAATGCATAAATATGACATATAATGTGCATAAAACATGTAGGTATCATCAATAAAGTAGCATGGAACATAAGAAATTATCGATACGTTGGAGACGTATCAGCATCCCCAAGCTTAGTTCTGCTCGTCCCGAGCAGGTAAAACGATAACAAAGATAATTTCTGAAGTGACATGCCATCATAATCTTGATCATACTATTTGTAAACATATGTAATGAATGCAGCAATCAAAGCAAAGGTAATGACATGAGTAAACAAGTGAATCATATAGCAAAGACTTTTCATGAATAGTACTTCAAGACAAGCATCAATAAGTCTTGCATAAGAGTTAACTCATAAAGCAATAAATCAAAGTAAAGGTGTTGAAGCAACACATAGGAAGATTAAGTTTCAGCGGTTGCTTTCAACTTATAACATGTATATCTCATGGATATTGTCAACATAAAGTAATATAACAAGTGCAATATGCAAGTATGTAGGAATCAATGCACAGTTCACACAAGTGTTTGCTTCTTAGGTGGAAGGAGATAGGTAAACTGACTCAACAATAAAAGTAAAAGAATGGTCCTTCAAGAGGAAAGCATCGATTGCTGTATTTGTGCTAGAGCTTTTATTTTGAAAACATGAAACAATTTTGTCAACGGTAGTAATAAAGCATATGAGTTATGAAAATTATATCTTACAAGTTGCAAGCCTCACGCATAGTATACTAATAGTGCCCGCACCTCGTCCTACTTAACTTGGACTACCGGGTCTTCGCATGCCATGTTTCAACCAAGTGTCACAAAGGGGTGCCTCCATGCCGCCTGTACAAAGGTCCAAGGAGAATGCTCGCATTTCGGATTTCTCGCTTTTGATTATTCTCAACTTAGACATCCATACCGGGACAACATGGACAACAGATAATGGACTCCTCTTAAATGCATAAGCATGTAGCAAAGATTATTGTTCTCATATGAGATTGAGGATATATGTCCAAAACTGAAACTTCCACCATGGTTCATGGCTTTAGTTAGCGGCCCAATGTTCTTCTCTAACAATTTTGCATGCTCCAACCACTAAAATGATAGATCCTTCAGACAAGACGGACATGCATAGCAACTCACATGATATTCAACAATAGTTGATGGCGTTCCCCAGAAACATGGTTATCGCACAACAAGCAACTTAATAAAATATAAAGTGCATAAGTACATATTCAATACTACGATAGTTTTTAAGGCTATTTTGTCCCATGAGCTATATATTGCAAAGGTGAATGATGGAATTTTAAAGGTAGCACTCAAGCAATTTACTTTGGAATGGCGGATAAATACCATGTAGTAGGTAGGTATGGTGGACACAAATGGCATAGTAGTTGGCTCAAGGATTTTGGATGCATGAGAAGTATTCCCTCTCGATACAAGGTTTAGGCTAGCAAGGTTATTTGAAGCAAACTCAAGGATGAACAAGTGCAGCAAAACTCACATAAAAGACATATTGTAAACATTATAAGACTCTACACTGTCTTCCTTGTTGTTCAAAACTCAATACTAGATATTATCTAGACCTTAGAGAAACCAAATATGCAAATCAAATTTTAGCAAGCTCTATGTATTTCTTCATTAATGGGTGCAAAGCATATGATGCAAGAGCTTAAACATGAGCACAACAATTGCAAAGTATCACATTATCCAAGACATTTTTAGAATTACTACATGTAGCATTTTCCAATTCCAACCATATAACAAATTAACGAAGAAGAAACTTCGCCTTGAACATTATGAGTAAAGCCTAAGGACACATGTGTCCATATGCAACAGCGGAGCGTGTCTTTCTCCCACAAAGTGAATGCTAGGATCCATCTTATTCAAACAAAAACAAAACGAAAACAAACCGACGCTCCAAGCAAAGAATACAAGATGTGATTGAATAAAAATATAGTTTCAGGGGAGGAACCTGATGATGTTGTCGATGAAGAAGGGGATGCCTTGGGCATCTCCAAGCTTAGACGCTTGAGTCTTCTTAAAATATGCAGGGGTGAACCACGGGGCATCCCCAAGCTTAGAGCTTTCACTCCTCTTGATCATAGTATATCATTCTCCTCTCTTGACCCTTGAAAACTTCCTTCACACCAAACTTCAAGCAAACTCATTAGAGGGTTAGTGCATCATTAATAATTCACACATTCAGAGGTGACACAATCATTATTTTCACTTCTGGACATTGCATAATGCTACTGGACATTAGTGGATCAAAGAAATAAATCCAACATAGCAAAAGAGGCAATGCGAAATAAAAGGCAGAATCTGTCAAAAACAGAACAGTCCGTAAAGACGAATTTAGAAATGGCACCAGACTTGCTCAAATGGAAAAACTCAAAACTAATGAAAGTTGCGTACATATCTGAGGATCACGCTCGTAAATTGGCAGATTTTTTCGAATTTTCTACAGAGAATTATGCCCAGATTCGTGACAGACAGCAATGCTGTTTCTGCGCAGCGATCCCAAATATAACATCAACTTTGACATAGAAACTTTACTTGGCACAAAAACATGACAAGGAGAGGTTGCTACAGTAGTAAACAACTTCCAAGACTCAACAAAACAAAAAATTGTTGTAGGTAAAAACATGGGTTGTCTCCCATAAGCGCTTTTCTTTAACGCCTTTCAGCTAGGCGCAGAAAGTGCAAATCAAGTAACATCGAGAGATGAAGCATCAACATCATAGCTTGTTCTAATAATAGAATCAAAAGGCAACTTCATTCTCTTTCTAGGGAAGTGTTCCATACCTTTCTTGAGAGGAAATTGATATTTAATATTACCATATCAATAACAGCACCAACAGTTCGAAGAAAAGGTCTTCCCAACACAATAGGACAAGATGCATTGCATTCAATATCCAAGACAACAAAATCAACGGGGACAAGGTTATTGTTAACCGTAATATGCACATTATCAATCCTCCCCAAAGGTTTCTTTTTAACATTATCGGCAAGATTAACATCCAAATAACAATTCTTCAATGGTGGCAAGTCAAGCATATCATAAATCTTTTTAGGCATAACAAATACTTGCACCAAGATCACATAAAGCATTACATTCAAAGTCATTGAATTTCATTTTAATGATGGGCTCCCAACCATCTTCTAACTTTCTAGGAATAGAAGTTTCAAGTTTTAGTTTCTCTTCTCTAGCTTTTATGAGAGCATTTGTAATATGTTTTGCAAAGGCTAAATTTATAGCACTAGCATTAGGACTTTTAGCAAGTTTTTGCAAGAACTTTATAACTTCAGAGATGTGGCAATCATCAAAATCTAAATCATTATGAGCTACAGCAATGGGATCATTGTTCCCAAGGTTGGAAAAAATTTCAGCAGTTTTATCACAAGCAGTTTCAGCAGTTTTAGCAATTTCAGGCAGTTTTGTACGCTTTGCACTAGGAGTAGAAACATTGCCAACACCAATTATATTACCATTGATAGTAGGAGGTGCAGCAACATGTGGAGAATTAGCATTACTAGTGGTGGTAATAGTCCAAACTTTAGCTACATTATTCTCTTTAGCTAGTTTTTCATTTTCTTCTCTATCCCACCTAGCACGCAATTCAGCCATTAATCTTATATTCTCATTAATTCTAACTTGGATGGCATTTGCTGTAGTAGTAATCTTATTATCAATATCATCAGGTTTAGCAGCCATTTTATTAATTAAAGAAGATTGTGATGCAGACATGTATGAGATTCGGGTTTCAGCATTTGAAATTTTAGTTTGCAGACCAGAAATCTCCCTATTTAAATTTTCAATTTGATTTCCTATATTTTTCAACAAGGTAGATTGTTCATTCATAGTTTTAGTAAACAATTGATTTTGCTCATATTGTAATTGCATAAAGTTTTTAGTGGATCTTTCAATTCCTAGCATCCTTTCCTCATATCTACCATAATCATTACCACTAGCAGGATATGGCCTATAGTTATTACCAGAGTTGTTCCTATAAGCATTGTTGTTGAAATTATTATTTTTAATGAAATTCACATCAACATTTTCTTCTTGAGCAACCAATGAAGCTAAAGGAACATTATTTGGATCTACATTAGATCTACCATTCACAAGCATAGACATAATCACATCAATCTTATCATTCAAGGAAGAGGTTTCTTCAACAGAATTTACCTTCTTACCTTGTGGAGCTCTTTCCGTGTGCCATTCAGAGTAATTTATCATCATATCATCAAGAAGTTTTGTAGCCGCCCCCAATGTGATGGACATAAAGGTACCTCCAGCAGCTGAATCCAATAAATTCCGCGAAGAAAAATTTAGTCCTGCATAGAAGGTTTGGATGATCATCCAAGTAGTCGTCCATGGGTTGGGCAATTCTTTACCAAAGTTTTCATTCTCTCCCAAGCTTGAGCAACATGTTCAGTATCTAATTGTTTAAAATTCATTATGCTACTTCTCAAAGATATAATTTTAGCGGGAGGATAATATCTACCAATAAAAGCATCCTTGCATTTAGTCCATGAATCAATACTATTCTTAGGCAAAGATAGCAACCAATCTTTAGCTCTTCCTCTTAATGAGAAAGGAAACACTTTCAATTTAATAATATCACCATCTACATCTTTATACTTTTGCATTTCACAAAGTTCAACAAAATTATTGAGATGGGCAGCAGCATCATCAGAACTAGCACCAGAAAATTGTTCTCTCATAACTAGATTTAGTAAAGCAGGTTTAATTTCAAAGAATTCTGCTGTAGTAGCAGGTGGAGCAATAGGTGTGCATAGGAAATCATTATTATTTGCATTTGTGAAGTCACACAACTTAGTATTTTCAGGGTTGGCCATTTTAGCAACGGTAAATAAAACAAACTAGATAAAGTAAATGCAAGTAACTAATTTTTTTGTGTTTTCGATATGGAGAGCAAGACGTAAATAAAGTAAAACTAGCAACTAATTTTTTTGTATTTTGATTTAGTGCAGCAAACAAAGTAGTAAATAAAATAAAGCAAGACAAAAACAAAGTAAAGAGATTGAGAAGTAGAGACTCCCCTTGCAGCGTGTCTTGATCTCCCCAACGGCGCCAGAAAAAGAGCTTGATGGCGTGTAACTCACACGTTCGTTGGGAACCCCAAGAGGAAGGTATGATGCGCACAGTAGCAAGTTTTCCCTCAGAAAGAAACCAAGGTTTAATCGAACCAGTAGGAGCCAAGAAGCACGTTGAAGGTTGATGGTCGCGAAATGTGATGCGGCGCAACACCAGGGATTCCGGCGCCAACTAGGAACCTGCACAACACAACCCAAGTACTTTGTCCCAACGAAACAGTGAGGTTGTCAATCTCACCGGCTTTCTGTAACAAAGGATTAAACGTATCGAGTGGAAGATGTTTGCAAAGAAAACAGTAAAACAAGTAGATTGTATGCTATGTAAAGAATAGGACCGGGGTCCACAGTTCACTAGAGGTGTCTCTCCCATAAGATAAAAGCATGTTGGGTGAACAAATTACAGTCGGGCAATTGACAAATAGAGAAAGGCATAACAATGCATATACATGACATGGTAAATATAGTGAGATTTAATTGGGCATTACGACAAAGAACATAGACCGCCATCCAACTGCATCTATGCCTAAAAAGTCCACCTTCAGGTTATCGTCCGAACCCCCTCCAGTATTAAGTTGCAAAGCAGACAATTGCATTAAGTATGGTGCGTAATGTAATCAACAACTACATCCTTAGACATAGCATCAATGTTTTATCCCTAGTGGCAACAGCACATCCACAACCTTAGAACTTTCTCACTGTCCCGATTCAATGGAGGCATGAACCCACTATCGAGCATAAATACTCCCTCTTGGAGTTAAGAGTAAAAACTTGGCCAGAGCCTCTACTAATAACGGAGAGCATGCAAGATCATAAACAACACATGAACAATAGATTGATAATCACCATAATCATAGTACTCTCTATCCATCGGATCCCGACAAACACAACATATAGAATTACATATAGATGATCTTGATCATGTTAGGCAGCTCACAAGATCTAACAATGAAGCACAACAAGGAGAAGACGACCATCTAGCTACTGCTATGGACCCATGGTCCAGGGGTGAACTACTCACTCATCACTCGGAGGCGACCATGGCGGTGTAGAGTCCTCCGGGAGATGAATCCCCTCTCCGGCAGGGTGCCGGAGGCGATCTCCGAATCCCCGAGATGGGATTCGCGGCGGCGGCGTCTCTGTAAGGTTTTCCGTATCGTGGCTCTCGGTGGGGGTTTCGCGACGGAAGCTTTAAGTAGGCGGAGGGTCAACGCGAGGGGCCACACGAGGGCCCAGGGGATAGGTCGGCGCGGGCAGGGGGCTGGCGCCACCCCCGGCCTCCTCGTGGCCCCACTTCGTTAGGTCTTCGGTCTTCGGAAGCTTCGTGCAAAAATAGGACCCTGGGCGAAAGTTTCGTCCAATTCCGAGAATATTTCTTTACTAGGATTTCTGAAACCAAAAACAGCAGAAAACAACAACTGGCTCTTCGGCATCTTGTTAATAGGTTAGTTCCAGAAAATGCATAAATATGACATATAATGTGCATAAAACATGTAGGTATCATCAATAAAGTAGCATGGAACATAAGAAATTATCGATACGTTGGAGACGTATCACAGGCCATCAAATGGTGTATGATGTAGGGATTCGTAGCATAGAAAACAAAAAAAATTCCTACCGCAAGAACGAATAACAAGCCAAGATTTAATCTAGTAGATGGTACCAACGAGATGAGATCATCATACCCTCGAAGATCTCTAAGCGTTAACGAGATAAATCTCGTGGTTGATGTAGTCGGTCACTTGCCGCTTTCAAAAGCGCGTAGAAGATCTTGACGGTGCCACAATCGGGCAGCACCTCCACACTCGGTCACACGTACGGTGTCGATGAAAACGTCCTTCTCCCCTTTCCAGCGGGCAGCGGAAGTAGCAGATCCTCCTCGGAATCCCGGCAGCACGACGGCATGGTGGCGGTGGTGGTGGAAAAATCCTGCAGGGCTTCGTCGTAGCCGTGCAAGAGGGAGGAGGAGGAAGGGGTGGCTAGGGTTTGGGGAGAGGGAGCTTGGGATGCGACTTTTACAGCTCTTGGGGCTCCCCTTACCCTCCTTTTATAAGTGGAAAAGGCCCTTGGGTCGTCCAAGACCTGCCCCCAAAGTTTGGCAGAGTTCCAGTAGGTTTCTGTCAGCCGAAACCTACTAGAACTATGACTCTTTTGCCAAATCTAAATCTGCCTTAGGGGAAACTCCTTAACCCTTAAGGAAAACGTCGATACACCTATTCTGGAACCCTCCGGACTTCCTTAAACATCCCAGGTCGTCCCGGAAACTTTCGGAACCTTCCATAATATTTTGAACCCTTCCAATCTTTCTAGAACCTTCTAGAAGCTTCGGTCAAAACACCAAACTTTTTCCGAACTCCGAAAAATGACTTCCTGTATATGAATCTTATTCTCCGGACCATTCCGAACCTCCTCGTGATGTCCTAGATCCCATCCGAGACTCCGAACAACATTCGAGCTCCATACCATATTCCATATCTACTTAAACAACATCAAACCTTAAGTGTGTCACCCTACGGTGCATGAACTATGCAGACATGATCGAGACACCTCTCTGATTAATAACCAATAGCGGGACCTGGAGATCTATAATGGCTCCCACATATTCAATGATGACTTCGTGATCGAAAGAACCATTAACATACGATACCGATTCCCTTTGTCGGCGATATTTTACTTATCCGAAGTTTGATCGTCGATATCTCTATACCTAGTTCAACCTCGTTACCGATAAGTACTCTTTACTCGTACCGTGATATGGAATCCCTTGTGAGCTATTCACATGCTTGCAAGCTAATTGGATGATATTCCACCGAGAGGGCCCAGAGTAAATCTATCCGTCATTTGGATGGACAAATCCCACTATTGATCCACGTGCTTCAACCTATACTTTCCGAACACTTAATTCCACTTTTATAACTACCTATTTACGAAGTAGTGTTTGATGTCATCAAAGCATCCATCCGGTGTAGGTGATTAACATGATCTCATGGTCGAAGGATTAAGTTACTATGTATCTTAAAGCTTGAAGCAAAATAAACTTAATGACTTGATCATATGCTACGCTTACTATGGGTATATGTCCATCACATCATTCACCTAATGATATGATCTTGTTATTAATAACATCCAATGTTCATGATCAGGAAACCATGATCATCTATTAATCAACAAGCTAGTTTAACAAGAGACTTACTAGAGACTCTTTTATGTTTACGAAACACACAAGTATTAATGTTTTCGGTTAATACAATTATAGCATGGGATGTAAACATTTATCATGAACACTAAAATATAACAATAAATTATTATTGCCTCTTGAGCATATCTCCAACAGTCTCCCACATGCACTAGAGTTAATAATCTAGTTTACATTCGTAAAGATCTAACACCTTGGCCTTCTGGTGCTTATCATGTTTGCTTATTGGAGAGGTTTCAGTCAACGAATCTAACAGCATACTCAGAAACGTATGTATTTTGCAATTCATTTGCGTCTCTACGCATCACTCAGTTTTTCAAATGAGTCGGCATTAATCGTATATGTTTGGTCTTCTGGTGAAACCTTAATTCCGCGGTCTGAAATATGTTACCAATATTGTCACATACAATATACCTTCATAGTTCTGATACTACCGGAACTACACCAAGTTCTCAAAGAACTACTCGACTCAAACACCCTCGGTCATTGTCTAAATAATGAGATACTCTGCCTTTGTTTGTAGAATTCTTCACAACATTTAGAACTTATCTAAATCTAGCATAGACTTCTTCTAGCCCATTGTTCTACTTTTTAATGAACACATTAGCCTAACTGAGATTGAAATTCATTTTTATATGTGACCCAACTAATATCGGTGTAACACCTTACAGTGATTTGTTTGTCATTACCTCATATAAAACTATATATTTATATCCTCGGCTCTGATAAAGCACTCATGGATATTCTTACTGTTGTCCAATGATCATCATATGAATCATTCTAATATATGCTTGTAACACCTTAGAGCATAGGACATCTGATTGTGTACATATTTTCGTGATCTAAAATCACTTCATGTGTTTTTACTCATTGAGTGTCAAATACACTCAAGTCTTGTTTAAACCTCCACATGGAAAAGAGCACCTTCTTGACGTTTTCATATTGAACTACTTCAATATTTATTCTATGTACTTTGACTTAAACTTATTATGCGCTTCAATCTATCTTCATAGGTCTTGACGCTAATTATGTTTTTAGTCCATATCCTTTCATTGAAGTTAATTTTCAATGAAATATTTTTATCATATCAAGTTCATAATTACATCATTTCTAATCAATGATATGTCATCTACATAAAGTATTATAAATATGTCTCAACGCTCCCACTTAATTTCTTGCAAATGCAAGCATCTTCATTGTTTCCGATGAAATCAAAAACTTTTTGATTATTTCATCCGGTGAAGATTTCAATTTTGTGATACTCACTTCATCCAGTGAAGGTTGTATACCTATCTAGTATTCTACGGACTAGCAAAACTCTCAGTTGTATCTTGTATACACCTTTAATACACTCTTCTTTTAAGGAATATATTTTGCCATCCTACTAACATATCTCATAAAAGAAACTAGAAGGATACCCCGCGCGTTGCAGCGGGAACTTCTTCAAGAAGCATTTACCGGATTGTTGGTGTAAGTACCAGAGTTTCTATAAAGCCATGGAACACCACTGCGTTTTCGCTAAGAGAATATAGAAATTAGTGTGGAAAATAATTTTCAATGATTAACTAAGTTAGTGAGACAAAATGACTGAATAATGCTTGTCCAGTTAAGCGAGAAAGCTCACAAACATGTCATGTCATGGCAATGATCTTTGGTTTAAGGGTCGTACATATAGAAATGCATCTAAAGGTATAATTGCTGCCCCCCATGGGGGATTCACAGCGATCAAAGCATGTGAGCCGTCGGATTTTTACTGTCCATCTCAACCGGTCGATCTCAACCGTCTGTTCTTGGCAGCACAACACCATTTCCCTCCTAGATCAAGCCATGGAACGGTCAATTTGTACCCGTCTGCGACTGTATGTGGGACCTACGTTCATCCGGTCCACTCGTCAGTCCCTAGGGTTGGTTCTGGGCGAGTCGCGCGTGGCTGCGGGCGTAGGAGATCGCCACCCACCCAATCCAGGCCCCATTCATCTCCCCCAATCCTCACTCCCCTTTCTCTCCCCTATCCCTCAATGGTTCGTCTCCCCAATCCACAAACCCTAGCCAACCCTCACCACGCTCGCCGCCGGCTCCCACTCCCGCGAGTCCCCGCCTTCCCATCGAGAGGCTGCTGTGCGCGGGGCACAGGTGAAGCAGCAGAGCCACGGGCCGCGCACCAGCATCCTCCACAGTCCGCTGTAACCAGCCTCCACCGCGCCTCCCACCGTCCTCCGCCTCGATCTGTAACACCGGCGGCCAGATGAGGCCACCACGTCACGCCCATCCCCCTCTCCAAACCAAATCAGGTGGTTGTGGCAAATCCTAACATGGTAGACGGTCGTGCGATGGGATTGAGGTCAACAATGGCGGCAGAAGGTTGCGGACGACGGTGGTCGCAGCGGTTCGTCGCCTCTTCCTCTTCTCTCTCCCCAACCGTCCTAGCACCAGTCCCCATCTCTCATGCTCTTGTTGGACTTTTCTCTGCCAGCAAACAGACGAATGAGGAAGGGCGGCCGTAGCCTGGTGTGGGAGGTGGCGTGGCTCAATGGAAGGGAACAAGTAGGAAGGGCCAATTTTTGGGGTCCCATTGTTGCTGTTCTAGCGTGATTTCCACATCAATATAGTTGGGTCCTTCTGCAAAGTATCGAGCCCCATCATGTCTCCCTCCCCGTCAAGAACCACCAAGGCAGCAAGGTACATCTCCACATTTGCTCTTTTTTTTTTGTACATACAGATTTGATTTTGTGTAAGAGGAAGAACAGTGGTTCATGGAGAACGCCAGCGTGGCTGCTCATATTCTTCCATGCCTCCACCTTTTCTAAGTTGTGCCATGGAGCTGCAGGGTAGAGGAAGGACGCCGACCCTGCTTCATCATGGAGAACGCTTGAAAATTAGGCGTCGCTGCTCGCTCTGCTTCGCCTCTTCTTCCATGGACCATGTATTTGTGGTATGTCCCTTTGTTCCATATGGTTGCCTAAACGCTTTTCATGTGTGGCGCGGCCCCTAATGGTTATAGAGTTTCATCTCCTCCTTTTTAGGTTGCCTAAACGTTTGTCATGTGTAGCGCGGCCCCTAATGGTTACTGAGAGCATCAAAAGTGGAACTAAATTTTCCACTGTCAAGGCTTTGGCTACATAGGAAGTTGATTCAGTGGGAAATGCATTAGGAATTCCTATTTCATCTTACCCTAGGCTTGGTAATTAGGCTAACAAATTTTGTATCTGACAGTTCTTCGTTTTAGTTTTCTTTCCAGCTTATTTTTGCTGTAAGATTGTAGTTCCTGGTATGATTGTGTGTATTTCTTTGTTGAGGAAAATTGCTCGGTAACACCATAAATATTATGCCAGTTTAAAATTAGAATCATGGTGTTTGTGCCCCACTGGCTCGCACTCCTCCGCATAAATGTACTACACCGAACCTACAAAATCATGTGACTATTTGTTTGTACTCAATATGCAGATATAAAAGGATCTTGCTGAATAGTGGTCCTGCACCACACCACGGTTAATTGGTATGATTTTGTAGAATTTATTAGCATGTTTTCTAATGGATGGTGGAACTCTGAAGAATAACTTGAATCAAAATGCTATATACGCTGCCAACCTGGTATATTTTCTCTTTGTGGAATGTTGCGTGGAAGTAGTCTTCTTCAGTAATCTTTGACATTCATAATTTGTAGTAGCATACAAACCGCACGAAAGGGACACATGCTCTGGCCATAATTAATCAGTAGTAAAATTGTCATGCGAGATGAGGAACAAGTTTACAGCTACGACCCTGTGCTCAGCACTGAAAATATGGAAATTCCTATTTTTGTAAGCACTTGCCAAGGAGGGGTGGTGCCCAATGATTTATCTTGAAGCGCTTATTTTATTATTTTTAATTGTCTCATTTCTAAATTATGCAGTTAATCAGTTGTTCACATGTATGCATAAAGCCAAGTTATATATGAGTATGTTGTTATGATCACCGGATCCATACATAAGATGTAGGGAATAGGTTGGTATCAATCTGAATGACCATGCCCCTATAAAAAATAGTGAACAATACAGAGAACGAATAGTTTACAACATGTAGGGGGTTGGTATGTCTTTTTATTATTTATATGCATATATTCAGAAAAGTAGCAAAGGTGTTTGTGAAAATGAATTATATTTTTAGTTTAAGTTTGCACTGTGACATATTTTTCAATTCTTTTTATCTCACAGAACCTAGATGTCATCAGTAGACGAGCGGGCGGTGGTCGGCGGTAGAAGCGCAGCCGCTGCCATCACCGGACGAGCAGGTGATTGCCTTGTGGGAGCAGTCAGACGAGCTGGGAAGATATCATTACATGGAGTATTTCTCAGGTGAGGAAATCATGTGCTTGCAACAGTGCACCTTTTCAAATTTGTGTGGCCGGTTTGCTCTTCTTTACTTTGGAGTTGCCCTTCAAATTTTACAGTAGCCATTTATGTTTCGAATTCGTCTGATTTGGCAGGTGTTAGTTGTTTGCAATGCCGTCGGTGGTAATGCTAGCACCTATTTTCTTTGCTTTTGTCTACAACATCTACTGTTCGGAATTAGTTGCTTAATTTCCAATATGATTGTGCAAAATAACGTTATGTTTTAATAATCATCTATTTTCTGATGGTATTTAGCATTCTATCTTGGTAATAACTCATGTTGTAATGGCTCTCCATAGTATTTTTCAGTTATCTACTCCCGGGAACAGATTTTATCAATAGAGTAAATGGGGTGATAATTTCTTAGTTATGTTATGTGTCTTTCAAATGCGGTTATGATATAATCTTCAGTAGGATTTTGGGCACTTAAATACCGTTTAAGGTGAATGTGAGGCATTTGCTTATTTGGTTCGCAGATTATAGGCTTAGCTCTCAAGGGCGGAACGATCTTGTCATATAAATCCGGTATCTTAATTTCGTCTTTTATATATGATGATATGTTCTCTTAATTTCTGTGACATGCCATTGTTGTTCTCCCAAGGCCTACTGATAGGCCGATCGAATCATTGTCAGGGTTTGGGTGACTCGACGCTGCAGCAGGTGGAGCAGGAGTGGATGCAGTCTTCGTGTTAATCACAGGTTCTTCTCTCTATTTCTTGTCTTTCTATTCCTGTAATTTATTATCATATGATTGGTGAGAGATGTTGGAGGAGGAGATCTGGCAGCATTCATTTGAGGTGACTGGTGACTATATATATATATATATATATATATATATATATATATATATATATATATATATATATATATATATATATATATATATATATATAGGATAAATACTTCCTACTCCTGGGTGTAACTACACCCACGTCTCATATACTACCATACGGAAGTATATAACATACTTTATTGGTTTGAGTATGTTCGTACACTATATCTAAGATACTCCATACCAACTTTGGTGAAAAAAAATTAAATACACTCATAGTTTGCACTATATATATAAAATACATGCATATTTATACGTAAAGAAATAGTGTACGTAAAAAAGTATACATACTACCTACAAAGTAGTATATATACTACCAAAATATTCTTATATACTTCATACTACATGTATATACTCTTCGGTATGATAAATACTACCTAGATTGTGTGAAACACACGTGGGAGTAACTACACCCGGGTGTAGAATGAATATGTCCTATATATATATATATATATATATATATATATATATATATATATATATATATATATCCTTCAACTCATCCAAAATGTCAAATATTCACTCTTAATTTTTAGTTTGTTACGTACATTCCCCCACAAGCAAAAACTATCTAGGTTATTGTCTGGTTTATATTAGTATACTAGGTTCAAGCAAATCCTATTTTGTTCCCTTAATACTATGTGATTCATATCCTACAGAACTAGTGCTAATTAAAAATGATACTTTATAAACCCTATGGTTTGGCAATTAGTCATGTTTGTTAATTTCTGTATTTAGGTGTGAAAATGCAATGAGGTTTTCCCACAAATATCAATGTTGTCTCCCTGGTGATATTTTAGCAGAAATACTTGCACCTGATCAATTCAAATTATTATTCATAATGATAATGATAATGAAGTACCTCCATAGGAATAAACAGATAAATGACATGCTTCTGTGAAGCAAACTGGCATTAGTGTTTCTGTGGTGTCGATCTTATGTGTCGAGAATGCAGGTGTGCCCATCGAGGAGCTTGCTCTGTACATACATTTTTTTCTGTTGGTGTGAGCTTTCCAAAATCTTTTTGAATCATGCATCGGTAAAAGTAAAATTTGGACCAATACATTTTCTATTCATTTGGCTATATCTTGCTCTCTCTTAGTTCACTGTTGACCCTTCATTCTCCAGCTCGGTAATACAGGAAATCAGACCAGCTGATGTAGCAATAGTTGCTTTTGCGCTCATTGGCCGAGCTGCGAGGCGAAGCTTATGTTGCTGAAAATTGTGGTGGAACATAGGGTACATGTATGCCTCAATGGTCACCTCAGTGCCACTACTACTTAGGTTCCAGTAGTCTTATTCTTGAAACATGTGTTGAAGCTAAAATAGTAGTTAATTCTGTACCCGAGCTTGCTAGATTATTTAAATACTTAAATAGTTTGGTCCTTTGGTATTTATTTGTTCTCATCATTTCACCTTTTAGTGATACAGGAGCGTTCCAATGACCACACGAACTCCTCAATTTAATGATGTCAGACAGTGAGTGTTCTCTGCTCTACAACAACAAATAGTTATGTTAGATGCATCTCTGGTTGAGGGAACATATTAATTGTGTGAGGCATATGTGGGTTAGGATATTAAAATGATGCTCCAACTTATAAGTTGTGTGAGACATTTTTTGTTTGTTTGCCTTTGTGTTGCTATTACTTGGTTCTGTCAACTTCAATAGACCCTACATTGGGGGCTATAAGGTTATTTTGATTGGATCATACTTGGTTGAATCCAACATTCAGTGATTCTTTTTTTCCTAAAATATGGTATTTAAATTTCCAATAAAAGCATTGGTATGTGGAATGTATTGCACTACAATTTAATTCTGCTATTTCATATTTCAAATGAACTGCGGTTTTCTTAATTATTTATGTATGAATATTGAATATGTAGAGTTAGGGAGGATCTCGATGGCCTTCTGTATGTTTTGGGGCCAATCTATTGTTGTGGTTAACTGTAGTCTGATTAGATTGCTTGTTAAGGTCAGTTAGTTTGATGAACATCGTGCCTTGTTGCATAGCTGATATCATTTGACTAAATTGTTGCGGGTCATAGTTACATGTTTTTTTGTTGCGTAGCCAGTATCGTTTGACTAACTGGTTGTTGGTCTTAATATGATATCTGACGTGAGTGGAAGTCTAACACATAATGTCAATATGCGCTAATCGTATTCTGGTGTAAAATTTTCTGGGAGCTGATGTTTCATTACATTAGAGAGTTGAAATGTCTGATATAATTATAATTTCTCTATGAGCACTATTGATTGGTTACATGGCTATAGTGGGTTAAATGAATTGAATAGCGATTTGGATTGCACACAGTTTGTTCTTGACTTCAATGAGAGGTGTAAGCTGTAGCTTCTGCAGTTCTCTGTTTTTATGAACTTAGGATGGTCCTTTGTGGAATCTATGTTGATGATTGTTCTACATGTTCCTATTATTTATTAATCTTCAGCCCTAGGTCAGGATTCATTTCTCCTTCGTTTCACGCCATAGTCAATTAAAGTAATTTGTGGCAAGAAATTTGTTTTTGTTCTGTCGAAACTAAATTTTCTTTTGATATTCTCACTTGCACAGGTTATCAAAAGTAAATAATAAAATTCCATTATCCTGGAGTATATCATTAAATGGCAGCTTCTTAATATCATTGTAAGTGCTGATATATCATTTCAGTATTTTAGATGATTTGATAATTACTTCTATTTGATTATTTGGTCTTTGTAAGATTTCCAATTTATATTACTTAATCATCCGTGATTTACTTCTATTTCATGTCAGGCACAAAATCTTTTACCAGCTATCATTGGGGGGCGTTTAAAGGTTACTCATCTTACTGATTGTGTGTTCTTTGTAATTAATGGTGGGTATAAGAGCAGTTGATGTTTAATATGTACATTTGCATTTATTGATTGATGCTGCTGGAAACATGAAATTATTTGACCTTTTCCTTGCTTTTGGTGCTTTCGGAAAGCTTCAGCGGCGAACAACTTCAAAGCTTGAAGACCACGCAACCACTGCAAGGCATGGCAGGAGACGCCGCGTAGCCTACGCCCTTCTTTGTTGTATGGGTCACCACCTTCCTATGCCTCTGGTTTCAAGATTTTTTTTTTTGTGTTGTTCCATGTTTTACAACGGGATCAGCTAGAAGCCCTTGTTCCATGCGTCTTTCGTATCAAACTGCCAGATGCTCCTAGAGTCTAGCTCTCCTATAAAAAGCTTTTGTAATCATGCTCCATATAAGTTCCTTAGCTACTAGAGATATTTCCATTGAGAGAGGATCACACTTAATGTATTCATTTTCAAATTTTGAGTTCACAAGTTGAACATACTTAAATGCCAGCTAATTCTTAATCGCATTGTGCATGTATTATACTAATTAGTCCATTCTACTAATCCTTAGTGTTCTCATTTTTCATATCTTATGTATGGTGAAGATACTCATGAATGTAACCTTCCATCGGTGTATTTGCAATCTTCATGGTCCAGTGCCCACTTTTTAATTGTGTAATTTGGTTCCATGGAGCTTAGCTGCATTTGTCGCATCCATCGGTAACGATCTCCTTCCTGTCTCTTCCTCTCTTTCTCTGCTACCTAGAATCCTCACCTTACATTGAATCTTGCATCTATATCTATGTTTTTGTGTATATGTCTCCTTGGATCCAATTGATTTTGTTAGTGTCTGTTATGTCGATGAAAATTAAGGTGGCAAAGTTAGGCTGGTCTTTGATAGGATGCGCAAGGAGATTATTTGTGGGCCAGTATCATTGTTGTTTGGGCCAGCATTTTTGTCATCTGTCCTAATAGACAGATTGTAGCTCCTCTTTTTTTACATCCCAATTGTAGCTGTTTATTTGATAGTTAACCTATAAGGTTTAGACCATCAGAATCCAGGCGCTTTTACATCAGATTGTTGTTATTTAAATGGGACGGTATCTTTGTCATTAATATCGATTGTATTGAAACATATACTTTTCATTGCCTGCAAATTTGTTTCAGCAAATCTCTTAAGAAAATGCCAGCATGTTCAATTGACAGAATAAGCCCATAGTTTATGTATGGATAAACATATACTTCTGTCTTCAGGGTTCATCTATTGTTGCAGGATGCCAGTACATGACACTCCTCGGGTTCATATGATTGATCAACATATGTGGGTAAATTACTGTCTGGTAATCAACATCCGTGGGTAAAATTCCAGTTCCTCTATTCAGAACCATTGCTTCACTTGCATGTTCACTGGGCCAAGTGGCGAGGTTAAGATGTCGATGGCATGTCCACTGGCTGAGTGGCGAGGTTGAGCTGTCGCTGCACTTAAATTCCAATGCATCTGGTCTTCGAAATAGTTTTCAAGCAATGATAGAAGTTTTCACTTTTGTATTTGGTTTGGTTGCTTCAAATAAATTGATGCGTCAGGAAACAATCAAATGTATCCATGTACTTGAGAATGGATGGCGCATGGCCATGGCTGGAAGTGACAGAACCGATGCAGGAATTGGCCATCGGAGCTCCGCCACGTCCGCCTGCCCCTCCCTCTCCAAAGTCCTGCTCCGCTGTGCCGTGGTACTGTGGGAGACTGGTGGCATGGAGGACCTCCCAGGAAAGTGATAGGCTGATGCAAGACACATGATATGTTGTGTTCCTTTGCTCCTCTTCGTTATAATTATTCTATGTAGCCAGTAAAATAAAGCATATAATTATTCACTTTGTTTAATGTTTGCTTATCATTGATGTTTACAAATGTATAGAATGAATATTTGCACAAACTTCGTGGGATCGTGCACCTACAATGAACATTAACACTAACTTCACGGGATCGTGCGCCAAGGCGCACATCAAAATCTAGTTATCATAATACGCTTGATTTAATACAACTGAAAAGTTAATAGATGAGGAAGCCAGGATAGCCTGATAGAAAGATTAACTACACTGAAGTTGATCTACTCCAAGAAGTCACACATGTTGCCGCCGCTAGACATTCTTTGGCTTATCTGCTACATAAATACTTATCTCGCAATGGGATTTCATCAGGTACCTATAGTAAATGGAATGTTAGCGGAGGGGAGGCGGAAGAATTCATGAAGAAGCTTTACGATGAAACCACAACAAATTTGAATAGAAGAAGCTTTACAGTAAACAAATAATTAATATCTAGCCGTCCAATTGAGTTGTCCCGATCTTGGCCGAGGCAATTCATACAGCGTTGCCACTTACATGCTCCTGTGGAGGATGAATGAGTACTTTCTTATTTTACAAATACAAATGTACAAATGTAGCTTATATGTTAACCTTCTTATGAACCAACCTGCTAGGTCTATGGGCGATTTTCAGCTGCATTAGTTGGGTCTGGAGTAGACAACTTCTCAGGTGCGGAATGTGACCACGACCGCAACCACATGGAAAACCATGACCACCTGCAGAATGTATGAATTTTATCCATTGACCATGCTGTTTAAACTTAAGACTTAACAGACGAACTACTACAGTTGTCATCAGTAAGGTACAGCCAATACGTGATTGTGAGATGGACATGATTTGCGGATGCAAGAACTGAAGAATTCAGTGGACAATTTCCATCCAAATAGCAGCAGCAAGTAATAAGAAAATAAGCAATCAAAGTAACTGTAGAAAGTAAGAAAATAAGGTAATGACTACATAGAGGAAAACACATGACATTGATGAAAATACGTGATTGTGTGATGTACCTGATTTGAGGAGGCAAGAACTGAATATTTCAGTGAAGCAGACGGGCAACACTGTGCGGAGGGAATTCTTTAAAAAGGTTAAGACCGTTGCGATCCGAGCATCCTCAGCGTTTGGACGGTGCTCGCTTCGCCGTGGGGCCCATTGTCGGTGTGTGGGCTGCCGTTCGGCTCTGGCTGCATGGTCGACGCGTGTTCTGTTCGGGCCTGCTCTATCCTTTCCGTCCGTGTGGCCGTGTGGGGTGTGGGTTTGACTGACCGCTTTCTCGATTCATGGTGGTCTTTCCTCTCGATTCCGGCCGATCCTCTCTCTCCGCTGGCTGGTCTTGCCGGCTGCGGCGGCTTTGCTCTCCAATATGGCCGCTCCTCTCTCTTCGTTGGCAACAGTCAACGGGTGGCGGCTGGGGAGGGCGCGAATCCAGGTAGGGCTAGGGAATTCCGGGTGCGGTGGCGCGATTCAAGGAGATGGCGGCGGTGGCACGATTCCAGGAGATGGCGGCGGCTGCGCACTCCATTGCTTTTTTGCCAACCTTGACCTAGCCAGCTCTCCTCCTCTCATCATGGCTCCCATGTATGTGCGCCTGAGCCCACCCTAGGCTATGCGCCGCACGCTGGCGAGGAATCTCCGCCGCCCATTTGAAGTCTTCGGTGCGGCGGTTCCTCGGCCCACGCTTTTCCTGCTCAAGGGGAGGAGGCGGAGGTCTTCGCGTCGCTGGCGTCCGCACGCTTGAGCCCAGTCTCGCCTGTGTGGTGCATGTCGGCGTGCTCGGCCGCCCTTGCCCGCCCCGAGTGCTACTTGAGGTGGTGGTTCGCTCTGGCATTAAGGTGCTCCGTGGAGGCTTGGCGCACTGGTTTGATTGGTCAACGAGGAAGGTGTAGGCTGACATAGAGGAAGAAATAGTGCGCGGGCATAATGTTCGACGAAATGCCAACCACTTTTTGTTGCTGTACCTTGATGTTGTCCTGGCTATCGAACAGAGAGTGACTTGAAGTGTTGTTGTCTGCAAGTAGACTGCCCGTCTTAGCTATGGTGCCCGCCTGGCCTTTCATGGCGGTTCCGCGGGACAAGCAGTCCCAGTCCTCCCGGAGCCCATGTCCGTGCACCTGAGCCAAGCCAAGCCTTGGCGGTGCAGCGTGCGGTGCTGTACTCAGCCGCCTCTCTCTGTTCGCCAGGGTTGTCGGGGTTCCAGCCTGCTTTCCATGTGTTTCAGCCAAGCCTTGGCGGTGTAGCATGCACAAGTCTGCTTTCACGGCGGTTCTGTGGGCCAAGTCCAGCCCCTTGGAGAGGAGGGGTCTGTCCCGCTGCCCACGTACATGTGCCTGAGCCAAGCTTCGATGGTGCGGCATGTGGTGGTGTGCTCGGGTGACTCTGTGGATCGTTTGGGGTCAGTCCTGCGTCCATCGCTTGAGCCAAGCCTCGGCGGCGTGACGTGCATAGGTATGCTCGAGCAAGGAGGAGTGGCCTTGTTAGTATGGATTATGAAACATTCTAGCCAATGTTATATTTCACACATAGTACTATGTTATACAATGTAGATGAGTTTTGAGGAAATTGATATTAGTCCTCTGGTCATAGTGCATTTTTATTAGGCTGATTATATAGATGGTCTAAGAATTGCAGTGCTCTGCTAAGGATAAACAAAACACGTGCAGCTGCTTTGAGGGAAGGAACATGTATTGTCACACTTTTGAAGTCCATTTCTACCTAGAAGGGTCAAGGAATTTTTATCAAGAAGGTTAAGTAATCCTTAATGTGTCCTGCTGTAACCCTGTAGGAAGTACTACAATCATTTATGATGTTGAGCCATCAAGCTAGAAATATTTGTTTTCCAGTGTTGTTAGTCGAGGTGCCATCTTCTCCTAGATTCTACCTATCTCATTTTCTTCCTTACACTTTGGCTCAGATATTTCTTATTTTTTGGTTTATTTCATAGGTTTGATTGGTTTTTGTATCATGTTGTAAGGGATTGTAATTCAGCACAGCTCCTCCAGTTCTTGGCAATAGGAAAGTACTCACCTTATGAGTGAAATATAAAAGTAGTTGGAAACTATTTGGAAATGCTTTGCTTCCTGGTGTGATTAGAGTGAAACATGGACCGGAAATTAAGTGGGAATGCTTTGTTTTTCTAGCGAGATTGAGTATCCATATTGTCCCTATAAAAGCATGCAGATTTCTTCCTGTTTTTAGTCCATTTTCAATCAATTTTCTCTGTCCCATTTCTCTCTAGGATGAGTATTATATATGGTAGCTACACTCTTGACATTGATATCGCAATAATCTCATGTTTTCAGAAGTTTGTCTGTATGTAGGTCAAGTTACTTCATGCAAGAATGCAAAATGGGGAAAACGAGGCACAAGATATCTACCCATGTATTTCTAGGGCCTCATTGGTCTATTGCTAAATAGATAAGCCATGGATGCATATTTCCTTGTTCTTTATACAAGAAACTCAATGTGTTTTAGAAGTCATGCTTACTCCTCTTGGTGATGTCGAACTTTTTATATTGCAACCCCTGTTTTGGTTATGTAGTATCAGCCTATCACTATCACTGTTAGAATTCACAAACATTTTAGTTGTACTTATTTGTTTTAGAAGCCATGGAACATATTGCTTTGTCTTGATTTTAAAATCTGAATAGTTAGTTCCACCTCTTTTTTCCTGTTTCAGCTACCTTGCATCTTCAGTTGGTCAGTCCTAGAAACTATAATCTGCATCTACAACTCAAATTTTGCCGATTTAGATCATATATGGGGAAAATCATAATTGGTCATATGCTTGATACAAATGATTCTGTCCTATGAAATTACTGGCTGATCATATATTAGAAAAAGCCTACAGGGTTGCTGAGGTAGCACAAGTATATCAGAACTGGTAATGTTTTCCTGAACTCCCCATGCGTGAGAGATGAGATTATTATGCAATCCTTTTTCTATCTTTTAGGGCAGTCCATGGAAACCAGTTGGGATGCTATGGTATTAAAAGTTTTAGATGTAGTGTTCTAAACTAACCTATTTTAATTCTTTATTCCGTGTATCCATGGAGTGTTGATGTGTTTCCTCAAGTAATATTTGTTAGTCCTACAGAGCAGGTTTTCTACTGATAGTGTGCACCAATATCTTTGAATGCAGTTGAGCACACTATCTTCTATACCCTGCCCTTATTTTCTTTTCAAGAGAAACATTATGCCCGCTTTTTGTACGGTACCAAGTATGATGAAACCGCCCGATGCCTGGTAATTAATGCTTAACACGTATAGTGGTATAGTTCAGGTTAATCACTTTTCATTTAAAGTGTGGTTATTAGTTGCGGTCTACGTAGACATGCCGAGAGTTGCTTGAATTTGAATACATGTAGGAAGGGGAGAATCCAACATTTATTTCTACACACCACTAGATTAAACTTCTGGCCCCAAGAAATTTTCTGGAAACAACTATAGTTTCCTTCCCTACAAAATGCTCCCTTTAACAGTTCAACTACTTTGGCATCTGTTGCATTCCTGATTTCTAGAAATAACCAAATTGTTCAACAACAGTGTTTATACAACTGAAATGGAAATCAATAACGTATATGCGAGCTTCGCCTCCCCATAAGACGTCGTGCGGAAGCAGTTCATCAAAATCGGTAGCGGTTCATCAAATAACCAAATTTGATGTGCGCCTCTACCAACCCCTGAAGCGGCTACGTCTACGGGCGGCATACAACCATGTGGTGTGCCCGACGTTGCCAGGAATTAGGGACCTCCTGACTGTCTTGTGGAGGGAGCCGACACCTGGCTGCTACTTTGTGTGTGTGCGGAGCTAGGCTTCATGGACGCCAACAGCAGAGCTACTGCAGCATCTGTTGATGCCAGGGCTACACCTCTGTACAAAGCATCGTTGATGCGGGACTTCTCGCCAAGGTACTCATCTATACCGGTGATCTATTTAGCATTCAGGATTGGTTGCCTTCGACCTCCACCATGTTGGTGTTTTTGATTCTGCATTTTCGTTTTGGGGTTCTTTTCCGCTGCTATGGAGAAGGCAGGGGAGAAATAGAAACACCGCCACTGTGTCACCTATGGCCAGGAGGCCCTATCACAGCATGTACCTAAAAAACTCAACCCTCTGACTGTGGCTTCTCTCACCGGTTCAGAATCTTTGGCTGAAGTTAGAAGAGGAACATAGGATATTGCATGCACAACCAGAATACGTACAGCTGCCAAGCTAGATCAAAGGTGAGCAATTCGATCGTACATTTTGTTTGAGTTACTATATCCATGCATGATTCCATCCAAGTAGGAATGTAATATATGATGTCGAGGCACACTTGGTTTAGTAAATACGATGCGATACTTGTGGGTTTGCTCAAGAGGAATGAGAGAGCGACCAAGTCAACCTGTGACAAGCTACATAACTTACTTTATTTGAATTGACCTGTCTTCACAAATTGCACCAACTGATGGTAAATTAACTTGCTCACTCTGTTCACTATGTAAGACCATCCATCTAGACATTTCAAAGTGGGCTAGATACTATCTATTTCGTTGTTAACAAAACAAATGATTTTCAGGTTATTTGTTATACTTTTTAGTAATTGTGTCCATGACAATAAAGTATGTTCATTAAAAGTTACTACTGCTATTGTTGTGAGAGTTTGTGACTTCCTATTCATAGCCAAAATATTTGATCCAGGTATCAACCAGATGAACTAAGATAAAATTTGTTAATACTATACAATTGGCCTCAATTCATATTTCTCTAATATTCACATTTCCTTTTGCTTTTTTTTAGATCTTTTCATTTTGCTTATTAATTTACAAAGGACCACCCTGTCCACTGAATTGACAAAAAGGACCACCTGTGAGTGCAATTGACAGAAATGACCACCTCCAGCCTGGTGGCAGCACCCCCAGGCGACACGTGGCACATGTCGTCGCTGGCTGTGGCGGCAGGCTCTTGCCGTCGTGTGCCGTGGCGGCACCTTTGCAAGCGACATTTTTTTGTTGTCGGTGAAATTTGCCATTGAGAAATTTTAAGAGAAAAAACATGAACAAGATCAATTGGATTGGTTAGTCTTCTCTGTAATTCTTTCCTGTTATGAGTTTATCTAGGATCATCATTATAGTTTGGGTACACTTATCTGTTGTAAATGCTCCTCCTCAACCCCGGCGACGAAGCTGCAGCGGGCTTCTATCCTCTCGAGTGACGAGCTTAGATGCCCGCCATCCGCGTCGCCTGAGGTGATTAGGCACTCTGTTCAGAAATATTAGGGAGTTACGCTGAGTTGTACCTCAATTCTGAAAATAAGGTTTTGCTGGGTTGTATGTCTATGGCACCTGTAACTAACTTTTAACTTCCTTTGTGTCTTAGAAGCTGAAAAAAACAAGTGTAGAAATTGTTGAGTTTGTGTCTTGAGTTTGTATTCTGATCTATATCGTGGTGAAAATAAAATACATGTTTGTATTATGCCAAATAGCATGCATCGTACGTTTTTATTGTTATTTGTATTCCTGCTCCTAGATAGTTGACATGCACCCTGGCTATGTTGTCAAACAGACTGCCTTATCTTATGAATGTTTTTTATCCTTAAACCTCTGAGCTATTTTAGAATGTGTGCGGTAATATCGATAGTCAAAAAAGCTGCCTTATCTTACGAATGCTCTTCACCCTTGCACCTCTAAATTAATGGTTTCCTCTTTCTCATGGGTGATCTAGGTTGGTATGTTGATACATATGGTTCCCATTCTTTGGTATTACTCTATTTTTCATAATAAATCACTTAATAGGCTGTGGCTGTTATAGTATGAACTGCTACTCACTTCGGCAAGTATTGATGGTCATGGTTTGATATATCAAGGCCAAGACCTGCTATATATCATTTAGAATCTCGGTATGACTGGATCAGCTTAGAAGCTACTCCAAATAACCATGCAGCAACACAGAACAAGAAAAAAAATCAAACAAGGCTAAAATGTTTACGCCATACAGGCGGCGAGGCGAAGCTCGCATGTCCATCTAGTGTTCTATGAAACTATGAGTAGTCCACCTGCACAGGAGGGATAAGTTGATCGATCCAAGGAAAGATATATCAATAATGGCAAAGAAATTATTCCTTGGAAAATTGACAATTGACAGGGAAACTGAACAAAATTTACACTACAATCTTTATTGGAAAAAAGCAACATGAACTTACAGGCTGTGTTGGCTCTGATCAACATCCCATGAAATCTGTACCGAGGGAGAGGGAGAGAGAGAGAGAGAGAGGGAGGGAGGGAGAGAGAGAGAGAGAGAGCTGGTCACCTGACAATGGGGCTGGGGAGCTCGTGAATATGAATAGACAAATTGTGGAGCAGCCAAGTACTGTATGTATAGACCTCATGCAAACCAAAAGTCATGGTCAATTACAGCATGAATGATCATGAATGAATTACAGCGGTTACAAACATTGCACTTTGGTGAGGACCAATTGACAGTAAATTTGGCCACCAAGCGACGACGGAAGATGACTGGTTCACTTGTTCTGACCTTTCGTTTTTCTTTTTCATTGGACTCATACCATCGGCTTGACTTGCCTTGTCACGATAGAGACAGTAAAATAGACGTATGGAGATGAGAATCCTACGGTTCTGGTTATACGATGATGTGGATGCTATGCATGCAAAGCTAGACAAATTAAATAGCCCTATAGTGGGGTTTTACCTTATAAGATATATAGATATGTTGCGATTACTAGAACAATCCGCATAGACTATAAGCATCGCCGCTGAAGATCTAATCTTACCGCACTTAAATCTTTGAACTTTGTCGTAAACAATCTTTTAACAAGTCGAGCTTCTTCAAGGATATTATATCCAAGTCTATTAATTTTATAGATCCATTTACTTTCAAAAAATATTTATTCCTTCAAAAGGTTTACCAAGCTCCAAGCTTGATTATAGATACTATCTTGGATTTCATGGCTCTTAGCCATTTGAACGGAGTCAGGGCCCATCATAGCTTCTTTGTATGTAGTTAGTTTATCATTGTTCAAAATCAATCATTTGTCCACAAATCATTTATTTGATCACAAAGTAAACCATACCTACAAGGTTCAATAGGTACTTGGATCTCCATGGCTATAAAACTTTGTAGACATGGGAGCCATGGTCGTCGTGGCCGCTTTCGGAATCATTTCCGATGCTGCGGTACTCTGATCATCATGCTCAGGTTCATCAACCTTATCAAGTTCCATTGTCCTCCCACTCAAATACTTCGCTAGAAACAATTTCTTGGAAATAAGCAAGAAACATCGACAAAAACTTTTGTCTTTGACTTCATAGTGGAAAGAATTCTCAATTTATTCTCTGGGATAACCAACAAAGACATTCATTCGATTTTTGTTGTAAACTCATTTACTTATGCTATGCATACCAAAACTTAAGAAAGAACTATTAGGATTTATACCCATGCCATAACTCATATGGTGTCATTTCAACGAATTATGATGACGCTCTATTGAGTGTAAAAGCGGTAGTCTCGATAAAGCATTAAAGCATAATCCACAAAATATAATGGCATTATTTTATTTTATCTCATCATTAATCCAACAAGGGTTGGATACGTCTTTCGAATACTCGATCATACCTATGGTGTTCCAAGAAACGTGAGTTGTGGAACAATTTCGTAACTCTCTTAGATGTTCGCTAAAACTCGTAATTCAAATATTTCCACCATGATCCAATCATAGATATTTGAATTTTCTATTGCGTTGATTTCCACTTCATGATGAACCTTATTTGAATCTATTCAAATGTTTCAAGCTTCTTCCTCGTTGAATAAATATTTCTATATATATACACTCAATTTATTGTTGAAAGTTTTCATGAAGTAGAAGAATCTTCCGCACACAACTATGCCCAATGAACCACATACATCATCATGTATGTTTCCACTAAGTTAGTTGCCCGTTCAACTCTTGGCCTATGAACAGTATTTCAGTCATTTTCTTTAGAAAAGATTTGCAATTGCCAAACGATTCAAAAATCAAATGATTCCATAAATCCATTTGCAAGGAGTTTCTTCATGCGTTCCTTTCTAACATGACCTAAATGGTTGTTCCACAAATAAGTGGAATTAAAATCATTTGCCTTATGACATTTTAGCGTAAGTGTTATGCATGTGTGTTTCACCATTAAGATTTATAATAACTTATCCATCGTAGATGGAGTACGGTCATAATTTGAACAACTTATTATTTTCATTTGACCAGAGAAAAATAACAATTATTAAGTTCTTTATGATAAATCTGAAAAGCTAGGTAGAATGCCAACGACGAACACAATAACACTTTATTTTGTTCCAGACGTGCATTATTACCACATTCCTTGGCAGTCACTTAGGCCATTGTATTCTTGTATTGCGTTGTGTATGACATCTCATACCAACCAATATGGTACAAATACCCAAGAATTCCATTGTGTGACCAATCAAAGAATACATTCATAACATGTATATCATCTATATACACCTGAGCTAGACTTTCTAGTCTTTTCCTTCTTTCTGCCAAAATCTCTTTGTAGTTTGCCTTTCGACTTTTATCATATTTCAGAAAACACTTCAACATCAATAACTTCTAGGCTTGTTGGTCAAATATCAATAACCTTGAGGTTCGCACTTTGAAGTTGATCATCACATGACAAGTGTTCCGGATTTCACTATTAGTAACTTTTTAATGTGATGAACAATTTCACTCATAATTTTATCCATCAAATCATGACAACTTCATGATGAAGCTACTATGGCTTACATGGATATGCGAATAACGTTAGTGCCCAACTAGTTGGAGGATCGGGACACCTACCGTCTTCAACCTTCGTGCATTCCCATAAAACTTATGAGTTTATGTAGTCTCACTAAATTATATTCTATTATCTTGCAATAAGGTCTTAGATATCGCATATATCTCACACCTTGCTTATTTCTGAAAACAAACTTTTCAGCTCCTTACTTTTAAAA
Source organism: Lolium multiflorum (assembly GCA_030979885.1). NCBI lineage: Eukaryota > Viridiplantae > Streptophyta > Magnoliopsida > Poales > Poaceae > Lolium > Lolium multiflorum. Next base: position 171,449,157 of record CM061753.1, on the reverse strand, counting down.
TGGATTTGAACATCAAGTTTCACGGAGACAAGATAATTTTGGATACTAATTGAAACCATTGATTTTCGAATCAGCAATTTGAGGATTACCAAAAGTTTCCAATAATGACTTAATCATTTATTGATTCTTTAACGATACAGTACCAGTCCGTAAAGTTGCTTGTCAGATTTAACAGTGTTTCTATCTTAATTACAAGCCTAGCGTAAAGTAGAAACGGATGCCAATTCTACAAAATTTAGTTCGAATACAATTTAAACTTTGTTCGAGATAAAATGAGTTTACTATTAATTCTTAAATTAACTAGGTGAACTCCCACTCAAAACAACATCCCTCATGTTGCCTTAGTGATTACACGAACCAAATCCACTACACCAAGTCCGATCATCACGAGAGATGATGTAGCTTCAGTGGCGAACATCAACATGTTCATCATATCATCTATAGGATTCATGCTTAACCTTTCGGTTTGACGTGTTCCGAGGCCATGTCTGTACATGCTAGGCTTGTCAAGTTAAACCTTAGTTTCCGCATGTGCAAATCTGGCTTGCACCCGTTGTATGCACACGTTGAGTCTATCACACCGATCATCACGTGATGCTTCGAAACAATGAGTCTTAGCAACGGTGCTAACTAAGGACAAACACTTTATTATCTTGCCTTTTATTGAGAGGGATCATCTTATAATGCTACTGTCACGATCTAAGCAATACAAGATGCATAAAAAGGATTAACATCACATGCAATTCATAATTTGATATGATATGGCCCTTTTATCTCGCGCCTTTGATCTTCATCTCCAAAGCACGAGCATGACCTCCATCATCAATGGGCATGATCTCCATCATCGTCGGCATGGCGTCAAGGTCAATGGTGCCATCTTCATGGTTGTCCATCATGTGTAGCAACTATTACAACTACTTTGAAATACAACTACTACATGAAATATAAAGACAACCATAAGGCTCCTGCCGGTTGCCACAATACAATAATGATCATCTCATACATCAAATATATTCACAATCACATCATGGCCATATCACATTACCAAACCCTGCAAAAACAAGTTAGACGCCTCTAATTTGGTTTGCATATTTTACGTGGTTTAGGGTTTTCGAGTAAGATCCGATCTACCTACGAACATGAACCACAATGCTGATACAAGTGTTTTCAATTGAAACTTGTAAATTGAATCTTAACTATGGTGGGAGAAACTGACACCTGCAAAGCCACTTATGCAATACAAGTTGCATGTCAAGCATGGAGCAAGTATCTTGAACGCGGTCATGTAAGGTTAGCCTGGGCCGCTTCATCCCACCATCCCGCAAGATGCAAAGTACACGATAAACAAGAGACAACAAAAGCATCAACGCCCACAAAACCATTATGTTCTACTCGTGCAACCAATCTATGCATAGACACGGCTCTGATACCACTGTAGGGATTCGTAGCATAGAAAACAAAAATATTCCTACCGCAAGAACGAATAACAAGCCAAGATCTAATCTAGTAGATGGTAGCAACGAGATGAGATCATCATACCCTCGAAGATCTCTAAGCGTTAATGAGATAAATCTCGTGGTTGATGTAGTCGATCACCTGCCGCATTCAAAAGCGCGTAGAAGATCTTGACGGTGCCACAATCGGGAAGCACCTCCGCACTCGGTCACACGTACGGTGTCGATGAAGACCTACTTCTCCCCATTCCAGCGGGCAGCGGAAGTAGTATATCCTCCTCGGAATCCTGGCAGCACGATGGCGTGGTGGCGGTGGTGGTGGAGAAATCCTGTAGGGCATCGCCGTAGCCGTGCAAGAGGGAGGCGGAGGAAGGGGCGGCTAGGGTTTGGGGAGAGGGAGCTTGGGCTGCGACTTGTACAGCTCTTGGTGACAAGGGATTAACTTGTCAATGCCTACAAGTTGTAGACTTGGGTTTCGCGGAAAGTAGAGGGCAAGTAGATCTCGAAGGTTTCAGCTGATAAGGTGCTCGACTGCTAAAAACTTGGGTTGTGTTGACAATGAGATTGATTCTTTCTTTGTCCCTTGACTCCCCCTTATATAGGAGGCGGAGCCGAGGATTTCGTGATACACAAGTTGCAAATACCGGGAGAATCTTTGAGTTCGTCCCGTATAGTTACAAAACTCTCTATTCCTAATCTATCTCTATTTTCCATAGTCAATGCTTCAATGGGCTTCTGGGATTCATAAACTTCGGGTCGCGGGCCTTCAGTAAACCCCGGGTACCATCTTCGGCAGGCCCATCCGGGATGCCTATGTCAGTAGCCCCCGAGATTTTGCTTGAATCGTAGACTCGAGTAAAATCTCCATCGTACAATTAATCCATAAATTCTTCAGATTATCACAACAATTTATTCGAGACATACGTATTTTGTAGAGGGATAATGGTGAATGGGGCTGGTTAATCTGACGGATCAGGTACCAGTTAACTGCTCTCGTGGCAAACCCGCAAAAACCTACTTCAAGGTCAAGTCCCTGGACTTGACCTCGGAATACTGGCGTAATTCGACATGTGCCGCTTTAGGACTTAGTCATGAATCAAATTCCAGTCATATTTATAAAGTCCGTAGCGCATCCGCTAGGAATATTTCTTCGCATCTGTTGGCACGGAAAAAAGTAGCAGAGCGCATTCGGGTGCGATACCACGCCACACAGGACAGAACCTGGGGTCTTACCTTCGTAAAGTACGTATTACGGCATCTAGAGGTTTTACCGCGGCGGACAGGCTCTAGGAATATATTGTCGAGTACCTTTATCGGCTGCTGGAATAGCCAATTTCCTCGAGTTATATAATGATAATATCTTGATTCTCCGGATGGGAGTACATGACGAGTTATATATAACTCGAAGATGTACGACGATAATCGTTCGTCTTATATTTTGTCTTTTTCAACCTTTTCTTATGCATATTCTATCGGGTGCGCGACCAGCGCTCCCGATGGGAGTAGCCCCCGAGGCTACAGTCGAGTATTTATACTTGGCTGTAGGCTCAACTCTCATTACCTTGAAACGTCTCTATATTTCTGTCCTCCATATTATCCTCTTATCAGAAGTATAAAAAATGCTTCTGATAAGAGTAGCCCCCGAGCATTTGACCAAATACTTGTATTTGATCATAGGCTCCCGAAGTTTCTTTGTTGGAACAGCCGACACTTTCATGTCGCCATGTTTAAGAAAACCAGTCGACATTTCTTATATGCCGACGTCATTGCTGACGAAAGCCACGACCCATGCGTTGGAAAGGCGCGTCTCATGTCACTTCTCTGAAACGTGGGTCCAAAGCTCTGCGCGATCGACACGTTGCGCAAGTGGGGGACACACGTCCTCCACAATTTCCGGCACGCGCGCCGTAACTCCTGTCCAGTAACTTCACACTGAAAAGACTATTGTACCCTTGTAGACATGTGTAAAGCGTAAGATCCATTTCCTTTTCATCCAACGGTACGACGAATCGGTTCCTCGCTATAAATCTGCCTCTTCGTCCTCATTCTCCCCCTTCGCTGCGCCGCTCATCTTTCTCCTCTCTCCAGTTCCGCCATTGCCATCCCCAAGCTCCTCACGCTCGTGCTTCCAATCACCCTCTTTCTCCACCAAAGCTTGTTTACATGCCGCGGCGCACGAAGCTGACCAGGCACACCGCTCCAGGGACCAACGCGCCGATGGAAAAGGTGGAGATCTCTGGGTGGGAGAGATCTAAGATCTCAAACCAGGACCAGAAGACCCTCAAGAAGCTTGGCCTGCTGAAGAAGCAGGACTCATTCGCGGCCTTTCCAACCCTGGCGACGAAAGCTTCCTGCATCCGCCGATTGGATACCGGGTAACTTTTATCGACCACCTCATTCGCGGCCTTTCCACCCTATCCACGAGTTCCTTTATGGCCTTCTCTTTTTTACGGGATTCAGCTGCACCAGCTGACTCCTAGCTCCATCCTCCATATCTCGATTTTCATCACTTTGTGCGAGTGCTTCCTCGGGACCCACCCTCATTGGGGCTTGTGGAAGCGTATTTTCTATCTCCGGCGCAACAACTCCCGCAATGCCGTCTACAATGTGGGCGGCGTTTGCATCTGCGTCTGATGTCTACTCACGCTTCTTTTCCTGTAGACAGTGTTGGGCCTCCAAGAGCAGAGGTTTGTAGAACAGCAGCAAGTTTTCCCTTAAGTGGATCACCCAAGGTTTATCGAACTCAGGGAGGAAGAGGTCAAAGATATCCCTCTCAAGCAACCCTGCAATCACGATACAAGAAGTCTCTTGTGTCCCCAACACACCTAATACACTTGTCAGATGTATAGGTGCACTAGTTCGGCGAAGAGATAGTGAAATACAAGTAGTATGGATGTATATGAGTGTTAATAGCAATCTGAATAAAATATGGTAGCGAGTAAACATGCAACATAACATTAAGTAAGCGGTGTTTGCAGTATTGGAAACAAGGCCTAGGGATCATACTTTCACTAGTGGACACTCTCAACATTGATCGCATAATAAATAATAACTTCTCTCATTTGTGCTACATACACTCTTTTGTTGGATGACAAACACCAGTCGTTGTGTAGGGCTACAAGAGCACCTCAATGCCGGAGTTAACAAGCTCCACTACATTCGATGTTCATATTTAAATAACCTTAGAGCATAATAGATCTTTGCAAAATAAACCGAGAACTAACATAGCATACACACTGTCCACATTACACTATGAAAGGAGGAATAGATCACATCAATACTATCATAATGACAATTAACTCCACAACCTACAAGAGATCATGATCATAGCCTACGACAAGAACCACACGGTGCACACACTAGCACCTTTACACCATGCAGGAGGAATAGACTACTTTAATAACATCACGTGAGTAGCACATAACTAGTAGCGATACAAAGCTCATATGAATCTCAATCATGTAAGGCAGCTCATGAGATCATTGTATTGAAGTACATAGGAGAGAGATTAACCACATAGCTACCGGTACAGCCCTTAGCCTCGATGGAGAACTACTCCCTCCTCATGGGAGACAGCATCGGTGATGAAGATGGCGGTGGTGTCGATGGAGGAGCCTTCCGGGGGCACTTCCCCGTCCCGGCGGCGTGCCGGAACAGAGACTCCTGTCCCCCAGATCTTGGCTTCGCGATGGCGGCGGCTCTGGAATGTTTCTCCTACCGTGGCTTATTTTTTTAGGGTTTTCACGTCAGGGGATTTATATAGGCGAAAGGGCAGCCTCGGAGGGGACCTGGGGCCACCAGACCATAGGGGGGCGCGCCCCAGCCCTAGGCCGTGCCGCCTGGTGGTGTGGCCCCCCTGGCTCGTCTCCGACTCTTCTTTGATGTTCTGGAAGCTCCCGGGAAAATAAGATCTTGGGCGTTGATTTCGTCCAATTCCGAGAATATTTCCTTACTAGGATTTCTGAAACCAAAAACAGGAACTGGCACTTCGGCATCTCGTCAATAGGTTAGTTCCGGAAAATGCATCAAAACGATATAAAGTGTGAACAAAACATGTAGGTATTGTCATAAAACAAGCATGAAACATCAGAAATTATAGATACGTTGGAGACGTATCAAGCATCCCCAAGCTTAGTTCCTACTCGCCCTCGAGTAGGTAAACGATAACACAAATAATTTCTGAGGTGACATGCTACCATCATAATCTTGATCAACATTATTGTAAAGCATATGACATGAATGGAGTGATTCAAAGCAATGATCTATAGTTTGCTAACAAATAGATAACATATAGCAAAACTTTTCATGAATAGTACTTTCAAGATAAGCATCAAAAAGTCTTGCATAAGAGTTAACTCATAAAGCAATAAATTCAAAGTAAAGGTATCGAAGCAACACAAAGGAATATATAAGTTTCAGTAGTTGCTTTCAACTTTCAACATGCATATCTCATGGATATTTGTCAACACAAAGTAATATGATGAATGCAAATAAGCAAGTATGTAAGAATCAATGCACATTTGACACAAGTGTTTGCTTCTAAGATGGAAGGAAATGGGTAAACTGACTCAACAATAAAGTAAAAGATAGGCCCTTCGCAGAGGGAAGTAGGGATTAAATCATGTGCTAGAGCTTTTCAAGTTTTGAAATCATATAGAGAGCATAAAAGTAAAATTTTGAGAGGTGTTTGTTGTTGTTAACGAATGGTAATGGGTACTCTAACTACCTTATCAACCAGACTTTCAAGAGCGGCTCCCATGAAGGACGTTATCTCTACCAGCAAGGTAGATCATCCCTCTTCTCTTTTGTTTACACATGTACTTTAGTTTTATTTATTAGATGACACTCCCCCAACCTTTTTCTTACACAAGCCATGGCTAACCGAATCCTCGGGTGCCTTCCAACATTCACATACCATGGAGGAGTGTCTATTTGCAAATTTAAGTTGCTTACTGATAGATCAGAGCAAAACATGTGAAGAGAATTATTAATGCAAGTTAATTAATTGGGCCTGGGAACCCCATTGCCAGCTCTTTTTGCAAAATTATTGGATAAGCGGATGAAGCCACTAGTCCATTGTGAAAGTCTGTCATAAGTAAATGACAAGATCGAAAGATAAAACACCACATACTTCCTCATGAGCTATAAAACATTGACACAAATAAGAGATAATAACTTTTGAATTGTTTAAAGGTAGCACATGAAGTATTTACTTGGAATGGCAGGAAATACCACATATTAGGTAGATATGGTGGACACAAATGACATAGGTTTTGGCTCAAGGTTTTGGATGCACGAGAAGCATTTCCTCTCAGTACAAGGCTTTGGCTAGCAAGGTTGTTTGAAGCAAACACAAGTATGAACCGGTACAGCAAAACTTACATAAGAACATATTGCAAGCATTATAAGACTCTACACTGTCCTCCTTGTTGCTCAAACACTTTTACCAGAAAATATCTAGACCTTAGAGAGACCAATCATGCAAACCAAATTTCAACAAGCTCTACAGTAGTTCTCCATTACTAGATTTAAACTACATGATGCAAGAGCTTAAACATGACTTATGAGAGCTCAAAACAATTGCCAAGTATCAAATTATTCAAAACCATATGAAGCATTTTCTGATTCCAAGCAAAATAACAACAAGTGAAGCGATCAACTTTCGCCCTTGAACATTAAAAGTAAGAATGAAGAACACTAGTGTTCATATGAAAAAGCGGAGCGTGTCTCTCTCCCACATGAGCATGAATTTATTCAGAGAATGAAAATAACAAAACGAAAACAAAAGCACACGACGCTCCAAGTAAAGTACATAAGATGTGTTGAATAAAAATATAGTTTCAATAGAAGAAACCTGATAAGCTGATGAAGAAGGGGATGCCTTGGGCATACCCAAGCTTAGACGCTTGAGTCTTCTTGAAATATGCAGGGATGAACCACTGGGGCATCCCCAAGCTTAGGCTTTTCAGTCTTCTTGATCATATATCACCCTCTTCTCTTGACCCTTGAAAACTTCCTCCACACCAAACTTTAAGCAAACTCATTAGAGGGTTAGTAATAAAAAATTCACATGTTCAGAGGTGACACAATCATTCTTAACACTTCTGGACATTGCACAAAGCTTCTAAAAGTTAATGGAACAAAGAAACTCATTCAACATAGCAAAAGCGGCAATGCAAAATAAAAGGCAGAATCTGTCAAAAACAGAACAGTCCGTAAAGACGAATTTTGCAGGGGCACTTAACTTGCTCAAACGGAAAAACTCAAAACTAATGAAAGTTGCGTACATATCTGAGGATCACACACGTAAATTTGCAGAATTTTTTGATTTTTTTACAGAGACTGCGAATTCGTGACAGACAGCAATGCTGTTTCTGCAGCAATCCAAATCTAGCATCAACTTTACCATAGAGACTTTACTTGGCACAAAAACATGATAAGGAGAGGTTGCTACAGTAGTAAACAACTTCCAAAACTCAACAAAACAAAAATTGCTGTAGTAAAATAAACACATGGGTTATCTCCCAAGAAGTTCTTTCTTTATAGCCATTAAGATGGGCTCAGTAATTTTAATGATACTCTCGCAAGAAAGAAGAGTTGAAGCAAAAGAGAACATCAAGAAGCAAATTCAAAACACATTTAAGCCTAACCCACTTCCTATAAAAAGGAATCTTGTACACAAATAAATTCATGAAGAACAAAGTGACAAGCATAGGAAGGCAACACAAGCGCAATTTCAAGATTCTCAACATAAAGAGGGGAAACTTAATATTATTAAGATGCATATAACCATGTTTCCCTCTCTCATAATAACTTTCAGTAGCATCATGAACAAACTCAACAATATAACTATCACATAAAACATTCTTGTCATGAGCCACATGCATAAAATTATTACTCTCCACATAAGCATAATCAATTTTATTAGTTGTAGTGGGAGCAAATTCAACAAAGTAGCTATCATTATTATTCTCATCAAGTGTAGGAGGCATAGTATAATCATAATAACATTTACTCTCCATAGTAGGCGGCACCAAAAGACCACTATCATTATAATCATCATAAATAGGAGGCAAAGTATCATCAAACAAAATTTTCTCCTCAATGCTTGGGGGACTAAAAATATCATGCTCATCAAAACCAGCTTCCCCAAGCTTAGAATTTTCCATATCATTAGCAACAATGGTGTTCAAAGCGTTCATACTAATATCATTGCTACTAGCATGCAAATAAGATTCCATAGGTTTTTTAATTTTCGCAGCAAACAATCCATGTCTTAACTCAGGAAATAGAATAAGAAGCTCACTGTTGCTTTCCATTATGCCTAACTAGTGTAAACAAGAAACCAAAAGATGCAATTGCAGGATCTAAAGGAAATAGCTTCGAGCACTCACACACCGGCAACAATGCTAAGAAATAACTTAGTAGTCGGAGGATGTGAATACCTTTTACCTTACCTCAACGGCGCCAGAAAATAGCTTCATGTCTACTCACGCTTCTTTTCCTGTAGACAGTGTTGGGCCTCCAAGAGCAGAGGTTTGTAGAACAGCAGCAAGTTTTCCCTTAAGTGGATCACCCAAGGTTTATCGAACTCAGGGAGGAAGAGGTCAAAGATATCCCTCTCAAGCAACCCGCAATCACGATACAAGAAGTCTCTTGTGTCCCCAACACACCTAATACACTTGTCAGATGTATAGGTGCACTAGTTCGGCGAAGAGATAGTGAAATACAAGTAGTATGGATGTATATGAGTGTTAATAGCAATCTGAATAAAATATGGTAGCGAGTAAACATGCAACAGAACAGTAAGTAAGCGGTGTTTGCAGTATTGGAAACAAGGCCTAGGGATCATACTTTCACTAGTGGACACTCTCAACATTGATCGCATAATAAATAATAACTTCTCTTATTTGTGCTACATACACTCTTTTGTTGGATGACAAACACCAGTCGTTGTGTAGGGCTACAAGAGCACCTCAATGCCGGAGTTAACAAGCTCCACTACATTCGATGTTCATATTTAAATAACCTTAGAGCATAATAGATCTTTGCAAAATAAACCGAGAACTAACATAGCATACACACTGTCCACATTACACTATGAAAGGAGGAATAGATCACATCAATACTATCATAATGACAATTAACTCCACAACCTACAAGAGATCATGATCATAGCCTACGACAAGAACCACACGGTGCACACACTAGCACCTTTACACCATGCAGGAGGAATAGACTACTTTAATAACATCACGTGAGTAGCACATAACTAGTAGCGATACAAAGCTCATATGAATCTCAATCATGTAAGGCAGCTCATGTAACACCCCAAATTTCAATAAAAGAAAATTAGAAGAATTCCAGAAAGTAAAATTTCAAACCAACAAAAACTTTTTCTTACATATAGTACCATGCATAGGACTTGTGCATTTGAGTGATATGCCATGAGGCTTGTTACCTTGTGTATATGCTAAACCCTAAAAACCCTAATGTGATCAAGTGAAGATCACCAAGAAAATAAAATGAAATAAAATAAAACCAATTGCTAAAACCCTAAAACCCTCACATAGACATTATGCCATTTTCATAAATTTTGACCCTAGACCAAATTGATATTCATCATTAGTTGAAATACATTACTAAACTCATATTACAACTTTGTGAATCATAGAAACACCCATTAAATCAAATTCAAATAAAAATGGAGGTCACATAGAATAATGGTCAAATCTGCCCATTATAATCTGGTCACCACTTTGAGCCCCTGTATTTCAAAATTCTCAAACTAAAATCTTTCCACTCTTTGCATGTCATCCAAGACAACATCAAGATGAACACTTTTTGTAAAAACCACCATGCCAAATTATTTATAGATCCATAACTATGCTCACCCAAAGTGGCAACATTTTACAAAAATCAACAATCTCACACTTAGCATTTTTGAGAGTTCTTGGAATTTAAAAATTCCACCATCACCTCAAAACCTCTCTGGTCATTTACAACTTATATCAACACTCACAATTCAAAAACTTTCACCATTTGAATATTTTCGAATTTGGTTATTTTTGCATTTTACAAAATTGGGCACTATTTGCAACTATTGCAAATAGTGATCTACCTCAACCTAATCTACCCAAACCTAACCTACTGGTTCCCCTGCCCCCTCTCACCATCAAGGAACCACAGCAACCCTAAGGGAAGAGGCTCACCGGCCATGGCCATGGCCATGCTCACCCATGCCGGCCATGCCGTGCCTCCTCTCTTCTCCTTCCCCCATCTCTGTAGCCCTGATGCCCTGGCACTCCACCTCGCTCCCCTAGCAACGCCTAGCATGCCCATTGTCGAGGAGGAGGCCGACCCTGGCCGGCCGACGCGCGCACTGGACGTGCTCACCATGCCGGTGCTGTCGCGCATGGACATGCGCGGGCACGCCCTGGACACGCGCCGCGCGGCCACCACACGCCAGCCCTGGACCCCCTTCGAGCGAGACGAGCATCAGCACGCCACCGACGCCGCCCGACACGCTCACCCACGCTGCCCTGGACCGCCGCCGCCGGAGACGACGACCGCGTCGTGCCGTTGCCGCGACAGTACACGCATGCGCCCGACCAAGTTAGGCACCGCCCCGCGTCGCCGTTGACGCTCAGAGGACCGCCACGACACGCTGAACAGCGCCGCGTCGCCGCCTAGCTCGCTAGACCACCGGAGACGCCGCGCCCATGTCGCCATCGCCGCAGCACCCACGGCCACTCGCTGGCCTATAAAAGGAGACGCCCATTTGACGATCCGAGCACACCAGCACCTTCCCCTCTTCTCCCTCGACCGCCTGAGCCACTCCACCGTCGACATTAGCCACCGTAGCTCGCCAATCGCCACCTCACTGCCGAGCGCCGCCGCGGAAGCTCGTCGTCGATTGGAGCCACCCCAGGACGAGCCGCTGCTACCAGGAGGACCGCCGTCGTCTACACCTTCGTCGAGCATATTGCCAACCCCTCGCCGGAGTCCAGGTGACCCTCCGACCCCCTACCCGAGCCGCGCCGGCGAGCTCTTCTCCTCGTCGACGACGATGGACGTGATCCGTCGGATCACGATCTGATCGTGCGTCCCACGTCGCCCCGTACCGATTCGGGTGCGGTGAGCCGCTGACAGGCCAGCCCCACCCTGTCAGGCAGCCCACGCGTCGGTGGACCGTGGTGGGCTGGCTTGGGCCCTTGTTAATTCGTTTGGCCCGTTAGCTTTTCCCGCCGGCCCTTTAATTCAAATTTCATTTAAATGATTTAGTTGAATTACCCCACTGGACCCAACTTTGAAATTGCATAGAAATTGTTTGGCTTGGCCAAATTTAACAAATTTTATATATTTGGAAAGCTATTAAAATTGTCTACAATATGCCACTGGTCTCATGACCAGATTCGTTGTAGAATTAATTCGACAAAAATAACAAGGCAGGGACTTTTCCCTACTCAATTAATTATTAAAAATCAAATAAAATAGATATTAAGTTAGTTCCAACTCTGGTAGTTCACATATTACTTACACAAATTGATTATGCAATAAAATGGTGTGGTCACCTTGCATGATCATGCCCTAGTTTAAGTAGTGGACAATATGGCTATTTTTCCCTAAATGGTATTGTCCAAAAATATTAGTAATTCATATGGGAGCTTTTCTTCCATTTAAATCTTGTCATGAACAATCCAATATGAGGTGAAGACTCTGATCATAAAAATCTCATATGGTTTGTTGATGATATTAAATCATTACCATGTTAGAATTAAATTGTATGGGGTGCTACACCCCATTTAAATCATTTTCTCAAAATGATAAGTGTGAAGAGGTTGACTTGGGTCAACCTAGGTCACCTATTATACATAAGAGAAATTAAATCCTAAAAAGATAATGAGAGGAAATTATTTCTCTGAATAATTCAAAAGTAACATTTAAGATTATTATGAGAGGAAATTATTTTTCCTAATTAATAAGAAAAACCCATCCACCAACATAATAGTGATATGTGATGCTAGTTTAATTTGTGTGAATCATGTGTGTGCTTAGTTTAGTAAATAGATTGGTGTGATGATTGTGTATCCCGTATTCGTATTTTAGACGCTAGTACCGAGGAGTACCCAGAGGAGGAGGAGGTCTACTGTCAGGAGAAGAAGACCACTTTGACCAGTTTCCCAACCAAGGCAAGATAATACTCTTGCAAGTGTTAGCTCATCCTGAGCCAAGCACCACCCATTTACTTTATATTATGAGCCTAATTCCCAGTTTTATTTTAAGTTTTACTTACGGTTATTTTGTACTATTGATTCGTAATTCCATAGGGTAAATGTTAGATTAGTACAAGAGTATCAAAGTTAGCCTAGGAGCAAAGCAAATTACTTAGCACCCCTCATCCTTAGATGCTAGTGCTAAATTAAACATGACTACTCTAGATGGGAACATGTGTGGTGAAATGTTGAAATGACTTTTGAAGGTGAATATGACCAAGAGAAGATGGTGATTTTTGATTAAAAACTAGTATTGGTTTGGATGCGATACCTTTCCAATTATTGAGTACCCCCACAATACCTGATTATGGGTAGGGCTTAACTAGAAGTTTATGTATCTTAGTATGAGTTCCCTCTGAACACACATCATAGGGGTTATGCCGAGGCTGCCTCCGTTGTTGGTGAATGATGTGAATTGAAGGTGAATTGTACGGCCAAGCCCTGTGCAGTTCCCAGGATGACAGTTGGTCATCACTGGGAGGCCAAGCTCATGGGGAGAGGTGCTCATACTAGGGTTAGTAAATGAAAGGTTATGGTTGATGATCCGCGTACTGTGTTACGATGATTCGGGGAAATCCCGACGGATGAAATCAAATGTTGTGGCACAAGTGTGCAACCTCTGCAGAGTGTAAATCTATTCGAATAGCCGTGTCCACGGTTACGGACGGTTGGAAAGGCCATACAGTTTCCAGTATTAGAATTTGATCATGTTGTTGAAATAAATGGTGAATGGTGACTTGATTATATTGAAAACACAACAGAGTTGTGGGAATGACACTGATGTTCCCACTTGAGTTAGTTAGTATATGAATAAGTCTTTAGTAAATACTTGTGAACTAAAACTAGCTTGATGCAAAGAAACTAGAGCTTAGCACCCCCTTACTAGAAATGTTAGCACTTACACTAGTATTAGTTTGCGAGTACATCAAGTACTCACGGCTGTGTCCCTGGCTATTCAAATGGCCAGACTATGAAGAGGAGCAGCAGTACGAGGAGGACGGTCAGCAGGAAGTCTACAACAACTAGGAGTCTGCTAACGTCAAGCGTTGGCCTGTGGACTATAGAGTCCTTGTATCTTACGCTTCCGCTATGAACTTATGTTTGTTCGTTGACCAGTTCGTTGATCGTTAGATCAACTATTTGTGTAATATGGATCATGTGATTCCAATTTGTAAGACTTTATGAGTGGTAATGAATGATGACTGTGATACTTAACTATTATGCCTCGCAACAACAATATTCCTGGGATTGCGATGTATGACATAATAGGCATCCGGACTTAAAAATCCGGGTGTTGACAAGTTGGTATCAGAGCCATTGTTTGACCTTAGGAGACCCTAGTTTAGAATGGACGTCCTGAAAAATTTAGTTTCAAAAAGGGAATGAAGTATTTCTGAAAAACTAAGTCTATGTCTTCTCCTTAAAGTCCGTTGAAAAATAAGAAGTCATGTTCTTCCTTAAGAAATATACCTAAAATTTTGCCACACTTAGTCACATCTCTAACTTACTCATCCATTTCACTTTCAGATGGAGCCCTACGTCCAGACGGAGACCTACGACCTGGAGAACGGAGGAAGTCTGGTGTTCGAGCGCGACTTGTACCTTGTGTCCGAGAGGCTCGAACGCCCACCTCCCAAGTTCCATGGAGTCCGGATCCACGACACCCCCACCGGGGAACAGCAGTGGATGATCACCGCTGACTTGAAGGGAAGTTCGGAGCCTCCCGTCTCGGAGAGGATCCTTTTCTCCTTCAAGGCATGCAACTGGCCGGACGGGCTTGCTCACGCTCTTCAGGAGGGACTTGCTCGGGTGTGCGGACAGCACATCGCCGCACTCCGGGGAAGCCGCTTCGCCTACTTCGCCAGGCACGACACCATGGGAGAACCCATGGCACCCTCTTCGCACCCGGTGCTCATGATTCATGTGGGGCATCTGGACTTGATGCTTCATGAGACCCGGAAGGACCTGGAGCGGACGCGGGTTCACAACCAGCACGCCCAGATGACTGTGGCTCACCATGCCGAAGCTATCCGGATGCTCGCCAAGGACCGCAAGTTACTCCGCCTGCAGCGCGCCAAGAAGGATGCCACTATCCGCCGCCTTCGCGAGAAGATCCGCACTTTGGAGGTGACTGTTCGTACCCAGCAGGACCAGATCCAGGAGCTGGAGGAGGATGGAGAGGACATTCAGGGAGGTGATGACTTCCTGAGTGACGACAACGACTTTGAGGATGATGAGTTCACTGATGAGGAGGACTACGCGTTTCTGGAGCCCGAGGAGGATGGGATCATCACCATCGATGTGGACATTGATATCGAGGGGTAGTTGCACTAGATCACATGTGTAGGAATGGCTTGTACCCCGTCCTTTGTATCGTAGCATGAAGGGTTCTTAAAACCCTGGGTATGAGTATGTATCCGGTCCCTTGTATCGTAGAAGGAAGAAGAAGGGTTCTTAAAACCCTTAGTGTGTTAGCTTGTAATCTGTGATGCTTGCTATGAATGAATGAATGTTTGTGTGTTATATGCATCATCAAAAGTCTTTAAAGTTTAAAAGTTACCCAAAAATAAGCCATAGAAAATTCCCTCTTATCTCATGATCTATCTATCTGTTCAGATGGCTCACCGCAACGCGAACTCAGATGCGATGATGCAACTGCAGACCCTGATGGCAGACAGGGAGACAGATCGAGCTGAACGTCAAGCCAGCCTCGCAGCACTGCAACAGTTAGCCAACAACCAGCAGGGCCATGGACACCATGACCATCCAGGATCCAAACTCAAGAATTTCCAAAACACCAACCCACCTGTTTTCAGCAAGACTGAAGAACCCTTAGATGCAGATGATTGGCTGCAAACCATGGAGAATAACTTGGAAGTAGCTGGAGTGGATGAGAATGAGAAAGTGCTGTTTGCTACGCACTACTTAGCAGGACCAGCAAGAGCTTGGTGGACCAGCGCCCGTGCATTAAATGCCGGACAGATGATGACTTGGGCTGACTTTAAGCTCAAGTTTAGCAAGTACCATGTACCCCAGGTTTGATCAAGAAGATGAGGGATGAATTCCGGGAACTGAAGCAAGGCCGGATGTCGGTGGTAGAATACCGCGACAGGTTCCTCACCCTGTCAAGGTACGCCCCCGATGAAACCGACACCAATGAGAAAAGGAAGGAGAGATTCCTGAACGGCTGCACGACGAGATGCAGACAGTACTGGTCAACATTCCCTTTGCTGACCTTGAAGCCTTAGTGGATTCTTCCATCCAAATGGAAGGCAAGTTGCACCAGGCCAATGAAAACCGCAAGCGCCGCATGATGAATCAGAGTGGGCCCAGCAATGCCCCGAGATATCGCCCTAGCTCAAGCAGTGGTTTCGCCCCCAGAAACAACAAGCCCCAGAACCAAGTGTCGCGCCCCGGATTTCAGAACCGGAGCGGAGGAAACCCAAGGCCAGGAGGCCCCCACCACAACAGCAACAACCCCAACTCCTATGTGCACCACAACAGCAACTTCAACCGCGCTCCGCCGCGAGCCCCCAACACCAACAACAACAACACCAACACTGCACCAAGGACCGGGAGCAATGCTATTCCGGTTGGAACCAAAGATAAGTCCACAATCACCTGCTATGAATGTGGAGTGGTGGGACACTTCTCCAATGAGTGCCCCAAAAGGCTGGCCAAGCTCGCCGGCAACACCGCTGCACCTGCTCAGCAGCAACGCCGTGTCTCCACCGGCAAGAAGTTCGCCCCCAACAACCCGCACAACCGCGGAGGTCGCCTCTACCACATGAACGCCGAGGAAGCCCAGGAAGCTCCAGATGTGGTGCTGGGTATGTTCTCTGTTAACTCAATACCAGCAAGAGTGTTGTTTGATTCCGGAGCATCACATTCATTTGTTACCGAAGATTTTGTGAGCACTAGTAAGATTCAACCAATCAGCTTGAAACATGTCATGATAGTTCAAATACCTGGATCAACAACTAAAGCTAGAAAATTTTGCAAAGAAGTACCCATCAGAATTCAAGAAATAATGTTTTTTGCAAACTTAATTGTTCTGGGAACAAAAGGATTGGAAGTAGTACTAGGAATGGATTGGATGGCGAAACATCATGGATTGATAGACTGCGCCAGGAAGGCCATCACCATGACTAGTAGCACCGGAATAACACTAGAGCATGTGTCTGAAAAACTCCCCAGAAATTTCACTTGCAACCAAGGAGTAGCCAAACCAACTCTGGATCAGATCAGGGTCGTTTGTCGATACGCTGATGTGTTTCCGGATGATCTACCCGGTATGCCCCGGATCGGGATATCGAGTTTATCATTGAGTTAATTCCTGGAACAGGACCGATAGCCCAGAGAGCCTATAGCATGAACCCGGCAGAATTGAGAGAACTAAAGAAGCAACTGGATGATATGTTGCACAAGGGTCTGATTCGACCAAGTTCGTCGCCTTGGAGATCACCAGTTTTATTTGTGGATAAGAAAGATGGTGCCAATCGGTTATGTACGGATTATCGTAAACTTAACGATGTCACCATCAAAAACAAATACCCCTTGCCAAAGATAGAAGACCTGTTTGACCAGCTAGCCGGTGCCACAGTATTCTCCAAGATTGACCTTAGGACTGGCTACCATCACTGAAGATCCGTGCAACGGATATCCCAAAGACTGCCTTCACCACCAGATATGGACTGTATGAGTACAATGTCATGTCATTTGGATTGACCAATGCCCCCGCCTATTTCATGAACCTCATGAACAAGGTCTTCATGAACTTTTTGGATAAGTTTGTCGTTGTTTTCATCGATGACATTCTTATCTACTCCAAAACCGAAGAGGAACATGAACAACACTTGGAAATAATCCTAGAAACCCTGAGGCAGCACAAGTTATATGCCAAGTTTAGTAAGTGTGAGTTTTGGTTGAAGGAGGTAGGATTCCTGGGACATATATTGTCCGCAGGAGGAATTGCTGTAGATCCCGCCAAGATCAAGACTGTCACAGAATGGAAAGCCCCAACCACTCAGACCGAGGTCCGTGCATTTCTCGGATTAGCGGGATATTACCGCCGATTCGTGGAAGGATTTTCCAGCATAGCCCGACCCATGACTCAACTGCTGAAGAAGGACAAGAAGTTTGAATGGACTGCCAAATGTGAAGAAAGTTTCCAACAGCTCAAGAACAGATTGACCACAGCCCCAATATTGATCATGCCGGATATCACCAAGCCATTTGATGTCTACTGTGATGCGTCCAAGATTGGTCTTGGATGTGTGTTGATGCAAGGAGGCAAAGTGATATCATACCTGTCCCGGCAACTGAGCATGAGCAGAACTACCCAACCCATGACCTCGAACTCGCAGCCGTAGTGTTAGCCCTGAAAGTTTGGCGTCATTACCTCATGGGTAATCGATGCGAAATCTATTCTGATCACAAGAGCCTGAAGTATATCTTCACCCAGAAAGAGCTGAACATGAGGCAACGCAGATGGTTAGAGCTAATCAAGGATTATGATATGGAGATCCACTATCACCCCGGCAAGGCCAATGTAGTAGCAGATGCCCTGAGTAGACTGCCTTGTCAGTTAAACTCCATGATAGCAAATGAACAGCCTAGCCTACACCAAGAGTTTGAACATTTCAGAATGGAGTTAGTTAGTGAAGGATACCTAGCTAGTATAGAACTGCAGCCCACCTTGATTGGACAGATCAAAGAAGCCCAGAAGGGAAATGCCAGCATTGATGGAATCAAGAGTCAGATAGCTGCAGGAAAGGCACCAGGATTCACCATCGATGAAGAAGGAGTACTTTGGTACAACGGTCGCCTGTGTGTACCGGATTCAGAATTGAAGCAAGTCATACTGAAGGAAGCTCACGATACCCTGTATTCCATTCACCCCGGCGGTACCAAGATGTACCAGGATTTGAAGGAACAATTGGTGGCATGGAATGAAGAGAGAAATTGGAAGCTACATCGCCAAGTGTGACATCTGTCGCGAGTCAAGGCAGAACATCGCGACCCGGACTGTTGCAACCCTTACAGTTCTGAGTGGAAATGGGATTCGTGGGGATGGACTTTATCACGGGACTGCCCAAATCTAGCAGAGGAAATGACTCCATCTGGGTTGTCATTGATAGGTTGACCAAGGTTGCACACTTCATCCCTGTCAAGACCACCTACCAAGGCCCAAAGCTAGCTGAGTTATACATCTCAAGGATAGTAGCCCTGCATGGAACCCCTAAGTCAATTGTGTCAGATAGAGGATCACAGTTCACCTCAAGATTCAGAAAGTGCATGAAGGACTAGGAACCCGTCTAAACTTCAGCACGACTTATCACCCGCAGACGGACAGTGAGAGAGTCAACCAGATCTTGGAAGATATGTTGAGAGCTTGTGTTTGGAGTATGGATCCAAGTGGGAAGATTATGCCTTACAGAATTCTCTTACAACAACAGTTATCAAGCCGCTTACAGATGGCCCCCTTTGAAGCCACTGTACGGAAGAAAATGCCGTACCCCTCTGAACTGGTCGGAAGTAGGAGAAAGCCAAGTCTTCGGCCCGGATGTTCTGCGAGAAGCGGAAGAGAAGGTGCACAAAATCCGCGAGTACCTCAAGACAGCGCGTCAAGACAGAAGAGCTACGCCGACAAAGAGGCCGAGAGATGACCTTTGAGATCGGAGACTTCGTCTATCTCAAGGTGTCACCCCTCAAGGGAATGCAGAGATTCCAGCTGAAAGGAAAGCTCGCACCCCGATATGTCGGACCTTTCAAAGTTCTGAGTCGCCGAGAAGTGTCTTATCAACTGGAACTCCCTGAAGAAATGGCAGCTGTGCACAACGTGTTCCACATCTCACTCCTCCGGAAGTGCCTTGAAGTCCCCGAGAAGACGGAGGTATTCAAGAACATCGATCATCGATCGGTGGATATCAACACTGACTTGACATACCGCGAAGTGCCTATCCGCATCCTGGAGGAAGCCTACAGAACCACCCGCACCCGAAGTATCAAGTTTCTGAAGATACAGTGGAGCAACCATACAGAAGATGAAGCCACCTGGGAGCGGGAGGAAGACATGAAGAAAGAATACCCAGATCTCTTTAGTACCTAATTTTCTTTTAGATCTCGGGACGAGATCTTTTGTAAGGGGGAAGGGTTTGTAACACCCCAAATTTCAATAAAAGAAAATTAGAAGAATTCCAGAAAGTAAAATTTCAAACCAACAAAAACTTTTTCTTACATATAGTACCATGCATAGGACTTGTGCATTTGAGTGATATGCCATGAGGCTTGTTACCTTGTGTATATGCTAAACCCTAAAAACCCTAATGTGATCAAGTGAAGATCACCAAGAAAATAAAATGAAATAAAATAAAACCAATTGCTAAAACCCTAAAACCCTCACATAGACATTATGCCATTTTCATAAATTTTGACCCTAGACCAAATTGATATTCATCATTAGTTGAAATACATTACTAAACTCATATTACAACTTTGTGAATCATAGAAACACCCATTAAATCAAATTCAAATAAAAATGGAGGTCACATAGAATAATGGTCAAATCTGCCCATTATAATCTGGTCACCACTTTGAGCCCCTGTATTTCAAAATTCTCAAACTAAAATCTTTCCACTCTTTGCATGTCATCCAAGACAACATCAAGATGAACACTTTTTGTAAAAACCACCAGGCCAAATTATTTATAGATCCATAACTATGCTCACCCAAAGTGGCAACATTTTACAAAAATCAACAATCTCACACTTAGCATTTTTGAGAGTTCTTGGAATTTAAAAATTCCACCATCACCTCAAAACCTCTCTGGTCATTTACAACTTATATCAACACTCACAATTCAAAAACTTTCACCATTTGAATATTTTCGAATTTGGTTATTTTTGCATTTTACAAAATTGGGCACTATTTGCAACTATTGCAAATAGTGATCTACCTCAACCTAATCTACCCAAACCTAACCTACTGGTTCCCCTGCCCCCTCTCACCATCAAGGAACCACAGCAACCCTAAGGGAAGAGGCTCACCGGCCATGGCCATGGCCATGCTCACCCATGCCGGCCATGCCGTGCCTCCTCTCTTCTCCTTCCCCCATCTCTGTAGCCCTGATGCCCTGGCACTCCACCTCGCTCCCCTAGCAACGCCTAGCATGCCCATTGTCGAGGAGGAGGCCGACCCTGGCCGGCCGACGCGCGCACTGGACGTGCTCACCATGCCGGTGCTGTCGCGCATGGACATGCGCGGGCACGCCCTGGACACGCGCCGCGCGGCCACCACACGCCAGCCCTGGACCCCCTTCGAGCGAGACGAGCATCAGCACGCCACCACGACGCCGCCCGACACGCTCACCCACGCTGCCCTGGACCGCCGCCGCCGGAGACGACGACCGCGTCGTGCCGTTGCCGCGACAGTACACGCATGCGCCCGACCAAGTTAGGCACCGCCCCGCGTCGCCGTTGACGCTCAGAGGACCGCCACGACACGCTGAACAGCGCCGCGTCGCCGCCTAGCTCGCTAGACCACCGGAGACGCCGCGCCCATGTCGCCATCGCCGCAGCACCCACGGCCACTCGCTGGCCTATAAAAGGAGACGCCCATTTGACGATCCGAGCACACCAGCACCTTCCCCTCTTCTCCCTCGACCGCCTGAGCCACTCCACCGTCGACATTAGCCACCGTAGCTCGCCAATCGCCACCTCACTGCCGAGCGCCGCCGCGGAAGCTCGTCGTCGATTGGAGCCACCCCAGGACGAGCCGCTACTACCAGGAGGACCGCCGTCGTCTACACCTTCGTCGAGCATATTGCCAACCCCTCGCCGGAGTCCAGGTGACCCTCCGACCCCCTACCCGAGCCGCGCCGGCGAGCTCTTCTCCTCGTCGACGACGATGGACGTGATCCGTCGGATCACGATCTGATCGTGCGTCCCACGTCGCCCCGTACCGATTCGGGTGCGGTGAGCCGCTGACAGGCCAGCCCCACCCTGTCAGGCAGCCCACGCGTCGGTGGACCGTGGTGGGCTGGCTTGGGCCCTTGTTAATTCGTTTGGCCCGTTAGCTTTTCCCGCCGGCCCTTTAATTCAAATTTCATTTAAATGATTTAGTTGAATTACCCCACTGGACCCAACTTTGAAATTGCATAGAAATTGTTTGGCTTGGCCAAATTTAACAAATTTTATATATTTGGAAAGCTATTAAAATTGTCTACAATATGCCACTGGTCTCATGACCAGATTCGTTGTAGAATTAATTCGACAAAAATAACAAGGCAGGGACTTTTCCCTACTCAATTAATTATTAAAAATCAAATAAAATAGATATTAAGTTAGTTCCAACTCTGGTAGTTCACATATTACTTACACAAATTGATTATGCAATAAAATGGTGTGGTCACCTTGCATGATCATGCCCTAGTTTAAGTAGTGGACAATATGGCTATTTTTCCCTAAATGGTATTGTCCAAAAATATTAGTAATTCATATGGGAGCTTTTCTTCCATTTAAATCTTGTCATGAACAATCCAATATGAGGTGAAGACTCTGATCATAAAAATCTCATATGGTTTGTTGATGATATTAAATCATTACCATGTTAGAATTAAATTGTATGGGGTGCTACACCCCATTTAAATCATTTTCTCAAAATGATAAGTGTGAAGAGGTTGACTTGGGTCAACCTAGGTCACCTATTATACATAAGAGAAATTAAATCCTAAAAAGATAATGAGAGGAAATTATTTCTCTGAATAATTCAAAAGTAACATTTAAGATTATTATGAGAGGAAATTATTTTTCCTAATTAATAAGAAAAACCCATCCACCAACATAATAGTGATATGTGATGCTAGTTTAATTTGTGTGAATCATGTGTGTGCTTAGTTTAGTAAATAGATTGGTGTGATGATTGTGTATCCCGTATTCGTATTTTAGACGCTAGTACCGAGGAGTACCCAGAGGAGGAGGAGGTCTACTGTCAAGGAGAAGAAGACCACTTTGACCAGTTTCCCAACCAAGGCAAGATAATACTCTTGCAAGTGTTAGCTCATCCTGAGCCAAGCACCACCCATTTACTTTATATTATGAGCCTAATTCCCAGTTTTATTTTAAGTTTTACTTACGGTTATTTTGTACTATTGATTCGTAATTCCATAGGGTAAATGTTAGATTAGTACAAGAGTATCAAAGTTAGCCTAGGAGCAAAGCAAATTACTTAGCACCCCTCATCCTTAGATGCTAGTGCTAAATTAAACATGACTACTCTAGATGGGAACATGTGTGGTGAAATGTTGAAATGACTTTTGAAGGTGAATATGACCAAGAGAAGATGGTGATTTTTGATTAAAAACTAGTATTGGTTTGGATGCGATACCTTTCCAATTATTGAGTACCCCCACAATACCTGATTATGGGTAGGGCTTAACTAGAAGTTTATGTATCTTAGTATGAGTTCCCTCTGAACACACATCATAGGGGTTATGCCGAGGCTGCCTCCGTTGTTGGTGAATGATGTGAATTGAAGGTGAATTGTACGGCCAAGCCCTGTGCAGTTCCCAGGATGACAGTTGGTCATCACTGGGAGGCCAAGCTCATGGGGAGAGGTGCTCATACTAGGGTTAGTAAATGAAAGGTTATGGTTGATGATCCGCGTACTGTGTTACGATGATTCGGGGAAATCCCGACGGATGAAATCAAATGTTGTGGCACAAGTGTGCAACCTCTGCAGAGTGTAAATCTATTCGAATAGCCGTGTCCACGGTTACGGACGGTTGGAAAGGCCATACAGTTTCCAGTATTAGAATTTGATCATGTTGTTGAAATAAATGGTGAATGGTGACTTGATTATATTGAAAACACAACAGAGTTGTGGGAATGACACTGATGTTCCCACTTGAGTTAGTTAGTATATGAATAAGTCTTTAGTAAATACTTGTGAACTAAAACTAGCTTGATGCAAAGAAACTAGAGCTTAGCACCCCCTTACTAGAAATGTTAGCACTTACACTAGTATTAGTTTGCGAGTACATCAAGTACTCACGGCTGTGTCCCTGGCTATTCAAATGGCCAGACTATGAAGAGGAGCAGCAGTACGAGGAGGACGGTCAGCAGGAAGTCTACAACAACTAGGAGTCTGCTAACGTCAAGCGTTGGCCTGTGGACTATAGAGTCCTTGTATCTTACGCTTCCGCTATGAACTTATGTTTGTTCGTTGACCAGTTCGTTGATCGTTAGATCAACTATTTGTGTAATATGGATCATGTGATTCCAATTTGTAAGACTTTATGAGTGGTAATGAATGATGACTGTGATACTTAACTATTATGCCTCGCAACAACAATATTCCTGGGATTGCGATGTATGACATAATAGGCATCCGGACTTAAAAATCCGGGTGTTGACAGCTCATGAGATCATTGTATTGAAGTACATAGGAGAGAGATTAACCACATAGCTACCGGTACAGCCCTTAGCCTCGATGGAGAACTACTCCCTCCTCATGGGAGACAGCAGCGGTGATGAAGATGGCGGTGGTGTCGATGGAGGAGCCTTCCGGGCACTTCCCCGTCCGGCGTGCGGGAACAGAGACTCTGTCCCCGGATCTTGGCTTCGCGATGGCGGCTGCTCTGGAAGGTTTCTCGTATCGTGGCTTATTTTTTAGGGTTTTCACGGGATTTATATAGGCGAAAAGGGCAGCCTCGGAGGGACACAGGGCCACGGACCATAGGGGCGCCCCCCTAGGCCGCGCCGCCGGTGGTGTGCCCCCTGGCTCGTCTCCGACTCTTCTTTGATGTTGGAAGCTCCCGGGAAAAATAAGATCTTGGGCGTTGATTTCGTCCAATTCCGAGAATATTTCCTTACTAGGATTTCTGAAACCAAAAACAGCAGAAAACAGGAACTGGCACCTCGGCATCTCGTCAATAGGTTAGTTCCGGAAAATGCATCAAAATGATATAAAGTGTGAAAAAAACATGTAGGTATTGTCATAAAACAAGCATGGAACATCAGAAATTATAGATACGTTGGAGACGTGTCAGCGTCCGACCCGACATTGACTACTTTGACGTCAAATTCCCCGACTCCGTCCAAGGGTGGCGCAGGAGGTGGTTATACGTCTAGGACGAGTGCAAAAGCTCCCAGGAGTACGACATTGCTCCATTTGAGGGTGCCGAAGAAATTCTCGGACGTCGATCCTAGGACGCAGAAGCCACTACCGAAGAAAAGGCGGCTACTGAAGCCCTGATGAAGCGCATCCACCAACTCCAGAACACCCATGGTGAAGAACTGTCGGGTGTTCAAATAACTGTTTATTTCCTTAGGATCAGGGTGCAGCCTCTGCAGGCTCGCAAGAACCCCCTTTGGATGTACTCTGGCGAAAAAGATGTTGATCTCTTGTCCAAAGATCTCTCTGTGAAGGATTTGGAGAAGCTTATCCGACGTTTTTCCTCTTTAAGCAAGAAACGCGAGGTTCCAACCTCTTGTCGCGTGGAGCCGTACAGTGGCAGCCACGCCCTCCCCGAAGTAAGTAGCATTTTCCTCGAGTTGTGCTTCTATTTTTTGACTGCTTCCTTATTTTATTTGTGTATTCACCTTGATCTTGCTTCTGCAGAATTACCAAGTTCTACCTTATGTCCCCCCCTTCCTGAAGGTCGAGAGGTGGATCAGCGAGCTGTTGTCACCGACGACTCGCAAGAATCCTCTCGTCCTGAGAGTGAAGTCGCAGGATCTCACAAATCCGCGGCTTCCTCCGAAAAAGAGAGTGAGTCAGATCCTTCCGAATCTGGCTGCTCCGTCTCTCCTCCTCCCACCGTTTCTCCAAGCAAGAGGAAAAGAGATGAAGTCGAAGATTCCGGCACCTCCAAACCCACTGGTCAAGGTGCCGAAGAAGCTTCACCTGAAGAAGAGGGTACCTTTAACCCTTACGATGTTGTTGGCTCCGTTAGCTCGTAAGTTTCTTTGTTATTTTTTGTCCAACTCTTTTTTTCTTCGGCATGCTCTTTTTTCTGTGTCAACAACGGCGAGGATGAAGAAAAAGAAGAACCCGCGGTTCATGGTACGACTCTAACGAGTACGTCCAACACCATGGTTCTTTCTGAAGAGCACCGCACCGCCCCAGAATCTTCGCCTCCTCCTCAACAAGACGGGGAAACACAGACTCCTATAGCCAGCCCCCGAGCCCCCTCGCCGAAAAGAGCAAGGATTGGGGCTGGCGATAGTCATGCGATTGTTGCGGGGAGTTCCTCGATTCCTTCTTTGGACGATGTAAGTCTTCCTATTCTTTTAGATTCGCTGTTTTTCTTTGCTTTTCTGTCTTTCTTTTCCACTGGTATCTTTTATTACTTGTCGAGTTCTTCCTTTCTTGAACTTGCTTCCCGACGCTCTCGCTTTGCGGCCTGTGATGAAGCATATCATCAAACTCGGGACCCAATTTATTGGGTTCCGTGATGAAGCCGATGATTTGAGAGGTAAGGTCCGCTTTATTTTTGGCGACTCATTTGTTTTTTGCCAAACCTGTTTTGGTTTTAACAATGGACTTTTGCCCTTTGACCTTCTTTTCAGAGGCTCTCCACCAAGCCGAGAAATGCGCTGACGCACTAGAAGCTGAGCTTGAGCAAAGCGAAAAAGCTCGCGAAAAAGCCGAACAATATGCTGCTGCTGTTGGAGATCTCCGCCAGAGGCTCCATAATGCTGAGAGTGCGCTAAGCAACAAGATCTCTCAGCAAATCCATCGTGAGAATGCTATCATAGATCGTTTGGACACTCAAAACCGGAGATTCATTAGTAAGTTTTTCCTTTTGCTTGTCCTTGTTTTTTAACTTGACTTGATTCTCTGAATATTGAATGAACTTCTCTTTTGCTCCAGCAGGAAGGATGGGTGAGGATTTTACTTTGCATGAGGGGGTCGAGGATCGTCTTCTCGACACCCTTTCAATCCTCGAGTTGCACGGCGATCTGGCGCGCACTAACATTTCTGATGCACGGGCTGCGTTCACGCGCCTCTTCCCCCATTTCTTCCCTAAGCAAACGCAACCGCAGATTTTCTCTAAGCTTGTCAATCGTTTCCTTCCCAAGGAAGATCTTGCGTCGGCCTATCGACAGGACAATCTGAAGATAGGGATTGAGGGGACCATTGCTTTGGTTGCCAACAGCCAACAAGAAGTCGATTGGGCAAAGGCTGGCAATCCCGAGAAGATGAACAAGGAGAATTGGAAGGCGTTGGTGAAGGACGCCAAGCCCCACTCGAAGAAAATCCTTGCCTTTCTTAGCCCGAAGCCTGCTGCCTCCGCTAGTACCGCCAAGACGGAGGTCAAGTAGACCATAGTGTCCCTATGTTTCTTTTTCTTTTCCTTTTGTAGTTGTCGCTCTAGTTATGACTTGCGACAACTTTTACCGGCTCAATAGGAGTCGACCTTTGTAATGAATATGTAAATATATTGATGATTAATGAAAGTCTCACTTGCCGAATGATTGATGTCGATATTTCTCTTTTCCAGTTGGTTTTTGATAACTATACCGCGGCTGCTGGGCCTTCTGATACTTCACCTGCCGCCTCTTGTTCAAGGAGAGCTCCTGCCGATGATTTTGTGGATGATTCTTCGTGTGCTGACCCATTCGAAGAGTTAAGTGAACTTCGACAGCAGCTTCAGTCAATGAAAAGACAAGCCATGGTTGTTATGGACCAATCCCGGAAGTCTTCGGATCGCGAGCTGCGCTTCAACATGCACAGGAAGCTCTTAAGTTGAAAGAAGACGCTACTGCTGAAGCTTCAGGTGCTTCCAGACGCGAAGATTACATGCTTGACCTTATGACTGTCGCAAGTCAAGATATGACGGGTGTGTGACGCGGTTGTACCCTTCTTCTTCCTTTAGTTCCTCGCACTTCTTCTTATGCCTTTTTTCCTTCTTTTGTTATACGCAAGCTCATTCGTAGACACCGCCGCCGAGGATCAATGCATTAATGCTCGAGTCGAAATTCTTCTTCGACTTGCCAAACAAAGCGGCAGTGACTTCTGGGCGGATGCAGACCGCACTCATCGGATTGTGCAATTTCAAGGCCGCGCATCCCAAGTTCGAGTTTTTTGGACTTCTGCACCAATACGTTGGCCATGGTGTACAACGCGATGTTTCCTCGGAATCCTTAACCTGCGGGTTTTCCCCAGTTGATGAACAAGTTCAAGAACGTGCACCAGATTCACTTCTTTGTGAAGGCTCAACTGATGGCTGGCGCTAGGTTTGCTTTAATCTGGTTGCAAATTTGCTACCCAAAGTTGGATTTAAACAACGTTGTCGATGTCTGCCACTCCAAGTTAAAGAAAAGAAGAAAAAAGTCGACAAGCTCAATGATGCAGTAACACCCATAGCTGAGAAGATGATTGAGGAACTTCTGCGGATGGACGCTGCTTTCTTCCAAGAGCACCATTATGCCGATGCCCTGGATGTCCACGCTGGAGGTGAAAGAATAAATATAGATGACTTGATGTAGACCTTTGTCTTCTTTTTCTACTGTCACGTTTGATCTGAAACAAAGTGTAAATTTTTTATATTGCGAGAATCATGTATGTATTGTATATATATTGCGAAACTTATGTAAAGTTATCAGTATATGTTTATTCCTTCAAATCTTTGAATGACCCTCTTTGTCGTGGCTGTATTTTTTCGCGAGGTTTATTATAAAACCAAGGCGTTGTTGCGAGTGTCGAGTATATTGAAAATTTTGTCGGGTGCAAGCCCCCGGGCCTTGTTTGCAAGAGAATCATATGCAATCAATATTTTTTATTTCAATCATACTATATTGCAGCTTCGCAAGCCCGCCTCATTAAAAACCTTTCAGCCCCACTCTGTACCCTGAAAGGAAAAGAGTGCGTCTGAAAACCTGCGAGCTATTTAGATACAATGTATGTTTACAAATACTGCATTCTTTGGTCTTCTAGGCGTAGAACCGTAGTAGCTGCGCCACATTCCACCGGTTCCCTCCTTCCTTGCCCGATTTTTTGTCCTTCAATCTGTAGGCTCCTCCTGGGATAACTTCGGTAACAATGTATGAGCCTATGCATGGAGACTCGATTTTTTCATGACTGTCCTGAGTGAGCCGAAGAACTAAGTCGCCCACCTGAAAGGATCTTGGTCGCAAACATCGACTATGGTAATTTTTCAGATTCTGTTGATATGTAGTAACTATTGACATCACCTCGTCTCTGGCTTCGTCGAGTGCATCAACGTCATCCTCTAGCGCCTTCCTTGAAGTCTCTTCATCATATTCTGCAACTCTTGGAGAATTATGCTCTATTTCAATCGGGAGCACCGCCTCAGCTCCGTGGACCAGAAAGAACGGAGTTTCTTGCGTTGTCAGCGCCAATTGACAAGGGATTAACTTGTCAATGCCTACAAGTTGTAGACTTGGGTTTCGCGGAAAGTAGAGGGCAAGTAGATCTCGAAGGTTTCAGCCGAAAAGGTGCTCGACTGCTAAAAACTAGGGTTGTGTTGACAATGAGATTGATTCTTTCTTTGTCCCTTGACTCCTCCTTATATAGGAGGCGGAGCCGAGGATTTCGTGATACACAAGTTACAAATACCGGGAGACTCTTTGAGTTCATCCTGTATAGTTACAAATCTCTTTATTCCTAATCTATCTCTATTTTCCATAGTCTATGCTTCAATGGGCTTCCGGGCTTCATAAACTTCGGGTCGCGGGCCTTAAATAAACCCCGAGTACCATCTTCGGCAGGCCCATTCGGGATGCCTATATATGTCACTTGGGGCTCCCCTTGCCCTCCATTTATAAGTGGAAAAGGCCCTTGGGTCGTCCAAGACCTGCCCCCAAAGTTTGGGAGAGTTCCGGTAGGTTTCTGTCAGCCGAAACCTACTAGAACTAGGACTCTTTTGCCAAATCCGAATCCGCCTTAGGGGAAACTCCTTAACCCTTAAGGAAAACGTGGATACACCTATTATGGAACCCTCCGGACTTCCTTAGACAGCCCGGGTTTTCCCGGACACTTCTGGAACCTTCCATAATATACTGAACCCTTCCGATCTTTCTAGAACCTTCTAGAAGCTTCGGCCAAAACATCGAACTTTTTCCGAACTCCGGAAAATGACTTCCTATATATGAATCTTATTTTCCGGACCATTCCAAACCTCCTCGCGATGTCCTAGATCCCATCCGAGACTCCAAACAACATTCTAGCTCCATACCATATTCCATATCTACTTAAACAACATCGAACCTTAAGTGTTTCACCATACGGTTCGTGAACTATGCAGACATGATCGAGACACCTCTCTGATCAATAACCAATAGCGGGACCCGGAGATCCATAATGGCTTCCATGTATTCAACGATGACTTCGTGATCGAATGAACCATTAACATACGATACCGATTCCCTTTGTCGCGCGATATTTTACTTATCCGAAGTTTGATCGTCGGTATCTCTATACCTAGTTCAACCTCGTTACCGATAAGTACTCTTTACTCGTACCTTGATATGGCATCCCTTGTGAGCCGTTCACATGCTTGCAAGCTAATTAGATGACATTCCACCGAGAGGGCCTAGAGTAAATCTATCCATCATTTGGATGGACAAATCCCACTATTGATCCACGTGCTTCAACCTTTACTTTCCGAACTTAATGCCACCTTTATAACTACCCATTTACGAAGTAGTGTTTGATGCCATCAAAGCATCCATCCGGTGTAGGTGATTAACATGATCTCATGATCGAAGGATTAGGTTATTATGTATCTTAAAGCTTGAAGCAAAACGAACTTAATGACTTGATCATATGCTACGCTTACTATGGGTGTATGTCCATCACATCATTCACCTAATGAAATGATCTTGTTATTAATAACATCCAATGTTCATGATCAGGAAACCATGATCATCTATTAATCAACAAGCTAGTTTAACAAGAGGATTATCGGGGACTCTTTTATATTTACAAAACACACAAGTATTAATTTTTCTGGTTAATACGATTATAGCATGGAATGTAAACATTTATCATGAACACTAAGATATAACAATAAACAATTTTATTATTGCCTCTTGGGCATATCTGCAACATATGAAACACTGAGATTGAATTTCGCAGTCCTAAAACGTTATCTCCTCTTAACTGAATTTATTGAAGGGCGACATCAAGTTCGACAACTCCGGGGGACAGACCAACGAGGACTCGCAGCTCCTCAAGTTTTAGATCAGAATTGTCCACGTGCTTGAAAACCTAAGAATACCTTTTCTCTCTATGTGAACTCTTTTGCCACAAGTCTTGCTTTGAAACTTTCGGTGTTCTCTTTGGAGTCGTTCTTGCTTTGTAGTCCCATTTGCGGTCTTCTCTTTTGGTACCATTAGGAATTTCTACGTTATCAGCCGTCTCACTCGGGGGTCGCCGATTCACTAGCACACAAGTTCCTGTTTATGAGTTCTTGAGATCATGCTATCCGGGCCCTTAAATTATATTATAGAATTAGGTGCACATACACATTCATACATAATCATCTTAATCATAAATTCACAAATAGATGGAACAAAATTGGCACATCACATCTCATCGATCCCCTACATCTCCCACGCCAATGGGTTCTACTCACACATGAGAGGAGAATAACATAATGATATCATAGCAAAGTAAATGGAGTTCATCTCGATATTACCGTAGCAGGCCACAATAGTTGAAGATCAAATCAAATACAAACCAAGATGGAATAGAGATTTCAATCCCTAATCTTACAAGTATGAATCTATCTCTCTCTCTCAGTACAAGTTTGTGATGGATGAGGTGGTGATCTTGCTGAGATTGATCTTTGGTGGAGTCGAGGATGGTGTTCTCTTTCTTCAGATCCGATCTCTTCTGTTCTGGGGCGAATGGTGGGTGTTGCATTTTTGGTTGTTGTCCCTTTACGAAAAGGGTTTGCCTTGATATGGGAAGGCAGCGGTGCGCAGTACGAGCGGGCGGTACGGTCGGCCCCGCCCGTACGGATGCCCGCTAAACATTTTGCTTCACTAGGTTGAATTTGGCCTTTAAAGGAAATGTCTTTATTTTGTTGCAATCAGCTCATAAATGTCCTCAGATCCTCCATAAATAACGGTTTCCTAAAATACATAATTCAAAACAAGTTTTCGCCCGGATTGCGATATTAACATTAGTTGAAACACAAAATCCAATGAAAAACCAATGAAACCGAGTGATAAACGGTGGAAAATCTGTAGTAAAAAGCAACGAAATTTGGAGCTATCAACCTGGCAGCATCACGGTATGCCCGAAATTTTGTGCTGAAGTGCAGAAATAGTGTGCAAATTTTAGGGTTCATCCGAAATTTGGGGATTTAGGGTTAGGGTTCATACATCATTAGGGATTTCTACATCTAATTGCTTACAGAGCCTGAGATTCGACTAAAGATAACTAACCAGAGCATTAGAAAACATCATCATGACATTATTTGGCTAATTAAGATTTATCTTAAACATTAATAGTGCATCTTAGAGAGAGCAATTAGATTAACTCGAGACTTAACAACAACAAAACAATGCCTAAAACATGATCATATCAACAAATTTTTGAGCACAAATCACAATAGGGTTCTAGTGCTAGCAATTTTTAGGCGTCTGATACCATTGTTAGGCTATTAATATCATGTCTAGATACCATTGTTAGACTATTAATATCATGTCTAGAGCAGGATCATGCAATTGCAACATTTAGAACACCTATTTGATCATTAAACAAACGGGGTAGAGATGATCATTACGAGGAGGTGAAGACCCCATCGATGCCTGCGTGAGGCAGGATTGATGCAACAGTGGTGTAGGTGAAGTAGACGATCTAGAGATCCTCTCTGGTGGCCACCTACACTACTCTGGTACAAAACCCCATGATTTAAGCCTTCCCGCTGCTTGTGCGCTTACTACGATCGGTGTAGTTCTTAAGAGATTTTAGAGAGCTGCGAGGCCAATCACTAACTCGTAGATTGCACAGCCGCCACTGACTCCCCCTTATATATGCGGAGGCAGCGGTGGTCCAGAATCATTAGAATCATCAGTTGGTTAAGGTGCCCCTGATCAGGGCGATAGGAGATAAGTCAGACACAGAATAGGTCGTCTTAGACGTTGGTCTCTTTTCTCTTAACGTTAAGTTTTTTTTTTAAATATCTTCTTTTGTCTGTTGAAACTGACAGATCAATCCAACGAATTTTACTTCCCTATATCTGCACCAACTAGGAATGTATACAACTATTAGACATGAGTACCAAGATTTTTTTTTGTTCTTGGTTAAGATTAAAGTCTAATCCTCAAAATAAATTGCATGAGTACGAGGACAAGCTTGGGCATTAAGTATAGATATGAATTTAAATTCGTGTCCGTAAGAATTTGAACTCAACACGAAGCAGGTACGGCCCATGTCTCTGATATATCTCAGTTTGGAAAGTTCTCTTCAGAATCCTCGAGGGTGGTCTACTCGGCCAGTTCTTGGAACGAATGATCCTCAGGCTGAGGCAAATTAGAAAACGGAAAACGCCCCCGTGCTGTTCCTCTCGAGCAGCCCGGGCGGAACCCTAGGCGAACAGCGCCGCCGCCACCAAACGCCCCTCCTCCCTCTGCCGCCGCCGGAGGGCGCCACCGGGCAAAATCCTGCACGGCGTCGCTGGCGGCGGGGCAGCCTCTCCCCTGCAACCTCTCCGCGCGGGGCGTTCTCGTGGGGCTCTCCCCCGGCTGGTGAGCTGCTGCTCCGGCGCGGCTTCGGCGCGGCGTGCCCCTGCCCCGGCGTGGTGCTCGTCCGCGTGCCGGCGTGGAGGTCACCCCATGCCAGCGTGGAGCTGCTTGGCCTCCCCCGTCTCGGTCTCCTCCTTCCGCCTTCGTGCTGCGCCGACCTCCTTCCCGTGGCGGCTGCTCGCGCCGGCCTCCTTCCCGCGGCGGCTGCTCGCGCCGGCGCCGGCCTGTGCGACGCCCCGCGCCCCTGGCAGTGTGGCTGGCGGCTGCTCCCCTTCCCTGCTTGTGTTGCTCGACGCGGGGGCAGATCTCGCCCGGCAGATCTGGCCTTGGAGCGTCCCACGGGGGCTGGACCGGCCTGCTGCCCATCCAGGTTGGACCGCTCAGCTCTACGGCCGCTCCCTGCCCCGGTGGCCCGTGTCCACCCTTCGGCCGTGGTTTCCGCTGTTGTGGTGGAGGTCAGCCTGTCTCGACGCTTCGTGTCAAGCTCCGAGAGAAATCTCCGATCCTGCCCTCATCGGATCTGGCGGTGGCGGCGCTCCCTGCGTCGTTTCCTCCTTGGAGGCACCGTCCTGAAGCTTTGCACGTGTCGGATAGCTATGCCTCTCGTCGTCTCGCCGACCCTTGGCTCGTATCCCTATGGGGCTAGGTTGTTGTCATGGTGGCCCAGACTGTGCTGCCTGGACGTCCTGGGGTGGCCTCGGCTTGCGTTGCTCTTCGACCACGGGGGTGGCACACCGGTGAGATCGCCCCAGACTCGGCTATCCGACGCCCTTCGTCTGTGCTTGGTGTTGTGGGTATACTTCATGGGTGTACCATCGACAGTGCCTGGATCCGGCAAGCCCGGGTGGCACATAGACGGTGATGGTGGTATGAGGCCCATCGGGCGGCCCAGTTGCTGTAGATCAAGATGGATGAAGACCAGCCCAGGAACAAGGAGCCGGATCCACTGGACCGACATTGGGAGTCGGATCCGGCTTGGCCCATTAAGGGTAGCCGGATCTGGTACGATATAGAAGGGAAGGCGGATCCTTGACGTACACGGCAAGATATTGTACCGTAGTTAGGCAACTTGTATTCCGGCTAGGACTCTCCGTGTAAACCCTAGATCCGTGCGCCTTTATAAGCCGGATCCCGGGAGCCCTAGAGGAAGAACCACAACTAATTGTAATAACGCGAAAGCGCCCATATAATTCCGGACAAGCAGCGGTAGGCCTGTCTTCGTGCAGGTGTTCCGAAGCTGGGTAACTCGCGTACTACCGTCCCGAGGACACTCCGCCCTATGGCCCCTACTACTTTTCCCCCTCGTGAGGATCCCTCCTCCGAGGTACCGTCTACTAAGCAAAAACAGTTGGCGCCCACCGTGGGGCGTGGCGTAGGCCGAAACCGGGAGGGTTCCGCCATGGGAAGCTACGACGACTCGATCGCTGTGGGGCGTGTTCTTTACGCCGGAAACTTTCCAATCGTCCCTCCGGACGAGTGCTGGATTCCGGCCAAGACCGACCCCGTCAAGCTCTCCATCATCCCAATCAGCGGCATCCACATCTTCATCGGCGAAACCGTCGATTCGCGGAAACGCTCGGTAGTAACACACGCGACCGCCGCGGCGGGACGCGTCGCGAAGATCCGATCTGAGGCGCGGGAGCTTCTAAGAAAGATTCCGCCTTAGATCTAAAAAATTCAAAGCCCACCCAATCCGCCCTGAGCAGGAGATCACGGTGGAAAACCAATGCAGATCCACCTGGGTCTCCCAGGTGTTAGAGAAGCAGAGGTGTCACTTCGTGCACTTCTTAGCCCATATCACAGGGGCCGCCCCTCTGGAGGACGGAGCTGACCCCATGCAGGTTGAGGCGCCCAGAAATAGCGATGCTCCGGATCAGCAGGAGGCTGTCGGAGACAGCGACGCTCCGGGACAAGAGGAAGCCGGAGACCCCGAGGAATCAATCCTCGGCAACTTAAGCCCAACCTCTGACGATGCCTCCTCAATAGGCACAGAAGAATACAACCGCCTGACAAAGGAGCTCGAGATCGGGGAAAACGCTGATGATGCCTCCTCCATGAACACGGAAGAGTTCAACCGCAAGCTAAAAGAACTCGGAGGTGGTGAACAACTTGAAGTAGACTCCGCCCAGCTTATGCAGGTTCTCGCAACCGTAGCACCGCTGGATCAGCTGGAAGCAGAAGATGAAAACACCACCTCCGACCCAGGACCATCCAACGCAGGATCTCTGTTGTCACGGGAACGACCGCGTAAGGAAGTCCTGTCCCCAGAAGAGATGGCCGAGCAGGCACGCATGGATATGGTCGCACAATCGGCTATCCTCACTAAACCTATAACTCTTGACGACGCCGCATATCTGGAGGCTCTAGAAGCCAAAAGGAAGGAGATGCTGGCCACCGCCAAGAAGTTTGCCAACACCGTAGCTGCGATGCTGGATGAGAGGAAAGAAGCTGCGCACTTTGTGGCCCACTTTCAAAAGAAAGATCGCGAGATCGACGCATCACTTGAAAAAGTCAAGCAACTTCGGAAGCACTAGGAGGCCAAGATGACCCACGCTCAGGAGGAGGTTGATAGAATCAGGCGAGAAGCCATCACTCCCCGCAAGATCACCTTCGCAACTCCCACTATGCAACAGCCGCTTACAACTCCAAAAGATAACATGAAGAAGCCTGCAGAGCTTCTGAAAAAGAAGGACGAGGAGATTGATATCAACTACGTCCGCACGCTTGTTGCCTCGACAATGCAGCAGCAGAGCAAGGCAGACACTTCGCGCAGGTTGGAATCCAACCCAGAACACTACGTGTCCACCGCGCAGAAGGACGCCCTTGGCAATCAGCATTGTGATGGTGAGTCGCGCACCGAATCCATGGAGCGCAGGAGAAAAGTCAGGGAACATCCGAACCCGATCCCGGTGCCCTCGGACTCAACTCCGAGAGACCCAGCAAAGGGTAAGGGCCCGATGTACGCTGGCAAAGACAAATACCGAAATCCGTCACCACCACCCCGGATTCCGCGTCCTCCGCTGCCACCTCGTGGACGCAGTCCAGCCGGAAACACCAGGCCCCATGGGCCCGGTGGAATCAACATCCGCGACAACATGTCGCCGCCAAGGAACAGGAGCAGGGAGCGCACGCTGATGTCTACGGGTACTTCTATTCTTGTAGACAGAGGTTTGTAGAACAGCAGCAAGTTTCCCTTAAGTGAATCACCCAAGGTTTATCGAACTCAGGGAGGTAGAGGTCAAAGATAGTCCTCTCAAGCAACCCTGCAATTAAGATACAAGAAGTCTCTTGTGTCCCCAACACACCTAATACACTTGTCAGATGTATAGGTGCACTAGTTCGGCGAAGAGATAGTGAAATACAAGTAGTATGGATGTATATGAGTGGTAATAGTAATATGAATAAAATATGGCAGCGAGTAAACATGCAACAGAACAGTAAATAAACGGAGTTTCAGTGCTTGGAAACAAGGCCTAGGGATCATACTTTCACTAGTGGACACTCTCAACATTGATCACATAATAAATAAATAAATAACTTCTCCTCATTTGTGCTACATATGCTCTTGTTGGATGACAAACACCATTCATTGTGTAGGGCTACAAGAGCTCCCTCAAGCCGGAGTTAACAAGCGCCACAACATTCAGTATTCATATTTAAGTAACCTTAGAGCATAATAGATCTTTGCAATTTAAACCGAGTACTAACATAGCATACACACTGTCAACAATAGCTATGAAAGGGGGAATAGATCGCATCAATACTATCATAGTAATAGTTAACTCCATAATCTACAAGAGATTACAATCATAACCTACGCCAAGTACTACATGATGCACACACCGTCACCATTACATCATGAAGGAGGAATAGACTACTTTAATAACATCACTAGAGTAGCACATAGATTAATAGTGATACAAAGCTCATCATATGGATCTCAATCATGCAAAGCAATTCATGAGATCATTGTATTGGAGTACAGAGAGAGAGAGATTAACCACATAGCTACCGGTACAGCCCTTAGCCTCGAGGGAGAACTACTCCCTCCTCATCATGGAGACAGCAGCGGCGATGAAGATGGCGGTGGTGTCGATGGAGAAGCCTTCCGGGGGCACTTCCCCGTCCCGCGGCGTGCCGGAACAGAGACTCCTGTCCCCCAGATCTTGGCTTCGCGATGTCGGCGGCTCTGGAAGGTTTCTCGTACCGTGGCTTTTTCTTTAGGATTTTCGCGACGGAGTCCTTAAGTAGGCGGAAGGGCAGCCTCGGAGGGGCCCTGGTGGGGCCACACCATAGGGGGGCGCGCCTAAGGCCTTGGCCGCGCCGCCCTGGCGTGTGGGGCCCCCCAGGCTCCCCTCTAGTGTCTCTCCGGTGTTTTGGAAGCTTCATGCAAAAATAAGATACTGGGCGTTGATTTTGGTCCAATTCCGAGAATATTTCCTTACTAGGATTTCTGAAACCAAAAATAGCAGAAAACAGGAACTGGCACTTCGGCATCTCGTCAATAGGTTAGTTCGGAAAATGCATCAAAACGATATAAAGTGTGAACAAAACATGTAGGTATTGTCATAAAACTAGCATGGAACATCGAAATTATAGATACGTTTGAGACGTATCAACCATCCCCAAGCTTAGTTCCTACTCGCCCTCGAGTAGGTAAACGATAACAACAATAATTTCTGAGGTGACATGCTACCATCATAATCTTGATCAACATTATTGTAAAGCATATGACATGAATAGAGTGATTCAAAGCAATGATCTATAGTTTACTAACAAATAGATAACATATAGCAAAACTTTTCATGAATAGTACTTTCAAGACAAGCATCAAAAAGTCTTGCATAAGAGTTAACCCATAAAGCAATAAATTCAAAGTAAAGGCATCGAAGCAACACAAAGGAAGATATAAGTTTCAGCAGTTGCTTTCAACTTTCAACATGCATATCTCATGGATAATTGTCAACAGAGTAATATGATGAATGCAAATAAGCAAGTATGTAAGAATCAATGCACGGTTGACACAAGTGTTTGCTTCTAAGATGGAAGGAAGTAGGTAAACTGACTCAACATAAAGTAAAAGATAGGCCCTTCGCAGAGGGAAGCAGAGATTAAATCATGTGCTAGAGCTTTTCAAGTTTTGAAATCATATAGAGAGCATAAAAGTAAAATTTTGAGAGGTGTTTGTTGTTGTTAACGAATGGTAATGGGTACTCTAACTACCTTATCAACCAAACTTTCAAGAGCGGCTCCCATGAAGGACGTTATCTCTACCAGCAAGGTAGATCATCCCTCTTCTCTTTTGTTTACACATGTACTTTAGTTTTATTTATTAGATGACACTCCTCCCAACCTTTGCTTACACAAGCCATGGCTAACCGAATCCTCGGGTGCCTTCCAACATTCACATACCATGAATGAGTGTCTATTTGCAAAATTAAGTTGCTTACTGATAGATCAGAGCAAAACATGTGAAGAGAATTATTAATGCAAGTTAATTAATTGGGGCTGGGAACCCCATTGCCAGCTCTTTTTGCAAAATTATTGGATAAGCGGATGAGCCACTAGTCCATTGTGAAAGTCTGTCAGAAGTAAATGACAAGATCAAAAGATAAAACACCACATACTTCCTCATGAGCTATAAAACATTGACACAAATAAGAGATAATAGCTTTTGAATTGTTTAAAGGTAGCACATGAAGTATTTACTTGGAATGGCAGGAAATACCACATAGTAGGTAGATATGGTGGACACAAATGGCATAGGTTTTGGCTCATGGTTTTGGATGCACGAGAAGCATTCCCTCTCAGTACACGGCTTTGGCTAGCAAGGTTATTTGAAGCAAACACAAGTATGAACCGGTACAGCAAAACTTACATAAGAACGTATTGCAAGCATTATAAGACTCTACACTGTCTTCCTTGTTCCTCAAACACTTTTACCAGAAAATATCTAGACCTTAGAGAGACCAATCATGCAAACCAAATTTCAACCAGCTCTACAGTAGTTCTCCACTAATAGATTTAAACTACATGATGCAAGAGCTTAAACATGATTTATGAGAGCTCAAAACAATTGCCAAGTATCAAATTATTCAAGACCATATGAAGCATTTTTTGATTCCAGCCAAATAGCAACAAGTGAAGCGATCAACTTTCGCCCTTGAACATTAAAAGTAAGAATGAAGAACACTAGTGTTCATATGAAAAAGCGGAGCGTGTCTCTCTCCCACATGAGCATGAATTAATTCAGAGAATGAAAAATAACAAAATGAAAATAAAAGCACACAAACGCTCCAAGTAAAGTACATAAGATGTGACGGAATAAAAATATAGTTTCACTAGAAGTGACCTGATAAGTTGTCGATGAAGAAGGGGATGCCTTGGGCATCCCCAAGCTTAGATGCTTGAGTCTTCTTAAAATATGCAGGGATGAACCACCGGGGCATCCCCAAGCTTAGACCTTTCACTCTTCTTGATCATAGTATATCATCCTCTTCTCTTGACCCTTGAAAACTTCCTCCACACCAAACTTTAAGCAAACTCATTAGAGGGTTAGTGCATAATCAAAAATTCACATGTTCAGAGGTGACACAATCATTCTTAACACTTCTGGACATTGCACAAAGCTACTGAAAGTTAATGGAACAAAGAAATCTATTCAACATATCAAAAGAGGCAATGCGAAATAAAAGGCAGAATCTGTCAAAACAGAACAGTCCGTAAAGACGAATTTTACTGAGGCCCTTAAATTGCTCAAACGGAAAAACTCAAAACTAATGAAAGTTTCGTACATATCTGAGGATCACGCACGTAAATTGGCATATTTTTTTGATTTTTGTACAGAGAGTTCTGCTCAAATTCGTTACAGAGACAATTAATTTTGCGATAATCCAAATCTAGTATCAACTTTACCATAGAGACTTTACTTGGCACAAAAACATGATAAGGAGAGGTTGCTACAGTAGTAACAACTTCCAAGACACAACAAAACAGTAGAAAAATAAACACATGGGTTATCTCCCAAGAAGTTCTTTCTTTATAGCCATTAAGATGGGCTCAGTAATTTTAATGATGCTCTCGCAAGAAATAAGAGTTGAAGCAAAAGAGATCATCAAGAAGAAAATTCAAAACACATTTAAGCCTAACCCACTTCCTATGAAAAGGAATCTTATACACAAATAAATTCATGAAGAACAAAGTGGCAAGCATAGAAAAGCAACACAAGCGCAATTTCAAGATTCTCAACATAAAGAGGGGAAACTTAATATTATTAAGATGCATATAACCATGTTTCCCTCTCTCATAATAACTTTCAGTAGCATCATGAACAAACTCAACAATATAACTATCACATTGAACATTCTTGTCATGAGCCACATGCATAAAATTATCACTCTCCACATAAGCATAATCAATTTTATTAGTTGTAGTGGGAGTAAATTCAACAAAATAGCTATCACAATTATTCTCATCACCATAATCATCATATATAGGAGGCATATTGTAATCATCATTAATTTTCTCCTCAATAGTAGGTGGACTGAAAATATCATATTCATCATTGCAAGCATCATATATAGGAGGTAAAATATCATCAAAGTAAATTTTATCCTCCATGCTTGGGGGACTAAAATATCACAACCAGCTTCCCCAAGCTTAAATTCTTCCATAGCTTTAGCAATAATGGTGTTCAAAGAGTTCATGCTAATAACATTGCTACAACTATTTTGCAAACAAAGTTCCATGGGTTTTTTAATTTTCTCTTCAAACACCTCATGTCCTAACTCAAGATAAAGTTCATAAAGATCTCTAATTTTTTTGTTGTTTTCCATTATGCCTAACTAGTGAAAATAAAAACAAGAAACAAAAGTCGCAATTGCAGAGTCTAAAGGAGATAGCTTCGAGCACTCACACACCAGCAACAATGCTAAGAAATAACTTAGTAGTCGGAGGATGTGAATACCTTTTACCTTACCTCCCCGGCAACGGCGCCGGAAAATAGCTTGATGTCTACGGGTACTTCTATTCTTGTAGACAGTGTTGGGCCTCAAGAGCAGAGGTTTGTAGAACAGCAGCAAGTTTCCCTTAAGTGAATCACCCAAGGTTTATCGAACTCAGGGAGGTAGAGGTCAAAGATAGTCCTCTCAAGCAACCCTGCAATTAAGATACACGAAGTCTCTTGTGTCCCCAACACACCTAATACACTTGTCAGATGTATAGGTGCACTAGTTTGGCGAAGAGATAGTGAAATACAAGTAGTATGGATGTATATGAGTGGTAATAGTAATCTGAATAAAATATGGCAGCGAGTAAACATGCAACAGAACAGTAAATAAACGGAGTTTCGGTGCTTGGAAACAAGGCCTAGGGATCATACTTTCACTAGTGGACACTCTCAACATTGATCACATAATAAATAAATAAATAACTTCTCCTCATTTGTGCTACATATGCTCTTGTTGGATGACAAACACCATTCATTGTGTAGGGCTACAAGAGCTCCCTCAAGCCGGAGTTAACAAGCGCCACAACATTCAGCATTCATATTTAAGTAACCTTAGAGCATAATAGATCTTTGCAATTTAAACCGAGTACTAACATAGCATACACACTGTCAACAATAGCTATGAAAGGGGGAATAGATCGCATCAATACTATCATAGTAATAGTTAACTCCATAATCTACAAGAGATTACAATCATAACCTACGCCAAGTACTACATGATGCACACACCGTCACCATTACATCATGAAGGAGGAATAGACTAC
This sequence comes from Lolium multiflorum, assembly GCA_030979885.1. Classification (NCBI taxonomy): domain Eukaryota; kingdom Viridiplantae; phylum Streptophyta; class Magnoliopsida; order Poales; family Poaceae; genus Lolium; species Lolium multiflorum. Next base: position 171,406,932 of record CM061753.1, on the reverse strand, counting down.
TTTAATAACATCACTAGAGTAGCACATAGATTAATAGTGATACAAAGCTCATCATATGGATCTCAATCATGCAAAGCAATTCATGAGATCATTGTATTGGAGTACGAGAGAGAGATTAACCACATAGCTACCGGTACAGCCCTTAGCCTCGAGGGAGAACTACTCCCTCCTCATCATGGAGACAGTGGCGATGAAGATGGCGGTGGTGTCGATGGAGAAGCCTTCCGGGGGCACTTCCCGTCCCGGCGGCGTGCCGGAACAGAGACTCCTGTCCCCCAGATCTTGGCTTCGCGATGGCGGCGGCTCTGGAAGGTTTCTCGTACCATGCCTTTTTCTTTAGGGTTTTCGCGACGGAGTCCTTAAGTAGGCGGAAGGGCAGCCTCGGAGGGGCCCTGGTGGGGCCACACCATAGGGGGGCACGCCCAGGGCCTTGGCTGCGCCGCCCTGGCGTGTGGGGCCCCCAGGCTCCTCTCGGGTCTCTCGGTGGAAGCTTCGTGCAAAAATAAGATCTGGGCGTTGATTTCGTCCAATTCCGAGAATATTTCCTTACTAGGATTTGAAACCAAAAGCAACGAACGCACTTCGGCATCTCGTCAATAGGTTAGTTCCGGAAAATGCATCAAAACGATATAAAGTGTGAACAAAACATGTAGGTATTGTCATAAAACTAGCATGGAACATCAGAAATTATTGATACGTTTGAGACGTATCACACGCCGGAACCACGCAGGAGCCGGAACGAAGGCCGCGAGCCTGAGCCTCGCAGGAGCCGGAACGAAGGCCGCGAACCTGAGCCTAGAAGGAGCCGGAACGAAGAGCGCACGCCTGAGCCTCACAGGAGCCGGAACGACGGAGGCGACCGTCACCAAGAGGAAGGTAGCCACCGAAGCCGGAGCCAGCCGCGGGAAGAACGCCGGGAATCTGAGGGCGGAAGCAAAAAATCCTACAGCCCCCTCGCAGATCTCCCTCACCACCACCCAGTGGAGGCGGAGGTGGAGGCGGAGGTGGAGGCCGGAGGTCCCGCTCTCGCTCAAAAACCCCTGGCGGCGGCCCGCGCGACGCACGGGAACGACTCAACGAGTACAGATCCGACTACATCGGCCCAAAATGCTTTGGCCGGATGATCCGAGAGGAACCAAAGCCAAGAAGTATGAACCTCAAGCTACCCGGAAACCTGAAGCATTATGATGGCATTATGATGGATTGAAGATTACTACAATGCAGCAACCTTCGCCGGAGGAACGCCCAATATAGCCTGCCGCACGCCCCAGTTGTACCTTATTGGTCCAGCTCGTGTTTGGCTCAGTGACCTCGAGGGGAATTCCATCTTTTGTTGGTATGACCTGAAGAAAGCTTTCGAGAACCACTTCAGGAGCACCTACAAGAGACCGGCCACCACAAGCGATCTGCAGGCTTACATCCAGAAGAAGGGTGAAACATCCAGGAGTTTCCTCACCCGATGGTTGGCAACCAGAAACGAGTGCGAGAACGTAGATAACCACACAGCTATGCACGCCTTCATTGGTGGTTTGCAGCGAGGAGGGCTGCTGCGGCACAAGCTTACCTGTCTGGTTAATGCGAACAAACTCACATTAGATGAGATGATTAACATCGCCAGTGATCACACCGTCGCCGATGACGACGCAGGCGGAGATCTCGCAGCTACAGCCATACCCCTGCACCAGCAAAAGAAAAACCGTGACAATGGCGTCAGCAACAGCAACAAGCGGAAGAACCCCTCTGAAGACCAGAAAGGCGGAGGATCCGACATGGTCGCCATGACGTTCCAACGCGGAGGTCCAGGAGGCGGAAGAGGCCGCGGACGTGGTGGCGGAGCCGGCCGGGGCCAACAGCATGCTGACGAGGTCACCGCTGCCGGATCTCGCACTCCCCAGACGTACGAGGAATACAGGGATATACCATGCTTGGCTCATCTAGATCCGGCTACGGGCAAATCCACTCACACCAATCGCAACTGCAAGTGGGTCAATGATCTGAAGAACGACCCAGAGGCAGGATACAAGCGAGCCCGGAAGCACCGCCCTCATGGCAAAGGATGCAAGGGCAAGAACAAGGACAAAGAGGAGGACAGTTCCGAGGTGATGGACGAGGATGACGCTTCGCCGGAACCCAAAGAGGGCACCGCAGCTAACAAATCCAACCCCTTCGGGAAAAAGAGTGTTGGAGCCTACCACACCTTCCTCGGAACCCCAAAAGTCCAGGCAAAGAAATCGGCGCTCCGGCTCTTGAACGCCACAGTTCCGGCTGTGCCGCATGTCAAGTGGTCAGAGAAAGCCTGCACCTTCGACAGGTCGGATCATCCGGATGTCATCCCCAAAGAATGCTACGCTCTGATTGTAAGTCCCCGCATCGACGGGTATGACTTCTCCAAGTGCCTTATGGATGGCGGAGCTAGCTTGAACATCATGTACCTGGAGACTCTGGAGAGGATGAACCTTACCAAGGAGCAGCTCAAGCACAGCACCACTGAATTTCATGGTGTGGTTCCGGGTAAAAAGGCAAACTCCCTGGGCAGCATCAAACTTCCCGTGGCCTTCGGCGATGTCAACAATTACCGCGAAGAGATGATTACGTTTGAAGTAGTGCCCTTCAAGAGCTCCTACCATGTAATCTTCGGCAGGCCCACCTACCACAAGTTCCACGCTAGGGCATGCTACATCTACAATAAGCTCAAGATTCCGGGTCCTAACGGTATGATCACCGTATCCGGAGACTACAAGAAAGCCAGGGACTGCGAGGAAGGCGAAGCCGCCTTTGCAGAATCCGTCATATACGGAGAGGAGCTACAAGGCTACAGGCCGCGGTGGATCCGGCGAGATGCAGACCACCAAGAAGCAGATCTCCGAACAGAAGAACTCGTTCAAGGCCGCGATAGAAACCAAGAAGCACGACCTCATAGTAGGCGATAGCTCCAAGCAGGTTTCAGTCGGAGCCAACATGGACCCCAAATAGGAAAGCGCGCTCGTCGAGTTCCTCAGAGCTAACATGGATATCTTCGCATGGAAACCTTCTGACATGTCCGGAGTACCAAGGTAACTCGCCGAGCACTACCTCAACATAAATCCGGGTGCAAAACCGGTGAAGCAAGCTATGCTACGCTTTGAAGACAAGAAGCGCCGCGCCATAGGAATGGAATTAGCAAAGTTACTAGAGGCAGGTTTTGTAGTAGAAGTTATCCATACTGATTGGGTCGTAAATCCTGTCCTTGTACCCAAAAACAATTCTGAAATACTAAGAATGTGCATCGATTACTCCAGCTTGAATAAGCATTGTCCGAAGGATCTGTTCCTCCGCCGCGCATTGACCAAGTCATTGATTCGACGGCAGGGGCGGAACCTGTGTTTTCTTGATGCATATTCTGGGTATCATCAGATCCGGATGAAGAAGTCCGACCAAAAGACGACCTCATTCATCACACCCTTTGGCACTTACTGCTATGTTACTATGCCTTTTGGCTTATAAAACGCAGGTGCCACATACCAACGTACGATGCAGCGGTGCTTGAAGGACCAAATTGGCCGGAATGTGCACGCCTACGTCGACGACATCGCGGTCATGACCCGGAAAGGATCCGACTTGATCAGCGACCTCACGAAAACCTTTGAAAATCTCCGACGGTACAAGATGATGTTAAATCTGCTGAAGTGCGTCTTTGGCGTACCAACCGGAAAACTCCTTGGCTTCATTGTCTCTCACATGGGCATTGAGGTTAACCCGGAAAAGATCAAGGCTATCCTGAGCATCAAGAGGCCAACTTGTCTCAAAGATGTGCAACGATTAACTGGTTGTGTTGCAGCAATCAGTAGATTTGTTAGCCGTCTTGGCGAGAAGGCACTACCCTTATACAAGCTGCTAAAGAAAACAGACAAATTTGTCTGGGACGACGCAGCAGATGCATCACTTCAGGGGTTGAAGGATATACTCTCCTCCCCACCTATCTTAGCATCTCCAGGTGAGTCAAAGCCCATGCTCCTCTACTTGGCAGCATCCAACAAGGTCGTCAGCCTAGTAATCGTGGTGTAGCGAAAGGAAGAAGGTCATGAATATGGAGTCCAAAGGCCAGTCTACTACGTTAGCGAAGTCCTGACGGAATCCAAACAACGATACCCTCACTTTCAGAAGCTAGCCTATGGCGTATTCCTAGGTAGCCGGAAGCTGAGGCACTACTTCTAGGAGCACCCTATGACAGTTGTGAGCAAGGCTCCATTGTCAACCATCATCAACAATTCCGACGCAACAGGGCGTGTAGCAAAATGGGGCATTGAGTTATCTGCCTTTGACATCAACTACGAAGCCAGAACATCGATCAAGTCTCAAATTCTCGCAGATTTCATCGCGGATTGGACTGAAGCGCCGGAAGGCACACCTGTGCCGGAACCTGAAGCTTGGGTCATGCACTTTGACGGATCCAAGCAACATCAAGGCTCGAGGGGAGTTACCCTGAAGTCACCTACCGGAGAAGAACTTACGTCCTGCAGATTCACTTCGAAGCTACAAACAATATGGCGGAATACGAGGCTCTACTACACGGTGCGCGCTAAGGAAATTGGGATCAAGCACATCATATGCTGCGGAGATTCCGACCTGGTGGCACAACAAGTAGCCGGAACCTGGAACGCCAGAAACTCCGTCATGGCGGCTTACAAAGACGAAGTTGATGAGATCGCCAAGTTCTTCCTCGGATACGAAGTCAAGTACGCCAGGAGAGACGATAACACAGCGGCAAATAAGCTGTCCAAGCTCGGATCCGCAGGAAACCAATTCCGCCTAGCATTTTCCTGGAGCATCTACGGATACCCTCAGTGAAGGGCGCAAACCCGGAAAACCCAGACCTGGCAGTATCTCCAGCTAAGGAAGTGATGGCTATCATTCCGGCCTGGACACAGCCGTTCTTGGACTACCTCATTAATAAGGGATTAACTTATCAATGCCTACAAGTTGTAGACTAGGGTTTAGTTGGAAGTAGAGGGCAAGTAGATCTTGAAGGTTTTAGCCGGAAAAGTACTCGACTGCTATGAAAACTAGGGTTGCGTGAAACAACGAATCGATCCTTTCTTTGTCCCTCGACTCCCCCTTATATAGGAGGTGGAGCCGAGGGTTTCGTGATGTACAAGTTAGAAAGTCCGGGAGGGTTTCTGAACCGTCCCGCAATAGTTACAAGTCGATATTCCTAATACAACTCTATCTTTCCAAACTACTTCTGACTGGGCCTCCAAGCTTCATAAACTTCGGGACATGGGCCGATAATAAACCCCGGGTACCTTCTTCGGCAGGCCCATTGGGGATGCCTATGTCAGTAGCCCCTGAGATTTTGCTTGAATCGAAGAATCAGGAAAAATCTCCATCTTTTACAACCAGCACATGATTTCTTCGACTCGACAAATAACCTCTATAAAGTAATTATATATTGTACATGGATAACGGTAATTGGGGCTGGTTCATCTGACGGATCAGGTACCAGTTAACTGCTCTTGTGGCAATCCGCAAAAACCTACTTCAAAATCACTTCCCTTGACATGATCTCGGGATACTGGCGTAATTCGACATGTGCCTAAGGTCTTACCAGATGCCGAATTCCAGTCATGTTTTATCGGGTACCTAACGCGTCCGTTAGGATTTTTCTTCGTATCTGTTGATACGGAACAAGTAGCAAAGCGCCGTCAGAGGCGGTGCCACGCCGCACAGGACGGATCCGGGGACTTACCTTCGCAAAGTTTTGCGGCATTCCGAGATTATTTCGCGACAGAGGCGCTCTGAGAATATATTGTCGAGTGTTTTTTTCGGCTGTTGGAATAGCACATTTATTCGAGTCAACGGATGACTTATATTGTTTTAACTTATCCTCCTGATGGGAGTATATGAAGAGTTATTCGATAACTCGAAATATGCTCGCCAGGATTTATTGAATTTCATCGGGCACGCGAACAGCGTTCCCGATGGGAGTAGCCCCCGAGGCTACAGCCAAGTGCTTGTACTTGGTTGTAGGCTCACCTTTTTAGCATCTTTACCGCTATATTGTCATTTTCTTGCTCCTCTTCATGTTTATCGGGTGCGTGAACAGCGCTCCCGATGGGAGTAGCCCCCGAGGCTACAGTCGAGTATTTATACTTGGCTGTAGGCTCCAATTTGTCTCTGTCGCAATATTTGAAATATCCCCTTCTGAATCAACTCCATCAAACTTCACGAAACTTTTTTATAAAGTAGCCCCCGAGCATTTGAACAAAAACTTGTATTTGGTCAAATGCTCTCGAGATTATCAGTATTCCTTCATTGTCGCCAATCTTCATAACACCGCAGCCCAAATTTTCCCTTTTAAAGTGACATCAGTGCTGACGACTGCCACGACCATTGTATCGGGAAGACGCGATTTATGTCCTGTCACTGACCCGCGGGCCCAAAATCTACGCCACTTTGACACGTTACGCAAGTGGGGGACACATGTCCTCCGCTTTTTCTGGCACGCGCGCTGTAGCGCCTGTCCAGTTCCATCACGGTGAAAATACTGTTTTACCCCTTGTGCCACGTGTAAAACATCAAGTCCATTCTCATACCATCCAATGGTGCGACGTTCTAGCTTAGCCTGCTATAAATACTCATCGTCTTCCTCCGTCAATCCCCTTCGCTGCGCCGCGCTCATATCTCCTCTGCCAAAATCTCCCCTGCAACCAAGCACTTGCGCCCTTGCTCTCTCTATATCCTCCACTAATCCAGTTAATGCCACCGCGGGCGAAGCTCTCCAAGCACACCGCACCAATGGCGACGGAAGATCTGAAGCTCTCAGAGTGGGAGAGATCCAAGATCTCCAATCAAGACACTAACCTGCTCAAGAAGCTCGGATTCTTGAAGAAGAAGGAGGCGCTGCGCTTCCCCGGCGAGGAAAGTTTCCCCACCCCAGGCATCGGATTCCGGGTAACTTTCACTGACCACCTCATCCGCGACTTATCCGCTCCCATCCACGAATTCCTTCGTCGTTTGCTTCTCGTCTATGGGTTACAGCTGCACCAGCTCACCCCCAATTCCATCCTCTATATCTCAATCTTCATCACCCTCTACGAGTGCTTCCTCGGGACCCATCCCAATTGGGCCCTGCGGAAGCGCATTTTCCTTGTCCGCCGCAATAGCTCCCACAACACCGCCTACAATGTGGGTGGTGTTGTTATCTGCATCCGCCCAGACGTCGAGTACTTCGACGTCAAATTCCCTGACTATGTTCAAGGGTGGCGCAAGAAGTGGATCTACATCCGCGAGGAGGACATCGACTCGCAAGAATACAACATCGCGCCTTTCAATTGTAGCGAGAAAATCCTCCGACGCCGCTCGTGGGATGCTGAAGCTACCGACGAAGAGAAATCGGCGACAGAGGCGCTGATGAAGCGCATCCATGAGCTCCAAAATACCCGCGGCAAAGAGCTGTCGGGTATCTAGATAACGGCATATTTCCTTAGGATTAGGGTGCAGCCTCTCCAGGCTCGCAAAAACCCTCTCTGGATGTATGCTGGCGACAAAGACGTGGACCGCGTACCCAAGGATCTATCTGTCAAGGACTTGGAAAAACTTGTCTGAAAGATCTCCTCGCTCAGCAAGAAAGACGCCATTCCAACCACTTGTCGCGTGGTACCATACAGCGGTAACAACGCCCTCCCCCAGGTAATCTATCATTGTCGACTGCTTGTTTGTTGTTCACTTTGTCGACTGCTATTTTGCTGTTCACTTCTTCGACTGCTATTTTGCTGTTCATTGCTATAAGTTCTTGTCGACATATTCTTATCTTGTACAGAACCATCAAACTACATCGTCTCTTCCTCCCCTTCCCGAAGGTGGAGACGTCGAAGAACGAACAGTCGTTACCGATGACGCCCAGGTCCCTTCTCGTCCTGAGAGCGAAGTCGCGGTTTCTCGGAAATCCGCGGCTTCCTCTGAAAAAGAAGTTGAATCCGAGGCTTCGGAGTCAACCCAGTCTATCTCTTCTGCTGTTTCTCCGAGGAACAAAAGGAAGAGGGGTGATGCGGAAGGCTCTAGCACCTCCAAGCTGAGCAGTTCTCCTGTCGAGGAAACTGCTCCAGAAGAAACTGCTCCCGAAGAGGAGGAGCCCTTCAACGCTTATGATGCTGCCCGTGTCAGCTCGTAAGTCACCTTATCGCCTTTTTCTCCTTAGTCATTGTGTGTCGAATAATCTCACTCTATTTTTTGCGCAGTGGCGACGAAGAAGAAGAAGAACCCGCCGCCAATGTGACTGCTCCTATGAGCATGTCACATACTTTGGCTTTATCGGAAACACACCGCACGGCGGAGGAAACCTCGACTCCTCATTAGGATCTTCAGAGGTCAACTCCTGCCACCAGCCCCGAGCTTCTTCGCCAAAGAGGGCGAGGATTGAACTAGGTGGAGAAGTCAACATAGCCGGGAGTTCAACGACTCCTCCCTTGGACGATGTAAGTCTACTACTCTTTTGGTTTCTACCTGTCGAGTTTTTCACTGCTCTGAACCTTTCCTTCCTTCTTCTTTTCCGCAGCCACTGATGCAACCCTTCATTAACCTTGGCACCCAATTTATTGGGTACCGCAACACTGTTAATGGATTGAAAGGTACATTGCCGGATGATCTATCTTTTCTTGCTTCTCGAAAACTTCCATTGTCCTTGTGTTATTTTTAACTTCCGCCATATGTCTTTTCAACAGAGGCTCTCCTCACGGCTGACAAACGGGCTGATGACCTCGCCATCAAGCTTAAAAAGAGCGAAGAAGCTCGCGAGAAAGCCGAGAAGGATGCCTCTTCTATTGAAGATCTTTGAAAGAGGCTCCACGAGGCGGAGACTGCTTTGAGTGACAAGATCACTCAACAGATCGCTCGTGAAGAAAACGTCACCTCCCGCCTGGAATCACTGAATCGACGTTTTGTCAGTAAGTTCGCTAATCAGTCTTCATCATTTTCAGCGATTTTCCTCTCCTTCTTTTTGTTGAGAACCCGAATTTTCGTTTCAGCAGGGAAGATGAGTCAAGACTTTGAGCTGCAAAAGCCTGAAGACGACCGTCTTCTCGATGCTCTGTCTCTTCTTGAGATTCATGGGGATCTAGTGCGCCGTAGCATCTTTGATGCCCAAGCTGCATTCTCGCGCTTGTTCCCCTATTTCTTCCCGAAGACAAAGCAGCCAGACACCTTCGCTGCCCTTGCCAAAAGCTTCGTCCCCCAAGAAGATCTTGGGCTTGCTCTTCGACAAGAAAACTTGAAGATTGGCGTGGAGGGCACCATAGCGTTGGTTGCCGAGAGCCAACAAAGCGTCGACTGGGCAAAGGTTGGCGCAGCCACAAAGCTGAAGCAGGATAAATGGCCGGCCCTGATCAGGGCTGCTAAGCCTCACTCGAAGAAGATCCTCGCCTTCCTCGGGTACAAGCCAGCGCCCTCCTCCAGTTCTGCCAAACCGGAGGTCAAGTAGATCATCCTGCTTATCTTTCTTTTTCTTTCTTTTGACACTGTTGCCATAGTTGTAGCTTGCGACAGCGTATTATTAGTTCACTAGGATCCAACCTTTTGTAATGACCATGTAAATATCTTGAAAATCAATGGAAGTCTATTTTGCTTGATGATTGATGCCGAGATTTTCTTTCCAGTTGGTGTTTGACAACTATACCGCAACTCCTCGCCCTTCCAATGCTTTACCTGCTTCTTCTTACTCGAAGAAAGCGTCAGTTGACGAATTTACGGAGGATTCGTCCAATGCAAATCTATCGCAAGAGCTGACTGATCTTCGGCAGCAACTTCAGTCGATAAAGAAACATCCCTTATGATCATGGAACGATTTCGCAAATCATCGGAACGAGAAAAGGTGGCCCTCCAAGAGGTTAAAGAAGCTTTAGCGTTGAGAGATACTGCTATTGCTGAAGCTGCCCAGGCTGTGTCTCGAGAAGAATATATGCTGGACTTGCTAACTGACGCGAGCTTGGACATGGCAGGTGTGCCTCTCGAACTTTAGTTTTGTCATGCAAGTTTTTCTTCGACTTCTGCTCCTCAATTTTTCTTGTCCCTCGACAGGTTCCTTTCTGGATGCTGCTGCTGAAGATCAGCGAGTGGAGACAAGGTCAAATCTCCTTGTGAAACTTGCACTGGAAAACAATTCCAGTTTTTGGTCCAACCCAGATCGAACTCGACGAATTGCTCGTTTCCAGGACCGCGCAGGCCAGGTGCGCCAGTATCTTGATTTTTGCACCAAGACCCTGGCCATGGTTTACAATGCTATGTTCCCTCGAAACGTTCAGCCAAAAACACTTCCCGATCCGATGAACAAATTCAAGGATTCTCATCGAATCCACGATTTTGTGAAGGCTCAACTGATAGCTGGCGCCAGATTTGCCCTCATTATGCTGCAGATCTGCCACTCAAAACTGGAGATGACCAAGGTGGTTGAAACTGTCCACACCAAACTGAGGCGACGGCGGAGGGGTGTCGACAAAATCGATGAAATAGTTACACCAGTGGCCAAGGAAATGATCGATGACCTCCTTCGAATGGATGCCGACTTTTTGGTGGACGGCCACTATGCCGATTTTCTGGGTGCATCTGTCGAAGAAGACAGAATACACATAGATGATCTGTTAGGTCGCGACTGAATCTGTTTCTTCGGTAGATATCTATCTTGATGAAGAAAAACCCTGTAAAGTGTTGTATATATTGTAAAACAACTATATACTCTTTCTTTTCCTTAGCCCCCGAGTATCTCGGTGGCTTGTGCCTTTATTTTGTTGTTTTTGCGAGGTGTTTTAAACCAAGGCAAAGGTTCTGTAAACTTGTAGGTTATATGAATTTTTTGTATAGATGAACTTTGTCGGGTAGAGAGCCCCCGAGCCTATCGAAGAAAAAAGATGTATATCACCAATATCTTTACTATATTGCAGCACCGCGAGCCCGCCTCATTAAAAACCTTCCAGCCCCACTCGGTGCCCTGAAAGGAAAAGAGTGCGTCTGAAAACTCGCGGGCATTTCAGTACATTGTATGTTTACATATATATCTTGACTCAAGCGTAAAAACGCCTAAGTTGCGCCACGTTCCAGGGATTTGGCTCCACAATCCCTGTCTTCTTGACCTTTATCTTGTACGCTCCTCCTTCAATTACTTCAGTGACGATGTAGGGGCCTAGCCATGGCGACTCGAGTTTCTCATGGCTATCTTGCGTGAGCCGAAGAACTAGGTCGCCAACTTAGAAAGATCTTGGTCACAATCGTCGACAGTGATAATTTTTCATATCTTGCTGGTATTTGGCGACTCTTGATAATACCTCGTCTCGAGCTTCATCAATTGCGTCCACATCGTCTTCCAGTGCCTTTCTTGAAGTTTCTTCGTCGAACTCCGCCACTCTCGGAGAATTGTGTTCTATTTCTATCGGTAACACTGCCTCATCCCCGTGAACAAGGAAAAACGGGGTTTCCTGTGTTGCTGTATTAGGTGTCGTCCGTATGCTCCATAGCACGCTGGGCAACTCCTCCGGCCAAGTGTGTCGAGCTTTTTCCAATGGTCCTAACAGGCGCTTCTTGATGCCGCTGCAGATGATGCCGTTTGCTTTCTCGACTTGACCGTTGGTTTGCGGGTGCGCAACTGACACAAAATGTAGCTTGATGCCTACTTCTGCACAATAAGCCTTGAATTCCTTTGAAGTAAAATTGCTACCATTGTCTGTGACGATGCTATGAGGGACTCCAAACCGAAAAATGATGCTCTTAATGAACTTGACCGCTGATGCTGCGTCTGGCGAGTTTATTGATTTTGCCTCAACCCACTTGGTGAACTTGTCGACAGCTACAAGCATATACTCATATCCTCCTGGCCACGCCTTGTGCAATTTGCCCACCATATCAATACCCCATTGAGCAAAGGGCCACGACAATGGTATTGGCATCAATTCTGCTGCCGGAGAATGAGGTTTTGCGGCAAACCTTTGACACGCATCACAGGTACGCACTATGTCCTTTGCATCCTCGATGGCTGTTAGCCAATAAAACCCTACTCTGAAAACCTTAGCCGCAATAACTCGACTGCTTGCGTGATGTCCGCATACTCCCTCGTGCACATCCTTTAAAAGCACTCGACCTTCCTCAGCTGTGACGCACCACTGCAAGACTCCCGATATACTTCTCTTATAAAGCTCGCCCTTAACCACAGTGAAGGCTTTGGATCGTCGAATAATTCACCTTGCTTCGACTGGATCTTCGGGTATTTCCTTCCTTGAGATATATGCAATATAAGCCTGTGATACGTCTCCAACGTATCGATAATTTCTTATGTTCCATGCTACTTTATTGATGATACCTACATGTTTTATGCACACTTTATGTCATATTCGTGCATTTTCGGAACTAACCTATTAACAAGATGCCGAAGTGCCAGTTCCTGTTTCTGCTGTTTTTGGTTTCAGAAATCCTAGTAACGAAATATTCTCGGAATTGGACGAAATCAACGCCCAGGTTCCTATTTTGCCGGAAGCATCCAGAACACCGAGAGCCGCCGGGGCCTGTGGCCCGGATGATAGGGTGGCGCGGCCAGGGCTGGCCGCGCCACCCTATGGTGTCGTCGCCCCTTCGACCTTCGACGCCGCCTCTTCGCCTATAAAAGGTCCCTGACCTAAAACACGATACGGAGGAAGCCACGGTACGAGAAAGTTCCAGAGCCGCCGCCATCGCGAAGCCAAGATGGGGGACAGGAGTCTCTATTCGGCACCTGCCGGAGGGAAGTGCCCCGGAAGGCTTCTCCATCGACACCGCTGCCATCTCCACCGCCATCTTCATCACCGCTGCTGCTCCCATGAGGAGGGAGTAGTTCTCCATCGAGGCTCGGGGCTGTACCGGTAGCTATGTGGTTAATCTCTCTCCTATGTACTTCAATACAATGATCTCATGAGCTGCTTTACATGATTGAGATCCATATGATGAGCTTTGTATCGCTACTAGTTATGTGCTACTCATGTGATGTTATTAAAGTAGTTTATTCCTCCTGCATGGTGTAAAGGTGATTAGTGTGTGCACCGTGTGGTTCTTGTCGTAGGCTATGATCATGATCTCTTGTAGATTGTGGAGTTAATTATCATTATGATAGTATTGATGTGATCTATTCCTCCTTCATAGTGTAATGTGGACAGTGTGTGCACTATGTTAGTTCTTGGTTTATTTTGCAATGATCTATTATGCTCTAGGGTTACTTAAACATGAATATCGAATGTTGAGGAGCTTGTTAACTCCGGCATTGAGGGTTCGTGTAATCCTACGCAACGAATGATGTTCATTATCAAACAAGAGTGTATGTAGCACATATGAGAAGAAATATTTATTATGCGATCAATGTTGAGAGTGTCCACTAGTGAAAGTATGATCCCTAGGCCTTGTTTCCAATACTGCAAACACCGTTTATTTACTGTTCTACTGCATGTTTACTTGCTGCCATATTTTATTCAGATTGCTATTACCACTCATATACATCCATACTACTTGTATTTCACTATCTCTTCGCCGAACTAGTGCACCTATACATCTGACAAGTGTATTAGGTGTGTTGGGGACACAAGAGACTTCTTGCTTTGTGATTACGGGGTTGTATGAGAGGGATATCTTTGACCTCTTCCTCCCTGAGTTCGATAAACCTTGGGTGATCCACTTAAGGGAAACTTTGCTGTTCTACAAACCTCTGCTCTTGGAGGCCCAACACTGTCTACAAGAATAGAAGCACCCGTAGACATCAAGCACTTTTCGCGCCGTTGCCGGGGAGGAAAGGTAAAAGGCACTCATACTCCGGTTCCAGTGTGATACTTTTGGCGCCATGTGTGTGTGCTCGAAGCTATTTCCTTTAGACTCTACAATTGCGACATTTGGTTTCTTGTTTACACTAGTTAGGCATAATGGACAACAATGAGCTTCTTATTCTATTTCCTGATTTAAGACATGGATGGTTTGATGCAAAAATTAAAAAACCCATGGAACATATTAATATGAATGCTTTGAACACTATTGTTGCTAATGCTATGGAAAATTCTAAGCTTGGGGAAGCTGGCTTTGATGAGCATGATATTTTTAGTCCCCCAAGCATTGAGGAGAAAATTTACTTTGATGATACTTTGCCTCCCATTTATGATGATTATAATGATAGTAGTCTTTTGTTACCACCTGTTATGGAGGATAAATTTGATTATGATTACAATATACCTCCTATATTTGATAGCTACTTTGTTGAATTTGCTCCCACTACAACTAATAAAATTGATTATGCCTATGTGGAGAGTAATAATTTTATGCATGAGACTCATGATAAGAATGCTTTATGTGATAGTTATATTGTTGAGTTTGCTCATGTTGCAACTGAAAGTTATTATGAGAGAGGAAAATATGGTTATAGAAATTTTCATGTTACTAAAATGCCTCTCTATGTGCTGAATTTTTTTAAGCTACACTTGTTTTATCTTTCTATGCTTGCTGCATTATGCTTCTTGAACTTGTTTATTTACAAGATTCCTTTTCATAGGAAGCATGTTAGACTTAAATGTGTTTTGAATTTGCCTCTTGATGCTCTCTTTTGCTTCAAATACTATTTCTTGCGAGTGCATCATTAAAACTGCTGAGCCCATCTTAATGGCTATAAAGAAAGAACTTTTTGGGAGATAACCCATGTGTTTATTTTACTACAGCAATTTTTGTTTTGTTGAGTCTTGGAAGTTGTTTACTACTGTAGCAACCTCTCCTTATCATGTTTTTGTGCCAAGTAAAGTTTCTATGTTAAAGTTGATGTTATATTTGGGATCGCTGCGCAGAAACAGCATTGCTGTCTGTCACGAATCTGGGCACAGTTCTCTGTAGAAAATTCGAAAAAATCTGCCAATTTACGAGCGTGATCCCCAGATATGTACGCAACTTTCATTAGTTTTGAGTTTTTCCATTTGAGCAAGTCTGGTGCCAGCTTTAAATTCGTCTTTACGGACTGTTCTGTTTTTGACAGATTCTGCCTTTTATTTCGCATTGCCGCTTTTGTTAAGTTGAATGAGTTTCTTTGTTCCATTAACTTTCAGAAGTTATGTGCAATGTCCAGAAGTGTTAAGAATGATTGTGTCACCTCTGAACATGTGAATTTTTGATTATGCACTAACCCTCTAATGAGTTTGCTTGAAGTTTGGTGTGAAGGAAGTTTTCAAGGGTCAAGAGAGGAGTATGATATACTATGATCAAGAGGAGTGAAAGCTCTAAGCTTGGGGATGCCCGTGGTTCATCCCTGCATATTTTAAGAAGACTCAAGCGTCTAATCTTGGGGATGCCCAAGGCATCCCCTTCTTCATCGACAACATCATCGGTTTCTCCCCTGAAACTATATTTTTATTCAATCACATCTTGTGTTCTTTACTTGGAGCGTCGGTTTGTTTTTGTTTTTGTTTTTGTTTGAATAAAATGGATCCTAGCATTCACTTTGTGGGAGAGAGACACGCTCCGCTGTTGCATATGGACAAATATGTCCTTAGGCTTTACTCATAATGTTCAAGGCGAAGTTTCTTCTTCGTTAAATTGTTATATGGTTGGAATTGGAAAATGCTACATGTAGTAATTCTAAAATGTCTTGGATAATGTGATACTTGGCAATTGTTGTGCTCATGTTTAAACTCTTGCATCATATGCTTTGCACCCATTAATGAATAATTACATAGAGCTTGTTAAAATTTGGTTTGCATGATTGGTCTCTCTAAGTCTAGATATTTTCTGGTTGAGGTGTTTGAACAACAAGGAGACGATGTAAAGTCTTATAATGCTTACAATATGTTTATATGTGAGTCTTGCTGCACCATTTTATACTTGAGTTTGCTTCAAATAACCTTGCTAGCCTAAACCTTGTATAGAGAGGGAATACTTCTCATACATCCAAATACTTGAGCCAATATTCATGCCATTTGTGTCCACCATACCTACCTACTACATGGTATTTCTCTGCCATTCCAAAGTAAATTGCTTGAGTGCTACCTTTAAACAATTCAAAAGTTATTACCTCTTATTTGTGTCAATGTTTTATAGCTCATGAGGAAGTATGTGGTGTTTATCTTTCAATCTTGTTGGGCAACTTTCACCAATGGACTAGTGGCTTCATCCGCTTATCCAATAATTTTGCAAAAAGAGCTGGCAATGGGATTCCCAGTCCCAAATTAATTAACAAAAATAGACACTCCTCCATGGTATGTGATTGTTGGACGGCACCCGAAGGATTCGGTTAGCCATGGCTTGAGAAAGCAAAGGTGGGGAGGAGTGTCATCATAATAAAACTAAAATAAAAAGGCACTCCTTCATGGTATGAGATTGTTGGCAGGCACCCGAGGATTCGGTTAGCCATGGTTTATGAAAGAAAGGTTGGAAGGAGTGCCACCCAAAAATAAAATAAAATGGGAGCCGCTCTTTGAAGGTTTGTCTGGCAAGGGGGTTAGAGTACCCGCTACCATTCGTTGACAACAACAAACACCTCTCAAAAATTTACTTTTATGCTCTCTATATGTTTTCAAAATCAAAGCTCTAGCACAAATATAGCAATCGATGCTTTCCTCTTTTGAAGGGCCATTCTTTTACTTTATTGTTGAGTCAGTTTACCTATTCTTTCTATCTTAGAAGCAAACACTTGTGTAAATTGTGTGCATTGATTCTTACATGTTTACCTATTGCATTGTTATATTACTTTGTGTTGACAATTATCCATGAGATATACATGTTAAAGTTGAAAGCAACCGCTGAAAC
Organism: Lolium multiflorum; assembly: GCA_030979885.1. Classification (NCBI taxonomy): domain Eukaryota; kingdom Viridiplantae; phylum Streptophyta; class Magnoliopsida; order Poales; family Poaceae; genus Lolium; species Lolium multiflorum. The sequence continues at coordinate 171,390,177 of CM061753.1, read as the reverse complement.
TTATATCTTCCTTTGTGTTGTTTCAAAGCTTTCTACTAAGAATTTATTGCTTATGAGTTAACTCTTATGCAAGACTTATTGATGCTTGTCTTGAAGTACTATTCATGAAAAGTCTTTGCTTTATGATTCATTTGTTTACTCATGTCATTACCATTGTTTTGATCGCCGCATTCATTACATATGTTTACAATAGTATGATCAAGATTATGATGGCATGTCACTTCAGAAATTATCTTTGTTATCGTTTTACCTGCTCGGGAGAACTAAGCTTGGGGATGCTGATACGTCTCCAACGTATCGATAATTTCTTATGTTCCATGCTACTTTATTGATGATACCTACATGGTTTATGCACACTTTATGTCATATTCGTGCATTTTGGAACTAACCTATTAACAAGATGCCGAAGTGCCAGTTCTTTTCTGCTGTTTTTGGTTTCAGAAATCCTAGTAACGAAATATTCTCGAATTGGACGAAATCAACGCCGAGTTCCTATTTTGCCGGAAGCATCCGGAAACCCGAGAGCGCGGGGGCCTGTGGGCCCTAGATGATAGGGTGGCGCGGCCGGGCTGGGCTCGCGCCACCCTATGGTGTCGTCGCCCCTTCGACCTTCGACGCCGCCTCTTCGCCTATAAAAAGGTCCCCGACCTAAAACACGATACGGAGGAAGCCACGGTACGAGAAAAGTTCCGGAGCCGCCGCCATCGCGAAGCCAAGATGGGGGACGGGAGTCTCTGTTCGGCACCACTGCGGGGAAGTGCCCGGAAGGCTTCTCCATCGACACCGCTGCCATCTCCACCGCCATCTTCATCACCGCTGCTGCTCCCATGAGAGGGAGTAGTTCTCCATCGAGGCTCGGGGCTGTACCGGTAGCTATGTGGTTAATCTCTCTCCTATGTACTTCAATACAATGATCTCATGAGCTGCTTTACATGATTGAGATCCATATGATGAGCTTTGTATCGCTACTAGTTATGTGCTACTCATGTGATGTTATTAAAGTAGTTTATTCCTCCTGCATGGTGTAAAGGTGATTAGTGTGTGCACCGTGTGGTTCTTGTCGTAGGCTATGATCATGATCTCTTGTAGATTGTGGAGTTAATTATCATTATGATAGTATTGATGTGATCTATTCCTCCTTCATAGTGTAATGTGGACAGTGTGTGCACTATGTTAGTTCTTGGTTTATTTTGCAATGATCTATTATGCTCTAAGGTTACTTAAACATGAATATCGAATGTTGTGGAGCTTGTTAACTCCGGCATTGAGGGTTCGTGTAATCCTACGCAACGAATGATGTTCATTATCAAACAAGAGTGTATGTAGCACATATGAGAAGAAGTATTTATTATGCGATCAATGTTGAGAGTGTCCACTAGTGAAAGTATGATCCCTAAGCCTTGTTTCCAATACTGCAAACACCGTTTATTTACTGTTCTACTGCATGTTTACTTGCTGCCATATTTTATTCAGATTGCTATTACCACTCATATACATCCATACTACTTGTATTTCACTATCTCTTCGCCGAACTAGTGCACCTATACATCTGACAAGTGTATTAGGTGTGTTGGGGACACAAGAGACTTCTTGCTTTGTGATTACAGGGTTGTATGAGAGGGATATCTTTGACCTCTTCCTCCCTGAGTTCGATAAACCTTGGGTGATCCACTTAAGGAAACTTGCTTTCTTCTAAACCTCTGCTCTTGGAGGCCCAACACTGTCTACAAGAATAGTAGCACCCCAGCCTGCACCCAAGGGATTTGTACTACCACCTCATGTGTCCTCCTTGTTGGAGATATGCCCAAGAGGCAATAATAAAGTGGTTATTATAATATCTTTGTGTTTATGATAAATGTTTATATACATGCTATAATTGTATTAACCGAAACATTGATAGATGTGTGTTATGTAAACAACAAGGAGTCCCTAGCAAGCCTCTTGTATAACTAGCTTGTTGATTAATAGATGATCATGGTTTCGTGATCATGAACATTGGATGTTATTAATAACAAGGTTATGTCATTAGTTGAATGATATAATGGACACACACCCAAATGAGCGTAGCATAAGATCAAGTCATTAAGTTCGTTTGCGATAAGCTTTCAACACATAGTTGTCTTAATCCTTCGACCATGAGATCATGTAAATCACTTACACCGAAAGGGTACTTTGATTACATCAAACGCCATTGCGTAAATGGGTGGCAATAAAGGTGGGATTAAGTATTTGGAAAGTGTGAGTTGAGGCATATGGATCAATAGTGGGATTTGTCCATCCGATGACGGATAGATATACTCTGGGCCCTCTCGGTGGAATGTCATCCGATTAGCTTGCAAGCATATGAATAGTTCATAAGAGATCACATACCACGGTACGAGTAAAGAGTACTTGTCGGTAACGAGGTTGAACAAGGTATGGAGATACCGATGATCAAACCTCGGACAAGTAAAATATCGCGAGACAAAGGGAATTGGCATCGTATGTAAATGGTTCAATCGATCACTAAGTCATTGTTGAATATGTGGGAGCCATTATGGATCTCCAGATCCCGCTATTGGTTATTGCTCGGAGAGGAGTCTCGACCATGTCTGCATAGTTCACGAACCGTAGGGTGACGCGCTTAAGGTTCGATGTCGCATAAGTAGATTCGGAATATGAGATGGAGACCGAATATTGTTTGGAGTCTCGGATGGGATCCAAGACATCACGAGGAGAACCGGAATTGTTCTGGAAGAATTCTGCTGTTTTGTATTTCAAGAAAAGTTGTTCTGGAAACATTCTCGGAATTGGACGAAATAAAAACAGAGGTTCTTATTTTTCTCACGTAGACGGAGTCCAAAGGGGGACGGAGAAAGGCCAGGGGTGGGCCACACCACACCTGGGCGCGGGTCCCACCCAGGCGCGCCCGGGTATGGTGTGGGCCCACCAGGCGCCGGCCCTAGATCGGTTTCGTGAAACCCTAACCCTACCTCCCGACTATATATAGAGGGGTAGTTTGGCCGGCCATTGCTGCTCCGTACGAAACCCTAATTTGCCACCTCTCCTCCCTCCCAGTTTCTCCTGCTCCGGCTTAGGCGAAGCCCTGCAGGAATTCTTCTCCACCACCACCACCACGCCGTCGTCTGCTGGGATTCCGTGGAGATCTACCACACCTCCGCTGCCCGCTAGAACGGGAGAGGAAGGAGCTTCATCGACACCGTACGCGCGACCGAGTATGGAAGTGCTGCCGGATTGCACCGGGGACGATCGTCTACACCAACAACGAGATTAATCTCGTAGGCTTTGGAATCTTCGAGGGTTAGTCTCATCTCCATCTCGTTGCTTAGATCTTGTAGATTAGATCTTGGGTGTTCCATAGATTAGATCTGTTGGTTTTATTCGTCTTGCGGTAGGAAATTTTTTGTTTTCTATGCAACAAACCCCATCAGTGGTATCAGAGCCACGTATATGCATAGATCTGTTGCACGAGTAGAACACAATGGTTTTGTGGGCGGTGATGTTTTTGTTGCTTTAGTTTGTGTACTTTGCATCTTGCGGGATGGTGGGATGAAGCGGCCCGGGCTAACTTTACATGACCGCGTCTCATGAGACTTGCTCCACGCTTGACATGCAACTTGTATTGCATAAGTGGCTTTGCGGGTGTCTGTCTCTCCCACCATAGTGAAGATTACAATTTACACTTTCTGTTGTCAACACTAGTATCACCGTTGTGGTTCATGTTCGTAGGTAGATTGGATCTTACTCGAAAACCCTAAACCACGTAAAATATGCAAACCAAATTAGAAGCGTCTAACTTGTTTTTGCAGGGTTTGGTGATGTGATATGGCCATGATGTGATGATGATTATATTTGATGTATGAGATGTTCATTATTGTATTATGGCAACCGGCAGGAGCCTAATGGTTGTCTTTAATTTTTGTTAAAGACCTGCGTGTCTATTCATCATGTAATAGCTTTATTTCAAGTAGTTGTTATAGTAGCTATAAGTGATGGACAACCATGAAGCGGCGCCACTGACCTTGACGCCATGCTGGTGATGATGGAGATCATGTCCGTGCTTTGGAGATGGAGATCAAAAGCACAAGAAGAAAGGCCATATCATATCACACATTATGAATTGCATGTGATGTTAATCCTTTTATGCATCTTATTTTGCTTAGATCGCGACGGTAGCATTATAAGATGATCCCTCTCACTAAATATCAAGATAATAAAGTGTTCATCCTTAGTATGCACCGTTGCTAAGACTTGTCGTTTCGAAGCATCTCGTGATGATCGGGTGTGATAGACTCTACATGTGCATACAACGGGTGCAAGCCAGATTTGCACACGCGGATACTAAGGTTGCCTTGACGAGCCTAGCATGTACAGACATGGTCTCGGAACACGGGATACCGAAAGGTAGAGCATGAGTCATATGAATGATATGATGAACACTTTGAGTGTTCGCCTTTGAAGCTACATCTTTTCTCGTGAAGATCGGACTTGGTGTAGTGGATTTGGTTCGTGTAATCACTAAGACAATGCGAGGGATGTTGTTTTGAGTGGGAGTTCACCTAGTTAATTTAAGAATTAAAATTGAACTCAATTTATCATAAACTTAGTCTAAACTCTTTGCAAATATGTTGTAGATCATGGCGCCCCCCTCCATCAATTTTAAGTTCCTAGAGAAAGAAAAGCTTAAGGGCAATGGTAGCAACTTCACTGACTGGTTCCGTCATGTGAGGATTTTCCTCACTGGTGGAAGCCTGCAATATGTGCTCGATGCACCGCTAGGTCCCCCACCACCTCCTGCAGTATCCGAGGACATAAAGAATGTTTATGAGACTCGGGTTACTCGATACTCCGAAGTTCAGTGTGCCATACTATGCAGCTTAGAGGCAGAGCTCCAAAAGCGTTTTGAGCACCACGACCCTTGTGATATGATGCGTGAGCTCAAACTTATCTTTGAAACTCATGCGGCCGTGGAGAGCTATGAGGCCTCGAAGCAGTTCTTTAGCTGCATGATGGAAGAGGGCAGCTCCGTTAGTGAGCACATGTTCGCCATGTCCGGACATGCGAAGAAGCTCAGTGACATGGGGATGATGATCCCTAACCAGCTGGGTATTCATCGTGTCCTTCAATCACTTCCACCAAGTTACAAGAACTTCGTGATGAACTACAACATGCAGAACATGAATAAAGATTTACCTGAACTCTTTTCCATGCTGAAATCTGCTGAAGTTGAGATTAAGAAGGAGAATCAAGTGTTGATGGTCAACAAGACCACCGTTTCAAAAAGCAGGGCAAGCCTAACAAGGGTAACTTCAAGAAGGGCGGCAAGAAAGTTGCCACGCACCCTGAGAAGCCTAAGGCTGGTCCTAAACTGAGACTGTGTGTTACTACTGCCAGGGGAAGGGGCACTGGAAGCGTTTTTGCTCCAAATACTTGGCCGATCTGAAGAGCGGCCACGTCAAGAAGAAAGGTATATCTGATATACATGTTATTGATGTCTATCTTACTGGTTCTCGTAGTAGTGCCGGGTATTTGATACGGTTCGGTTGCTCACATTTGTAACTCGAAAGCAGAACTGCGGAATAAAGAAGCCTGGCAAGGGACGAGGTGACGATGCGTGTTGGAAATGGATCCAAGGTCGATGTGATCGCCGTCGGCACGCTCCCTCTGCATCTACCTTCGGGATTAGTTTTAAACCTTAATAATTGTTATTTGGTACTGCGTTGAGCATGAACATTATATCTGGATCTTGTTTGATGCAAGACGGTTATTCGTTTAAGTCTGAGAATAATGGTTGTTCGATTTATATGAGTAATGTCTTTTATGGACATGCACCTGAGATGAATGGTTTATTCTTGTTAAATCTCGATAGTAGTGATACACATGTTCATAACATTGATGCTAAGCGAATTAAATTGAATGATAATTCTACTTATATGTGGCACTGTCGTCTTGGTCATATTGGAGTGAAGCGCATGAAGAAACTCCATTCCGATGGACTTCTTGAGTCACATGACTTTGAGTCACTTGACAGATGCGAAGCGTGTCTAATGGGAAAAATGACTAAGACTCCATTTTCTAGTACAATGGAGCGAGCTACAGACTTGTTGGAAATCATACATACCGATGTGTGCGGACCAATGAGTGTAGCATCGCGCGGTGGTTATCGTTATGTTCTAACCTTCACGGATGATCTGAATAGATATGGGTATATTTACTTTATGAAACACAAGTCCGAGACTTTTGAGAAGTTCAAGGAATTCCAAAGTGAAGTAGAAAATCAACGTAACAAGAAGATTAAGTTTCTGCGTTCTGATCGCGGAGGCGAATATCTGAGTTATGAGTTTGGCATGCATTTAAAGAAATGCGGAATACTTTCACAGTTGACACCGCCGGGAACACCACATCGCAATGGTGTGTCCGAACGTCGTAATCGAACTCTCTTAGATATGGTTCGTTCTATGATGTCTCTTATCGATTTGCCATTATCGTTTTGGGGTTATGCATTAGAGACAGCCGCATTCACTTTAAATTGGGCACCATCTAAATCCGTTGAAACGACACCGTATGAATTATGGTTTGGGAAGAAACCTAAGCTGTCGTTCCTTAAAGTTTGTGGTTGCGATGCTTATGTAAAGAAGTTACAACCTGACAAGCTAGAACCCAAAGCGGAGAAATGCGTCTTCATAGGATACCCTAAAGAAACAATTGGGTATACTTTCTATCACAGATCCGAAGGCAAAATCTTTGTTGCCAAGAACGGATCCTTTCTTGAGAAGGAGTTTCTCACTAAAGAAGTGACTGGAAGAAAAGTAGAACTCGACGAGGTTGATGAACCTTCTCTCATAGATCAGAGTAGCGCAGTGCCGGAAGAAATTCTGTGCAGCCTGCACCGATAGGAGAGGAAGCAAATGATGATGATCATGAAACTTCGAACGAGGAAACTAATGAACCTCGCAGATCGACGAGGGAACGTACCACTCCTGATTGGTATGATCCCTGTCTAAATGTCATGATTGTGGACGACAATGATGAAGACCCTGCGACGTATGAAGAAGCGATGATGAGCCCAGATTCCAACAAATGGGAAGAAGCCATGAAATTCGAAATGGGATCCATGTATGATAACAAAGTATGGACTTTGGTAGACTTACGATAGCCGCAAGGCTATCGAGAATAAATGGATCTTCAAGAGAAAAACAGATGCTGATGGTAATATTACCGTCTATAAAGCTCGACTTGTCGCGAAGGGGTTCCGACAAATTAAAGGAGTTGACTACGATGAGACTTTCTCACCGAAGCTAAAGTCTGTGAGGATTTTGTTAGCAATAGCTGCATTTTTCGATTATGAGATTTGGCAAATGGATGTCAAAACGGCGTTCCTTAATGGAGATATTGAGGAAGAGCAACCCAAAGGTTTTGTCGATCCTGAAAATGCTAACAAGGTATGCAAACTTCAGCGTTCCATTTATGGACTGAAGCAAGCATCCCGGAGTTGGAACCTACGCTTTGATAGAGTGATCAAAGACTTCGGTTTTATACGGACTCATGGTGAGGCCTGTATTTACAAGAAAGTGAGTGGGAGCTCTGTAGCGTTCCTGATATTATATGTAGATGACATATTATTGATTGGGAATGATATAGAACTATTAAGCAGCATTAAAGGTTATTTGAATAAGTCTTTTTCAATGAAAGACCTTGGTGAAGCAGCATATATTTTAGGCATCAAGATTTATAGAGATAGATCAAGACGCCTAATAGGCCTTTCACAAAGTACATACGTGGACAAGATTCTAAAGAAGTTTAGAATGGATGAAAGCAAGAAAGGGTTCTTGCCTATGTTGCCAGGTAAGGTCTTGAGTAAGACTCAAGGTCCGGCTACGGCAGATGAAAGAGACGATGAGTAAGATCCCTATGCTTCGGCAGAGGCTCTATCATGTACGCCATGCGTGTACGAGACCGGATATCGCGCATGCTGTTAGTTTGACCAGCAGATATCAAAGTGATCCAGGAATGTAACACTGGACAGCGGTCAAGAATATCCTGAAGTACTTGAAAAGGACTAAGGATATGTTTCTTTGTTATGGCGGTGACCAAGAGCTCGTTGTAACCAGTTACACCGATGTAAGTTGGAACACCGATCCCGATGACTCTAAGTCTCATCAGGTACGTGTTTATATTGAATGGTGCGGCAAGCTGGAGCGTTCAAGCAGTGCACGGTGGCAAAATCTTCAACAATCTGAATATATAGCGGCTTCAGAGGCTTCATCGGAAGCGGTATGGATGAAGAGGTTCATTGTTGAGCTTGGTGTGGTTCCTAGTGCATTGGACCCGCTAGTCATTTATTGTGACAACACGGGTGCCATCGCCAATGCAAAGGAACCAAGGTCACACAAGAATCTAAAGCATATCAAGCTGCGTTTTCATTCGATTCGCGAGTACATCGAAGATGGTGAAGTAGAGATTTGCAAAGTACACAAGATCTGAATGTTGCAGATCCGTTGACTAAAGCTCTCCCAAGGGCAAAGCATGACCAACACCAGAATGCCATGGGTGTTAGGTACCTTACAATGTAATCTAGATTATTGACTCTAGTGCAAGTGGGAGATTGTTGGAGATATGCCCAAGAGGCAATAATAAAGTGGTTATTATAATATCTTTGTGTTTATGATAAATGTTTATATACCATGCTATAATTGTATTAACCGAAACATTGATACATGTGTGTTATGTAAACAACAAGGAGTCCCTAGTAAGCCTCTTGTATAACTAGCTTGTTGATTAATAGATGATCATGGTTTCGTGATCATGAACATTGGATGTTATTAATAACAAGGTTATGTCATTAGTTGAATGATATAATGGACACACACCCAAATGAGCGTAGCATAAGATCAAGTCATTAAGTTCGTTTGCTATAAGCTTTCAATACATAGTTGTCTTAATCCTTCGACCATGAGATCATGTAAATCACTTACACCGAAAGGGTACTTTGATTACATCAAACGCCATTGCGTAAATGGGTGGCAATAAAGGTGGGATTAAGTATTTGGAAAGTGCGAGTTGAGGCATATGGATCAATAGTGGGATTTGTCCATCCTGATGACGGATAGATATACTCTGGGCCCTCTCGGTGGAATGTCATCCGATTAGCTTGCAAGCATATGAATAGTTCATAAGAGATCACATACCACGGTACGAGTAAAGAGTACTTGTCGGTAACGAGGTTGAACAAGGTATGGAGATACCGATGATCAAACCTCGGACAAGTAAAATATCGCAAGACAAAGGGAATTGGCATCGTATGTAAATGGTTCAATCGATCACCAAGTCATCGTTGAATATGTGGGAGCCATTATGGATCTCCAGATCCCGCTATTGGTTATTGCTCGGAGAGGAGTCTCGACCATGTCCGCATAGTTCACGAACCGTAGGGTGACGCGCTTAAGGTTCGATGTCGCATAAGTAGATTCGGAATATGAGATGGAGACGAATATTGTTCGGAGTCTCGGATGGGATCCAAGACATCACGAGGAGAACCGGAATTGTTCTGGAAGAATTCTGCTGTTTTGTATTTCAAGAAAAGTTGTTCTGGAAACATTCTCGGAATTGGACGAAATAAAAACAGAGGTTCTTATTTTTGTCACGTAGACGGAGTCCAAAGGGGAGACGGAGAAAGGCCAGGGGTGGGCCACACCACACCTGGGCGCGCCAGGGTATGGTGTGGGCCCACCAGGCGCCGGCACTAGATCGGTTTCGTGAAACCCTAACCCTACCTCCCGACTATATATAGAGGGGTAGTTTGGCCGGCCATTGCTGCTCCGTACGAAACCCTAATTTGCCACCTCTCCTCCCTCCCGTTTCCTCTGCTTAGGCGAAGCCCTGCAGGAATTCTTCTCCACCACCACCACCACGCCGTCGTGCTGCTGGGATTCCGTGGAGATCTACCACACCTCCGCTGCCCGCTGGAACGGGGAGAGGAAGGAGCTTCATCGACACCGTACGCGCGACCGAGTACGGAAGTGCTGCCGGATTGCAGCACCGGGGACGATCGTCTACACCAACAACGAGATTAATCTCGTAGGCTTTGGAATCTTCGAGGGTTAGTCTCATCTCCATCTCGTTGCTTCGATCTTGTAGATTAGATCTTGGGTGTTCCATAGATTAGATCTGTTGGTTTTATTCGTCTTGCGGTAGGAAATTTTTTGTTTTCTATGCAACAAACCCCATCAGTGGTATCAGAGCCACGTCTATGCATAGATATGTTGCACGAGTAGAACACAATGGTTTTGTGGGCGGTGATGTTTTTGTTGCTTTAGTTTGTGTACTTTGCATCTTGCGGGATGGTGGGATGAAGCGGCCCAGACTAACTTTACATGACCGCGTCTCATGAGACTTGCTCCACGCTTGACATGCAACTTGTATTGCATAAGTGGCTTTGCGGGTGTCTGTCTCTCCCACCATAGTGAAGATTACAATTTATACTTTGCCAAAACATCGGCTTCGTCATTACTGAGCCTGCTAACATGATTCACCTCACACCTGTCGAAAAGCTTCTCGAGTTCATTGTATAACTCTTTGTATGCTATCATGCTATCATTGACTGCGTCACATTGATTCATCACTTGTTGAGCCACCAACTGGGAGTCGCCGTATATTTTTAATCGGGTCGCACCACAAGCTTTCGCCATCTTCATCCCATGTATCAGCGCTTCATATTCTGCCTCATTGTTAGATGCGTTGGGAAACGTCATCCTGTTATCACCAGAATTTGACCAAGCCAGAGGTGGGCCGCGATCAAGATGGACTTGAAGATATGTACATCAAGAAATAGGTGAATCGGCCTTTATGCGCAGAGTTTGGGCTAGTTAGCCCGTGTATCTTTATAGTAGGCTACGTAGTAGTTAGAGTTTATCTCGTGCACGGTTTGGTGCATGCCCACATTAGAAAGTCCCCTGGACTATAAATATGTATCTAGGGTTTATGGAATAAACAACAACCAACGTTCAACACAAACCAATCTCGGCGCATCGCCAACCCCTTCGTCTCGAGGGTTTCTCCGGTAAGCACCATGCTGCCTAGATCGCATCTTGCGATCTAGGCAGCACGAGCCTGCCTACGTTGTTCATGCGTTGCTCGTGCTGAAGCCTTTTTGATGGCGAGCAACGTAGTTATCATAGATGTGTTAGGGTTAGCATTGTTCTTAGTATCATATGCTGTCGTAGTGCAACCCTTGCGCATCTAGCCGTCCTTGTACCTCATCATGGGTGCAGGGGCGGCACCCCGCTTGATCGTTATTTAGTAGATCTGATCCGTTACGGTTGCTCCTTGATTCATCAAGGATTAGTTTAACATCTGCAATAGTTAGGCCTTACAAAGGGTTGGAGGATCCAGCGGCGCGTAGGGTGTAGTTCGCTGGCCCTAGACAGGATGTTCCGAGGATCAACCTCGTGTTGGTTTTTAGGCCTTGTCTAGGATTGGCTTACGATCACCGTGCGCGAGCGAGGCCCAATCGTGAGTAGGATGATCCGATTATGCGGTGAAAACCCCAAATCGTCGTGGATCTCATATGCTTTATCTTGATCAAGCAGGACCACCATATATTCGGCCACCTTGGACGAATCATGGGTGGATCGGCTCCATGAGCCGATTCACAGGATAACCTGAGAGCCGATCGAGGCTCGTATTTAACGTGTACGTGTGTGCCCTGCAGGAAACTAAGCGAGGCATCATCCACACCTTCCGACCAGGTATAGGTCAGGTGGCACGCCTTGCAATTTGCATCGGCGCACGACCAGGAGGCTTTGCGGGCCGTCGCTCGAGGGACTGGGCCAGCCGCAGCCCTAGTTGTTCCCGGCTCTACGGTGTTGACCGTCGCTGCCCGCCGGTGGGTTTCAGACGTCAACACATTTGGCACGCCCGGTGGGACAATCCTCAACATCAACCACATCGCCGTCTACATCGGAGATGGCGGAAGAAACTCCGGTCACTTACGAGGATCTCAATGGCGAGCTCAAGAAGAAGCATAACAAGGTCAAGGCGGTCCTCGGAACCGAACTCGTCGGCTCCTGTGAGAAGACCCGTTCGCACGGCATCAAGCTCAACGGAGACACACGTCCGTTGCCTGATGTCAACACGGTCGATCTCAGCCACTCCATAAGAGAACCAGGGTTCTCTTTCGATGCCAATATGGCAGGGTTCGTGATTCGCCATGACGCGGACAAGCAGAGAGCAGCCACTCTCGTGGCAAAGAGAAAGAGGAGGCCGTCCACGCGACCGGCCCCAAGGCGACGATAGACGGTACCTAACCACAGAGGAGGTGAAAAGCATATGGTATCAACACCCACGCGCCGTACATCTCCTCAACAAGTATGAGCAGCAATATGACCGACGTCGGCACTACGACGAAGACGATAAAAGAAGTCATCGGTCCAATGCAGAGGACAGGAGGTACCGTCAGCGTGAACGGAGGCAACGACGGGTACGAACGTCACGCCAGAAGAGGGTCAAGGGAGCCGGACAACGTGGATAGGCATGGACTGCCCCTTCTTGGACCGCTGGGATTCCGGAATGAGCCTATTACCAACGATCGGCAATTGCCAGAATGTAAACAAAAGAAGAAGGGTACAACTAAGGTGTCCGTGTTCGAGCGTCTAGGGCCTCTCCCGCCTTGGAGCAAGCATGCTGAGTCCGTTCAGATGGAAGGTCGCGGGGAACTAGAGGACGATGATGAAGAGGATAAGTATCATCGGCCAAGATGGTGTCCTGATGGGCTCAGCCACTCCCAAAAACGAAGGGTTCAGCGACTACGTGCGTTGGAAGAAGCCGAAAGGTTATATCTGCACACGTTGAGGAAGGCACGGCCTGACCTGGCCGCCAAAATTCAGCGAACCCTGGACGAAGAAGGTCGCCACAAAGAAAAGAGTGGCGCCCCAAGCAAAGGAAAGCCGACGGTGAGGCGGCTGGCACAAACATGGTCTTCATCCTTCGCGGAGTTTAGCGCTCCAAGGTTATATGAAGCACCTGTGGCACAATTGGGGCCCCCGGCCGGTCATCTTCGAGAAGCCACGAGAAAGAAGTTACAGGCATCTGAAGGCCCTGTACTTGCGAGGTTACATCAATGGGCAGCCTGTCAACAGGATGTTGGTGGACACCGGAGCGGCAGTTAACATTATGCCATACTCCATGCTACGTCGGTTGGGACGCTCCAGCTCGGATTTGATCAAAACCAATGTAACACTGAGCGATTTCAACGGCCAAGCGTCTACGCACAAGGTGTTCTGAACGTGGACCTAACCGTAGGAAGGAAGACTGTCCCTACGACGTTCTTTATTGTCGACAGCAAGAGCACCTATGCTGTACTACTTGGGAGGGATTGGATCCACGCCAACTGTTGCATTCCATCCACGATGCACCAATGCCTAATACGGTGGAGACGAAGTGGAAGTCGTCCACGCGGATGATTCAGCCGAGATTTCAACAGCCGGCATGGACGTTTGGGAGACATCAGGCCAGGAGCCGCTCTCAGGCATCAATTTGGACGACTGCGAACGCATCGATGTGACAAAGAACGGGGTAAGGCTGGTTCTATCCACCGGACTGACCGTGTAACAAGAACAACATCGATGGACAAATGTGGTGAGGCTGATCCTTGTGATCGGCCCCAAAAATTTGTGGAGGAACATTACAGATGTAGATGCCGATTCCAGCAATCGGTCAAAAGTATCCTCACCATCCACTCTACCTGGGATCGACGTTTGACCCAACAGGGACTACCTAAAGAGCCGATACCATCAATTCTCTTGACAGAATCGGCTCGGGGGGCACCTAGATGGATAGAATACGAGGATACAGAGTGTGAAGCAGTTCAAGATGTACTCTCTGGTAAAGTGGGGGCCGATACATAAGCAAATCGGCTGTAAAAAAAAATGAAAATTTTTGAGCACAGCCGATGCGCAGACATCGACTTAAGGATACGAAAAAGCCGATGCATGGCCATCGACTCAAGGAATACAACTGTTGCAAATGGAAGCCCAGGGCCACTTTAGTTGGCAGGTTCGGTAGGGTGAGCAGGAACATCAGTGTTGGCATCCAGGGCCACTTTTAGTTCATTAGAGCCACTACATTTGGGGGCATCTTAGTTCAAGGGGGAGGTTGATCTTTCTAAGCCTTGTTTGGTTGCATCGGCTCTTTGGATAGAAGTTTTTTCTGCTACATTGATGAAAGCTGAAGAAGCTCGGGGGGCAGCTTGCCCTGGAATATCCCTACCATGAGAAGCCGATTTCGTTGGAATCGGCTGGTTCTGCAGTATAACGTGGAAGCCAATGCTGACGTATCTGGTTGGTTCATTACTATTCTCGCCTTGACTGAGGCTCGGGGGGCAGCTCGCCCTGAAGGGTTTTCGTTCTGAGGAGCCAATCTTGTTGGAATCGGCTGTATCACAGTTTGGTTAAAGGTGGCGAATTCTTGCAGAATAGAACCACTAATTCGAAGAGAAAGCCGTCATAATTGACAGGCTTTGGACCAGTTTGTTGCTGCAAAGAACAGAGCGTCGCAAGAAAAGTCGTAAGCGGTCAAGATTTGCAGCAGTGGTCCTAAAATTCTCCTGAAGGCGTTGACTCTGGAGTCTTGCCGATTTAAGCTAACATTAAGCTCAGGGGGTTTGGATCTCTGAGGTTTAAGGTTTGCGCGACTACGGTTTGGTCCTGTTCGATGGGAATCTTGGGTCTAAATTGATCTATCTCGAAATTTCTCATAAGAGTCCGGTGCGTTGCCATCGGCTCATGGAGCATGGGTCAGGATAGCAGTCGGCAAAGCTAGATGAGGAAGAACTGGCTAAATTAGCATACAAGGAATCGGCAAGATCAAATTAAGGAGAGTTCTTCATTGATAGCCAGATTCTTACATAAAGAGCTAAAATTGCTCTCAAAAGGAGTTGCTAGGGGATACAGTGCCCTATCTACTACTGCTGATCCTAGTCTAAGGATCCCATCTATGGGCCATTGCTGCCCTCATCGTCGCCGTCATCACCGCTGTCGGCGCTGCTCCCTGCCGGCTCTTCGTCGCTGCCGGCGTCGCCGGCGGGGCCTTCGTTGTTTTCATCCTCCTCGTCAGCGTCGTCGTCGCTGTCGAAGTCGCTAAGGTTTCCCGGCCAGGGGCAAAATCGCTTGGCCGGGGGCTCGTCGGAGGAGCTGTTCTCCTCCTCCTCCTCCTCCTCGGAGGTGGTGAAGTCCGCCCAGGAAAGGCGATCGTCGTCGCTCTCCTCCTCCGGGTCTCCGTCAGCAAGGAGGAGGGGGTCACTCTCCCCGTCGGTCAGATTTGTCATCCTCGACCAGACAGAGAAGTCGTGGTCCTCTTGGTCCCACGCTGTTGGGGCAAGAATGTCGTACGCCGCCAGCGTACCCCACTCAGGCGTCGACTCTCGGATGGGAGAAGACACATAGGAAGGATCCGATGAGGAGGAAGGCGAAGAAGACGAAGACATGGTGGCAGAGGAGGGTTTTTTGAAGGCTAATGCGAAGGGGATGAGGAAGAGAACTGTTTGATGCGGTTAAATAAAGGGGATATCTTGGAGATTTAATGCTCAAACAGTTTCCGAGGACGTGGTGCCGAAACTGTCAAATCGTGCAGAGGGGTTGGGAAGGCAAGTTGTCATGATGAAGGACTCTGCGACGGTTCTGCTCTGCCACGACATGACCCGACGAAGGAAAAGCGTAATGATTTTGGAAATGTCATTTCCAAAACCAGGGGGGCATGTGTTATCACCAGAATTTGACCAAGCCAGAGGTGGGTCGCGATCAAGATGGACTTGAAGATATGTACATCAAGAAATAGGTGAATCGGCCTTTATGCGCAGAGTTTGGGCTAGTTAGCCCGTGTATCTTTATAGTAGGCTACGTAGTAGTTAGAGTTTATCTCGTGCACGGTTTGGTGCATGCCCACATTAGAAAGTCCCCTGGACTATAAATATGTATCTAGGGTTTATGGAATAAACAACAACCAACGTTCAACACAA
Organism: Lolium multiflorum; assembly: GCA_030979885.1. Classification (NCBI taxonomy): domain Eukaryota; kingdom Viridiplantae; phylum Streptophyta; class Magnoliopsida; order Poales; family Poaceae; genus Lolium; species Lolium multiflorum. The sequence continues at coordinate 171,374,165 of CM061753.1, read as the reverse complement.
ACCAATCTCGGCGCATCGCCAACCCCTTCGTCTCGAGGGTTTCTCCGGTAAGCACCATGCTGCCTAGATCGCATCTTGCGATCTAGGCAGCACGACCTGCCTACGTTGTTCATGCGTTGCTCGTGCTGAAGCCTTTTGATGGCGAGCAACGTAGTTATCATAGATGTGTTAGGGTTAGCATTGTTCTTAGTATCATATGCTGTCGTAGTGCAACCCTTGCGCATCTAGCCGTCCTTGTACCTCATCATGGGTGCAGGGGCGGCACCCCGCTTGATCGTTATTTAGTAGATCTGATCCGTTACGGTTGCTCCTTGATTCATCAAGGATTAGTTTAACATCTGCAATAGTTAGGCCTTACAAAGGGTTGGAGGATCCAGCGGCGCGTAGGGTGTAGTTCGCTGGTCCTAGACAGGATGTTCCGAGGATCAACCTCGTGTTGGTTTTTAGGCCTTGTCTAGGATTGGCTTACGATCACCGTGCGCGAGCGCGAGGCCCAATCGTGAGTAGGATGATCCGATTATGCGGTGAAAACCCCAAATCGTCGTGGATCTCATATGCTTTATCTTGATCAAGCAGGACCACCATATATTCGGCCACCTTGGACGAATCATGGGTGGATCGGCTCCATGAGCCGATTCACAGGATAACCGAGAGCCGATCGAGGCTCGTATTTAACGTGTACGTGTGTGCCTGCGGAAACTAAGCGAGGCATCATCCACACCTTCCTGACCAGGTATAGGTCAGGTGGCACGCCTTGCAATTTGCATCGCGCGCGACCGAGGCTTTGCGGGCCGTCGCTCCGAGGGACCAGGGCCAGCCGCAGCCCTAGTTGTTCCGGCTCTACGGTGTTGACGAGTCGCTGCCCGCCGGTGGGTTTGGGAACGTCATCCGTAGTACATACTTCAACTTGTCTCCTTGGGGTGAGACGAGTATCACGCCTGCTCCAGCTCCTTCTAACCTCTTGGTCCTGTCGAAGTTCATGGTCCAGGTTCTCGATAAATCAGGAGGTCCTGTATTTTGCAGCTCCATCCACTCTGCGACAAAGTCTGGTAAGATTTGCGACTTTATCACTTTTCTTTTTTCATATGTGATGTCCCGAGGGGAAAGCTCTATTCCCCAAAGGGAGACACGGCCCGTAGCTTCCGATTTATTTAGTATATTTGACAATGGTGCCTCATTGACCACTATTATCGGATGTGCCGAAAAATAATGTCGTAACTTTCTTGCTGATGTGAACACTCCATATGCTAACTTCTGATAATGCGGGTACCGCTGTTTTGAAGGCGATAAAACTTCACTAATGAAGTATACCGGCCTTTGTACTCCATGGAGTTTCCCTTATTCTTCTCGTTCAACTACAAGTGCCGTGCTAACCACCTGAGGAGTGGCTGCGATATATAACAGGAGAGGTTCCTTTTCCTTGGGTGCCACCAATATAGGGGGTGTCGAGATTGTGCGCTTAAGATCCTCAAAAGCTCTATCCGCTTCTTCGTTCCACTCGAACTTTTCTCCTTGCTTGATCATGGCGTAGAATGGCAACGCCCTTTCTCCTAGCCTGGCGACGAATCTGCTTAAAGCTACGACTCGTCCAGTTAACTGTTGTATCTCCTTTAACTTTGTTGGCTTCCTCATCGTCACGATGGCCTGGATTTTCTCCGGGTTAGCCTCGATTCCTCTTGCTGATAACAGGAGACCGAGAAGTTCTCCCGCAGGGACGCCGAAAGAGCACTTCATCGGGTTTAGCTTGAGGCAGAACTTGTCGAGGTTGTCGAAGGTTTCCCTGAGATCATCGATCAAAGTTGACCCTGATACGGGGTGGCCTATGGACACCACCTCCTCAAGACCGACAAGCCCCCCTCGTGGTCCAATGACACGAGCTCGAGCCCAAGCACTACGCCAAGAGGTGAATTCGCTCCTCTCTACCTATGCCTTTGACACCCCCTTGGATGGCTTGCTACTTCATGCAAATACCCTATGTTCAATCAGGTACATCGACCAAGACTCAAGCCATGGAGACCAAGCCAATGGAGAGAGAGAGCTGGAAATGATGAAGATGGAGCTACAGCGCCAGGCGGAACTTCCCTCCGGGACCGGAACTTCCGGCGGATGCCTCCCGATGCCATCCGCCGCACAGAAATGGAGCCAGCAACATCCGCCCCGAGGGACCGGAACTTCCGCCGGAACTTCTGCCCAAGTTCCGCCCAAGTTCGAAATTACGCCAAAACAACGGATGTTACGAGACAATTCCAACTAGGCGGAACAGCGGAACTTCGGCGATCGGAACTTCCGCCCCCAGGACCGAACTTCTCACCGGAACTTCCGCCCACGTCGGCCGGAACTTCCGCCCCATCGAACTTCAGCACAGCTACTTTCCCCGTGTGTTACCCCTTCGCCCCTACTATAAATAGCCTAGTTGGCTCAGATCTGAGATTAGACTTGATATGAAATTAAACCTGAGCATAGCTCACCCTTGTGGGAACCCTACCTAGATCCTTGATCTTGTACCCACCCGGGCTCCTTATCGACTCGTGAAGATCTCTTTGGTGACTTCTACCATTTGTTTGATCTTTTGCTTGCACTTCTACCTATTTGGTCTTTTGCTTGCACTTCTATCAAACCTTCCGGTCTTTTCCTTCTAGATCTCCCGAGCTTCGATTTGTCGATCTCTTTGCGGGACTTCTACCGGAAGGTCTTTTCTCGCAACCTCTATCGAGTTGGTGTTTTAGGCCAACGAGGGAAAACCTGATTTGTGTGTGTGTGTTGTATCCCCGCGATTCCCCCACGTGTTCATCGCGTTCATCCACCTCCCCCACGAATCCCTTCAAATCCGTGAAGATCGGGCACACCCTTGGCTTAGCCCTTATCATATGGTATCAAGAGCTCCTTGGTTGCCACGGATTTGACCCCAACAACCACCAATTTCTTTCCCAAAAAATAGCCCCAAATTGGCCTTGGTTGGATCTCGCGATTTGTTGAGTTTTTGGTGGTTTTGGTCCAATAGAAACTTGTCTTTGGTGTTAATATGCAATTCCCCCACTTTCCCACAGCTTCTAGTGCCAAATTTTCCTCGAATTCGAAGGATTTCGGCACGGATTTCCGCCCAAATCGAAGAACAGCCCGCAGATCTGATTGCGACCGGAAGTTCCGCCCGGCCGAACCGGAAGTTCCGCTCGGGACCGGAAGTTCCGCCCTCGGACCGGAAGTTCCAGCCGAAATTTTGACAGCATCCTTCGTTTTTCGTTTTGGCACTAACCTCTTGTGTTTGGACTTCGGTTTGTGTGCCATTTCAGCTACCACAAAGCTTCCGCAACATCAACAACGACACCCCGAGGATCCAAGCGGTTCATTTGACACCTTCCACCATAGCAAGTTCAAGATCGTCGGCCATCGTCATCAAGTGGTATAACTTGCCCCTAACTTGTAGCCTTAGCTTCCGTACCTTTCCTATCGAGAGTGGCTTTCTAGTGTTGCGAAGCATTGCGCAAGTGTCCCGACCGTGAGGGTGTGCGTGTGTTGAGCAAAGCTACGAAGCAAGCTCGTTGTGAAAAGATAAGCAAGAGAAGTGTGACATACTTACATAGATAGTAGTATCCTTGCATAGTGAAAAAAAAGAGAAAAAGAAAAAGAAATAGAAAAAGAGTGTGAGTGACACCTATACACAAAAGAGTCCAAAGCTTATAAGCAAAAGAGAGAAAAGAGAAGAGAGGCGTCTTGCGCAAATCTTGTTGCTTCTCAATTTTGCAACCAAGCCACGGTCTCTCTTGCGTTAGCGTGACACCGAGCTAGTAGTCTTCGTTAGGACCAATTTTTTCGTGCTCATTTTTCCGTCACGCTAACCCCATTTTGTCCCACGCGTGTGGTCCACCTTGTGTATGCCTTTTGTGATCACCGCTTTTGACTTGTGACTTTTGGATCTTACCCACTTTTGACAATAGACTTTTCGTTTGGTTCTTCCATTTGGCTTTCCACATCCATACCTAACACCATATAGAGTTTTGTTTTGTGTGTGTGCATACATATCGGTTGTTCCTCGACTTGAAACACCTTTTCGATTTTGTTTGCAAGTTTTGACACTTTTGGTAGTTTTCCTAACCCCCACAACATAGTTCTTGTTTTAGTTTGTAACCATGTCTAGTGGAGAAGGGAACCAACTACCCATGACGCGGCACCAACATTGGATCGCTACTCAAGCCGTCAACAAGAGCATACATGACCTCACGGCAAGGATAGATGAGACCGTCTTACGCTATGAAGAACGAGCTCAAGTACAAAGAAGGGACCTCAATGTCCAAGTGCAAGACCTCCATGACAAACTTGATGCTCAAGGCCATGAGATGAAGGCCACGCTCGCTACTCAAGGTCAACAAAACATGGAAAGCATGAGAAGACAACAAGAAAGATTGGCACGCCTTGAGCAAGCTATTGCCAACATCGCCAACAATCGTAGCCAACACTCAAGGTCTTCACATCTCATAGCTCAAGGTCACGAGCTCCTACACCATCGCATCATGATTCCAATCAAGACCCACGCCACCATAATGTGGATGCTCAAGTGCTTCAACAACAAGCTCAAGAAGCGGAGCAAGCACGTCTTCGACTTGTCCAAGAATGTCAACGCCTGGAAGAAGAACGCCTTCAACAAGAACTTCTCCATGCTCAATTCCAAGAGGAACAACACCGTCTTCGTCATGATCAAGATCTCCTTCATGCACGTGAGCAAGAACGTCGTCGCCAAGAGCAAGAGGCACGTCATCATCAAGGGCAACCTCACCCATCCCAAGTGGCCAATGCTCAAAGGCACCCACAACATGCCGAACAAGAAGTGAACCAAGAACGCCGAATCGTCAATGTTGATCAACCTCCACGTGAGAGGGCACCACGCCGTCAAGGCCAAGACAACCGTCGACATCATGATGATCGACCTCATGGTAGAAGACCACCTCATCAAGCACGAGATGTTGAGATAGATGAAGACTCAAGTCATCACCAAGCATCAAGTGAAGAAAGTGTGAGGCCTCAACAACGCCACAACAATGATGATCAAGATGAAGGTCATGGAAGACCACCTCCTCCTCAACAACATAGAAACAACAATGAAGATGCTCAAGGTCCACAACCTCAACCTCAACAACGTCAAGATCATGGTGAAGCAAGACCACCTCCTCGACGCAATGACCGCAATGAGGAAGAAATCTTTGGGAAGCTCAAATTCACCATGCCCAAGTTCCAAGGAGAGGAAGATCCCGACGCATACTTGTCTTGGGTCCTCAAGGTTGACAAGATCTTCCGCATCCACAACTTCTCCGAAGCAAAGAAAGTTGCCATGGCATCACTTGAGTTTGAAGGATATGCAAATGTTTGGTGGGAAGAGGTAAACAAGAAGCGTGAGAAGGAAGACTTAGCACCCATTGACACATGGGAAGAGATGCAAGAATTCATGCACACCCGCTTTGTACCAACTCACCACAAACGTGACCTTTTCAACAAGCTCACTCAACTCAAGCAAAGCTATAAGTCCGTTGAGGAATATTACAAGGAGATGCACATGACAATGATGAGTGCAAATGTGGATGAGCGAGAAGAGCAAACTATGGCAAGATTCTTGAATGGATTAAACATTCCCGTCAAGAGGATAGTGGAATTATTGCCTTACAAAAACATGGTTGAGTTACTCCACCAAGCAACAAGCTAGGGCCGAGCGTCAAGTGCGAGAAGACTTAGCAAGTGCAAAGACAAAGACCTTCTTCGCCGCAAGAAATGCAATGAATACCTCCTCAAGCATCAAGAACACAAGTGCACTTGCCACCAAGGATCCTCCAAAGCAAGCAAGAAGTGCCATCAAGACAACAAGCTTCAAGCCGGAGCAATCAACCATGTCCTCCAAAGCTTCCACCGGATCTAGTAACATCACTTGCTTCAAGTGTGGTGCTCAAGGACATAAATCCTTTGAATGCAAGAACACAAGAGTTATGATCACTCGAGATGATGGAGATGTGGAGTACTTGAGTGAAGGTGAATATGAAGCCTTGGTACAAGCCGCAACCACTCATGAAGATGATGACTTGGAAGACCAAGAGCAAGTTCTATGTGTGCATGATGCAAGCCCATCACTTGTGGTGACCAAAGTGTTGACAACCAATGCACTTCCCAATGAAGACCAAAGGTGCAATATCTTCCAAACAAGAGCCGGAATCAATGGCAAGTCAATAAAGGTTATCATCGATGGAGGGAGTTGCCACAATCTTGCAAGCACCGAACTATGCTCCAAACTCAACCTCCCGCTCCGGAAACACCCCCATCCCTACCATGTGCAATGGCTAAGTGACAATGGGAATGTGAAGATCCAACACACCGTCACGATATCCTTCAAGATTGGCGCCTATGAAGACACCGTTGATTGTGACGTCGTGCCTATGACGGTGTGCCACATGTTACTTGGTCGCCCTTGGCAATATGACAAGAAAGCAAACCATGATGGCTACACAAATGCCTATAGCTTCAAGGTCAACGACAAGACCTACATCCTACGCCCAATGACTCCTAGCCAAGTAATTGCGGACAATGCAAAGGCTCTAGCGAGGGCTAAGGAAGCAACTATCACTAGTGAGTTGAGAGGTGAGAGAGTGATCCACCAAAAAGAGTGAGCGCCACAAACCATATGTGAGTGAGATGAAGAGTGTCCTCATAGCTACCAAGAGTGAGATGAGAGAAGTGCACCACAACCCATCCACCACCCTACACTACGTGCTCATTTGCAAGGGCCCTCGTCGGAGACTAACGACTTAACCAACATTCCTTCGTCTTTGTTGTCTCTTTTGAAGGAGTTCCAAGACGTCTTCCCCGACGAGCTACCTCATGGACTACCACCGCTTCGGGGCATCGAGCACCGCATCGACCTCATACCCGGCGCTCCCCTTCCAAACCGCGCCGCATACCGCACCAACCCCGAAGACACCAAGGAGATTCAACGCCAAATACAAGACCTCCTCGCTAAAGGGTACGTTCGAGAAAGCCTTAGCCCTTGCGCCGTTCCCGTGATTCTTGTGCCTAAACCGGATGAGACGCAACGGATGTGTATGGATTGTCGCCCCATCAATGCCATTACCGTCCGTTATCGCCATCCCATTCCGCGTTTAGACGACATGCTTGATGAATTGAGTGGTGCCACCATTTTCTCTAAGATTGATTTGCGTAGTGGCTACCACCAAATTCGCATGGCAATTGGTGATGAATGGAAGACGACATTCAAGACCAAGCTTGGTCTATATGAATGGCTCGTCATGCCATTTGGTCTCTCAAATGCTCCTTCGACTTTCATGCGTCTTATGAATCACATTTTGAGACCGCTCATTGGCAAGAGCGTGGTTGTTTACTTTGATGACATTCTCATCTATAGCAAAACTCTCGAGGACCATGTTCAACATGTGAGAGAAGTCTTATGCATATTGCGCCACGAGAAGCTCTATGCCAACCTCCCAAAATGCACCTTTGCTCAAAACAAATTGGTTTTTCTTGGTTTTGTGGTTTCCGCCAATGGGATTGAAGTTGATTCTTCCAAGGTTGAGGCCATCCACAATTGGCCCACTCCCACAAATGTTGGTCAAGTTCGAAGTTTTCATGGACTTGCCGGGTTCTATAGACGTTTTGTGAAAGATTTTAGCACCATCGCTTGCCCTTTAAATGATCTTACTAAAAAGAATGTTCCATTTGTTTGGGGCAAAGCACAACAAAACGCTTTTGATGAATTGAAAAAGAGACTCACCGAGGCACCTCTACTCGTTCTTCCCGATTTTGCTAAAACTTTTGAGATCGAATGTGATGCGAGTGGACTTGGAATTGGTGGTGTCCTCATGAAAAATGGAAAACCCATGGCATACTATAGCGAGAAGTTGGATGGTGCACGCCTCAACTATCCTATTTATGACAAGGAACTTTACGCTTTGGTTCGTGTTCTTGAAGTTTGGCAACATTAACTTTGGCCAAAAGTGTTTGTTATCCATTCGGACCATGAATCTTTGAAGTATTTGAAAAGTCAACACAATTTGAACAAAAGACATGCAAAATGGGTTGAGTTCATTGAGTCATTTCCATATGTAATCAAATACAAGAAGGGCAAGGACAATATCGTTGCGGATGCCCTTTCCCGCAAGCTCACCCTTTTACTCACTCGCTTGGATTTCCATGTGTTGGGTCTTGATGAAATCAAAGACCAATATGCCTCCGATACTTTCTTTGGCCCAATTTTTGCAAAGTGTTCCATTGAAAAGGGCATCGATGATTTCTATTTGCACCAAGGGTTCTTGTTCAAAGGCAACAAACTTTGTGTTCCAATGTCTTCGCTTCGCCTTTTGCTCTTACAAGAATCGCATGGTGGTGGTCTCATGGGTCACTTTGGACGAGAGAAGACATATGCCATGCTATCAACTCACTACTATTGGCCAAGAATGTACCGTGACGTCGAACGCCTTTGCCGCCGGTGCACAACATGCTTACAAGCTAAGTCCACTTCCAATCCATATGGTCTTTATACACCGTTGCCTATTCCTTATGCTCCTTGGTCCGATATAAGCATGGACTTTGTACTAGGATTACCTCGAACTAAATATGGTCATGATTCAATCTTTGTGGTAGTGGATAGATTCTCAAAAATGGCTCATTTTATACCATGTTCCCGAACGGATGATGCTTCACACATTGCCTCCTTGTTTTTTAGGGAAATTGTGAGACTCCACGGTGTACCAAGAAGCATTGTCTCCGACCGAGATGTCAAGTTCATGAGTTATCTTTGGAAGACACTAATGGCCAAGTTCAACGTCAAGCTCTTGTTCTCATCATCCTCGCACCCCCAAACCGATGGGCAAACCGAAGTGGTGAACCGAAGCCTCTCCACACTACTACGAGTCCTTGTCAAGAAGAATTTGAAAGCATGGGAAGATTGCATCCCACATGCGGAGTTTGCCTACAACCGCGCCAAGCACTCTACAACATTGAGAAGCCCATTCATGGTCGTCTACGGGTTTGAACCACCTACGGCGATTGACCTACTTCCTCTTCCGCTACATGATCAAGTGAACATGGACATCGACAAGCGAGCACAATACATGAAGAAACTCCATGAAGACACAAGGGCAACGATCGAGCAACAAGTTCTTCGTCAAGCCACTAGACTAAACATGAAGAAAAAGCCACGGATCTTCAATGAAGGAGACCTAGTGTGGATACACCTTCGCAAGGACCGCTTCCCTCAAGAAAGAAACTCCAAGCTCAAGCCCCGAGGCGATGGTCCCTTCAAGGTCCTCAAGCGCATCAACGACAACGCCTACGTCGTCGACATACCAACATCCAAGTACTTGGTGAGCAACACATTCAATGTGTCCGACCTTTCACCATATCATGGAGATGAGGAGAACATAGAGTCGAGGACGACTCTTTCCCAAGGGGGGGGGAGATGATACGGGGTGGCCTATGGACACCACCTCCTCAAGACCGACAAGCCCCCCTCGTGGTCCAATGACACGAGCTCGAGCCCAAGCACTACGCCAAGAGGTGAATTCGCTCCTCTCTACCTATGCCTTTGACACCCCCTTGGATGGCTTTCTACTTCATGCAAATACCCTATGTTCAATCAGGTACATCGACCAAGTGTTATCACCGGATTTTGGCCAAATCAGGAGATGGGCCGTAAGTGAAGATGGGCTTGAAAGATACACACGTGGAGCATCTTTGAAGCGGCCTTGCTTAATTGCCCGTGTATCTGTAATATAGTAGATCGCATTTTAGTTTAGATTAAAAGATAGAGTTTAACTCGTGCACGGTTAGGTGCACGTCCAGATTTAGAAAGTCCCTTGGACTATAAATATGTATCTAGGGTTATCGGAAAAGGAGGACAATCACGTTCACAACAAACACAAATCAGGCGCATCGCCACCCCTTCTTTCCAGGGTTTCTCCCGTGTAAGCATCATGCTGCCTAGATCGCATCTTGCGATCTAGGCAGCACAACGTTTATTCGTTTACCTTGTGTTGCTCGTGCTGAAGCGTTGTTGATGGCGAGTAGCACTACTTATCGTAGATGTTTTGGGGCTTGCATAGATGCTTTTCTTACGCATATCCTGCTTAGCTGTGCCGTCCCTCAATATCTAGCTGCCCTTACACCTATCCAGGTGTAAGGGCAGCATCTTGCTTGTTCGTTACTTAGTAGATCCGATCTGTTATAGTTGCTCCTTGTTCTTCAAGGATTGGTTTAATATCCGTATGGTTAGGCCTTGCAAACGGGTTGAACGATCCGGTAGTGCGTTAGGTATGGTTTGTTAGCCCTAAGAGGGATGTTCCGGGAATTAACTTAATGTTGGTTTTTAGGCCTCTTTTAGGGTTAGTTTTCCATTATCTTTCGTGTCTATTAGGCTCAACTACGCGTAGGATGTTCCGATCATACGGTGAAAACCCTAAACTGTCGTAGATTGTTTTAGCTTTGTTTTGATCAAGCAGGATCCCCATGTCATTGAAAATCCAACATGAACCATGGGGCGATCGGCTCTTTGAGCCGATCCAGGGCAACCTGAGAGCCGATAGGGCTCGTATTTAATGTTTACATGCATGCAGGGAACTAATCGAAGAAATCCAACACCTTCCCGGGGTATAGGTCGTGGCACGCCATTGCAGCCGCCGTGTCGTGTGCGGAGCATTTGCGGGACGACGTCGAGGGACCAGGGCCCGCTGCCGCCTTGGAAGCCTCCGGCTCTTCGTTGCTTAACCACACTCGCCGGTGGGCTTTGGCGGCAACACATTCTCGCACGCCGGTGGGACATCGGGACAATCTTCCGCAGCAACCATGTCGACATCTGCGGGAGAACCCGTCAAGTATGAAGATCTGCCTCCCGAGCATAAGAAGAGATATGATGAGCTCAAGGCCATCTTGAAGCCGATCTCATCGGCGCGTTTGAGAAAACCCGTTCGCACGGGATCAAGTTCAAAGGGTTCCAACCCGAAGGCGCGCTAGATGGACTAGATCTATCTCTCCCTTCGGACGAACGTACCAGAGCCCTGCGACAGGAAGTCAACTATGCCGTTGCTCACTCTCTTCATCGGCATGCTGAGAGCTTGGTGAATACTCTGGAGCGTGTCGCGCTCAATGTGGTGCAAGAAGTCACGAAGCACAAGTACTCTCCGTCAGGTCCTGCTCTAGGAACTCACCAAGGGGAGTACCGCTCTACACAAGGCCACCACCGCAACACACGTTTGCAGCTCCACAGCAACAAGGTTACCGGCGTACGTCGTCTACAAGGTTGAAGGTGATCCAGGCGACTACCAATTCTTGTATGAGCCGCCCAAGGAAATTCCACATGGATACGTGTGCACATACGTGCCGGACTGCAACAACTGGATGACCCAGGTTACAACAGGAAGGGCTGCCACGGCAGGAGGAGTCGGCTGGAGAGGAAGCGTTCTGGAGGAGATGCTGAGAAACAGCGTGGCTAACTAAATATGCCACCTGTACAAGTCATGAACGATCAGCTTCTGCAGCTCCTACGGTGGATGAGATCACCGCAATCATGAGAGACAGTTCGGCATCCTGCCGAAGAAGAGAATGATCGGCTATTCCAAGCCGTATCCCAACGACTACGACCTGATCCCGCTGCCACCTAAGTATCGGCTCCCCGACTTCACAAAATTTAGTGGATCGGAAGGAACCAGCTCGATCGAGCACGTGAGCCGATACTTGGCACAGTTGGGCATGGTCTCAGCTTCAGACGAGCTACGTGTGAGGTTCTTCTCACAATCTCTCACGGGTCCAGCCTTTGGGTGGTACACCTCGTTGCTACCGGACTCGGTTCGGACGTGGAAAGGGAAGAGCAGTTCCATGTACAATATCATTCGAAGCTACGGAAGCTAGCCTTGCCGATCTGACCCAAGTTCGGCAGAGACGAGAGAGACGGTATCGAGTTCATCCAAAGGTTCACTGTCGGGAACCGATGTTATTCGGTTCGCCTATCCGAGAAGGAAAGTCGAGTGGCGATAGCAGGATTATCAGCAGCTCAGAGATGTGACCTTCCAAGCAGAGTACATTCACGGCGCACATGGTTCGAAGTTGACGCATATGAACGGCGCCATCCGAGTTGTACCAAGACAAGTACAAGCGTCGCCCTGATCGAGACGGATGAAGATGGAGATTCTGGGAGATCAGGAGGTCGCTGTAGCTGAGTGGACTCGGGGGCAAAACCCGTGTCCTGCAAGTGGGTGAAACAACCAGGGCCTATGAAGGGGTTTGACTTCGATTTGAGCAAAACGGAGCAAATTTTCGATTTGCTGCTGAAGGAGAAACAACTGAAGTTACCCGAAGGCCACAAAATCCCCACACCACAAGAGATGAACGGCAAGCCATACTGCAAATGGCATCACACGTTCACCCATACCACCAACGACTGCAAAGTCTTGCGCGGAGATTCATGGCGATAGAACAAGGCTGATTACTCTTCGGTCAGTTTGCCATGAGAGTTGACACGCAGCCATTTCCAGTCAACATGGTCGATCTCAGTCACCGCATAGGACGCGAGCCAGGTTTCTCGTTTGACATCAATATGGCAGGACTCGCAGATCGCCATGGCGATGATAAGCCAGTAGTCGCTCTCGTGGCAAGGATAAGAAGGAGGCCGATCCACGCGACCGGCCCAGCATGATGACAGACGGTATTCGACCGAGGAAGAGGTGATCGTGCGGTATCAACGACCACTTTCCGCGCACCTCCTTAACAAATATGAACATCAATACGACCGACGTCGGCGCTACGACGTAGATGATGATAGATATCGTCGGTCGGATGCAAACAACAGGAAATACCGTGGACACGAAGGGTATGAGCGTCACGCCAGAGGGAGGTCAAGGGAGCAAGAGGACATGGACAGACATTGGAATTGTCCTTTCTTCAAACACTGCTGGGACTCAGGAATGAGCCGATTGCCTACAATCGAGAACTGCCCATGTAAGCAGAAGAGGAAGGGAACAAATGAAGTGTCAGTGTTCAAGCGTCTAGGACCTCTCCCACCTCAGAACAAACGAGCTGAGTCATCCCAAGATGAAGACTTTGAGGAGTCGAAGAAGAAGATAGATATCACCGACCAAGGTGGTGTCCTGATGGACTCACCACTCCCAAAAGCGCAGAGTGCAACGGCTCAGGAACTTGGAAGCGAGGCGCTACAGTACACGTTGAGGAAAGCACGGCTCGATCTGGCCGTGAAGATTCAGCAAACTGGAGACGGAGGCTCGCCCACCAAAGAAAGTGTGGCGACCAAGCAGACGAAAGCCGATGCAGGTACATCGGCTGATACGAACATGGTGTTCGTTCTCCCGTCATTGTTTTGTGCTCCAAAAGACGAGGAAGTATCAGTGGCACAGTTTGATTGCGGGCCACGGCCAGTTATCTTTGAGAAGCCACGAGAAAGGAGCTATAGGCATCTGAAGGCCCTATAAGGGTTATATCAACGGGCAGCCTATCAACAAGATGCTGGTTGACACGGGGAGCAGTCAACATAATGCCGTACTCCATGTTACGGCGTTTGGGACGTTCTACCGAAGATCTGATCAAGACCAACGTCACGCTAAGCGATTTCAAAGGCCAACCGTCAGAAGCCAAGGGTGTTCTGAACGTGGACTTAACTGTCGGCCGAAAGACCATCCCTACATCCTTCTTCATCGTTGACAGCAAGAGCACTTATGCTGTTCTGCTAGGAAGGGATTGGATCCATGCTAATTGTTGCATTCCGTCCACAATGCATCGGTGCATCATACAATGGGATGGAGATGAAGTGGAATTTGTTCATGCAGATGATTCGATCGATATCTCTTTGGCTGCCATGAACATCTGAAGCAAATGACCAAGAGCCGCTCTGGAATCAATCGGATGGCTGTGAGCGCATCGAAGCTACAAAAAATGGAGTGAGGCTGGTCTTATCCACTGGCCTGACAGAGTAGTAAGATCCAAGTCTATGGACGTACGTGGCGAGGCCGATCCCTGCGATCGGCCCCAAAAAATAAGAAGCACGGATCTCACCTCAGACATGCCACGTCGTCATATCAGAAAACCAAGGAGTTGTAAACCCTCGTTAAACATCACAATGGAAAAGGAGGCTGATTCTAGCAATCGGCCACAATTAGCCTCAACCTACCTTCTGCCTGTGTTCATCATCGATTTGGCAGGCAATGGACAGCTGAGATATGGGTTTACAACAGCTGATGGACTAGAAGAGATTGACATTGGTCCTGGGGATAAGCCATGGCCAACATTTATCAGCAAATAAGTTGGATCACCAACTGCAAAGGGAGCCGATTCTAGCAATCGGCTAAAACTATTCCCACCACCCGTGTTTACTGAGGTGCTATTTCGCATGGTGAGTGGCGAGACGAACTTGAATTGGCTGAAAGCCGATTGATGGCGTGTAACTCACACGTTCGTTGGGAACCCCAAGAGGAAGGTATGATGCGCACAGTAGCAAGTTTTCCCTCAGAAAGAAACCAAGGTTTAATCGAACCAGGAGCCAAGAAGCACGTTGAAGGTTGATGGTCGCGAAATGTGATGCGGCGCAACACCAGGGATTGCCAACGCGGAACCTGCACAACACAACCCAAGTACTTTGCCCCAACGAAACAGTGAGGTTGTCAATCTCACCGGCTTGCTGTAACAAAGGATTAAGCGTATCGAGTGGAAGATGTTTGCAAAGAAAACAGTAAAACAAGTAGATTGTATGCTATGTAAAGAATAGGACCGGGGTCCACAGTTCACTAGAGGTGTCTCTCCCATAAGATAAAGCATGTTGGGTGAACAAATTACAGTCGGGCAATTGACAAATAGAGAAAGGCATAACAATGCATATACATGACATGGTAAATATAGTGAGATTTAATCCGGGCATTACGACAAAGTACATAGACCGCCATCCAACTGCATCTATGCCTAAAAAGTCCACCTTCAGGATATCGTCCGAACCCCCTCCAGTATTAAGTTGCAAAGCAACAGACAATTGCATTAAGTATGGTGCGTAATGTAATCAACAACTACATCCTTAGACATAGCATCAATGTTTTATCCCTAGTGGCAACAGGACATCACAACCTTAGAACCTACTGTCACGATCCCAGATTCAATGAAGGCATGAACCCACTATCGAGCATAAATACCCCCTCTTGGAGTTAAGAGCAAAAACTTGGCCAGAGCCTCTACTAATAACGGAGAGCATGCAAGATCATAAACAACACATAAACAATAGATTGATAATCACCATAATCATAGTACTCTCTATCCATCGGATCCCGACAAACACAACATATAGTATTACAGATAGATGATCTTGATCATGTTAGGCAGCTCACAAGATCCAACAATGAAGCACAACAAGGAGAAGACGACCATCTAGCTACTGCTATGGACCCATGGTCCAGGGGTGAACTACTCACTCATCACTCCGGAGGCGACCATGGCGGTGTAGAGTCCTCGGAGATGAATCCCCTCTCCGGCGGGGTGGAGGCGATCTCCTGAATCCCCCGAGATGGGATTCGCGGCGCGGCGTCTCTGGAAGGTTTTCCGTATCGTGGCTCTCGATCGGGGGTTTCGCGACGGAGGCTTTAAGTAGGCGGAGGGTCAACGCGAGGGCACACGAGGGGCCCGGTGGATAGGTCGGCGCGGCCAGGGCCTGGCCGCGCCGGCCACCCCTGGCCTCCTCGTGGCCCCACTTCGTTAGGTCTTCGGTCTTCGGAAGCTTCGTGCAAAAATAGGACCCTGGGCGAAAGTTTCGTCCAATTCCGAGAATATTTCTTTACTAGGATTTCTGAAACCAAAAACAGCAGAAACAACAACTGGCTCTTCGGCATCTTGTTAATAGGTTAGTTCAGAAAATGCATAAATATGACATATAATGTGCATAAAACATGTAGGTATCATCAATAAAGTAGCATGGAACATAAGAAATTATCGATACGTTGGACGTATCAGCATCCCCAAGCTTAGTTCTGCTCGTCCCGAGCAGGTAAAACGATAACAAAGATAATTTCTGAAGTGACATGCCATCATAATCTTGATCATACTATTTGTAAACATATGTAATGAATGCAGCGATCAAAGCAAAGGTAATGACATGAGTAAACAACTGAATCATAAAGCAAAGACTTTTCATGAATAGTACTTCAAGACAAGCATCAATAAGTCTTGCATAAGAGTTAACTCATAAAGCAATAAATCAAAGTAAAGGTGTTGAAGCAACACATAAGAAGATTAAGTTTCAGCGGTTGCTTTCAACTTATAACATGTATATCTCATGGATATTGTCAACATAAAGTAGTATAACAAGTGCAATATGCAAATATGTAGGAATCAATGCACAGTTCACACAAGTGTTTGCTTCTTAAGGTGGAAGGAGATAGGTAAACTGACTCAACAATAAAAGTAAAAGAATGGTCCTTCAAAGAGGAAAGCATCGATTGCTGTATTTGTGCTAGAGCTTTTATTTTGAAAACATGAAACAATTTTGTCAACGGTAGTAATAAAGCATATGAGTTATGTAAATTATATCTTACAAGTTGCAAGCCTCACGCATAGTGTACTAATAGTGCCCGCACCTCGTCCTACTTAACTTGGACTACCGGGTCTTCGCATGCCATGTTTCAACCAAGTGTCACAAAGGGGTACCTCCATGCCGCCTGTACAAAGGTCTAAGGAGAATGCTCGCATTTCGGATTTCTCGCTTTTGATTATTCTCAACTTAGACATCCATACCGGGACAACATGGACAACAGATAATGGACTCCTCTTAAATGCATAAGCATGTAGCAAAGATTATTATTCTCATATGAGATTGAGGATATATGTCCAAAACTGAAACTTCCACCATGGTTCATGGCTTTAGTTAGTGGCCCAATGTTCTTCTCTAACAATTTTGCATGCTCCAACCACTAAAATGATAGATCCTTCAGACAAGACGGACATGCATAGCAACTCACATGATATTCAACAATAGTTGATGGCGTTCCCCAGAAGCATGGTTATCGCACAACAGGCAACTTAATAAAATATAAAGTGCATAAGTACATATTCAATACTACGATAGTTTTTAAGGCTATTTTGTCCCATGAGCTATATATTGCAAAGGTGAATGATGGAATTTTAAAGGTAGCACTCAAGCAATTTACTTTAGAATGGCGGAGAAATACCATGTAGTAGGTAGGTATGGTGGACACAAATGGCATAGTAGTTGGCTCAAGGATTTTGGATGCATGAGAAGTATTCCCTCTCGATACAAGGTTTAGGCTAGCAAGGTTATTTGAAGCAAACTCAAGGATGAACAAGTGCAGCAAAACTCACATAAAAGACATATTGTAAACATTATAAGACTCTACACTGTCTTCCTTGTTGTTCAAAACTCAATACTAGATATTATCTAGACCTTAGAGAGACCAAATATGCAAATCAAATTTTAGCAAGCTCTATGTATTTTTTCATTAATGGGTGCAAAGTATATGATGCAAGAGCTTAAACATGAGCACAACAATTGCCAAGTATCACATTATCCAAGACAGTTTAGAATTACTACATGTAGCATTTTCCAATTCCAACCATATAACAATTTAACGAAGAAGAGACTTCGCCTTGAACATTATGAGTAAAACCTAAGGACACATGTGTCCATATGCAACAGCGGAGCGTGTCTCTCTCCCACAAAGTAAATGCTAGGATCCATTTTATTCAAACAAAAACAAAAACAAAAACAAACCGACGCTCCAAGTAAAGAACACAAGATGTGATTGAATAAAAATATAGTTTCAGGGGAGGAACCTGATGATGTTGTCGATGAAGAAGGGGATGCCTTGGGCATCCCCAAGCTTAGACGCTTGAGTCTTCTTAAAATATGCAGGGGTGAACCACGGGGCATCCCCAAGCTTAGAGCTTTCACTCCTCTTGATCATAGTATATCATTCTCCTCTCTTGACCCTTGAAAACTTCCTTCACACCAAACTTCAAGCAAACTCATTAGAGGGTTAGTGCACAATTAATAATTCACTCATTCAGAGGTGACACAATCATTATTTTCACTTCTGGACATTGCATAATGCTACTGGACATTAATGGATCAAAGAAATAAATCCAACATAGCAAAAGAGGCAATGCGAAATAAAAGGCAGAATCTGTCAAAAACAGAACAGTCCGTAAAGACGAATTTAGAAATGGCACCAGACTTGCTCAAATGGAAAAACTCAAAACTAATGAAAGTTTCGTACATATCTGAGGATCATGCTCGTAAATTGGCAGATTTTTTCGAATTTTCTACAGAGAATTGTGCCCAGATTCGTGACAGACAGCAATGCTGTTGCTGCGCAGCAATCCCAAATATAACATCAACTTTGACATAGAAACTTTACTTGGCACAAAAACATGATAAGGAGAGGTTGCTACAGTAGTAAACAACTTCCAAGACTCAACAAAACAAAAATTGCTGTAGGTAAAAACATGGGTTGTCTCCCATAAGCGCTTTTCTTTAACGCCTTTCAGCTAGGCGCAGAAAGTACAAATCAAGTAACATCGAGAGATGAGGCATCAACATCATTACCAGGGGTGTTGGGAGTTTTCTCAACCAAGCATAGTATATTTGATATATAAGTTTTAGCGTCTCCCTTTTTATTAGTCTTAGGCTTGCTACTCTCATCGAACAAATTTTCAGGAACAAGCCAAGCATAGTTATCTTCTAGTGCATCATTCATAGCTAGGAGTTTACATGGTATTGGTGCTTTGATTTCCCCACCATCATTAATGTAATTAGTGTACCTTATTCTATCCATGTCCATTTTTTCAAGTAGACCAATAAAATTGGTATGAGAACCTAGCATATTAAATTTAGCAAAAACCTTTCTAGCCTCTCTTGCTAGACCGCCAAATTCTCTAAGAAGGGTTTCTAAAACAAAATCTTTCTTTTCCCCTTCTTCCATATCACCAAGTGTAAGAAACATGTGTTGGATTATAGGATTGAGATTAACAAATTTAGTTTCCAACATGCTAACTAAGGCAGCAGCAGCAATTTCATAGGTAGGTGCAAGTTCTACCAAGTGTCTATCTTCAAAATCTTCAGTGATACTAACATGATTGAAAAATTCTTCTATATTATTTCTCCCAACTATGGACCCACGTCCTACCGGTATGTCTTTTGTGGTAAAATTAAAAGGAAACATGATGCAATAGGCAAAAAGTAAACTAGGCAAACAAAGTAAAGACAAGTAACTAATTTTTTTGTGTTTTTGATATAGAGAGCAAGACAATAAATAAAGTAAAACTAGCAACTAATTTTTTGTGTTTTGATTTAGTGCAGCAAACAAAGTAGTAAATAAAATAAAGCAAGACAATAACAAAGTAAAGAGATTGAGAAGTGGAGACTCCCCTTGCAGCGTGTCTTGATCTCAACGGCGCCCGAAAAAGAGCTTGATGGCGTGTAACTCACACGTTCGTTGGGAACCCCAAGAGGAAGGTATGATGCGCACGGTAGCAAGTTTTCCCTCAGAAAGAAACCAAGGTTTAATCGAACCAGGAGGAGCCAAGAAGCACGTTGAAGGTTGATGGTCGCGAAATGTGATGCGGCGCAACACCAGGGATTCCGGCGCCAACGCGGAACCTGCACACAACCCAAGTACTTTGCCCCAACGAAAGCAGTGAGGTTGTCAATCTCACCGGCTTGCTGTAACAAAGGATTAAGCGTATCGAGTGGAAGATGTTTGCAAAGAAACAGTAAAACAAGTAGATTGTATGCTATGTAAAGAATAGGACCGGGGTCCACGTTCACTAGAGGTGTCTCTCCCATAAGATAAAGCATGTTGGGTGAACAAATTACAGTCGGGCAATTGACAAATAGAGAAAGGCATAACAATGCATATACATGACATGGTAAATATAGTGAGATTTAATCCGGGCATTACGACAAAGTACATAGACCGCCATCCAACTGCATCTATGCCTAAAAAGTCCACCTTCAGGTTATCGTCCGAACCCCCTCCAGTATTAAGTTGCAAAGCAACAGACAATTGCATTAAGTATGGTGCGTAATGTAATCAACAACTACATCCTTAGACATAGCATCAATGTTTTATCCCTAGTGGCAACAGCACATCACAACCTTAGAACCTACTGTCACGATCCCAGATTCAATGAAGGCATGAACCCACTATCGAGCATAAATACCCCCTCTTGGAGTTAAGAGCAAAAACTTGGCCAGAGCCTCTACTAATAACGGAGAGCATGCAAGATCATAAACAACACATAAACAATAGATTGATAATCACCATAATCATAGTACTCTCTATCCATCGGATCCCGACAAACACAACATATAGTATTAGATGATCTTGATCATGTTAGGCAGCTCACAAGATCCAACGGTGAAGCAAGGAGAAGACGACCATCTAGCTACTGCTATGGACCCATGGTCCAGGGGTGAACTACTCACTCATCACTCCGGAGGCGACCATGGCGGTGTAGAGTCCTCGGAGATGAATCCCCTCTCCAGGGGTGAGGCGATCTCTGAATCCCCCGAGATGGGATTCGCGGCGGCGGCGTCTCGGAAGGTTTTCCGTATCGTGGCTCTCGGTACGGGGGTTTCGCGACGAGGCTTTAAGTAGGCGGAGGGTCAACGCGAGGGGCACACGAGGGCCCGGGGGATAGGTCGGCGCGGCCAGGGCCGGCGCCACCCCCTGGCCTCTCGTGGCCCCACTTCGTTAGGTCTTCGGTCTGGAAGCTTCGTGCAAAATAGGACCCCGGGCGAAAGTTTCGTCCAATTCCGAGAATATTTCTTTACTAGGATTTCTGAAACCAAAAACAGAGAAACAACATGGCTCTTCGGCATCTTGTTAATAGGTTAGTTCCAGAAAATGCATAAATATGACATATAATGTGCATAAAACATGTAGGTATCATCAATAAAGTAGCATGGAACATAAGAAATTATCGATACGTTGGAGACGTATCACCGATATCTTCAATCACTTGAAGGATTCGGCTCGGGGGGCATACACACGGAGAAGGTACAAGAAGTATGTACCACCCAGGGGAAGCCGATTCATGAATCAATCGGCCAATAAAAAAATTGAAAATACAAAAAAATTTCAGCACAGCCGATGCTCGGACATCAACTTTAGAATTACAGAGTTTAAGCTGCCACTTGATCAGGCCTCACGATTGGCCAGGGCTTCAACTGCAGAGTCATCGTCAAGGATGGTGAGCCGATCTAAGCAGCAGAGCACAAAAATTGAGCCAGGAGGAGTTAGAAAGCCATTGCATGAGAAGCTTCTTGGTTCAAAGAAGGGATTTGCTGGTCCTACTGAGCCCTCGTGGTACATCGACTCCTGGTACATAAGCTTTCCTATCTTGTTTGATAGGAGTGAAGGGCTGACCCTTTTCGTGGAAGCCGATGGTGACATATCTGGCTAGTTCTACATGGTGGTGTACCCGGAGGTGCCCAAGTTGGAGCCTCGTCAGCTGGATTGCATGTCCTCGATGATATCATTTTCGGTGGAAGTCTACAAGAGCAGGATTACTGGACTTAATAGGCTAACCAAAGCCTAGAGGGGTGTTTGCTCTTCAAAGTTCTTGGCAGCCACCTTCTTTGCTACTATTCTCGCCTTGACTGAGGCTCGGGGGGCAGCTGCCCCTGAAGATCCTTTGCTCTTGGGAGCCGATTTTGGTTAAAATCGGCTAGCTCTGCACCACAATTGTTATAAAACAGTGGTGAAGTACTGGAGCTGGTAAGAGGGGTTTGAAAGGGGAGCCATTATCATTGATAGGCTCTGGACCAGTTTGTTGCTGCGAAGGAACAGAACATCACAAGGGAAGTGGTGAGCAAATGGCACCTGTTATGCAGAAGTATCAGCTTCAACATCAAGGTTGTCAACGAGCTAAGAAGCTTTCCTGGAAGCATTAATCCAGGAGTTTTGCCGTCAGGACAAACATCACGATCGGATGATTTTGAAGTCCAAAGATCTAGGGGTCTCAAGGCTGTGTGCTGGACCTGTTCGATTGGAAGTTTGGATCTGAATTTCAAGGATTGCAAGTTACCATCTGAGGGGATGACTAGATTGACCTGTCTTGCAATTCATTGTAAAAAACTGATGCATTGCCATCGGCTCATTGAGCATCGACCAAGGTGACAATCGGCAAAATCAAGATAGGGGAGAATCGGCTAAATCAATATGGAAGGAATCGACAAAGTCAAATTGGGGGAATTTCTTCATTGATAATCAGATTTCTTACATGGAAGGAGCTGATTGCTCTCAAAAGAAATTACTAGGGGATACATTGCCCCATCTTCTACTACTAGCCCTATGCTAAAGATCCTGTCTACGGGCCATTGCTGCCCTCGTCGTCGTCGTCGCCGCTGTCGGCGCTGCTCCCGGCCGGCTCGTCATCGCTGCGTAGCGGCGCCGGCAGGACCTTCATTGTCCTCGTCTTCCTTCGCGTCGTCGTCATCGCGTCGGTCGAGGTTGCCCGGCCGGGGCGAAGCGCTTGGCCGGCGGCGTCGGAGGAGGTGTCCTCCTCCTCCTCTTCTTCATCCTTCACCTCCTCGGAGGAGGTGAAGTCGCCCCAGGAGAGGCGATCGTCCTCGCTCTCCTCCTCCGATTCCCCGGCGAGGAAGCGGAGGTCGCTCTCCCCGTCCGGGACTGGTCATCCTCGGACCAGACGGAGAAGTCGTGGCTCGACTCGTCCCCGTCGGCTATGGCGCGGCGGATATTGGCCGCGTGGGCCTCCTGCGGATCCCACTCCGGCGTCGGTTCGCGGAAGGGGGAGGACTGGGTGGAAAGACCCGATGAGCAGGAAGAAGAAGAAGACATGGTGGCAGAGAGGGTTTTTGGCTGATGGCTAGTTTGGAGCAAGGGGATGAAGACGGGAACTGCGAGAAGTGGCTAAATAAAAGGGGATATAGCAGAGATTTAATGCTTAAGCAGTTTTCGAGGACATGGTGCCAAAACCGTCAAATCGTGCAGAGAAGTTGAGAAGGCAAGGCGTCATGATGAAGAATACTGCGACGGTTCTGCTCTGCCACGACATGACCCCTCGAAGGAAAAACAGAGTGGTTTTGAAATTATCATTACCAAAACCAGGGGGCATGTGTTATCACCGAATTTTGGCCAAATCAGGAGATGGGCCGTAAGTGAAGATGGGCTTGAAAGATACACACGTGGAGCATCTTTGAAGCGGCCTTGCACGAAGAGTTTGGGCTTAATTGCCCGTGTATCTGTAATATAGTAGATCGCATTTTAGTTTAGATTAAAAGATAGAGTTTAACTCGTGCACGGTTAGGTGCACGTCCCGATTTAGAAAGTCCCTTGGACTATAAATATGTATCTAGGGTTATCGGAAAAGGAGGACAATCACGTTCACAACAAACACAAATCAGGCGCATCGCCACCCCTTCTTTCGAGGGTTTCTCCCGGGTAAGCATCATGCTGCCTAGATCGCATCTTGCGATCTAGGCAGCACAACGTTTATTCGTTTACCTTGTGTTGCTCGTCCTGAAGCGTTGTTGATGGCGAGTAGCACTACTTATCGTAGATGTTTTGGGGCTTGCATAGATGCTTTTTCTTACGCATATCTGCTTAGCTGTGCCGTCCCTCAATATCTAGCTGCCCTTACACCTATCCAGGTGTAAGGGCAGCATCTTGCTTGTTCGTTACTTAGTAGATCCGATCGTTATAGTTGCTCCTTGTTCTTCAAGGATTGGTTTAATATCCGTATGGTTAGGCCTTGCAAACGGGTTGAACGATCCGGTAGTGCGTTAGGTATGGTTTGTTAGCCCTAAGAGGGATGTTCCGGGAATTAACTTAAACGTTGGTTTTTAGGCCTCTTTTAGGGTTAGTTTTCCATTATCTTTCGTGTCTATTAGGCTCAACTACGCGTAGGATGTTCCGATCATACGGTGAAAACCCTAAACTGTCGTAGATTGTTTTAGCTTTGTTTTGATCAAGCAGGATCCCCATGTCATTGAAATCCAACATGAACCATGGGGCGATCGGCTCTTTGAGCCGATCCAGGGGCAACCGAGCCGATAGGGCTCATATTTAATGTTTACGTGTCTGCCATGCGGGAACTAATCGAAGCAATCCAACACCTTCTGGCCAGGTATAGGTCAGGTGGCACCCTTGCAGCCGCCAGGTCGTGTGCCGAGCATTGCGGGACGACGTCGAGGGACCAGGGCCCGCTGCCGCCTTGGAAGCCCCCCGGCTCTTCGTGTTGCTTAACCACTGCTCGCCGGTGGGCTTTGGCAGGCAACACCAAGACACAAGCCATGGAGACCAAGCCAATGGAGAGAGAGCTGGAAATGATGAAGATGGAGCTACAGCGCCCAGGCCGGAACTTCCGCCCTCCAGACCGGAATTTCCGGCCGGCCTCCGGATGCCTCCCGGATGCCGTCCGGCGCACGAGAGAAATGGAGCCGGCCGGACTTCCCCGAGGGACCGGAACTTCCCACCCGGAACTTCCGCCCAAGTTCCGCCCAAGTTCCGAAAGTACGCCAAAACAACACTGGATGTTACTGCGAGACAATTGGCCAATTTCGGAACTAGGCCGAACTGGCCGGAATCCGGCGGGAACTTCCGGCCCCCAGACCGGAACCGCCCCGACCGGAACTTCCGCCCACGTCGGCCGGAACTTCCGCCCCATCGAACTTCAGCACAACAGTACTTTTCAGCGTGTAACTTACCCCTTCGCCCCCTACTATAAATAGCCTAGTTGGCTCAGATCTGAGATTAGACTTGATATGAAATTAAACCTGAGCATAGCTCACCCTTGTGGGAACCCTACCTAGATCCTTGATCTTGTACCCACCCGGGCTCCTTATCGACTCGTGAAGATCTCTTTGGTGACTTCTACCGTTTGTTTGATCTTTTGCTTGCACTTCTACCTATTTGGTCTTTTGCTTGCACTTCTATCAAACCTTCCGGTCTTTTCACCCTTCTAGATCTCCCGAGCTTCGATTTGTCGATCTCTTTGCGGGACTTCTGGAAGGTCTTTTCTCGCAACCTCTATCGAGTTGGTGTTTCAGGCCAACGAGGGAAAACCTGATTTGTGTGTGTGTGTGTGTTGTATCCCTGCGATTCCCCCACGTGTTCATCGCGTTCATCCACCTCCCCCACGAATCCCTTCAAATCCGTGAAGATCGGGCACACCCTTGGGCTTAGCCCTTATCAGACCCCTTCTTTGTTGTTATGACAACATCATCAATGTACACCTGAACGTTCTTGCCAATCTGCGTGGCAAGGCACTTTTGCATCATCCGCTGATATGTTGCACCCGCGTTTTTCAGCCCGAAAGGCATTGTTCGATAGCAGAACACGCCATAGGGGGTAATGAAAGCTGTTTTGACTTCATCCTCTTCCTTCAGTCGAATCTGGTTGTAACCAAAATATGCGTCCAAGAAGGAAAGACGTTCACAACCTGCCGTGGAGTCGATAATTTGATCGATCCTTGGGAGGGGAAAGTGATCCTTTGGACAATGTTTATTGAGACATGTGAAATCGATGCACATGCGAAGGACCTCTGTGTTTTCCTTCGGGACCAGCACTGGGTTTGCTACCCACGTGGCCTCTGTATGCATTTCTTTGATAAATCCAGCTTCTCTAAGTCAATTAATTTCTGACAGCATAGGTTTACGGTTTGGTTCCGAAAAACGCCGCAAAGGTTGTCGGATTAGCCTAGCCAATGGATCCAAGTTAAGGGGGTGCTCGGCAAGTTCCCTGGGTACTCCTGGCATGTCAGCTGGACACCATGCGAAGATTTCCCAGCGCTCACGGAGGAACTCGACGAGCGCGCTTACCTATGCGAGGTCCATGTATGTGGCGGTAGCTGTCGTCTTCTTGGGATCTGTCGGGTGTATCTGTACTTGATACGTCTCCAACGTATCTATAATTTCTTATGTTCCATGCTAGTTTTATGACAATACCAACATGTTTTAGTCATACTTTATAATGTTTTTATGCAATTTCCGGGACTAACCTATTAACAAGATGCCGCAGTGCCAGTTCTGTTTTCTGCTGTTTTTGATTTCAGAAAAGTTAGTTTGAAAATATTCTCGGAATTGGACGAACAAAAGCCCACGGTCTTATTTTCCACGGAGCCTTCCAGAACACCGAAGAGGAGACGAAGAGGGGACGCGAGGCGGCCACGCCATAGGGCGGCGCAGCCCCACCTCTGGCCGCGCCGGCCTATGGGGTGGGCCCCTCAGGCGCGGGTCAGAAGATCGCCTCCGGCACCCTGTCGGAGAGGGGAATCATCACCGGAGGGCTCTACATCACCATGCCCACCTCCGGACTGATGTGTGAGTAGTTCATCCTTGGACTACGGGTCCATAGCAGTAGCTAGATGGTTGTCTTCTCCTCTTGTGCTATCATGTTTAGATCTTGTGAGCTGCCTATCATGATCAGGATCATCTATTTGTAATGCTACATGTTGTGTTTGTTGGGATCCGATGAATATGGAATACTATGTCAAGTTGATTATTGATCTATCATATATGTGTTATTTATGTTGTTGCATGCTCTCCGTTGCTAGTAGAGGCTCTGTCCAAGTTGATACTTGTGACTCCAAGAGGGAGTATTTATGCTACATAGTGAGTTCATGTCTCCGTTGAATCTGGGGGAATGACAGCAACCCCTAAGGTTGTGGATGTGCTATTGCCACTAGGGATAAAACATCAATGCTTTATCTAAGGATATTTGTATTGTTTACGTTACGCACAATACTTAATGCAAGTGTCTATTGTTTGTAACTTAATACTGGAAGGGGTGCGGATGCTAACCTGAAGGTGGACTTTTTAGGCATAGATGCATGCTGGATGGCGGTCTATGTTCTTTGTCGTAATGCCCTAAGTAAATCTCATAGTAGTCATCATGATATGTATATGCATCTCTATTTGTCAATTGCCCAACTGTAATTTGTTCACCCAACATGATATTTATCTTATTGGAGAGACACCACTAGTGAACTGTGGACCCCGGTCCATTCTTTTACATCTGAAATACAATCTACTACAATCATTGTTCTCTATTGTTTTCTGCAAGCAAACATAATTCTCCACACCATACGTTTAATCCTTTGTTTTCAGCAAGCCGGTGAGATTGACAACCTCACTGTTAAGTTGGGGCAAAGTAGTTTGATTGTGTTGTGCAGGTTCCACGTTGGCGCCGGAATCACTGTTGTTGCGCCGCACTACACTCCTGCACCAACAACCTTCACGTGGCCTTCATCTCCTACTGGTTCGATAAATCTTGGTTTCTTACTGAGGGAAAACTCGCTGTTGTACTCATCATACCTTCCTCTTGGGGTTCCCAACGGACGTGTGCTTTACCGTCACAAGGAGCTGCCTCCCACACCAGCAGCAACTTTTCTGGCGCCGTTGGGAGATCAAGACACGCTGCAAGGGGAGTCTCTCACACCCAATCTCTTTACTTTGTTTATTGTCTTGCTTTATTTTATTTTCTTTCTTGTTTGCTTTCTTTATATTAAAAACACAAAAAAAAATAGTTACTTGTTTTACTTTATTTAATTCTGTTTGCTTTATTATTGCTAAAATTAATACTCCTGAGAACACTAAGTTGTGTGATTTCACTAGCACAAATAATAATGATTTTATATGCACTCCTATTGCTCCACCTGCTACTACAACATAATTTTATGAAATTAAACCTGCTTTACTAAATCTTGTTATGAGAGAGCAATTTTCTGGTGTTAGTACTGATGATGCTGCTGCCCATCTTAATAATTTTGTTGAACTTTGTGAAATGCAAAAGTATAAGGATATAGATGGGGATATTATAAAACTGAAATTGTTTCCTTTCTCCTTAAGAGGAAGAGCTAAAGATTGGTTGCTGTCTTTGCCTAAAAATAGTATTGATTTATGGACTAAATGTAAAGATGCTTTTATTGGAAAATATTATCGTCCTGCTAAGATTATATCTTTGAGAAGTAGCATTATGAATTTTAAGCAATTGGATAATGAACATGTTGCCCAAGCATGGGAGAGAATGAAATCTTTGGTAAAGAATTGCCCTACCCATGGACTAACTACTTGGATGATCATCCAAACCTTTTATGCAGGATTGAATATTTCTTCAAGGAACCTATTGGATTCAGCTGCTGGAGGTACTTTTATGTCCATCACTTTGGGTGCTGCAACAAAGCTTCTTGACGATATGATGATCAACTACTCTGAATGGCACACTGAAAGAACTCCTCAGGGTAAGAAGGTAAATTCTGTTGAACAAACCTCTTCCTTGAGTGATAAGATTGGTGTTATTATGTCTATACTTGCTAATGGTAGATCTCATGTTGATCCTAATAATGTTCCTTTAGCTTCATTGGTTGCTCAAGAAGAGCATGTTGATGTGAATTTCATTAAAAATAATAATTTCAACAACAATGCTTATAGGAATAATTTTGGTAACAACAACTATAGGCCATATCCTTCTAATAGTGGTAATGGTTATGGTAATTCTTATGGTAATTCTTACAACAATAGTAGAAGTGTACCCTCTGATCTTGAAGTCATGCTTAAAGAATTTATTAGTACACAAAGTTCTTTTAACAAATCTGTTGAGGAAAAGTTTGGTAAAATTGATGTTCTTGCTTCTAAGGTTGATAGTCTTGCTCTTGATGTTGATCTTTTGAAATTGAAAGTTATGCCTGATGAATTTAAAGATACTAAGTCATTTGCTAAAACAAATGCTATCCAAGTTCAAATTAATGACAATATTAGAATGATGGCTGAATTGCATGCTAGATGGGAAAGAGAAGAAAGAGAAGAAAAACTTGCTAAAGAGAATAATATAGCTAAAGTTTGGACTATTACCACCACTAGTAATGTTGATGCTTCACATGTTGCTAAACCTTCTACTATCAATGGTAAAATAATTGGTGTTGACTATATTTCTAATTCTACTACAAAGCGTGCAAAACTGCCTGAAACTGCTGAAACTGTTTGTGATAAAAGTGCTGAAATTTTTCAGAATGCTGTAGATCATAATGGTTTAGATTTTGATAATTGTCATATTTCTGAAGTTATTAAGTTCTTACAAAAACTTGCTAGAAGTCCTAATGCTAGTGCTATAAATTTAGCCTTTACAAAACATATTACAAATGCTCTCATTAAAGCTAGGGAAGAGAAATTAAAACTTGAAGCTTCTCCCTAAGAAGTTGGAAGATGGTTGGGAGCCCATCATCTATTATATTATTAAAACAACAAACAACCAACGGTTAAGATTAGTTTTACATAAGCAAACGAAAAGAACGATCAAACGATAAGAACGATCAAGATTTACTAATGTTCAATTCCATGCCCCGCCGGTAGAAACGTTGATTCGTGTCGTGTACATGGACGCGTATAAGAGCCGTGTCCTGCTCTTTCACGTCTATAACTACCTCCCCGAATAATAAAAGAACTAAACAAATCAAATACTCTCTGCCCGCATGATAAAACAAGAAACAGTTGGGATTTTGGTAACAAAATTTCAACTAGATCGAATGATACCTATGGAGTCCATATATCTACCGATGTTGAGAAACCAAGCGCCATCCTAGATTCCTAGGTCTTCAGAAATATCGACGTCTTCTGCATGGAGTGTTTGACGGCTTCACGCGGGCGCGATAACAAGCAAAGGAGCAGCGATGTATTCTGCATGATACGTTGGCTTGATCGGATCTCATCATTCATCAAACATGGAAATTTTCAACAAGTTCGATACATGTGGAGTCCATATATCAACGAAGTAGAGATAAAACCAAGCATCATCTTGGATCTTCGGAAACGATCGACGGTCATGTCTTCCGCGTGGATTGTTTCATGTCTTGACGCCGGCGGCTATAACAAGCAATGGAGATTCAATCTACAACATAAGCAATCGTGGGGATTCAACATTCTAAACCAGGAAATCTCCACGACTTAATCTCCTAACCCAAGCATCTTGCTTGACGGTTGGAAAAATCGACGCCGTTTGTGTCTCGCATGAAGGAGTGCTTGATTGTTCGACTCTGGCGGCGATCAAGAAGCGAAGGAGCGTCGAACAATCAATATCTGTCTCGACGGCTGGACGCAAGAAGGGTTGACTAGATGTATATGTATTAATATCAGTTGAAGTCTGGCAGTCAGATATGCCGGTTCAGGCAGTATTTTGCTTTGAAGATGGTTTTCAGCAAAGTGCAAAAGCTGAGATATGCTGGACGGCAATCGATAATTGGTCTAGAGTCGAGGAAGAACTAAAGATGCATGTGGATGTTTCCTTAATTTCAGACCTTACTCCGGTTCAGCCAAAGATCGGGTTCATACATGGTTTCAGTCCTACATGCACGTCCGTGTAGCCTTGCCAAAGCATGACAGCGCGTGCGGAGCAGGCCGCCGCCGTCGAACTGGCGCTAGCGCATGTGCACAAGGCCGGCGGGCAGATCAGGCCGCATCAGCCGGACCTGGCCACATAGCTAGCGTCTGTACATGGAGCACTGATCGAGGTTTGTTTGCTTAAAGATGTTAGCCTTAGTACCGTTCGATTTCCAGTAAGACATATTGCCAGGTAATTCTTTCAGCTGGGAAGTGCATTGTGAGATGTTGCCAAGCTGAAAACTGAAGAGGAAGACGCACTTGCTTGCTTCAATAACCTAAGCTGCGCAATACGTTCAATACGTTAATTGGGTGCAATAACCAGATGCTCGAGAGTGATTCAGCAAACGTTGCAGATTAAAAACTAGACTGTCAAGGCTGGGTCCTATTTATGGGAAGAGATCCGGAAAGCTCAAAATTTTCTTGGCCATGTCAGGTTTGTGATAGTTCGGAGAGAGCAGAACAGAACTGTGCATGACATAGCTGATTTTCCTAGAGATAACTTATCAAAAGTTTTTCATGGCCACGTACCACCATTTGTTTCTCTATGTGTAAAAGGATTGTGGCAAGAACTGTACCATTACGAAAATAGAGCTCTCGCCGACTTTCTTTTTTAAATCAGCTGGTGCCAGTTCCCAGTCTATTATGCAAAGTGTGTTAAGTCGATCCATGTATCTAAACCTACCTATTTCTATTTCGCTCTTATTGTATCAGTGTTTTTTCCTAAGCATTTAGTCTATTTTCTACATGAACAAATCAATATTGTTGAACTACTCTTACTCATAGTTTTTTTATTAACAATATTGTCAAATGCGGCTATGGGGCATAAAACAACTGTATCCATTATTTTTCGTTGATACAACAACAGGATTTAGATAAAAAGTTTAACCATTTTAGAAAGTGCACTACCGTCCAAAGAATTTCATAGAGATTTAGGAACCAACATTTTTCCTATGAATGGAACGAAAGTATGCAATTTAAGGACTAGGAATGATAATGCAAAATATTAATATTAAAGTGTGAGTGCTAAGTGGGGATGCATAGTGCAAGCAGAACAAATAATTTTTTTCACAAAATCGAAAACATTATTTTCTCTTCGGCATTGCACTTGAACTACATAGCCCACTCATTCTCACACACGACTCCACACACTCCATGGGAATTTGGTTTCGAAAGAGAATGCCAGTCTCAAAACTAACGAATTCAGGGATTGAGGCAACGATTCCTTCAAAAAACTTAAACAAAATATTTTATATACAACCATTCCTGTATGATGCAGGATGGCGATGAGTCGAGAGAGGATTGACAAAATGAAAATAACATGCAAGATCTTCTGTGGAATAGAAAAATCACTAATAAGAGTATGACAAAAAAAACAGTCTCTCTGGTGACACAACCCGGTCATTAAAGAGATAAGTAAGATACAGTTGCAACTTCATGAACATGTCGGTAAGCTTACTATACTTAGATATGGATGAGTGGAAATATATATTTAGATAACTTTTTGTAGAAATTAATAACATAGTTATGTATAGTCATAATTATTTATAAACATTAGAATGTCAAATTACAAATACGAACATACATAATATTTTTCTCAAGATCGATCTAAAAATAAGGACATAAATGAAAATTTTATCAGATTGATCTTTATGCCAACAATTATTTAAGAAAGTATGTGCATTTAAAGAAGTATTTTTCATTAAAAATAACTAAATATATTTTCACATAAGATATATTTCAAATATCAATATAATAGTAAGATCTAGCCGCGCAAATGCGCAGGAAACCCTGCTAGTTAAGATGAAAGTCAATGATTTTGATTGTAACGCTTTATGTGATCTTGGTGCAAGTATTTCTGTTATGCCTAAGAAACTTTATGATATGCTTGACTTGCCACCTTTGGAAAATTGTTATTTGGATGTTAATCTTGCTGATAATTCTGTAAAGAGACCTTTGGGGAGAATTGACAATGTTCATATTACGGTTAACAATAACTTTGTCCCCGTTGATTTTGTTGTTTTGGATATTGAATGCAATGCATCTTGTCCTATTGTTTTGGGAAGACCCTTTCTTCGAACTGTTGGTGCTATTATTGATATGAAAGAAGGAAATATTAAGTATAAATTCCCTCTTAAGAAAGGTATGGAACACTTCCCTAGAAAGAGAATGAAGATGCCTTCTTCTCTTGATGTTACTTGATTTGCACTTTCTGCGCCTAGCTAAAAGGCGTTAAAGAAAAGCGCTTATGGGAGACAACCCATTATTTTATTTCTGCAATTTTTGTTTTATATTTGAGTCAAGGTGCTTGTTACTAATATAGCAATACCTTTGTATCTTTATTTTCATGTATTGTTGTGCCAAGTAAAGTCTCTAATAGAAAGTGGATACTAGATTTGGATTTCTGCGCAGAAACAGATTTTTAGCTGTCACAAATTTGCGTTTTTCTCTCTGTAGAAGAATCAAACAAATTGGCAAAAATTCATGCGTGATCCTCAGATATGTACACAAATTTCATTAGTTTTGAGTTTTCTGATCTGAGCAAGTTAAGTGCCTCGAAAAAATTCGTCTTTACGGACTGTTCTGTTTTGACAGATTCTGCCTTTTATTTCGTATTACCTCTTTTACTGTGTTTGAGCGGATTTCTTTGCTCCATTAAATTTCAGTAGCCTTGGGTAATGTCCAGAAGTGTTGGGAATGATTGTGTCCTTGCTGAACATGTGAAATTTTGATTATGCACTAACCCTCTAATGAGATTGTTTTGAGTTTGGTGTGGAGGAAGTTTTCAAGGATCAAGAGAGAAGGATGATATGATATGATCAAGAAGAGTGAAAAGTCTAAGCTTGGGGATGCCTCCATGGTTCATCCCTGCATATTTCAAGAAGACTCAAGCGTCTAAGCTTGGGGATGCCCAAGGCATCCCTTTCTTCATCAACAAACTTATCAGGTCACCTCTAGTGAAACTATATTTTAATTCCGTCACATCTTATGCGCTTTACTTGGAGCGTCTGTTTGCTTTTATTTTTGTTTATGTTTGAATAAATTCGGATCCTAGCAATCCTTGTGTTGGAGAGAGACACACTCCGCTTTTTCATTTGAAAACTTGTGTTCTTCGTTTTATCTTTAATATTCATGGCGAAAGCTGAAAGCCGCAACACTTATACTTGCTATTATTTGGTTGGAAACAGAAAATGCCTCATATTGTCTTGAATAATTTGATACTTGGCAATTGTTTTGAGCTCTCAAGTAGATCATGTTTAAGCTCTTGCATCATGTAGTTTAAATCTATTAGTGGAGAACTACCATAGAGCTTGTTGAAATTTGGTGTGCATGATTGGTCTCTCTAAGGTCTAGATATTTTCTGGTAAAAGTGTTTGAACAATAGGGAAGACAATGTAGAGTCTTATAATGCTTGCAATATGTTCTTGTGTAAGTTTTTGCTGTACCGGTTCATACTTGTGTTTGCTTCAAACAACCTTGCTAGCCAAAGCCTTGTACTGAGAGAAAATGCTTCTCGTGCATCCAAAAACCTTGAGCCAAAACCTATGCCATTTGTGTCCACCATAACTACCTATATGTGGTATTTTTCTGCCATTCCAAAGTAAATTGCTTGCGTGCTACCTTTAAAATTTCATTCCTTGTCTTTGCAATACATAGCTCATGGGAAAGTAGCCTAAAAACTATTGTGGTAATGAATATGTTGCTTATGTATCTTAGTTCTTATAAGTTGCTTGTTGAGCGGTAACCATGTTTCTGGGGACGCCATCAACCTGTCACACCTTTGTTGAATATCATGTGAGTTGCTATGCATGTTCGTCTTGTCTGAAGTAAGGGAGATTTGCCATGAGTTGAAATGGTTTGAGTATGCATGTTTTTAGAGAAGAACATTGGGCCGCCAACCAAAGCCATGTATCATGGTGGAAGTTTCAGCTTGGACATTAATCCTCAGAATCTCTTATGAGAATGTTATTTGTTGTTGAATGCTTAAAGCATAAAAGAGGAGTCCATTATCTGTTTTCTATGTTGTCCCGGTATGGATGTCCTCAAGTTGAGATCTATCAAAATCGAGAAATCAAATGCGATTTTTCTCCTTGGACCTTTGTACAGGTGACATAGAGGTACCCCTTTGTGACACTTGGTTGAAACATATGTAATGCAATGATAATCCATGGAAATCCGAGCTAATTAGGACAAGGTGCGGGCACTATTAGTATTCGATGCATGAGGCTTGCAACTTATAGGAAGTTTTATGCATAACCCATATGAATTATTACTACCGTTGACACAATTGTTTCCATGTTTCCAAAATGAAAAGCTCTAGCACATGAGTAATCCCTGCTTCCCTCTGCGAAGGACCTTTCTTTTACTTTATGTTGAGTCAGTTTACCTGCTTCTTTCTATCTTAGAAGCAAACACTAGTGTCAACTATGTGCGTTGATTCTTACATGCTTACTTATTGCACTTATTATATTACTTGTGTTGACAATTATCTATGAGATATACATGTTGAAAGTTGAAAGCAATTGCTGAAACTTAAATCTTCTTTTGTGTTGCTTCAAAACAAAAGAAAGGTAGCACATGAAGTATTTACTTGGAATGGCAGGAAATACCACATAGTAGGTAGATATGGTGGACACAAATGGCATAGGTTTTGGCTCAAGGTTTTGGATGCACGAGAAGCATTTCCTCTCAGTACAAGGCTTTGGCTAGCAAGGTTGTTTGAAGCAAACACAAGTATGAACAGCAAAACTTACATAAGAACATATTGCAAGCATTATAAGACTCTACACTGTCTTCCCTGTTGCTCAAACACTTTTACCAGAAAATATCTAGACCTTAGAGAGACCAATCATGCAAACCAAATTTCAACAAGCTCAACAGTTGTTCTCCACTACTAGATTTAAACTACATGATGCAAGAGCTTAAACATGATTTATGAGAGCTCAAAACAATTGCCAAGTATCAAATTATTCAAGACCATATGAAGCATTTTCTGATTCCAACCAAATAGCAACAAGTGAAGCGATCAACTTTCGCCCTTGAACATTAAAAGTAAGAATGAAGAACACTAGTGTTCATATGAAAAAGCGGAGCGTGTCTCTCCCACATGAGCATGAATTTATTCAGAGAATGAAAATAACAAAACGAAAATAAAAGCACACAGACGCTCCAAGTAAAGTACATAAGATGTGACAGAATAAAAATATAGTTTCACTAGAAGTGACCTGATAAGTTGTCGATGAAGAAGGGGATGCCTTGGGCATCCCCAAGCTTAGATGCTTGAGTCTTCTTAAAATATACAGGGATGAACCACGGGGGCATACCCAAGCTTAGACCTTTCACTCTTCTTGATCATAGTATATCATCCTCTTCTCTTGACCCTTGAAAACTTCCTCCACACCAAACTTAAAGCAAACTCATTAGAGGGTTAGTGCATAATCAAAAATTAACATGTTCAGAGGTGACATAATCATTCTTAACACTTCTGGACATTGCACAAAGTTTCTGAAAGTTAATGGAGCAAAGAAACCCATTCAACATAGCAAAAGCGGCAATGCGAAATAAAATGCAGAATCTGTCAAAACAGAACAGTCCGTAAAGACGAATTTTCTGAGGCACTTAACTTGCTCAGATGGAAAAACTCAAAACTAATGAAAGTTGCGTACATCTGAGGATCACACACGTAAATTGGCAGATTTTTTTACAGAGAGTTCTGCGCAAATTCGTGACAGAAAGCAATTCTGTTTCTACGCAGTAATCCAAATATAGCATCAACTTTACCATAGAGACTTTACTTGGCACAACAATGCAATTAAATAAAGATAAGGAGAGGTTGCTACAGTAGTAACAACTTCCAAGACACAACAAAACAGTAGCAAAATAAAACATGGGCTATCTCCCAAGAAGTGCTTTCTTTATAGCCATTAAGATGGGCTCAGCAATTTTAATGATGATGCTCTCATAAGGATGAGAGTTGAAGCAAAGAGAGCATCGAAAAGCAAGTATGAAACAAAATTAAGCCTAACCCTCTTCCTATGAAAAGAAATCTTGTACACAAATGAATTCATGAAGAACAAAGTGACAAGCATAAGAAGATAAGGCACGAGTAACCTCAAGATTCTCAACATAAAGAGGGGAAACTTAATATTATTAAAATGCATGTAACCATGTTTACCTCTCTCATAATAACTTTCAGTAGCATCATTGATGAAATCCACAATATAACCATCACTTAAAACATTCTTATCATGGTTCATATGCATAAAAGTATCATTATTTTTGACATAAGAAAAACTCTTCTCATTAATAGTAATTGGAGCAGGATCATTATCAAGAATTTGAACATGGTAAACAAGTTGCATACTAAGGGAATGGTTTTTGGCAATCCCATCATAACTATGACAAGTTTCATAAGGATAATTGTAACATGTGTCATATCCATCTCTATAGCGATTATCTAAACCAGAATATATAATATCATCATTTTCACTAAAAGTAAATGTCTCAAATATAGGATCTTCCAGCACAACATCCCCAAGCTTAGAGCTTTCAATATCAATGTTTGAGGGAACATGAATAGTGCTAACATCATTACTTTCATAATCGGTACCAAAGAGATTTCCAATATCAAAGGTAGTGTGCTCTTCCAAATCATGATCACTAATATGGGTAAAGGGCATAGGAAGATCATTGTATTCAGATTCATTATCATAATAATCATTAGGAGCAACATACTTACGGTTACCTATTGTTATCTCATACACGCGGGGATATGCCGTTACCTCTTTCTTTTTTATTCCCCCTCTTCTTCCTCTTCTTCATTCCCTTCTTCTTCTTATTTTCCTTCTCCTCGTTCCCTTCTTTAGGAGGAAGAGGCTTGAAGGGAGGCTTCTCCACATAACCTGATTTATTTCCAGAAACAATAGAAGAAACTTGGGAGGATTCCTCCTTTTCATTAATAAGTTCAAAACACACAGCGGTCCTATCATATTTTGGCAAAGTGTCATCTTCTAAAATATTTTGTATGTAAGTATTTGTATGGCAATTATTAATGCAATAAGAAAGACACCCATGCAGGACATCATCAATATCAAGATCGTTAATATCTAACAAAGAAATTTTGCTTGATAACTCTTCACACTTCAAAAATAAGGTAAGTTCATCATGCTGATTAGGAGTAATTTCATCATCACAATACAAATTTGCAGCACTCATGGGGTTCGAATTATCATTGGAGGAGCATTGAAAATTAAAATGACCCACTCTATGGCAAAGTTCACAAATAAAAGGATAGAGGGCACAAACTTTTTTACCAAGATCATCTAGAGCCCTAGACCACTTTCTAGTTTTTTCATTTCTGTGATGGATACAATATTCATCTTCGATTTGATTAATTCCACAAGGTCTATGTATTCCACAAAAATTAACATGCTTATAGGAAATAGCATTCCCAGAAGTTTGAACATGTTCATTGCAATCATTAATAACAGTTTCATCCTTCATGCAAGTGTCTTTAAAAGGTTCATGATACTTATCAAAATTCTTCCTAGGCAATTCAAAATGAGAAGCAAAAGCTTTATAAAGATTTGCAACAACTTGAGAGTCAATACCATAAGTAGCACTCATATTTCGAAATTTATCAGTATCCATAAAAGTTTCAATGCATTAATAATCATAATTTATAACTGACTCTCTACCTTTGTCATTCTCCCAATCTTCAGTGTTCTCCTCAATCCGATCAAGAAGATCCCATCTAGCTTCAACCTCTTTGCTTGTGAAAGATCCCTCCAAACAGGCATCTAGATAGTCCTTGTGATATCCTGAAAGCCTTGCATAAAAATTATTAATAATAACATTACGGGGGGCTCATGAATGGGACATTTGAGCATTAGTGACTTCAATCTCCCCATGCTTGGGAAATACTCTCTCCATCACGAGGATAAAAGTTATAAATGTAATTCCTATCAATATGCACTTCATGAGGAGGATAAAATTTAGAATAAAAGAGAGATACAATTTCCTCCCAACCAAGAGAATGACTATTCTTCAGCAATTTATACCAATGCGCCGCTTTACAGCGAAATAGAGAATAGTTTCTTCCTCACTTCATCCATAGAGATACCTGCACACTTGAATAACCCGCATAATTAATGCAAAAACAGTAAATGATCTTCAGGATGAACAGTTCCATCCCCTTCATAGCGGTTATCCCTAACACGTTCAATAATTTTCATAGGTATCTTGAAAGGAATATTTTCAGTAGGTGGATTTAAAATAGCATCATTAGAGTTATCGCATATGGGAGATAAAGTATTATCAGAGCAAATTTTCTCCCCTAAAACTGGGAAGCTACAAAGATCATAAAAACTAGTTTCCCCAAGCTTAGACTTTTCCATAGCATTAGCAGTAATTGCATTCGTACTAATAATATTGCTACTAACATGCAAATAAGGTTCCATAGGTTTTTTAATTTTTGCATCAAACAATTCTAGATCAGGAAAAAGATTAAAAAGCTCACTAATTTTTTTGTTATTTTCCATTATGCCTAACTAGTGAAAATAAAAACAAGAGACAAAAAGATAAAATTGCAGAATCTAAAGGAGATAGATTCGAGCACTCACACACCGGCAACAGTGCTAGGAAATAGCTTAGTAGTCGGAGGATGTGAATACCTTTTACCTTACCTCCCCGGCAACGGCGCAGAAAATAGCTTGATGTCTACGGGTACTTCTATTCTTGTAGACAGTGTTGGGCCTCCAAGAGCAGAGGTTTGTAGAACAGCAGCAAGTTTCCCTTAAGTGAATCACCCAAGGTTTATCGAACTCAGGGAGGTAGAGGTCAAAGATAGTCCTTGATACGTCCAAAACGTATCTACTTTCCCGAACACTTTTGCTATTGTTTTGCCTCTAATTTGTGTATTTTGGATACAACTAACACTACGCGTTTTTTTAATTGCTCGGTGTCTCGTTTTTGTGCAGAAATCCAACTTTCAGGAAAATCCTCGGAATTTATGCGAAAGGTCCTATTTTCCCAGAATATTGACGGAGCCAGAAGGGCAAGGTGGGGGCCC
The DNA here is from genome assembly GCA_030979885.1 of Lolium multiflorum. NCBI lineage: Eukaryota > Viridiplantae > Streptophyta > Magnoliopsida > Poales > Poaceae > Lolium > Lolium multiflorum. Next base: position 171,334,716 of record CM061753.1, on the reverse strand, counting down.
GAGCCCCCACACACTAGGCCGGCGCGGCCCGGAGGGGGCGCCGCCTCGTGTGGCCGCCTCGGCTGGCCCCCGACGCTCCCCTTTCGACTACAAAGTCCCTTCGACCTAAAAACACCAGGGGGTACGACCATATTTCCAGAAACCATCCAGTACGCCGCCGCCATCGCGAAACTCCGCCTCGGGACCAGAAACTCCGTTCTGGCACTCCGCCGGGACGGGGAATTGGAGGGGATCATCGCCGCCATCACCACCGACGCCTCTCCATCGACCAGCCATGTTTAACATATCCATGTGTGAGTAATTCCCCCGCTGTAGGCTGAAGGGGATGGTAGGGATTGGATGAGATTGATCATGTAATAGTCACAAGATTGTTAGAGCATGGTGCCTAGTATCCGTATATGTTACTTTTATGATATTGTTGCAACTTGAGTAGAATCCCTCACAAAAGATTGACAAACAATTGGTAGAGTTTCAAAGAGGGAAAAAGTGCAAATAGATAGAATTGCAAGAGTCAAAAGATCCATAACACGAGAATCCCTAGAATGGAAGAGACCAATCACTCAGAAGACCCTTGATGCACTCCATAGATTCAGATCTAGAGAGGTTTCCCATAGGGAGGAGCAAAGCTCATGTCTAATCTCAAAATAAGTCTAACCCTAGATCTTAGCCAACATGGCTATTTATAGTAGGTGGGGCGAAGGGATAATTTAAATGCTGAAACAGGCAGATTCGTGCTGAAACGCGTATGAACGGTAGTTCCAGACAGGGGGAGCGGTACTTCCGGCCGGGGCGGTAGTACCAGCCAACTACCGACCTACTTCCGAAATTGGTGACTTTGCTTGCAGTAACATCCAGGGGTCTTTTGGTGCATTTCCGGAAGTTGACCGGTACTTGGGCGGTAGTACTGGTGGGCGGAACTTCCGGTCGTCGTGGGCGGAAGTACCGGCTGGCTGGAGCTTCTTCTTTTCAGTTTTCTTCGTTCCTGGGAGGTAGCTCGGTGGCGGAAGTACCGGCCCTGGAGGGCGGTAGTTCCGGCTGGGGCGCTGGAACTTCTTCTTCTCCTTCTCCTTCATCTCTTTCTTCATTGGTTTGGTTCCCATGGCTTGCGTCTTGTTCGAGGTACCTCTTGGTGTATGGCTTTGGCTCGTGCTTGTGTCATTGGGTCACGAGGGGTACTTGGCGTGGAACCGGTCAGCTTTGTTTCACTTTGTGAAAATTTGATGCTTCAATTAAAAACTTATAATGGTAGAACTCACAAGATGATACGTTTCCTACTCAAATAAATTCCCATAAAATACTTGTACAAATTTTTGTCACATGTACACTTGGGAATTTAATTTGTCCATCTCGGCCTTGCCTGAACAACTATCCTGTAAGGTTATATTGATACGTACTATACATATAAGTTATCTCACACAAATCATGTGATTACTTCCTCACAGAAAAATCAAATTGACACATTTCCTTTTGAACATACTGGTGGTTTACTGCTTAATGTATTTGCAGTGGGCAGCTATCATTCTACCTCCGCTGGAAATTGATGTGCTTGAGGGCGATGAAGAAGATAAAGGCAAATAGGGCGATAATGACGATGTGCAGGTTGGTGATGAGGTTGACGTAGCGGTCCTCAAGGCCAAGGTATTCCTCGAGGAATTCATGCACTGTCTGGTCCGGCAGCCCAGGCACAAGAATCACCTCTGTCCTGTCGCCCAACTGCGATAACATGAGCCCATACACTGTCCATGCTGCTGGGTTTGCCCAATACACCCACCTCCACCACACCGGGATCAGCTGCATCCACATTGTAGTATTGTTCATGAGATCAGTTTAGCACAATCTATCCTCTCTCTCTCTCTCTCTCTCTCTCTCTCTCTCTCTCTCTCTCTCTTGGAAAAAACCCAAATCTAAATCAAATATGCAACATATTGAGCGGTATATTTAAGAATTATAGTATCCCAATTTTCCTTTGTTCTCTCAAGTCGACATTGTAACTATGCATAGTTAAAAATATTAGGGAGGGGGTAATAATTGGTTGAGTGGGGCCTTACCTTTCTTGCGATGACAAAGCCGGAGAACACGTTCCAAAAGATGAAGACGAGGAAGGACAATCCAGAAGCTATCTCAATGTTTGGTGTTAGTGCTACTGTCATCATTCCGAAGAGTGTGTAGTACATGAAGTTCAGTACCATGTAAATGAAAAACCCAAAGAACTTGGCACAGGTCATCTGTAACCCAATCATTGGGTATACAATTGCCACAAACATGAACACTTGAACAAGCATGTAAGGTAGTTCAATTGCCACCTGGAAACAGAGAACCAGCGTTGGAGTTGAGAAAAAAATTCCAAGCCTTCTACGTTTAGATTACTTATTTTGTTTTGGAACAGATTGGTGAAGTAATATTATTACCGAAAAATACCAAGCCTTCTATGTTTAGATTACTTCATTTTGTTTCGGAACAAATTGGTAAAGTACTACTATTATTATCTAAAAAATAGCATGATTTCTATGTTTAGGTTACTTAATTTGGTTTTGGAACAGATTTGTTTGATAATGGGCGCTTTATTACTCATAGAAAGCAATTACACCCGACCTCTGCAAGCTAAGATGCATACAACCTTTCAAAGAGTCTCAACAGATTGGTAAAGTAATATTATTACCTGAGCTATGGTGTACGCCAAGGTAGAGTATGTGCCTGCCGCTTTTTCTCGGTAGAGAACAACCCTCTCCATTGCCACAACTGGATGTAAGATGGTGCAGTTATTGAAGCCTAGAAACAGGACACATCCATATATGAGTCCTAGTATGTTGAATATATCTTGCTGTCGTTTTCTGTTACACAAGAAAAGCAAGTTATGATATAATTGGGGCACGATAATTTTTCATGGAAGAAAATCATTAGGTTTTTTATCATTCCTACTTACACTGTTGAGCCTGTTTGCCAGAATACAATTCCAAACAAAATTGACATAGCAAATGTATTTAGGTAACGAACAACATTGTGTTCTGGGTTTTTCCAATATGCGCATCTTTGCTTCCACAGGCAAGCCATGCATTGCGCTGTATAGTTCTGCCAGTATCCTGGAGGAAAATGTAAATCGTCTGTGTTTGGTGCTGGTTTTCCGAGCTCCTCAATTAGAAGCATGTTCTCCCTACAAAAACAAGGTAAACATTCATGATCATATTTATTTTGCCTTGGTGTTCAACTCAGTTTATATTACAGTGGCTGTAGAATTATGATTAATTACGTCACGCTAACCTGTATAGGGTGGAGCTCCGATAACTTTTTGCATAGTCCACTCTAATCTCATATTCTGTTTTCTGTGAACTGATATCCAACATCCATGCTGCTGGGTTTTGTCCATCTTTTATTTTTGGGACACCAGGCATAGCCTGTTAAAAACAAAGAAATTTAATATTTTCCTCTCCATTTGGTGAATAGATATTTAAATTAAGTCGGCCGATCTTACCTCAAAATACTTGATCATGTTTGCAGAAAGTGGACCTAGTGAACCATTGTATATGATCTGACCGCCTCTTTTCATAAGTAGAAGCTGCAATTCATCAATTCGAATTAAAAGAATTCAAAAAATTGAAGTTGAGAAACGTAAGTGAAATTAAATTTCCATTTCAAAGCCTAATTAAGTTACCGTATCAAAGTTGAGAAAGATAATTTATATATGTTTAGAAAGCTCCGTTTTAAAGCCTAATTAAATATCGAAGGCAAGATGACTATCATTAGCAATTATTTGTATGCTGCTATTAACACAACATATATACAAAAAGAAATGTGATGTCTCATTTTGGTAAAAAAACACGCTAGTTTCTAGTATCTGTAATTGATAGGGTAATTGTACTCTTTCCAGTCTTTAATCTTGATACATTGGTACCACAGGACTATGCTTTTTCTTTCTTGCTCTAATGGACTATTTTTAACCTATTTAAAGTATGCGCTTAATCATAAGTCATACCTCATCAAAAGATTCAAATATTCCAATGCTTGGTTGATGAATTGTGCAGACAACGGTCCGTCCAGTATCCACTGTTTTTCTTACTGTCCTCATGACAATGGCTGCAGCACGTGCATCCAGGCCAGTGGTTGGTTCATCCATAAATATAATGGATGGACTAGCTACCAACTCCACAGCTATAGTTAGCCTTTTTCGCTGCTCTGCTGAGAGGCCAGTTGCTCCCACCAGACCTACCATGGCATTCTTGAATCCGGTTAACTCAACTAGGTCCATGACTTCGTCTATAAACATCTGAAACATGTTTCAGCACAATTCTTGTGAGATAAGTTAGATATTTCCTTCCAACGATGATAAAGATCACAAGAGGTTAGCGTGCACATACATCTCTTTGGCATGATTCAACATTTGAAGGGAGGCGAAGCCATGCAGAAAACTTAAGTGACTCATACACAGTGAGGTTAGGGGAATGAATATCACTCTGCTCACAATAGCCTGAGATCCTTGAGAATGTCTCCTGCTTCTTTGGGTATCCTGCTATCCGAATAGTACCTTCAGTATATCCTCCAGTTTTTCTTCCAGCCAAAACATCTAGCAATGTTGTCTTTCCGGCACCAGTTATCCCCATCAGACCTGTTAGTATCCCAGGCCTAAATGCACCACTGACATCTTGTAATAACTGAAGCCTTTTCTCTGTTACTCCATACTTCGTCATCTCCTAGTGAAAGGTACAACTTTTGGTGAACAAGTGACTAGAGTGGATATAGAAATTTGTTAACATACATATGGTCACGAGCTTACCTTAGGCATGTCGACAAAATAGTTGATATGATCAAATACAATGGAAAGAGGCCGAAATGGGAAGATGAACTGAGCAGTTGATGCTTTGTCAGTTTCAACTTTCTTATTGCACCCTGTCATCTTGTTTGTGGCATCGGTGTTAACTTGATGCTTGTGTGGTGCTGCAAATTATGAAAAAAATATCTTCAAAAAAAAAATTTTGATTATATTTACTCTAAAATACTTATGAGGTTTTGGTAGCTTGGTATACAACTATACATACAGCTCATGAACTCCAATGCAAATATACTGAGGACATTGAAGACTAGCGTGAATCCAAATAAAACGCTGACACAAATCCAATACCAATGCCATTCTATGAGCATCCCCCTAATCTGAAGGATAGCTTCACCAACAGTAGTAGCATTTTTGTAATGAAACTCCTGTCGACATCAAATATCATCACCACCAGGTTACAGGTATGCTAAACATTTTACATTTGATCCAGAATGTTAGTAGAAATAAGTGCATACCGTGGCCCATCTATCATCAAGGAACTCATTTATGGCGAGTGCATTTTGTGCGTAGGTGAATGGGGATGTCCAGTATCCCCAGCGCAACCAATGTTGGAGATCATCTGTTGCGATGTAGAACATTAGTGAGCATCTTAGCTGCATAGAAGTCTCAAAACACGTCCTTTGTTATAAGTTTATGATACATCTTGTGTATATTCATCTAACTCGTCTAACCTTTTGAAATGAAGAAGCCTCCAAATATGTAGATTGCTACAAGGTATGCGGTGCTTAGCATGTTGGACATTATTTGCGTCCTTCCTACTGCTGCTAATAAACGACACATTCCCATTGACATTTGATGCATGGCAAAAATTACCAAGAAGTGCTTCATGAATCTGCAAGAAGTTAACTCTTTTGCATTACTCTAGCTATTCAACCACTATGATTGTTAGATATTGGATTGACCAAGAGGAATACCTGACAAAGGGAGGTGCGTAGCCAATGATATAGTAGGTTAAGCTGGTCCAAAGACCTGTCTGTACAAGTGACATTGGGACGCTGATAAGGAAAACTGGAGAAAGGAATGCCCATCCTGGCAATGCTAGTAGCTCTCTCTGCTTGTAGAAAGTGGGAAGTCGCTTTACTGTCATTGCAATTTCAATCATGCCATTGAAGTTTACTATTGTAAGACCCAAGAAGATTGCCCCGTTGTACTTATTGGCATCAAGTATGGATTTGTGGTTCGTATTTGTTTGAAGGAAAATGGTTGATATCACCAAAGCAAGAACAGTCATCTGTACGCTCGTGAATATATGCAGTGCGGAGTTTCTTCTGAGAAGCAGTACTTCCCTTGAAAAGCATGCCTTGAAAACATTCCATCTAGCCAGAGTTGGACTAGTTTTTACCTCCTCGCTGTTATTGGTATTTTTTTCGTGCAAATTGATTGTCTTTTCCAAGCCAGGGAGGTAGGATAAACGGAAAGATTCTGCAAATGTTTCAATTGGATGGTACTGATACTTATGTTCGTCACTCACCCAGTATTGCTTTTGGTCCATCTTCGAGGTGACCTGGCCACATGGAGATTAATGTTAGTATGTTACTACGTCACATGCAGAAGTAAATATTGCAGACCAGTGAATATGTTATACTTCCTGACTTCAATGCACTAGTTTCTCATACGGTTAACCAGTTGTTAGCACCGTAACTTATTTTATTTGTATATAAGAGTAATATAGTACCTCTTGAAGGAAATCAGCTATATTCTTCCTGTCTGGGCATTTGAATCCCATAATTTCAAAGAAATCAATAGCACTTTCTCGAGGACCATGATAAACAATTTGACCATCACATAAAAGGATTATGTCGTCAAATAATTCCAATGTTTCAGGAGGTGGTTGCAACAAGGAAATAACAACGGTGAGATCCATCAGATGAGTCATTTGTTGGATAAACTGTATGATCTCGTATGTTGTGGAGCTATCAAGACCAGTTGAAATATCGTCCATAAAAAAACATCTTGCTAGACCAACTAGCATCTCGCCTGCATTAACATGTCATTGTGAAATAAGGGAAATATATATATTGACAACAAAAAATAAGGACGTCAATATTGTATTTGTTAATCTTGGCACTGGCACCATAGAATTATTTGCATACTATATAAATGATTAGATTGAGTGTTCATATGTATAGTTGGCAGGTTAATGATGTTAAAAAAAATACTGCTCATTGAATAGAAAACATATATTCTGGTTTCTCAATGCAGCACATTTCAGTGTGAGCCTGTGACTGTGAGGACCTTTCTGTAGCCCATATAATTCCTACTTACATTTATGATTTGAAAAATTGTTCATTTCAGAAGGTCTGACTTTAGTACTACATATCTTGAACCGTCAAATTACAAATTTGTCAGTTGGCTCCAAATTGACGAATGGTTACAATTGTTCTGCATTGAGAGCAGAACAATTTGTCTTTGGAACCAATTTCAAATTGACAAATTGTTACACTTGTTCGTGAGTTGGATTTCACCTCATGTAATAGTTTAGATTAACACAGAATATCCCTCTAAAAATGAAGGTTGCTCTGATTTAACGGAAATATTAACTGTCAACCTGATATGCAAATTTTTCCTAGAAAATATGTTGGAGTTATAGCAGAAAGAGAGATAAATTCAACACACCCAGTGCACATTTTTTGCAACTTATAGCATATCAGCTAAATTTGACTCACACAAAAATGAATGCATGAATGTACAAGGTTTAAAATATAGCTCTTAGAAGGTCGTCCTTGTTGATGGTCACTAGTTTTCCCAAAATGTGAACAACACGTTCAACTGAAAGATGGGTAATATATAAAACCTTCATGTCTAGGCTACAACAGGCCTTAGGCGTATGATGAATGTAGGGCACAACTATGGTGTAGTAATAGTATGTTTGCTGTGATCTTGAATTCGAGTCCACTTGGATGTAATCATATTGAGTTGCATATACCTAACTAGGAATGAGCTGTTGGAAAAATATTGGCAGTCTATTTTCAACAAGAACAAGGCATGCAGTTGAAAGGAAAAAATGTTAACCAATTGTTGCTCTTTTCTTTTGTCCTCCTGATATGCCTCTTCTCATCTCATCCCCAACCAGGGTATCAGCACACTCAGAAAGACCAAGTATCTGCATTGCACAATTTTTTTTATTACGTTGTCATAAATAAATGGTAAACTGAAAAAGTTACAATGATACCTTGATAATATAGTTTGTTGTAAGGTTACTTCCTTCACCAAAACTGGTAACCTGTAGATGTAAGATTTTAAGTGACCGGGCAAATGGAATCTATCATTTCAGCAAATGTGGAGAAAAAAGAATCAAAGTAACCACCTTAATAAATGAGTCAATATTTTCATCCACTGTACTGACGACACGCTGTTCTGTTCTTACTCCTTCTCCCACCATATCTAAGTTTGTCATTCCAAGCAGGAATTTTGTATTAATTAGTATTCATGTGTCACACAAATAAAAAGACAGCTTGAACATCTTTATAAATCCTTCTTGATCGAGTTACCAATTTTTTCAGGATTTTCTTATAAAATTAGCTCATTTCTATACATAAATATGAACAGCACAACATGTACAAGGCGGTGCCTTACCTAATTCATTAATGGTTCCCAACAAATTGGAAGAGAAATCAATCGTCTCCCTGACGGTCATCTCAGCATGGTGAAGATCATACTGGCTAATGTAAGCATGCATGTTTTGAGGTGTTGAGGAATTGACTTCTTCTCCATTGTAGGTAAGCTTTCCTTTGCGCTGAGAAGAGATGTTGCATCAAGAAAATTACATCTATTGTTAGATGATGCTTTTCTTGTTACTACGTGCCTAATTTATTTTCATGTATGACTGACTCTACCTTGAGAGATGAATCCAATTTTCCTGCCAATGCTTTCAAAAATGTTGTTTTACCGGAACCGGGTGCACCAAGAAGAAGTGTCATCCTGATTACAAGTGGGATCAGAAATTTTTAGTATGTTGGGTCGGTATTACGGTAAGTTGATATTTCAAAAAAGGGCGCTTTATTACTTCAGAGTTTGACGTAATACACCCGGCCTCTGCATAGATAGGATGCACACAGCCGTTCGCGGATACAACCAAACATAAAATGTTAAACTGTAAGAGCATGTCTAACAGACCCCTTAAAAGGGGCAAACCCGTATAATAACCACCGTTATACGGGTTTCGGCTCTACCCGGCCGTCTAGCACACCCCGTAAAACCAGCCCCCGCATCGTTTTTTGCTGTTTTCGATTACGGGGCGGGCTTACGCCCCCTACTTGTGCGGGGTGGGAGCGCGGATAGAGGGTGAAACCAGTATCCAATTTCCGAAAGGGCGCGCGGACATTTCAGTTTCCCCCACCCGTTTTCCCCCGCGCCGCCGCCGGAATCCGCCAGATCCGCGCCTCTCCGCCGCCCGCCGAGCCGCGCCGAGCTGCGTCGACGCCCGCCGCACCTCCGCCGCGCCCCCGCCGAAGATCCGCGTCCCTCCGCGTGCGTCGCAGCACCCCCGCCGTGGTCTTCTCCGCCGTTTTCGCCGGTGAGTGTTCCGCCGCGTTCTTCTTCCTTCTCGCCGGTAAAATGGCCGTGTTCGCGGCTGATGTATGATGTACCGTGGTAGATGGCGTCGGAGGATGTGCACATGGCGGATTTGGACGCGACGTCGACCGATTAGTCCTCGTCGGATTCCGATGATTCGGACATCGACGAGTTGCTCAACGACGACGAGACGGAGACGATGCTGCTCCTGTTCGGCATCAAGCAACTGGAGGACCGCGCCAAGCTGCTGGATCAGCGGAAGGGATCCGTGATGGGGCGTATGTGCATTCCGCGGAACTGCGCACTCGGCCACGAACAGCTGATGCAAGATTACTTTGCCGAGGTACCGACCTATCCTCCCCGCCTCTTTCGTACCGAATGCGTAGGACTTTGTTCGAGAGAATCGTCAAAGATTGCGAGGCAAATTGCGATTATTTCAAGCAGCAAAGAAACGATGCCCAAGTCATGGGATTTAGCCCATATCAAAAAATATCTGCCGCCATGAGGGTTATTGCATACGGTATACCAGCAGATTATACCGATGAGTACCTTCGCATTGGTGTGCAAACAACCACGGATTGCGTGCGTATGTTTGCCAAGATGGTGATCAAGTTGTATGGAGAGACGTATCTCCGAGCTCCAAATGAGGAAGATACAAAAAGGCTCATGGAGATCAATGAAAAGAGGGGGTGGCCGGGGATGCTTGGTAGTTTGGATTGCATGCATTGGACATGGAAAAATTGTCCAAAAGCATGGCATGGAATGTATTGTGGCAAAAGCCGTGATGCTACCATTGTTCTTGAAGCTGTGGCCTCTCAAGACTTATGGATTTGACATGCTTTCTTTGGACTGCCGGGGACACTCAACGACATCAACATCTTGAATAGATCCCCTTTGTTTGCAAGACTAGTTAGGGGTGACGCACCAACTTGTAACTACAAAGTTATGAATAATGAGTACATCATGGGGTAATATCTCACAGATGGTATTTACCCTAACTATGTAACCCTTGTCAAATCCATAAAAGAGAAAAAGGACAAGGCTTTGACAAGAAAGGAAGCTTGCTTCACCAAAAATCAAGAGGCATGCCGCAAGGATATTGAGAGAGCTTTTGGTGTCTTGCAAGCAAAGTTTGCTATTGTCCGAGGTCCTGCAAGGTTTTGGGACAAGGAAACTCTTGTTGATGTCATGACATGTTGTGTGATTCTTCACAACATGATCATTGAAGATGAAAGAGGTTTGAACTTGCCATGTTTCTATGACAATGTTGGCACCCGAGTGCAGCCGGAGAGGAACCCCGATCGGATTGAAGCTTTTCTTGCAGCTCATCGAGGCATTGAAAATGCCGAGACTCATCACCAGCTCACCCAAGATCTGATTGATCACCATTGGCAATTGCGTGGCCAATGAGTTATTACATTCATTTCCCATTGTTGTATGTGTGAAACATTCATTCCGTATTCTTGTATGTGTGAAACATTTGTTATTTGTTTAACTCTTCCATTGGAACATTTGTTGACATTTCCGAAAACATTATTGTAATAATTATGACGATTATTGTGTGATGTAAAACATTTTATATGAATGTTGTGTTGGTTGTAATATCCAATTTGTCAAAAAACCCTGTTTTGAGGGGTTGAAAACTCGGGCGAGCTAGCAGAACCCATATCCCCACCCCGTAAAAATTTTACGGATACGGGATCTTCTGCTAGCGAGTTTTCGGCCGGCGAAAAGTGGATACAGGGCGCTCTTGTCGCGTTTTAAGGGGCGAAAAAATACGGGGTCTGTTAGACATGCTCTAAGTAAAGCTCTCATACAAAGGTGAGCAAATCATGGTGAAGGAGCCGCAATCCTCAGACTATGCAGCCACCCATGTTGGATAATAATGATAATTAAGTTGATGAATCAAATATGCATATGTTCCTCAAAATTACGCTGAACTTGAGATAAACAATGTTGGTATATTCACTTGTGAGTTAGCAACATAAATATGCATATGCTTACCTTGATGGTCGAATTGTTCCGTTTGCTCCATTTATGATTTTGATGGATCTTTTCCTTGCAGTAGTGCACATGCGCAAATATGTTGCCAATTCCTAAGTAATAAAAAAATCAGGCAGAAGCCACGTCTAGTAAGCCTAGCTTGTTGGAAAGGGCAATGCATGCAGGCCGGGACGTGGTACGTACCTGGGCGGCGTTGACGGTGCAGTTGAGCAGCGTCGGCAGTGCTCGCCGGCCGACGCGCACGTGGGCCTCCACGGAGAGTTCCTCAAACCGCACCTCTACCTTTTCCCCACCGACTCCCAGCCTGCCAAATATCGCAGTTGTCATGCACGATACTGCAGCATTCGGTTTTCACTACAAAACTGAACGAAGTGGACTCCCAGCCGGAGCCTGGAGCTCATGCATATATGCATACCTTTCCTTCTTCTCGCGGAGCATCTGGAGGAAGCGGCGGTTGTCCTCATGGGTGAACGGCGGCGGCCTATCCGGCACGGCGGGTGGCTGTTCGGCATCGCATCTGTACTCCATCGGCCTGTTGATGACGGCAATTCCGGCTGCAACGACGGAAGTGGGCTGCCTCTCTTCGTGCACGAGCATGGAAATATATAGTTCGTGTGAATCAGAACATAACCTGCAAAGCCGGAGTGCGGAAAACGTCTTCGCCGCTCTTATCTATTCTTAATTTCTCCACGAGGCCGTACAGCTTGACAACATCAGCTGGTACGATTAAGTATGCACTACTTGCTTATATACTGGCCGAGTTGTATTGTAGATGCTGTGAGCTCGGATCTAGAAAATTAGATGGTGGTACACCGCTCTAGAAAAATATCACAAATATTAAGGTTTTGCTAGTTCTCAGTGCTCAGTCAAATCTTCCACCATTCCATTTGGATCGTGATTTATGCTAGTCATGAGTTACAACATGAGTTGCAACTGAATTTTGATAACATCGTCTGGCTGAGAACGAAATTAATTCTCAATCGACTGAGAAATTAATCACACCCCAAATATTATTTTTTCCAAGGGAAAGATCACATCTATTGGTCCCAATTAATGGTGTAGATTAAAACTTACATCATCCACTACTAGAAACAAGCCTTCCATTCGGAAGGCCAAAACATCATTAGTCCCGATTGCAATACGAATCGGGACTAATGTGAGCTCTAGTCTCGGTTCGAGCGGCTAGGACGCGCACGGGCCACCCCATCCCTTTAGTCCCGGTTCGGTTGTGACCTTTAGCCCCGGTTGGAGATACCAACCGGGACTAAAGGGTTTGCGGCCTGCTGCACCACGCTGCGAGCCCCTTTAGTCCCGGTTGGTATATCTCCAACCGGGGCTAAAGGGTTTGCGGCCTGCTGCACCACGCTGCGAGCCCCTTTAGTCCCGGTTGGTATCTTTAACTGGGACTAACGGTCCAACTCTATATGTACAAGCGCCCTGCCCAAACTTATGAGCCACACACTTAGCTTTTTTCACTTCTTAGCACAAGAGGTGTATGTTGCTTTGCTTTTCTTTCTATTAATGATAATTAAAGGAAGGCGCTATGGTCTATTCGCCTAGTGGAACCTGACCATAAATTTAAGTGTGATATATGCAGTGCCGCACCATTGTCGACCTCACCCATCTACTCTCTCTTCCATGCATTAACAACATCTAAGCTTAACGTGGGTGATCTATCGTTCAAGCGTCACTAGTAGAAAACAAAGCTTTTAGTCCCGGTTTGTTTGGGGTTTTAGTCCTGGTTACGCAACCTGAACTGCGCAATCGGGATTAAAGGCCCTCCCTTTAGTCCCGGTTGTAATACAAACCGGGACTAAAAGGTCCTCCATATGGTGCATCTAGGGAGCTCGGGGTGGAGGAGTTTTAGTCCCGGTTCGTAATATAAACCGGGACTAAAGTTGTCCATGCGTCAAGCGCAGGGGACCGGCCATTTTCTCTGCCGGGGCAGAGAAAATGGTTGTTTCTCTGCCGCGGTAGAGGTTTAGGGTTTTGTGTTTTCCATTCAACTTGACGCTACTTCAGACATATTCGAGGAACCATTACACAATATCATCATGAAAGACAGTACACATAATGCATCTTACAATATAAAGTCCTCTTTACGATCTCTATTGTCTATCCCTAATGTCTAAATATATAGTCCCGATGGTATTCTCCATTTGTAACTATGACCTCCCTAACTAAGAATCCCGCCAATTCCTCTTGAATTGCTCGTAAGCGATCCTTTGATAGGAGAGTGTCCCGCACGCGTTGCATCTAAATTTTTAAAAAAGAGATCAATATATATGAATGGAACTCAACACAATTGATGGTAATAAAATAAGATTGTGAATATTGTTTACGTACATGAAGGGCATGTATAATCCCCCACCCCCATGACAGGCCATCTCGCGAATGAACTCGCAGACGGTGTATTCACATAAATTATTCCCAGCTTCCTGTTTCAAACAATTTACGAAAATATAGTTCGATCAAACTAGTAATCAAGCATGATAATACATGGTATTGAAACAATAATCAAACAGATTCACAGACATAGCTATAGTGCTACTTACATTGCGATCTCGAAATGTAAGCTCCTGTTTCCATTCACCCCTAACAGTGTTTATGAACGGTTTCTAAATCGTGCCTGACAAAGAAAAAAATGAATAAAGGAGTTATTAATTACTTGATATCAGGAAATGAACATAAGATGACGATATAGGGCGATAATTATTGAAATTACCTCTGGAGCTTGCATGTACCAGTTAATGCAATTTCACATTTTTGTTTGCAGATGCGGGAGCTGGTCAGGTTTGACAAGAGGCTTTCCGTATGTGTATCTGTATGCTAATTCATCCGTGGGAGAGTAACCTTCGTATTGATAAACTGTACAATGATTTTTAGCCATCCGTGGGACTATTTCTGCCATCTCCGGATCATCATAGGTGCACAATCAAGGGGATTATCGATTGATTTTCTTGTTCTCTGAGCTGGCAAATTGTTTTCCCTTTTGCACTACTACTTCCATGCTGCTCCAAATCCGCAATCGAGGACTGTATAATAGAGCGGTCATAGTCTGATGCCAACTCAGCTGGCTTTGCTCGCGTCTCGGCAAAGTGCCTCACTGGGTGCGGTGGTATATACTGCTTTAGAGGGGTCGTTTCGGTGCATAATGCTGCTTCACCTCGGCCTTTGAGATAGCGGTGATTTCCTCATCAGTCTTCTCATATGGTAACTTGGGAGTAGACTTCTTCGCAGCTGCACTACTTGCTGTCGAAGCGCCGGTGCTCTACCTCTTTGGCCGAGTCTGCTTAGCCGGTAGAGACGGCGGAGACGGCGGAGGCGACGGAGACGGCGGAGGCGACGGAGACGGCTGAGGCGGCGGAGTCTGCCTTGGCTTCAAATTAGGAGTCACGATGCCTTCCTTTCGCCATAGAACAGAGCCTTTAATTACATCTCCCAGTTCACTCAGATCTCCGTCTTCACCTGTACGGAAGTCCAGGTTCAGCCCCACAAAATCTTTCACAACTTCATCCACCCTGACAACAGCGTAGCCAGCTAGAACCGCCCGGAAGTGGTAAGTTGTTCTAGGTCCAGAAGGCACGACAAAGCCGACCACCACCTTCATGGATATTTTCACAAATTTCACATGCAGCTCACCCGTGCAGTATATCATCCACAGGGTAGCGAGGAGCAACCATCATTGCATCATCATCAGTTGGGAGCTTCGTGGAAACCATGTTGCGTTGCTTCTGAGATAGTGAGCCGGTGGCATCGAATGCAGGATCTTCATGCTGCCGCTGAGATGGGTCGGTACCTTGCTGGCTAAATACTGTGTTTATGGGCTTGCTACGACCTCAATGTTTCTTCCATCTGTGACATCTAGTATGTTTTCCTTGCGTTTATCCTCTTATAAATTTTATCAGGAAATCTCTTCCTTTCCTCCGTAAACCCAAACTTCCACGAAAGGGAGCCTGGTGTGCCTCGTGTTCGTCCGCCGTCTTCAGGATTCCCAAGAGCGCGTGTCAGCTCGTTTTTCTCTCTTTTGGGATGGAACTTCCCCTCCCGCACCTCCTTATGTGCAGTTTTAAGTGCTTCGACAGTTTTTGCGAGATGATCTTTGTATAAACACAAATCCCTATTTCTAGGTCCAACTTTCACCCAACCCCGTAGAACCACTCCTTCGCCCGTTCGGTCCACTCCAATGTCTTTGGATTGACCCCTTTGTCGATCAGTTCCTTTTCAGCTTTCTCCCACTTAGGCATGTTAGACCTATAGCCACCTAAACCCGTAACATGGTGATATATCTTCAACTTTGCATTTTACTTATTTATTTGTGGCCTTTTCTTTGCTACATCTGAATTCTTGAACAACACAAGTTAGTCCCACTGATCTTTTAGCTTCTCATTCGCTCAAGTGAACTGCGAAGTCTTCTTTTTCAGGATATAGTCATGGTACAATGTTTTCTTGTGGTTCTTGAATTGGTCGGCCATCTTCTTAAGAGCTCAAGCCTTGAATTTTCACCTTATAACTTTGTTCTGTGGATCCACCTCTTCCGGTAGGATGAAATTGGTCATGAGCGTATTCCAAAGCGTATTTTTGGATCTATCCTCGACATAACTAACTCCTTCAACCTTTGGCTTATTCCAATCTCGAGTGGTGATCGGGATGTTGTTCCTAACGACAACTCCGCATTGACTTACAAATAATCTTGCGATCTTTGCGGGAGCATTTGGTTGACCATCATCAGCGACTTCGTCGATCTTGAAACTAGAACTATCGCTCAACTTTTTGGCTAGGCCTCCTTTCTTTATAGAATATTGACTCGATCCAAAGGGCTAAAAGAAGAAAGAATTAATCGTCAATATATATACAAATCAGTTAATGCATCTAGTCAGCAACGACTTAATTTATATACCTTGCTTGACATTGTAATAATTAAGGTTCCACCAGAGCCGTCTTCCGGAGCTGTCATCTTCTCCCTCACTTGAGCTATCTCTTCGCTTCACCGGCTATGATATTCGCCATACACTCTTCTTTTTCTTCGTCTCTGTCGCCGTCCATAGTTTCTGCAAAGACTTGCAAGTTATAGGAACCATCAGAATCACACATATATACAAATATATATATATATATATATATATGTATATGTATATATATATTGTTATTATCCGCATAAGTACTTTGCAAAATGAAATAACACGTCCTTCCATCGTCCAAATTTTAATACACATTGTGTATTTTCTATTTCTATATATTTCTAATCCATCTATAAATATTTCTAACAAAGAATAATAGTATTTCTATTTTTCCTTTTTCTATTTCTCCTAATAATACAACTATTTCTATTTCTCCTAATAATCACTATTTCATAATTCATATAATAACTATTTCATATAATAACTAATAATAACTATTTCATAAAAAATCCTAATTCTTTATTCCTGATTATATTTCTCCTAATAATAAAAAATATTCATATAATAACTAATAATAACTATTTCATAAAAACTATTTCATATAAAAAGTTCCTAATTCTATATTTCATAATTCATATAATAAATAATAATAATTGTTTCATATAAAAACTAAAAATAACTATTTCATATAAAAAATCCTAATTCTATTTTCACTAACCATATAAAACTATATATAAAACTAACTATATATTTAGCACACTAAAAACACTAAAAACAGATATAAGAAAACCGTAAAAAAACAGAGTAAAAAACAGTAAAAAAACATAACAAAAACAGAGAGGGGGCATGGGGGCCCTCACCCGGCGGCCTCGGAGAGGCCGGTGGCGGAGGCGCGTTTGAGAGGAGGCGGGCCATCTGAGAGTCGACGGCGGCAGTGTCCAAGAGGTGGCTGCGGCGCGGCGACTTCCGAGAATGCCCGGCGTGCGCGCATCGGTGGCGGTGGCGGCGTCCTATGGAGCGCGCAACGTGGGGTGGCGGTAGCGGTGGCGCGGAAAATTTTGTCAGTCCCCGGGTGATCTGCGCGAGGAAGGAGCATAGGGCCGCAGTTTTAACCCAACACCCCTTTAGTCCTAGTTGGTGGCATCAACTGGGACTAAAGTGAATTTCGGCAGGCAACAGGTAACTGCGGAACACCCCTTTAGTCCCAATTGGTCATACCAACCGGGACTAAAGGTATTTTTTAGGCTTCCCTATTTCCATCCTTTTAAATATTTGAAATGTGTTTGAATTTGAATAACTTCTAAATACTTTCGAATCTGAAAAAAAATTCAACATGAAAAGTGTTTGAATTTAAATAAGTACTCCAAAACAATTTTTGATTTCTCAATTATTTATTTTAACAATTCAAACTATTAACCATTTTTTCATTTTCAATTAAAAATGTATGAACCCATATTTTTTGCATATTTTTGAATCTAACAAAACTTTCAACATCAAAAGTGTTTGAATTGGAATAAGTAACCTAAAACCATTTTATGTTTTGAAAAATAATTGTTCTAACTATTAAAACTATTAACCATTTTCTGAATTTGAATAACTTTCAACTCACGGTTGAAGTAGTCGACGTCGCCGAGGTAGGGTTTAGGGTTATGGTTAGGTTGCCGGTTCTTCTAGTACGAGGAGGATGGGTTTTAGGAGAGGAATCCAAAGCTGGTGGTGAGCAAAGGAGGGACAAAATGAGTACCATAAGCATGGATGATGTGTATGAGGAAGAAGAGGAAGTCGGAGGAACATGACGAAGGAGGGAGCTGGTGGGTGCAACCGGGACTAAAGGTGGTTCTGTTGCGCCATCTAGCAAAACTACCGGCGAGATAGTGGAGCCACCAACCGGGACTAACCTTTAGTCCCGGTTGGTGGGTGCAACTGGGAGTAAAGGTGGGTGCAACCGGGACTAAAGGTGGACAAAACTGTCGGTGGGATAAGATCGAATCAGGGTTCCCATCAGCGCCTGGTGGAAGCACTGCTCGGCGAGATAAGGCATGTAGCGCACGACGCCTTGTCGGAGGAACAATACGAAGGAGGAAGCGGTGGAGCGCCTATAAAAGGAGCATTGCTAATCGTAAGAAGCTCAACGAGCCAACCAAGAAGGTAGGGAGGAATGGGTTGGGAAATCTCCCATGGTAGAGCTTCTGGAAGATGTGTTGGTGCACACGCCCTACAACATCTTTGAGGAGCTCTCCCCAGGAAAATTTCCCTGCAAGCCCGTGAACGCCTCCATCTCCATTCTTGGTCTATTCTTGTCAGCGGCCAGAGGAAATGGTTGGGAAATCTCCTGTGGCTGAGGTTCTTGAAGATGTCATTGGTGCACATGCCCTATGACATCTTCGAGGAGCTCGCCCCGGGAAAATTTCGTCGCAAGCCCGTGAAAGCCTCCATCTTCATTCTTGGTCTACTCCTGTCTCAGCAGCCTCTTCCCTCTCCTGCGAACTCCTTCTATGGTAGGTCACAAGCTTTTTTTTTCAAAATGACATACTATTCACAAACTAATAGTATTTTTTAAAATGAGAAAGCAGTGAAGTTAGTGCCAAGCATCTTTCACTGTCACTTTGTTCAAATCAATGTCACTTTGTTCAAATCAATGTCCCCAAGAATGCTCATCTAATGTTAATACATTACATACATTTTCATTATTACACCAAAAGAAATGGGAAATTGATTACCATGTTGAGATACACATGTGTGCTATGAACCTTCTTCGCGTATGTCCTTTGCTTATGATCGCATTGGCCGTAACCATGGAGCATCTTCATCATTTAACCGGATGCTTTTGTCAGTATTCACTATGAAGGGTGGAATTTCATCAAACTTATTATAATCTTCTGACATGTTCGTCTTGTCCTCCACTCCAACGATATTTCTATTCTCTGAAAGAAAATATGTGGCGTTTTGGCTCATCGTATGATGTATTCGTTTGCTTATTTTTCCTTTTTCTTGGTTTGGTAGACATGTCTTTCACATAGAAAACATGAGCCACATCATTGGATAATACAAATGGTTCTTCTCTGTACTCAAGATTGTTGAGAACCACTGTTGTCATTCCATACCGCTTGTCTACCTGAACCCCGCTGATACGTTGCAAACGTTGATGACCCACAAGTATAGGGGATCGCAATAGTCTTCGAGGGAAGTAAAACCCAAATTTATTGATTCGACACAAGGGGAGGTAAAGAATACTTATAAGCCTTAACAACTGAGTTGTCAATTCAGCTGCACTGGAAAAGCACTAGTAACAGAGGTGATGTGAAAGCAACAGTAATATGAGAGCGTAGTAACGTAACACAGCAGCAGTAGCAGTAATATGAGAGCAATGGCACCAGAAAATAGTTGATACTACTTCCAATGACATGTAGAACGAGTATATGATGACCGGGGTTCCCAGCTATCTACACTAGTGGTAACTCTCCAATAACAAGTGTTGGGTGAACAAATTACAGTTGGGCAATTGATAGGATTGAAATAGCATTAAGACAGAACATCAAGATTATTAATCATGTAGGCATGTTTTCCATATATAGTCATACGTGCTCGCAATGAGAAACTTGTACAACATCTTTTGTCCTACCAGCCGGTGGCAGCCGGGCCTCAAGGGAAACTACTGGTAATTAAGGCACTCCTTTTAATAGAGCACCGGAGCAAAGCATTAACACTTGGTGAAAACATGTGATCCTCATATCACAGCCTTCCCCTCCGGTTATCCCAATTTCTGTCACTTTGGGGCCTCGGGTTCCGGACAACAATATGTGCAAACAACTTGTAGATACAATCTAAGAAATAAGTATAGAGCTTAAATCTAAGATCATGCCACTCGGGCCCTAGTGACAAGCATTAAGCATAACAAGATTGTAGCAACAATAACTTCACAAACTTTATAGATAGACTAATCATAATGTAACAATCCATCGGATCCCAACAAACACAACACCGATTACATCAGATGAATCTCAATCATGTAAGGCAGCTCATGAGATCATTGTATTGAAGTACATGGGGGAGAGAATACCAACTAGCTACAGCTAGAACCCGTAGTCCATGGGGGAACTACTCACGGAGCATGATGGAGGCGGTGGCGTCGATGGAGATGGCTTCGGGGCACTTCCCGTCCGGCGGGTGTCGGAACAGACCGTCCCATTGAGTTGCGATGGCGGCGGCGCCCTGAGTCTTTCGGAGTTTCGTCAATCGGTATCGCTTTTTTAGGTCGAAAGGGCTTATATAGGCGAAGAGGCGGCGCAGGAGGGTGCCTGGGGCCTCCTCACCACAGGCTGGCGCGGCCAGGCCTGGGGGCGCGCGGCCTTATGGTGTGGTGGCCCCCTGGCCCCTCTCCGGTTCTCCTTCGGTGTTGGTCTTCCGGGAAAAATAGGATGCTGGGTCTTCATTTCGTCGAATTCCGAGAATATTGCCCGAACAGCCTTTCAGGAACCAAAAAGAGCAGAAAACAGGAACTAACACTTCGGCATCTTGTTAATAGGTTAGTTCTGGAAAACGCATAAAAACATTATAAAGTGTGAGCAAAACATGTAGGTATTGTCATAAAACAAGCATGGAACATCATAAATTATAGATACGTTTGAGACGTATCAAACGTATCTATAACTTTTGATGCTCCATTCTTGTTTTACACCAATTTTTCTATGTTTTTTACACTTAGTGGCATTTTATGCATTTTCTA
This sequence comes from Lolium multiflorum, assembly GCA_030979885.1. Taxonomy (NCBI): domain Eukaryota; kingdom Viridiplantae; phylum Streptophyta; class Magnoliopsida; order Poales; family Poaceae; genus Lolium; species Lolium multiflorum. The sequence goes on along the minus strand of CM061753.1, from coordinate 171,313,745 downwards.
GAACTAACCTGTTGACAAGATGCCACAGTGCTAGTTCCTGTTTTCTGCTGTTTTTGTATTTTAGAAAAGTTGTACAAGAAATATTCTCGGAATTGGATGAAACGAAAGCCAAAGTTCCTATTTTTCCTGACCCTAAGACGAAGTCCAAAGCAGAGACGGAGGAGGGCGCCGAGGCGGCCACACCATACCTGGGTGCGGCCCCTCCCTGGCCGCGCCTAGGGGTGGTGTGGGCCCCTCGGGCGCCCACCAACCTCGCCCTTCCGCCTATAAGTTACCTCCCAACGTGAAAACCCTAAATCAACCAGCCTCCATCCACGAAAAGTTTTGTAACTCTGCCGCCATCGAAGACAAGTTTCGGGGGACAGAAGTCTCTGTTTCGGCACTCTGCCGAGACGGGGAATCACCCCTAGAGCCATCTCCATCGACTCCACCGCCATCTTCATCGCTGTTGCGGACTTCTATGATGAGGAGGGAGTAGTTCTCCCCCGAGGCCGAGGGCTTTACCGGTAGCTATATGGTCTATCTCTCTCTCCCATGGTATGATCTTTATGTGATCATGAGCTTTGTAATCTAGTTGAATAAGTAGATGTTATTCTTCATCTATTATGCTACTCAGGTGGTTTTATTATGTGATCTCTGTAGACACCTTGTCCCACGGTGTGAAGGTGACAATGTGCACACCGTGTGTGTCTCTTAGACTAAACTTTACATAAATACTTAGAAATTGTGGTGTTTGTTAGTACTATCTTTGGATGCTCAAAGTGACAGAACGGGGTGTCCCTAGATTTGGAACGCGACTTTAAGGAGTGCTTTTGTAGCCCTACGTGGTGAATTGGTGTTCGTTATCTAACCGGAGAGTGGTTCAGAGTATCATAGTGAAGAGATGATATTTATGTATTCAATTATGATATCCTTTTTTAGAGTGTCCACTAGTGAAAGTAAGATCCATAGGCCTTGTTTCTAAACATTGAAACACCATTTATAACTAGTTCTGCTACATGTTTGCTTGCTGCTATTTTTATTTCAGATTGCAATTACCACTCATAATCATCCATATTACTTGTATTTCACTATCTCTTCGCCGAACTAGTGCACCTATACAACTGAGAAGTGTATTGGGTGTGTTGGGGACACAAGATACTTCTTGTATCGTAATTGCATGGTTGCTTGAGAGGGATATCTTTGTCCTCTACCTCCCTGAGTTTGATAAACCTTAGGTGATTCACTTAAGGGAAACTTGCTGCTGTTCTACAAAACTTCTGCACTTGGAGGCCCAACACTGTCTACAAGAATAGAAGCGTGCGTAGACATCACCCGCCTCCTGTCAGCTTGACCCATTTGCACCTAAACAAAGGGACCTTTAAAAGAAGGTCCATAGTAAAGTTTCCATATCTCCTCTATGAAACCATAATATGTGTCATTTTGCCCATTGTTGTTTGTTGCATCAAAGTGGACACCACTGTTTTGATTGGTGCTCTTTTTTTATCTTGGGCGATCGTGTAAAATATATTCTCATTTATCGCGTACCCTTGAAAAGACAATACAGTCGAATATGGTGTCATTCATGAGATGTTTTTACATCCAACCGCCAAAAGTCTCCATGTGTTCACGTGTAATCCAGTCGTCAAACTACCCTGGGTGTTGGGAGCGTACAAAATTCTTATGTACATTGATATACGGAGCCACCAAGGTGGAACTTTGTAGAACTGTGTATTGTGCTTGACTGAAAGAATGTCCGTCCATACTTATCATTGCTTTCTTTCCTAGCTTTCTTTTCCCACTCAGTCTCCCCTTGTGCCGCGATTTAGGAACACCAATCGCCTTAAGGTTAGGAATAAATTAACACATAACTCAATGACATCCTTTGTTCCATAGCCCTTGGAGATGCTTCCTTCTGGCTTAGCACGGTTATTAACATATTTCTTTAAGACTTCCATAAATCTCTCGAAGGGGAACATATTGTGTAGAAACAAGGACCGAGAATGAAAATCTCTTTGACTAAGTGAACGAGGAGATGCGTCATAATATTGAAGAAGGATGGTGGGAACACTAGCTTAAAACTAACAAGACATTGGATCACATCATTCTGCAACCTCTGTAGACTTTATGGAGTGATTACCTTTTGAGAAATTGCATTGAGGAATGCACATAGCTTCAGAAATGGATACTCGAATATTTTCTGATAGAAGCCCCCTCAATGCAATCGGAAGCAATTGCGTCATTATCACGTGGCGATCATGAGACTTCAGGTTCTGGAATATTTTTCTGCCATATTTATTATTCCCTTAATATTTGACGAGAAGCCGACATGACCTTGATACTGCTCAGGCATTCAAAAAAGATTTCCTTCTCTCCTTTTGTAAGAGCGTAGCTGGAGTAATGACGTCCTTTATCTGTCTCATTCTCTGAATGCATGTTGTCTCGTTATTTCATATGTTGATGGTCCTGTCATGCTTCCGGTGTATCTTTTGTCTTCCCGTACACGTCTAGGAAGCCTAGCAGGTTCACGCAAAGATTGTTCGTCACGTGCATCATGTCGATTGAAGAGTGGACCTCCAGGACTTCCCAATAGGATAGCTCCCAAAATATAGATTTCTTCTTCCGCATGGTCGCGTGTCCGGCAACATCATTCGGAATACATTGTCCGCCAAGACCCTTTCCAAAGTTTACTCCTAGATCCTTGACCATACCAAATATATCATCACTAGTACGGTGGACATGCTTCTTCCGGTAATCTGCCTCACCTTTGAAATGTTTCCTTTATTTCTTACAGGATGGTTACGCGTAAGAAATCAACAATGCCCCAGATACACGACCTTCTTAGATTTATCCAAATATATACTGTCAGTCTCATCTAAACAGTACGTGTATGCATTGTATCTCTTGTTTGTTTGTCCTGAAAGGTTTCTAAGAGCAGTCAAATTATTGATGGTTACGAAAAACAACGCTCGTAGGTCAAATTCCTCCTATTTGTGCTCGTCCCACGCACGTACACCTGTTACGGCCCACAACTGTAGAAGTTCTTCAACCAATGGCTTTAGGTATTCATCAATGTCTTTGATTGGCTGCTTCGGGCCTTGGATGAGCACTGGCATCATAATGAACTTCCGCTTCATGCACAACCAAGGAGGAAGGTCATAGATACATAGAGTTACAAACCAGGTGTGATGACTGCAACTCTGCTCTCCAAAAGGAATCATGCATGCCATCTGTATTTAGACCAAACCATAAGTTCCTTGCTTCATCTGCAAAGTCCGGGAAAGCTCTCTCGATTTTTCTCCACTGCGACCCATCAGCAGGGTGTCTCAATATTGCGTCTTTGTTACGGTCTTCTTTGTGACATCGCAACAACCTGGCATTCTCTTTATTTCTAAACAAAACATTTCAACGGTGGTATTATAGGAACATACCACATAACCTTGGCAGGAACCCTCTTCCTGGGGCGCTCGCCCTCAACATCACCATATGGTCATCTGGTCTGATCTTATACCGCAATACAGTGCATACCGGGTATGCATCCAAATTCTCATACTCACCGTGGTAGAGGATGCAGTCATTAATGCATGCATGTATCTTCTGCACGTCTAATCCTAGAGAGCAGACAACATTCTTCTCTTCGTACGTACTAGCGGGCAATTCATTACCCCTTGAAGTTGCTTCTTAATTATTTTCAGCAACTTTTCAAATGCCAAGTCAGTCACACTGTTCTCTGTCTTCCATTGCAGCAATTCCAGTGTGCTACCTAGTTTTTTTGGTCATCTTCGCAAGTTGGATACAACAATTTGTTGTGATCCTCTAACATCTGCTCAAACTTCAACATTTGCTTTTCAGTTTCATAGTCTCTTTTTGCATCAGAAATGACCCAACCAAGATCATTAGCGGGCTCATCTAATGCCTCTTGATCTTCTTTTTCCCCTGCTGCAGTATCACCGTATTCAGGGAACATGCGATAGTTGTCATCATCCCATTCTTCTTAATTTTCTTCCATCATAACCCCTCTTTCTTCGTGCTTGGTCCAACAATTATAGTTAGACATCAAACCTGACCGAATCAGGTAGGTGTGAAGGTATGTCGAGCAAGAGTAATCTATCTTATTCTGACAATTAACACATGGGCAATGCATAAAACCATCCCATTTGTTTTCCTCAGCCACGCGGATAAAAAAATTCAGGTCCTCAGTGAACTCGTTATGGCGTCGGTCACTGTACATCTATTGCCGATTCATCTGCATTATATAATTAAGCTTATAAAAAACCATTATAGAACATCATGAATAGTGAAGCGATGTATATATACACACATGAATTTTTATCACTGACGGATGAAAGAATAAAGTTGTTAACCTCGTCGAGAAGGAAAAAAAAGAGGAGAAAGCTTAAGTGTGGCTCGGACACTTCATATTGTATTTTGTTTTATGTGAACTCAAGTGGCAAATGCTCTTAGGCATTTTATCGAGCACCTCCTGTGCATAAGAAGAGAGAGCAAAGCAACATACACCTCTTGTGCTAAGAAGTGAAAAAAGCTAAGTGTGACTCACAAGCTTGGGCTGGGCATGATATATTTAGAGATGGCCCTTTAGACCCGGTTGGTAATACCAACCGAAACTAAAGGGGCTTGGGGCCTGCCGCGCTCCGCCGCAACCCCTTTAACCAACCGGGATTAAAGGTTCCAAACGAACCGGGACTAGAGGGTTGCCGTGCCCTACGTTGTTCGAACCGGGACTAATGCCCCATTAGTCCCGGTTCGTAATTCGACCGGAACTAAAGCTCCCAGGAACTTCGGACGAAAGCCCTGTTTTCTACTAGTGCGTGTTGGAGAACACCACATGATCTGATTCCGTTTTCAGTTTTTTTAGGCCTTATATGCTAAGTATCAGGACAATGTTTTGTTATTTTCATTTCCTTCATATCTTGTTTGCAATTTATACCTCCACCGCTTCGGATTAATGCAACACTCTCCTGGCCCTTCGGGACCATCCCTGTTTTCTTTTTAAAAGAAGACACATGCAGCGGAGGGAGATTCGCGTGGCTAGAATTGTTTTTGTTGAGCGCAATGGAACTCCCAATTTTATTCAGGTTTCAACTTGGCCTGTTAGACGTGGCCGTCCACCGAAACAGCAAGTATAATCTGTTAAAAACAAGCATCAACGTACCTTCCGAGGTGGAGACCATGACGTGCTGTAGAAGGGATCATGAGGTTAGCATTCTCTTAGTGTCAACAATTAATGTAGTATTAGTACTGATATCATTCGGCTTACCTTCCCGGTGGTGGAGACCACGAAGCTGTACATGATTCGATCTTTTGGTCTCAACCGAAGATTTGATTCATTTCTAACTTGATCCAAACAAATACCAAATCTGATCTGCTGAGCACATGGCTTATATACTTTTTTTAAAGCAACGAATCCATGTCCTGATTTTGGCTGAGTATGTATATCCGCATCGAGAATTTTGAAATGCTTTATGTGTTGCATTTTCTTATCTTTACTATTAAATGGGAGTCCCAATATTATAAAAAATGTTTGACATCAAACATTCAACATACCTAGACCGTCCGATCTACGCAGACATCCAATAACACCGATTCGATCTTGTTCTGATCCTCCCCACCTAACCGCTTTGATGCCCCCATCCGATGTGTGCTGCTTTTCCTTCCACTAGTAGAAAAATAGGCTGCAGTCCCGGTTGGTAAGGACATATAGTCCCGGTTTTGCAATCGGGACTACGGAATCGAGACTATAGCCCCCCTCACTCTAGCTTAAGTCCCAATTGTATTACGAACCCGGACTAAAGACCCTCCACATGGGCCGCGGGCCTGCACCAGGGCGGAGGACCTTTAGGCCCGGTTGGTGTTATAAACCGGGGCTAAAGGCCATGACGTATATTTTTTATTCAATTTGTTTTATAATTCTTTTATACTCCCTCTTTTTTCTATTTTTTTAGAATTTCTAGTATTTAGTTGTTTAGTCTCTAAGTGCACTTAATCTCTAGTCAAATTATCTACTCATGCTCAAACTTCTAGATCGGTCACCCATCCTCAAACTGCTCCAACACTAGCATGCTTAGAGCATCTCTAACAGAGCATGTAAAAATGCAAACCGAAAAATACGAGTTCAGTCTTCCCAAAACGTGTTTACGGGTCGTAAAACGGTTGACGCAGAACAAATCCTGTAAACTAAAATTGAAAGACGGAATATTCAAAGTCATCATCATCTTCACAAGAACTGTCCACGCCGCGCCGCTCGATGGATGGCTGGAGACAGCCTGAGTGTTCCTCCATGGATGCTGCTGATTATTTCCCAACTAATTAATTAATCACGCCCCGTAAAGAGAGTGAGCGAATAACTCATGTAGGTCGGTCTGTATCCCGGCAGGTTCATATACCCACGCACACGTGCAGGAGCAGATTTTAATTCCCGCCTCACGTCAGCGCAAGAGAAAAAATAAGAGCGGCCGACCGCACCCGTGCCGGCGATGCTGCTGCTTGCGGTGCACCGAGTCGTTCGCCGGAATTAGTCTATATCAAGAAGATTTGTCGCGAATTGACATTGACATGGTTGGAATTGGAGCAGGCTGACAGGATGTTTGACCGGTGGTGCACAATTTTAAGAATGCAGCCAGAAATCGGCGGCTGGAGGCGGTTATACGGACGACAGTGCCGGAGGAGTGGAGGAGTGTTGAGAAATCCGTTCAGTTTCGGGTCTATAAACCGCCCTTCAGTCTATATTAATAGGGGTCTAGTGTGAAATTTTTCGGACCCCCGAGAAAAAATTTCGGGCCGGGCAGCGAGTTCAATCTCTGTTCTGCGCCACTTTCGGTCCGAACCCGTAAATCGGCTGGAAAAATACGGTCCGGCGTGATTTACGGGCTCTGTTAGAGTTGCTCTTAATTTCTCAGTTCCTTCCGTCCCGCTTCCAAGTGATTTGCGCACGTTATTGATATTAACTAGGTGACACCCCGCGTGTTGTGGCGGAAATTTATAGAGAAAGAAATAGAAACTGTGCAAAGAAATCTTAACTTTGGTCCATGTAGAAAATATACTATGCATAATCGGCTAAACTAGATGGACCTAGCGCGCTTTGCTGCCCGTTTCTTTTTTCCGCGTAATGTGTGCTGGTTTTCCTTAACTTTCTATTGTCATGGTTTAAATGAAATGAAATAACACAGACAAAGGACTGCACCGGTCCAAGCATAAACAAATCAAATAAACACCCCAGGAGCAAATCGAACGCACCCAAATCGAGGTCCATTGCTCAAAAAAGACACCCGCGCCATCAAATTCCCAATCTCGATATTGGTACAGGCTGCCTCCTCCAATAAAGAACAACCCACATGCTCCTCAAAAAACGACCCATGCACAAACAACTTACATCATCACACAAACGATGATGACGAAAGAACAAACCAGATCCTAAACAAAGCGACAGCCAGAGCAGGCGCATGGCACCAAGGGTGGCAGGGCAGAAGAGCACCCCCAAACAACAGGAAGAATAGAGGCCACTATGAGATTTCTTTCTACTCGCTACATTACCAAACATTCTTCCTCTAAAGCTGCAACGGAAGTGATATCCTGATCTAGACCAAAGCAAGATAATACCACACCAAGAAGGGCATCAACTGTGAAGCATCTCGGACCAAACGGTCAATGTCCTGCAAAAAAAGAATGCACATAAGGCCTCACAGGCGTAGCAGATGCAACAGCAGTCACACACTCATGCTGCTGCAAACCAAAACCACTAAGTAAAACTTCTTTAAACACCCAGTGGCTAGATCCTTGTATGTAATATCGTAGAAACAGAAGCCTAACGAAATCTGGATTTGCACATACCAGACCTGCTACCAACTTGCCTAAATCGACCGCCTCTCTAAATGTAAAATATCTCTAAGAACGGGCACCACAGTAGGTTCTATAGAAACAACAAGTGTGTAAATAACTTTCAATTAATTCCAAAATGACACCTAATATTAAAATCATCTAGCAAGTCAGTGTTGACACTAAGGAAACATCTTCTAGTTCGGCAAATCCAATTTCAATATAAGATGGTCCCATTTTTATTATGGAACTGACCCAACCTGAAATGAATGAACTCAAGGCAAATATATGAAGTTTTACCTGTTATTGATAAACCTAAACCATGATAGTCTCAATGAATCTCAATATAGTAGAAACTGGATAGTATTTTGTGATCGTTCTGAAAAATCTTAGTAAACCATTAAATCAGGCAGCTTAATCATTCCTATATCCACTAACCGGACTAAAATAAGGGAAGATGTACAAGCATGTACCTCTGCATTTTCACCTTCTTTGATTTTCTAACCATAGGCTAAAACAGAGAAACCTACAACCAATCAGGCATTTCAAAAGTCCACTACAAATGAACTGAAAGTAAGATTAGCAGGGGAAGACATATGTTCACAGCATACACATGCACATGTGAGTTTCAACATTCACTGATCTGATATGCAAGGTAACATAGAGGAAACCTCCAACCATGGAATGCAAACAGTCGAAAGAAAACATACTTCCTCCCGCAGACAAATGTTATAGTCTTTTCTAGCAAAATCATGGTGAATTCCACCATAGAGTAGTTGCATTATGCATGACGTATTACATATACCAAGCAATTAGTGCAGGTGCAGAAATATGTACAGAACATGATTGTCTCAATGAATCTTTCTCAAGCATGAAACTTAAAGATTCCTAAGCCCAATGTAAGTGTGAATGTATTTCAGTTAGTACATGTAAACAAGTATCTGAACCAAAGTTACGATTGGCATGAAGAATTCAAGGTAAAAAATTAAATCAAGCAGCTTTATAATTCCTAAAATCAACTAAAAGTGGACCAAAAAATTAGATCGGCATGGGGAAATATGAATAAACCATGCACTTCTGCTTTCCCGTCCCTTTATTTCGTAGTGAGCCAAGACAACATGAAAATTTCAAATTGACAAACCGTGAGAGAGCATCAATAAACACATTCATTGGCTTTCAGAAATAAATATCATGTACCAACACTCGATTAAGTATTCCCCTATTCATCTTCATTTCTTATCGGTAAGTAAAAGAAAAAATGGCTCCATAAGAAATAAGATATAATATTTGGCGTACATATTTTGCTGTAAAAAACTAAAAACTGACGCTTCCGTATTGTTTTTTGTAACCAGACATTGGAGGATTAGCACCATCTCTGTCGCGATGGGAAGAGGCGTTGTCATTGCCAACCCTCCCTGCATTCACATGGAGCTGGGCTTATAGATTGGGGAGGTGTAGGCGGCGCGCCGGGGGATGATAAGTAGGCCAGCCTTCATCTTGTTTGTTGTAGTTCTACTTTAAATAAGAGTCTGAAAACTGAATAAATATAATATATCTCTGAACTATGACAACTATAAATATGCAAATTGCTGATTAATCATGCAAGTTAAATTCCTCAGGAATGCCCTTCGCAACAAACTTCAACAATTCCTTCCATCTTATGATTCACTGAAACATGGATATTGTTGGAGATATGCCCAAGAGGCAATAATAAAAGTGTTTATTGTTATATCTTAGTATTCATGATAAATGTTTACATCCCATGCTATAATTGTATTAACCGGAAACATTAATACATGTGTGTTATGTAAACATAAAAGAGTCCCTAGTAAGCCTCTTGTTAAACTAGCTTGTTGATTAACAGATGATCATGGTTTCCTGATCATGAACATTGGATGTTATTAATAACAAGATCATATCATCAGGTGAATGATGTGATCGACACACACCCATAGTAAGCGTAGCATATGATCAAGTCATTAAGTTCGTTGTGCTTCAAGCTTTAATATGCATAGTAACTTAATCCTTCGACCATGAGATCATGTTAATCACCTACACCAGATGGATGCTTTGATGACACCAAACACTACTGCGTAAATGAGTTGTTATAAAGGTGGCATTAAGTGTTTGGAAAGTATAGGGTTGAGGCACTTGTATCAATAGTGGGATTTGTCCATCCTAATATGATGGATAGATATACTCTGGGCCCTCTCGGTGAAATGACATCCAATTAGCTTGCAAGCATGTGACTGGTTCACAAGGGATATCATATCACGTTACGAGTAAATAGTACTTATCGGTAACGAGGTTGAACTAGGTATGGAGATACCGATGATCAAACTTCGGATAAGTAAAATATCGTGAGACAAAGGGAATTGTTATTTTATGTGAATGGTTCTTTTGATCACGAAGTCATCGTTGAATATGTGGGAGCTATTATGGATCTCCAGGTCCCGCTATTAGTTATTGATCGGAGAGGAGTCTCGATTATGTCCACATAGTTCTCGAACCGTAGGGTGACACACTTAAGGTTTGATGTCGTTTTAAGTAGATATGGAATATGAAATGGAGTTCGAATGTTGTTCGGAGTCTCGGATGGGATCCAAGACATCACGAGGAGTTCTGGAATGGTCCGGAGAATAAGATTCATATATGGGAAGTCATTTTCCGGGGTTCGGAAAAAGTCCGGTGTTTTGAGCGGAGCTTCTAGAAGGTTTTGGAAGGACCGGAATAGTCCGGAATATTATGGAAGGTTCCGGAAGTGTCCGAGATGACCCGGGCTGCCTAAGGAAGTCCGGAGGGTTCCATAATAGGTGCAACCGCGTTGCCTTAAGGGAAAAGGAGTCTTTTCTTAATGCAATTTCAGAATTGGCAAAAGAGTCTGACTAGGAGTAGGTTTTCGGAACCGGAAACCTGTCGGAACTCAGTCAAACTTGGGGGCAGGTTTATGGACGACCCAAGGGGCTTGGCCACCTATTTAAAGGGACCAAGGGGCACCCCAAGGGACCTCAGGTCGCAGCCCTAGCTCCCCAAGTCGCAGCACCACCCTGCGCCCAAACCCTAGCTACTCCCTCCTCCTCCTTCTTCTCCCGCAGCGCTTGCGGCGAAGCCCTGCCGGAGATCTCCACCACCACCGTCACCACGCCGTCGTGCTGGCGGGATTCCGAGGAGGATCTACTACATCCGCTGCCCGCTGGAACGGGGAGAAAGACGTCGTCATCAACACCGTACGTGTGACCGAGTGCGGAGGTGCTGCCCGATTGTGGCACCGTCAAGATCTTCTACGCACTTTTGAAAGCGGCAAGTGATCGTCTACATCCACCACAAGATTTATCTCGTTAACGCTTAGCGATCTTCGAGGGTATGTTGATCTTCACCTCGTTGCTACCATATACTAGATTAGATCTTGGCTTGTTGTTCGTTCTTGCGGTAGAAATTTTTTTGTTTTCTATGCTACGAATCCCAACAGTGGTATCAGAGCCGTGTCTATGCATAGATTGGTTGCACGAGTAGAACACAATGGTTTTGTGGGCGTTGATGCTTTTGTTGTCTTTAGTTATGTGTACTTTGCATCTTGCGGGATGGTGGGATGAAGCGGCCCGGGCTAACTTTACATGACCGCGTTCATGAGACTTGCTCCACGCTCGACATGCAACTTGTATTGCATAAGTGGCTTTGCGGGTGTCTGTCTCTCTCACCATAGTGAAGATTCAATCTACTCTTTCTATTGACAACACTAGTATCACCGTTGTGGTTCATGTTCGTAGGTAGATTGGATCCCACTCGAAAACCCTAAACCACGTTGATACGTCTCATACGTATCTATAATTTCTTATGTTCCATGCTACTTTTATGACAATACTTGAATGTTTTATACATACTTTACAACATTATTATACATTTTCCGGCACTAACCTATTAACAAGATGCCAAAGCGGCAGTTGCTGTTTCTGCTGTTTTTGGTTTCAGAAATCCTACTAAGGAAATATTCTCGGAATTGGACGAAATCAACGCCCAGGGTCCTATTTTTACACGAAGCTTCCAGAAGACCTAGGGGCAAAGGAAGTGGGGCCACGAGGCGCCGACAAACTAGGGCGGCGCGGCCCAGGCCGCGCGGCCCTAGCGTGTGGGGCCCTCGTGTGGCCCCTGCGTTGCCCTTCCGCCTACTTAAAGCCTTCGTCGCGAAACCCCTGTACCGAGAGCCACGATACGGAAAACCTTCGAGACGCCACCGCCAATCCCATCTCGGGGGATTCAGGAGATCGTCTCCGGCAGAGGGGAATCATCACCGAGGGGCTCTACATCATCATGCCCACGTCGGATTGATGCGTGAGTAGTTCATCCTTGGACTATGGGTCCATAGCGTAGCTAGATGGTTGTCTTCTCCGCATGTGCTATCATTGTTTAGATCTTGTGAGCTGCCTAACATGATCAAGATCATCTATTTGTAATGCTACATGTTGTGTTTGGTGGAATCCGATGAATCTAGAATATTATGTCAAGTTGATTATCAATCTATCATATATGTGTTGTTTATGTTCTTGCATGCTCTCGTTGCTAGTAGAGGCTCTGGCCAAGTTGATACTTGTAACTCCAAGAGGGGGTATTTATGCTCGATAGTGGGTTCATGCCTCCATTTAATCTGGGACAGTGACAGAAAGTTCTAAGGTTGTGGATGTGCTGTTGCTACTAGGGATAAAACATCGATGCTTTGTCTAAGGATATTTGTGTTGATTACATTACGCACCATACTTAATGCAATTATCTGTTGTTTACAACTTAATACTGGAGGGTGCGGATGCTAACCCGAAGGTGGATTATTTAGGCATAGATGCATGCTGGATAGCGGTCTATGTACTTTGTCGTAATGCCCCTGATTAAATCACATAGTAATCATCATTGGTATGTATTGAATCTTTATTTGTCAATTGCCCACCTGTAATTTGTTCACCCAGCATGCTAGTTATCTTATTGGAGAGACACCACTAGTGAACTGTGGACCCCGGTCCATTCTTTTACATCTGAATACATTCTACTGCAATTATTGTTCTTACTGTTCTTTGCAAACAAACACCATCTTCCACTCGATACGTTTAATCCTTTATTTTCAGCAAGCCGGTGAGATTGACAACCTCACTGTTACGTTGGGGCAAAGTATCTTGATTGTGTTGTGCAGGTTCCACGTTGGCGCCGGTTTCTGGTGTTGCGCCGCACTACACTCCTCCACCAACAACCTTCACGTGCTTCTTGGCTCATACGGTTCGATAACCTTGGTTTCATACTGAGGGAAACTTGCTTCTATACGCATCATACCTTCCACTTGGGGTTCCCAACGGACGTGTGCTTCGTGCGTATCAAGCTAAATTTGCGCCGTTGGGGAGATCAAGACACGCTGCAAGGGAGTCTCCACATCCAATCTCTTTACTTTGTTTTTGTCTTGCTTTACTTTATTTTATTTACTGTCTTGTTTGCTACATACTAAAAACACAAAAAAATTAGTTACTTTATTTATTGTCTTGTTTACTAGCTCTATATCAAAAACACACAAAAAAATTAGTTACTTGTCTTTACTTTACTTGTTTAGTTTACTTTTTGCTTATTTCATCATGCTCCATCCTAAGTTTACTCTGGAAAAAATACGGGTAGGACGAGGGTCTATCATTGAAAGAGATAATATAGAAGAATTTTTCACTCATGTTAGTATGGATGAAGATTTTGAAGATATACCATTATTAAAAACTGCTCCTACTTATGAAAGTGCTTCTGCCTGTTTGGTACACATGTTAGAAACTAGATTTGTTACTCTCAATCCCATAATACAACATAGGGATTTCTATTTTCGTGCCCCTGCTTCGTTAGTTTTACTCAGTTTTCCCCAGCTCGTTAGTTTTTCCTCAGTTTTCCCCTCCCTCTAGTTTGAAACCCATCGAAGACGCGGGTTGCCGTCAGGTCAGAGGCCTTACCGTTACCGTGAGGTCAGTTCCTCGCTGACCGTCTCGTGCCGACGGGTGGATCCATCTACCGCTGACGCGTGGGCCGTTTTATTTACTGATTGTATACGCGGTGCTGCCAATGACAAATGGGGCCGCTCTATGGGGCTGCCGCAGCCAATGACCAGTGGGTCGTTTATTTATAGAAAATTATATATTGCCGCTCTGTGGGGCCTCCGCAGTCAATGACCGCTGTGGTCGTCTATTTTATTTAGAGAATATAATATAGAGCCGCTCTGTAGGGGCCGCCTCAGCCCATGGCAGGTGACTATTTTCGCAGCTTAATCTAAAGTGACTTTTATGCTAAACATTGTGCATCCCGGCGTTGACCTAGCAGTGGCGGCGAGGATGTGGTGCTCGAATAATAGTGGAAATGCGATATTATTTTTTACATGCATAATATATAGAAAATAGCTAGATCTCTAAATCGATGCATATGAAGCTACATATATATTCTTGGTCATGATCCCCTTAATTATCTAAAGGGGATGGATGCATGGCTTCACGTCGTCGTCGCTTTCATCATCAGTATCTTCGTCGTCTGAGTAGTAGTACCTCCTGCACATTGTTCCGTCAAACACCTTCACTGTGAGCACATCATCGCCTTCATATTTGAAGTGTACGAACCAGCCGAAATCCACACCGTGCGCGATGGCGAATTTCTCCCAGCCCTTGTCGAGGTACATCCGGCCTTGTCCGTCAAATAGGACCTCCACGGTCCAGAGACGAGGACCGCAGTCAGCTGCTCGCAGATACACCTTAGCTGGCTCCTTGCCGTCAAGATAGTCCGCAAATTTTTTGGGAGTTCCTGCAAAGAGATCGAGCGCCGATCGTTTGAAATTAGGGAACCCTTGAAATTAAAGGTTTTTTAGAACATGCCCATAATTAATCACATGCATCATATATGTGGGAACGCGTACGTACCTTCTTGACCAAAGGGTCTTCATAGACGACGATGAAGAACTCCTCTATGATCAATGGCAGTGTTGACGGTGGTGGTGGCAATGATGATGATCCACTTCCCATTCCCCTTCCCCTTCCCCTTCCGGTCCGCGTCCGAGACGTGGAAGCCATGGCAATGGATAAAGTGTATGTGAACGAAGAAGAGAGAGGCAGAACCTATTGACACAAGGGATGGCCGTGTGGGTGTTTATAAGGGAGAGATGACCGTTGTAGGGGTTTACACAATAAAATAAGGAGGAGATGACCGTTGTGGGGGTTTATACACAATAAATTAAGGAGGAGACGACCGTTGTGGGGGTATATATCTCAACAAAAAAAGTAATGCGGACTATTTTGACTAGTTTATCATTTTACGGTGAAAAGTAATGCCTAAGACTACTCATAGTGGGAGTAACTTGGGTAGTAACATAGAGCTATGTTACCATAACATCACATTTTCCAAGATTATATGAGTCTACAACCTAATTAATATGGCTTTGCATGACACTACACATATGTTACTTCCCACTATGAAGGTAGTAACATAGAGTAGTAACATGTGCATGTTACTACTCTATGTTACTCTCCACTATGACTAGTCTAAAAGAAAAGTAATGGCTACAAGAAATCGGTGATGGTTTATCGTTTTTTGCGTGAAAAGTAATGGGTACAAGAAATGGGTGATGGTGTATCATTTTTTGCGTCATAAGTAATGGGTCCAAGAAATGGGTGATGGTGTATCATTTTTTGCGTCATAAGTAATGGGTCCAAGAAATGGGTGATGGTGTATCATATTTTTGCGTGATAAGTAATGGCTACAACAAAATCGGTGATGGTTTATCGTTTTTTGCGTTGAAAGTAATGGCTACAAGAAATGGGTGATGGTGTATCATTTTTTGCGTGAAAAGTAATGGCTACAACAAAATCGGTGATGGTTATCATTTTTTGCGTGAAAAGTAATGGCTACAAGAAATGGGTGATGGTGTATCATTGTTTGCGTGAAAAGTAATGGCTACAACAAATCGGTGATGGTTTATCATTTTTTGCGTGAAAAGTAATGCCTAAAAAGAGTTTATAATTTAGCTCGTGAAAAATAATGCAGAAAACCAAACTTTAGCGTACTAGGTAACCGCCCTTTCGCATACATAGAGTGTGGAAGCTAAACCGAGAGAGAGAGGGTGGTGGCCCCGACCAGAGAGAGATAGGGGTTATCCTGCCCGTTAGATCATACGATCAACGGTCGGCGGGCAAGATCCGCGTGACATGGGCTAGACCAATCAGGGCAATGTTGGGCGTCTGTGAGAGTTTGTGAAGGGAGAGGGCAAAACTGAGTAGTATCAAGAAACCAAGGGCAAGTGAGTAGTAAACAGACTAAGGGATTCAAATATGAGATTTAAAAAATGGAAAATGCGTGTTTTGTACAATGAAACCCATCTTGGCCTACCTCAAACTATTTGCAATACCAATATACATCAGTGTGAGAATTGTGGCCTCATTTAGACAAAGTATGTTTTGGGGAAAGCTGTTTTGGGTAGGGCTTATTATGGAAAACCATGCACCTTCATAGCTACTAGGTGATTTGAGAAGTGGCAATTTGTGGTGAAACTTGATTTATCTATGATTTATCTATGATTTGAGAAGTGGCAATTTGTGGTAAAGACTCCATGAGTAAGTGCCACTCTTTTTCGGATTTTTTTGCACATTAAATAACTCATTTAACTAGTTAATCCCATTTGTTGACTCTCTGTTGACCAGCCACTTGAGGGTAAAACTGAGTATATTGCACTAGCCAGTATTAGCACTCGAGGAGAAAACTGAGCACACAAAAAATGCTAGTATATGACTCGAGGGTATACCTGAGTATATCTAAATTTCCAGGGTTAGACTCGAGGACGCGTGTTGCGGTGCAGAAGTGGAAGACGTGCCATTGTTGACGCGTGTCGCGGTGCGACGTGCAAATAGTGGACGCGTAGGACGCGGGTCGCATTTAGGACGCGTAAGCCCCTCCCTCCCTCCCTCTGCACAGTCGTCTCATTCTCGCTCACGCACGAAACCACCCCTCTCACGTCCCATCAACTTCTCCAAATCGAAAAAACCCCAACCGCCGTACGCACGCTACCCTGCCGGCGATGGAGAAGAAGAATGCGCCGGCGGCCGTCGCCTCCGAGCCCGTCGCCTCCGAGCCCGTCGCCTCCGCGCCCGTCGCCGCGTCGCCGCCGCCGTCGCCGCGTCGCCGAGCCCGTCGCCGCCGAGCGTCGCCGCGGGCGCGTCGCCTCCGAGGGCGGCGCATCCAAGCGCGGCTCCTCCGTGAACTGGGCCTCTCTCTCGGCTGATGGACCACTTCACCAGATCGGCGAATGCTTGCTGGCGAACGAGGAGTACGCCGACACGTACTCTGCCATGAGGCAAGTCTGTAGAAATTGGCGCTCAGGTTTGCCTGAGCCCGACGTGCACCTGGACGAATGGATCATGCTACACCACGCCCTTCCACACGTCGCTGAGTTCACCTTCCTCCAACTCGGCACATCACGCTACGTCACCATAGATCTATCCGAAGTTCATACAAGGTTCAACTTCCTCCATATCTACCTCTTTATTTTCAATCTTAAACATCTTAATTAGTGCTGAATGTTATCGTGCTTGCCCAGATACTACTTCGTCGGATTTTGCCGTGGCGTCATCGTGCTTGCCCAGAAGAACCCGCCGCACAAGATACGGCTTCTGAACCCACTCACAAAGAAATACACTATGTTTGAGGCGCAGATGCCATCTATTTTCCTGAAATCAGTCGCTGTGATCAAATCCCCGACTATGGTCTTCGTTACCGCACATTACCCGTCGGAAATTGGTTGGGTCGATGAGAGCACTCCAACTAAGGATATAGATAAAGATTGGGAAAACAGATTTTCGATCAAGAACCATTGTCTGCGTTGCATTACACCGTTCAATGGTGAACTGTATGCACTAGCTGTGGACAATTTAGAGCACGGAAGAATAGTGTGCACCAATGTACAGTTGCAGCAGCGCACGAGCACTGTCAAGATGGAGACACTAATTTCATTTCCAGAACTTGGACATCAGAAGTTCTACCTCGTGAAGTCGGATGGTGATCTGCTGCTTGTGTTGTTGGTCAGCGTGGCTTTGGCGGGCAGACCATTGGTGTACCGTGTGGACACTCAGAGCCGCTCTCTCCATCCGGTCAGTAACATTGGCAGTAATGCCTTCTTCGTGAATTATATCCGGTGTATCTCCGTCGACACCAGAGTGTACCCGACACTTCGACCTGGCTGCATCTACTACACGGATTTGGGTTATATCAGAGAGTACTCTCATGATACAAAGGCCTGGGAGGAGTGGCCAGAACGTGTGGATAGAATAGGAAACTACGGTATGAGAAATGAACACAAGCCATACCGTTTGGAGGATGTATTGGCCGCACACTGCAGACGGAGGGAGTTCAATCAATATTTCCTTGGGGTAATGCACGGCTGGAGCAACGACGAAATATATGAGGAGGAATGAAGAACAAATTCATTCATCCTAATCTTCTTGTTGTCCATACATTGCGTGCGTCTTGTATATTACAACGTTATTGGCTGCTTTTGGCTGCTGTATGCAGTTTCCCTATGTATTATACTTAGCTTTCTGATTATGCAGTTGTCAATTTATCATATACTAGCTTCTACATTTGGTACTAGATTTGCTGCCATATTGGGCAAAAAACGAGGGCCAAAAGGCATAAATAACCCCAGAGATTTGCTACTAGATTTGCTGCCATATTGAAGAAAGACAGAAATAGAAGCTTCTCTAGATTTGATACTAATTTGGTGAAAAAGACAGAGAGAGAAAGAGGGGAAAAGGTGCTCTTCAAAATGCCAATTTGGGCCGAGAGAGACAAAACCCAGCTCCTGCTCACGTGCAACCAAACGCTTCTCGTCCTGTCCCACGCGGTCCCTTTCTACCAGCCCCACGCGACGCGGCCCCACACGTCGCGGCCCCACAGACGACGCGGCGCAACACGCCAGCACAGAACGTCCAAATAAACGGATTCCTTCCGTCGAGCTCGTCTGCGGGTTTCAAACTAGAGGGAGGGGAAAACTGAGGAAAAACTAAGGGGCTGGGGAAAACTGAGTACAACTAACGACCCGAGGGCACGAAAATAGAAATCCCTACAACATATGTTTCTTACACTTTCAGATATGGAGATGGGAGAAAAGAGAAATTTTGTTTTAAAAGTCCTTGTTAGAGAATTTGAAGATATAGCTAAAGAAGCTAGAAAAGTTTTTATCAAGCATAAGAGGCTTGGTTTCTTTCCTGATTTTAAACAAATACTTGAAAAGATGGATATGGATAGAATAAAGTACACTAATGATGTTAATGATGGTAGGGAAATTAAAGCGCCGATACCTAGTAAGCTCCTAGGGATGCATGAAGCTTTGGAAAATAACTATGCTTGGCTTGTTCCTGAAAATTTGTTTGATGAGAATAGTAAGGCTAGGAACAATGAGAGAGGAGTTACTTATATAGACCAGATACAATTCATTGTTGAGAAAACTCCCAAGGTAATAATGTTGATGCATCATCTCTTGAAAATACTTGATTTGCACTTTCTGTGCCTAGCTGAAAGGCGTTAAAGAAAAGCACTTCTTGGGAGATAACCCATGTTTTATTTTATGTATTGTTGAGTCTTGGAAGTTGTTTACTACTGTAGCAATCTCTCCTTATCATGTTTTTGTGACAAGTAAAGTTTCTATGTTAAAGTTGATGCTATATTTGGATTGCTGCGCAGAAACATCATTGCTGTCTGTCACGAATTCGCGCAGAGCTCTCTGTAAAAAATCAAAAAAATCGGAAAATTTACGAGCGTGATCCTCAGATATGTACGCAACTTTCATTAGTTTTGAGTTTTTCCGTTTGAGCAAGTTAAGTGCCCCTGCAAAATTCGTCTTTACGGACTGTTCTGTTTTTGACAGATTCTGCCTTTTATTTCGCATTGCCGCGCTATGTTGAATGAGTTTCTTTGTACCATTAACTTTCAGAAGCTTTGTGCAATGTCCAGAAGTGTTAAGAATGATTGTGTCACCTCTGAATATGTGAATTTTTGATTATGCACTAACCCTCTAATGAGTTTGCTTGAAGTTTGGTGTGGAGGAAGTTTTCAAGGGTCAAGAGAAGAGGATGATATACTATGATCAAGAAGAGTGAAAGGTATAAGCTTGGGGATGCCCCGGTGGTTCATCCCTGCATATTTTAAGAAGACTCAAGCATCTAAGCTTGGGGATGCCCAAGGCATCCCCTTCTTCATCGACAACTTATCAGGTCACTTCTAGTGAAACTATATTTTTATTCCATCACATCTTATGTTCTTTACTTGGAGCGTCGGTTTGCTTTTATTTTCGTTTTGGTTTGAATAAAGTTGAATCCCATCATCCTTATATTGGAGATATTACGCTCTGCTTTTTCATATGGAACACTTGTGTTCTTAACTGTGCTTTAATGTTCATGGCGAAGGCTGACACTACAAGGGAAAGGCCTACCGCCGGCGAAACTAAAAGGCCCATTGCCGGCGCACCACGAGCCCGCCGCTGCGAACGGGCCGGTGATAACGGCCTGCCGGCGCACCAGGCAGCGTGCGCCGCGATAGGTCATGTCTGCGCGCCAATCGTAGCTTCGCCGGCAAAGGGCAAGTTCCACCGGCGCACCAGCAGCTGCGCCGGCAGTAGTGCTTGCAGCACTGGCGCATGCCACGTGCGCCGGCAGTAGGTCATTTAGGTGCGCCGGCAATAATATTCGAAAATTCTTTTTTCAGCTTTTTCCCAGCATATTAGAATACATATTTGCAGTATATATTTACAACACAGTTCATATTTATACAGCAGAACATGCAATATGAGAAGCACATAGAGAGCCAAGTCTCATTTCGGTATCAATACACAAATACGCAAGTCTCGTTCCGGAATGTTGATTCATACAACACATGTGCATATGCAACACCGAAGGACGAAGTTTCACAAAGTTAGAAGTCTCGGTACATAGTCATCACAAGTGTCGTCATACACCTCACAATGTAGCTACTAACCTAAACTACAATCACATAGAACATGACCAACATGGTCACGATGACCATCATCACGAAGGCCATGGTCTTCATCCGGTTCCTCCTCATGTCCCTCATCTCTCCCGCTAGATAACGGGCGTATCTTCCTTCCGCCTCCACCCTAGTGGGGTATCCCTTGTAGCTGTTGCCGCTGAAGCGGTGCACCTGTCTCCGACAGTCCTCCCAGTCGTCGTAGACTCCAGGAACCCTCCCCTTGTACACGACATATGTCGTCGGCATCTCCATGCACAAGACAAATAAAACGTTAGTACCAATGCAATTAACAAGTGCCAACTCAAATAAGAGACAAGTAATATGAACTAAATAGCATGTGCCTCATACTTTGTCGGTCGAAACAAATAGTAACATTCAGGGATGGGGTAAGTGAAGCCAAGTAGGATGCACAACAGATTGATATTTGTGCCATCACACTAGGTTCACTCACCCCACCCCAGAGTGTACAAGTGACCAAACATTCTAATCATCGGCCAACGCAATGAACAAGTGCCAACTCAAATAAAAGACAAGTAGTATGAACTAAATAGCATGTGCCTCATACTTTGTTGGTCGAAATAAATAATAACATACAGGGATGGGGTCAGCGAGGCTAGGTAGGATGCACAATAGATTGATATTTGTGGCCATCACACCAAGCCTCACTGGCCCCACCCCGGAGTGTACAAGTGACCAAACATTTTAATCATCGGCCAATGCAATTAAGAAGTGTGAACTCAAATAAAAGACAAGTAGTACGAATTAAATAGCGTGCCTCATACTTTGTCGGTCGAAACACATATTAACATCCAGGGATGGAGTCAGTGAGGCTAGGTAGGATGCACAATAGATTGATACTTGTGGCCATCGCACCAAGGCTCACTGGCTCCACCCCCGAGTGTACTAGTGACCGAACATTCTAATCATCGGCGAACTCCAAATACGAGGCAAGTAGGGGTCGAGTAAATGCAAATAATTATTAAGGTATCTACGCCATAATCTTGAAATATATAGCAAAGTAAATGAAACTATAGACACATGTTCACATGCACATCCATACAACTAAATAAAAGCAACAAGTCGATTCTATGGGAATATGTAGCAAGTATTACAATACGGAAGTTCAAAGACATATCGTTCAAGCTTTAGCAATAGTGTTCCCGTCGTAGGATCAGGTTGTACGCCTAGGGGGGAATGGACGGCAGCCCTCAAGCGTGTTGAACGGCCTCTCATCACGCGACATCTCCAAGCGGAGTTCTATATCGTCATTAGGTGGTAGACCGTAGCCGTAGAAGAACTCGCCTGACCTTTTGTTGACATCATGCACGATTATCGTGCAAATGAACTGCTGGATGCGACCCCAGTTCTTTCTAATCTCTCTATCAGGGGCATCCGCCATGTTTACAAACCTCTCTCTGAGACTCTCTGGCAGCAACATGTCATCTGCGTACTTTATGTACTCCTGCATCTGAAGGATGGCGTACCACGCGTCCATCCCATTGTCTTGCTTCGACTGCCTGAGGCAGGGGAAGTTGGTTGTGTGGGTTAAGACCAAGCCTCCTCGGGATTTCCTCTCTACTTTGAGGGGGCCTGCCTTGTTGGCGAAGCCGGTGAGAGCATCATTGAGAAGGGCCCTGATGTTGGTGTAGTCTTTCTTCTTGTCCCTACCCGAGTCGAGATAGACTGCATGCGAGTGTTGCGGGTGCACGACGATGAGGGTGCAGTACATGTCTCTGCGGAAAACACACGGATTAACATTTGGAAATGCAAATGAAGATATAGGATAGAATGGTGATGGGGACTAGCGAGTGATTACTTACTCGGGGAAGTAAGGGATGAGAATGGCGCCCTTCTTAATGTTCGCCATCATGAAATCCTCGACCTGCCGGGTGGCAATCGCCCGATCCCGTTGCAGATGATGCTCTCCCGCATATAGAAGGGGTCCATTATCGCGATGGTCGGCGTCCCCTCCTTAACGATCTGGGAAGACAAGCTAAGAGCAACTAGGCGAACCACACTAAAGTGGAGCATTTGCATGCGATAGATGCTGAAGATGTCATTGTACCGGATGAAGCACAAGTCCGCGGGGTACTTCTCGACGAAGTTCATGCCAGTTGGCACCTTCGCCACGAAGAGAGGGTAACTAGGATTTTTTGATTTGAGAAGCTGCTTCTCCAAATACTGGACTTGGTTATGCAAGCTCGCCATATCCCCGGTGAGTAGGTTGAGGACATGCTCCGGCAGCATCGGTTCACCCAAGTGATGCAGAGGTCGCCAATTGTTTGGCAACTTGTCAAGGAGTGCCACCTTGTCCTTGTCTTTGGCCGCCGCCTTGTCTTTGGCGTCCTTCTTGTTTGCCCTCTTCCTCTTCTTGGGTTGTAGTACTGGACCACCTCCCACCGCCGTAACCGTAGCACGGAGTGTGTTTGGGCTCAACATCTTTTTTACGGCGGCGGCGGCGACCTCCTCAGGATTTTCCTCCTCAGCCGTTTCTTGAGAATCGAACAGCTTCTTGGAGCACACATATTTCGAGGCCGGCGCATCCTCATGGACAACTTGTGAAGACGTAGGAATATCCCATTGGAAGTCGTCACGTTCGTATTCCTCGGCCTCTGGCGCCGCTGGCTGTTGTGGTGGGGCGCTGACCACCGGCGCCGCTGGCTGTTGTGGTGGGGCGCTGACCACCGGCGCAGCTGGCCGTTGTGGTGGGGCGGTGACCACCGGCGCCGCTGGCTGTCGTGGAGGGACGCTGACCTGTGGCGCCGCAAGGTGCTTGTCTTTGCTTGCCGTCGACCCCGAGTAGGTGTTGATCCTAATTAGGGTCTTCGGCCATAGCAGTACCCAACCCTTCAGTGAGGCCAGATTCAACGGGCTATCGTCATCGGCACCATGCGGTTGATTAGGAGGAAACAAATCCTCATAGCCCGGTAACGCCCGATCCACTTCAACCCGGTAAACGTCATCCTCCATATCTCGTGTGTGCCACTTCTTATCCAGGGGCCGAAGGATGGACCCCCTCGCGACGTCTTTGAGTTCGTCGTTTACTCTCATCAGGAAGGTGCATGGCGTTGAGAGCGCCTGCGAGAACATGTGTATGGCGTTAGAGAGAGGCAAGGATGATGAAACTAATATATTAACTTGATGTACACATTTGTTAATTACCGTGAGGGCGTTGAGCTCGGCTAATGTCGACGGGCCGGCACATGCGGCGGCGGGCGTGCAAGTGACGGAGGGGCTGCTACCCGGCATGGACGGTGAATCCCTAGCACCAGCGACATTGCCGGCGGCCGGAGGAGTCTCCATTATAACATTGTCATTGCCGGCGGACGGCGGCGCCATCGAGTTGCTGCCGTCGAATCTAACCACTTGCATTTTCGGGGGGGCTTGTTTGCCACCCTCATACCACGCGTGTAGAGCGTTGAAATGCTTGGACAGCGGCGACTTCAGCTTTGACTTCAGGTACGAGTGTAGCTTTGAGTTGCGGTACCAGTTGCGGTACCAAACCAGCTTGGACTTGGGCTAGGATTGACTCCCTCATTTCCTCCGCCTCCCGCTGCTTCCTCTCATTGCGCGCATTTTTATCGGCCGCAGACGACAAGCCGTAGTGACCATGCTTGTAGCCTGTACCGGCGCCAGCCACACGGCCTCTATGCGGCCTTCTCGTCGGTGAATGCTCATTAACGATGTTTAGCGCCCGTACGAGAGGCTTGTCCCAGGCTACCCTGCCCGTCGACGCCTGGGAGGAGGAGCCTTCGTCACATTGAGAAAGTTTTTGTCTTTCTTCTTCCTGCGGAAGAAACGCGAACCATTTAGAAATGTTGCTACTATTATATGAACGATACTTGATCTAATTAAACCGGTAAATTGCTTACCAGTTTTTTCTCCAACGCCAGGACCTTCTTGTCGTTCGTGAACCAAATTATGTCGGTTACGACCTTCGGGTCCGTGACAAGTTCCCCGGTTAGTTTCTTCTTATGGTACCGGGACCTGATGAATCTTCTTTCAAGCGGGTCCTTGTACTTGAGCCAGGGGTTCTCAATGCCGGCATTTACATACGCCTCGTCCTCCTTCGCCCAATAGGGCTCCTTTCCCTCGTACCCACGGCTCCCAAGGTTGTGGTTGCCGATGTTAAGCTCCCGCATTTCCTTCCCCCACAACTTGCGATTCTTGGTTGCTTGTAGCTCTTCATTGGCCACAAAAGCATCAAAGTCCGCCTGGGAGACATGCGGAAAGGCGGAGTGGACCTCTTCGAAACCTTTGCCCTCAGCAATCAGCTTCCGCACCATGTACTTGAATCTTCCGCTGCTCAGCTCGAAACTAATGAAAGTTAGATAACAACCTGGGGAACATGCACAAAAATTGGCAACTCAAAATAACGTTCTGGCTGCGCTCAGGAATTTTTTTAGTAACAGCCCAGAATCTGTTTTTTAGACAGCACTTCCCCAAATATCATCTCCCTCTCATAAGAAACCACTTTAAGAAGCTAAACAAGTATATACAAGTATCCAGCAATTGTAATATGCAATGAATGAGTGATGCCGGTATACCTCCCCCCAAGCTTAGGCTCTTGGCCTAAGTGGAGATCAACCCCAGCGAGGGTCAGGGTTCCACGCCGGCGGATCGTACATGGCGTGATCATAATATGGTCCCTGTGCAGAAGAATAGCGTGGAGGCTCCACATGATCATAATGTTGATGTGAGGAGCTCGCTGCATCGGATGACGAGTCGAGGTGTTCCTCGGCCTCCTCTGTGCCGTCCCCTGCATGATGGCCTTCTCCTTCTATGTACGCATTTAGCTCATTTTCTGTGACTGACCAACTTTTCCTGGAATCAAGGTTAAACAAAGAAGGTGCAGGCAATCGTACTAGCTTTTCAGTTTTCTTAGTTGTTCTCCAATTTTTCTTATAGAATGTTATCTTGTAAGACAGGTTGCTCAAATTAGATAAATCCGAAACAAAATCATGTTTAATCATGGAAACAACATCAAGTTTCTCTATGGAGAGTTGAATATCAAGATGGTGAGGTTCTACACCATGCATAGCTAATAAACGAGAGGCAATGAGACCTCCACAAATTCCTCCCTTTTCCCGGTTTGTAGCAAGTCTATAAGCTATCAAAGCACCCAAATTATAAGTCCTATCAAGTTGCAATGCAGCAGCTAAGAAAGCCATATCTTGGATAGACAACTTATTTGCATTCTTTCTAGCAAGAACACACTTTGTGATGAAATAAGCAAAATAGCGAATAGCTGGGAGTTGAATACTACTGATTTTACCACTATCATCTGAGAAGCTTCTCCCCTGACAAATCATCGTGTATAGACTCAAGAGCTCCTGCGGCAGTCCCCTAACCTTCTCGCATGATCCCCATCGTGGCACTCTAATTGCTGCACAAAAATCTTCAAAGGGCAAGTTGACAGTTTTATTATAAACTTTGTATCGAACCATGGGGTTAGTTTGGGACCAATTGAATTCAAAATCCTGTACCACTGACATGGTTAGTTTTGCATATTGGTAAGGTTCACCAACAACAAAACTTTCCAACCCTGCATTGGAAATCAGTTTTTGAACATCTTGCAAGATTCCTGCATTCCGCATAAAATCAGTGCATGGGTAATAGGAGGGGTATACTCCCTCTTCGCGGTGAACTCTCATAACTCTTTGCACCTCCAATTCTTGTTGGTTTAGTTGGTGCCTATTCCACTCCATTTTCTGAAATTTTTCAACAATCATTATAAAATTTGATTTCAAGGTATATAATTGAGGGAAACTACTATAGGAACTTGCTAGAGTACTAAATATGCATCAAAACTAATTTTTACAACTTAGAACAAGCATGCAAGCTCACTAAACATGTTACCTACAGCAGCAAAATATTCAAGATATACTCAACCAAACAAAATTCTATTTGGATACTCAAAGGAGTCACATACCGGAGAGCAAATGTGCAGACAGAAATCTGGGCTGAGCAAAGAGATCGAGAAATCTTGAGCTCTTGAGCAGAAACGCGAGAGAAAGTGAGTACGAGTTTTTTGGAGAGAGAGTGAGATGGGTGGAAGAGATGAAAGAGTGGGGCAAGGAGGGGCCCACACCACGGTGGCGCCCCCTTGCTGGCCCCGCCGGCCAATGGGGTCCAGCCCCTGGGTGCCCCACTGGTCAGCCCCTGGTGCTCTCAGGTAGCTCTTCGAAAAATAAGACCAACAGTATAATTTTTGTAAATTTTTGAGAACTTTGAAAATGCACATTTCTGGGTGTTAAAGTAATTATTACAGCGCAGGAAAATGATTTCCAAAAATTTAAACAACTAAAGTATCTTGCAAAACAAAAAGTGATACAGCAAGTAAAACAAGTGGAGGAAGAAAGAAATGTTGTTTAGCCCTTCTATGTATTTAAAATATACTTGTTAACAAGGTTGATCAAGTCTTGCTACCAAATAAATTTTATATGACATAAGAAGAAATAAACCTCAAATCAATCATGTTACCTTATATTGAATTGATATGGATCCAATCACAAGAGTTCGATATTCTTCTTTAGGCTCATATATAGGACAATCAATAGATCCCACCTTGATAGTTTTCAAATTAAAAATTGTATTAACTCCATATACTTTATCAATCCTCTTGGGAAAATAGACAGTATGTTCCTTATCTTCGACATTGAAAGTAACTTTTCCTTTATTGCAATCAATAACAGCCCCTGCAGTATTAAGAAAGGGTCTTCCAAGAATAATAGACATATTATCATCTTCAGACATTTCCAACACAACAAAATAAGTTAATATTAAGCAATTTTGAGTAACTTGAACAGGAACATCTTCACATACACCAACAGGAACAGTAGATTTATCAGCCATTTGCAAAGATATATCAGTTGCTATCAACTTATCTAAATCAAATCTCTTGTAAAGAGAAAAAGGCATCACACTAACTCCTGCTCCCAAATCACATAGAGCAGTTCTAACATAATTATTCTTGATGGAACAAGGAATAGTCGGTATACCTGGGTCTCCCAGCTTCTTTGGAACCTTGCCATTTGGAAATCTCCTCATTTGGAATTTTCCTTTTGTTAGAGACAATATCTTTCATATACTTTGAATAACGAGGCAATTTAATAGCATCAGTTAAAGGGATTTGTAAAAATAAAGGTTTCATCCAATCACAAAATTTATTATAGTGTTCCTCCTCCTTTGATTTTAGTTTCTTAGCAGGAAAAGGCATTTGCTTTTGAACCCAAGGTTCTCTTTCATTACCATGTTTCTTTGTAATAAAATCTTCTTTAGTGTACTTTTTATTTTTAGCATGCTTTTCAAGTTCTTTTTCAATCTCTTCTTTCTCAGGAGTATCATTCTTATCATTATCTTTATCATGTTCATTACCACTTTCAGTTTCAGCATCAGAAATAGAAATACTATTAGGATCATTAACAGGTTCAGAGGATTCTACAACAGTTTTATGTTTCTTCTTCTTTTTCTTATAAGGACTACTAGTTTCTTTATTTCGTTGAGAATCTTGTTCAACTCTTTTGGGATGCCCTTCAGGATATAGAGGATCCTGGGTAGAAACACCGCCTCTAGTTGTTACTTCATAAGCATGTTTTTCTTCATGAGTATTTTTTAACAAGTCATTTTGCACTTTAGTAAGTTGATCTATTTGAGTTTTAATCATATTAAAATGTTTAACAAGCATATTAACATCATTGGAGGTTCTCTCCACAATATCATGCAATTTACTAATAGCTTGAGAATTTTCCATTAGATGATTATCTACTCTCATATTAAAATTATTTTGCTTAACAATATAATTATCAAATTCATCTAAACATTGATCAGGAGGTTTTGAGTAAGGGATATCTCCTCTATGAAAGCGTTGAAGGGAATGTATCTCAATCGTGGATGAAGGGGGAATTATCTTACATAGGTCTTCTATAGGAGGTAAATTCTTCACATCTTCAGATTTAATACCTTTCTCCATAAGAGATTTCTTGGCTTCCCTCATATCTTCATCATTTAATTCAATCATACCCCTCTTATTTAATATTGGTGTTGGGGTTGGTTTAGGTGTAGTCTAATCATCATGATTTTTGCTTATTTTAGCCAATAATTCTTCAGCTTCGTCCGGAGTTCTTTTCCTGAAAACACAATCAGCACAACTATCCAGGTATGCCCTAGACTCAATGGTTAGTCCACTATAAAATATATCAAGTAAATCATGCTTCTCCAAATCATGTCCAGGCCGAGCTC
The DNA here is from genome assembly GCA_030979885.1 of Lolium multiflorum. Taxonomy (NCBI): domain Eukaryota; kingdom Viridiplantae; phylum Streptophyta; class Magnoliopsida; order Poales; family Poaceae; genus Lolium; species Lolium multiflorum. The sequence goes on along the minus strand of CM061753.1, from coordinate 171,284,669 downwards.
TAATAAGAGAGCAAAATCTTGCCCAAGCTTCAGGCAATTTCTCTCCATCTTCTTGATCAAAACTATAAATTCTCTGCAGAGCAATATGTTGAGCACTAGCAGGAAAATATTTTCGAAAGAAAACATCAAGCAAACAACTTGGACTATCAATAGAATCAGGAGGCAAGCTATTATACCAAATCTTAGCATCATCCTTTAATGAGAAAGGAAAATTTTTGGCAACAAAATAAGTACGCATCTTAACATCATCAGAAAACAAGCTACTTAAAGTAGAAAGCTCATTCATGTGCTCTACAGCACTTTCTTTTTCAGTACCACAGAAAGGTGTTTTCTCAACAATAGATATATGAGATAAATCAAGAGAAAAATCATAATATTTATCCTTAATGTTTATAGGAGATGTGGCAAATTTAGGATCAGGAGACAGTTTATATCTAACAACATGTTGTGCAATAAGCTTTTTAAGGTTACTTGTACTAGTAGTGGCATTGCATTTATCAATAAAATCATCATCAAGTTCCACATAATCTTCATCAAGATCATCGACTCAGGTGAATTAACAGGTGTAACAGTATTTTCATTAGGAGTTTCAGTATTTTCAATTTGTCTAGACCTAGCAATTGTAGCATCTAGAAAAGGACCTAATGAACCAGTATTATCAAGCACAATAGAAGCATCATCAAAATTATCAGAGGAATTTTCAGATTCAGCATAAATACCAACACGTGAAGCTTGTGGTGGTGAAACAAGTTGACTTATCACAGATGGTGAATCAAGAGCAGCAGAGGTACTCAGAGTTGTACCTTTTCTTGTAGTGGATGGTAATATGGCGACTTTAGTATCGCGAGGTTTACCCATGATGGAGAATTTGCAGCGAACAATATCAATTCAGGTGAACTTGCAAATAAAGTTATGCTCCCCGCAACACGAAAATAGTCTTGATGACCCACAAGTATAGGGGATCGCAGCTTCGAGGGAAGTAAAACCCAATTTATTGATTCGACACAAGGGGAGACAAAGAATACTTGTAAGCCTTAACCGGAGTTGTCAATTCAGCTGCACTGGAAACAGACTTGCTCGCAAGAGTTTATCGTAGCAACTTTATAGCAGTAGGAGTAATGAAATAACGGGTGAAATAAAGACAGTAGTAATGATTATAGTAAACAGCAGGATTAAAATACTGTAGGCACGGGGATGGATGAACGGGCGTTGCATGGATGAGAGAATTCATATAACAATCAAGGTAGGGCATTTGCAGATAATAAAAAAACGATATCCAAGTACTAAACAATCCATATGCACGTGTTCCGTATATAGTCGTACGTGCTCGCAATGAGAAACTTTCACAACATCTTTTGTCCTACTGCCGGTGGCCGGCCTCTAGGGAAACTACTGAAAATTAAGGTACTCATTTTAATAGAGTACCGAGCAAAGCATTAACACTCCGTGAACACATGTGATCCTCACATCACCGCCTTCCCCTCCGGTTGTCCCATTTCTGTCACTTTGGGGCCTCGGGTTCCGGACGGCAACATGTGTATACAACTTGCGGGTAAGATCATAAAACAATGAATATCTTCATGAATCAATAACATGTTCAGATCTGAGATCATGGCACTCGGGCCCTAGTGACAAGCATTAAGCATAACAAGTTGCAACAATATCATAAAAGTACCATCTACGGATACTAGGCACCATGCCCTAACAATCTTATGACTATTACATGATCAATCTCATCCAATCCCTACCATCCCCTTCAGCCTACGGGGGAATTACTCACACATGGATGGGGGAGTCATGGATGGTCGATGGAGAGGCGTCGGTGGTGATGGCCGCGATGATCCCTCCAATTCCCGTCCCGGTGGAGTGCCGGAACGGAGTTTCTGGTCCCGAGGCGGAGTTTCGCGATGGCGGCGGAGTTCTGGATGTCTTTCGGAAATATGGTCGAACCCCTGGCGTTTTTAGGTCGAAATGGTTTAGTAGCCTGAAGGAGAGCGTCGGGGGGCGAGGCGCCTAACCATAGGCGGCGCGCCCTGTAGGCGCGCCGGCCTATGGTGTGGGGGCCATGGGCCCCCCTGGCTTGCCCTTTTGGCCTCTCATCTGCACGGTAAAAATAGGCCCATTGCGATTATTTGGAATTTCTGAAAGTTGAGTTTCGCACAAAAACGAGACACAGTGCAATTCTGCTGAAAACAGCGTTAGTCCGTGTTAGTTGTATCCAAAATACACAAATTAGAGGCAAAACAATAGCAAAAGTGTTCGGGAAAGTAGATACGTTTTGGACGTATCATGAAGCACACATGCATAACACTGACACTAAAATGCCATAAGGCAAATGATGTGAATTCCACTCATTATTGGAACCGCCATTTAGGTCATGTTAGAAAGGAACGCATGAAGGAACTCCATGAAAATGGATTTTTGGAGTCATATGATTTTTGAATCATTTGGCTCTTGCAAATCTCTTCTAAACAGAATGACTTAAATACCGTTCATAGGCCAAGAGTTGAACGGGCAACTAACTTAGTGGAAACATACATGATGATGTATGTGGTTCACTGGGCATAGTTGTGTGCGGGAGATTCTTCTACTTCATGAAAACTTCCAACAATGAATTGACTATATATATGTGGATATATTTGATAAGGAAGAAATTTTGAAACATTTGAATGGATTCAACTAAATTTCGGCATGAAGTGGAAATCATCGTAATAGAAAAGTCAAATATCTATGATTGGATCATGGTGGAAATATTTGAATTACGAGTTCTAGCGAACATCTAAGAGAGTTATGAAATTGTTCTACAACTCATGTTTCTTGGAGTATCATAATGATGATGGAGTATCCGAGAGACGTATCCAAACCTTGTTGGTTTAAAGATGAGTTAAAATAACGCCATTATATTTTTTGAGGATTATGCTTTATAGACTACCGCTTTTACACTGAATAGAGCATCATCATGATCCGTTGAAATGACACCATACAAGTTATGGCATGGGTATAAACCCTAATAGTCCTTTCTTAAATTTTTGTATGCATAGCATAAGTAAATGAGTTTACAACCAAAATCGGATGAATGTCTTTGTTGGTTATCCCAGAGAATTGATTGGGAATTCTTTCCACTATGGAGTCAAAGACAAAAGTGTTTGTCGATGTTTACTTATTTCCAAGAAATTGTTTCTAGTGAAGTATTTGAGTGGGAGGACAATGGAACTTGATAAGGTTCATGAACCTGAGCATGATGATCAGAGTAGCACAACATCGGAAATGGTTCCGGAAGCAGCTACGAAGATCATGGCTCCCATGTCTACAAAGTGTTATAGTCATGGAGATCAAAGTACTTATTGAACCTTGTAGATGTGGTTTATTTTGTGATCAAATAAATGATTTGTGGATAAAGGATTGTTTTTGAACAATGATAAACCAACTACATACAAAGAAGTTATGATGGACCCTGACTCCGTTAAAATGGCTATGCGCCATGAAATCCAAGATAGGTGAATACGTTTTGAAAGTAAATGGATCTATAAAATAGATGGACTTGGATGGAATATCCTTAAAGAAGCTTGACTTATCGAAAAGTTGTTTACGACAAAGTTCAAAATGTTGACTACGATAAGATTAGATCTTCTGTAGCAATGCTTATAGTCTATGTGGATTATTCTAGTAATCGCTGCATATTTCTTTTATGAGATATGTTAGTAGGATGGCAGAAATACATACCAGAAGTGTGTATTAAGGATGTATACAAGATACAACCAAGAGTTTTGCTGGTCCGTGGAATACTAGATAGGTATACAAACTTCAATTGGATGGAGTGAGTATCGCGGAGTTGGAATCTTCACCGGATGAAATAATCAAAGAGTTTTTATTTTATCAGAAACGATGAAGATGCTTGCATTTGCAAGAAATTAAGTGGGAGCGCTAAGACATAGTTATAATATAATATGTAGATAACATATCATTGATTATAAATGATGTAATTATATACTTGATGTGTTTGAAAGGTTTCATTGAGGATTAACTTCAATGAAAGAATATGGACTGAAACATATTTATTTAGTGTCAATATCTATGAAGATAGATTGAAACACATAATAAGTTTAAGTCGATCACGAAGTCATCGTTGAATATGTGGGAGCTATTATAGATCTCCAGGTCCCGCTATTAGTTATTGATCGGAGAGGTGTCTCGATTATGTCCACATAGTTCTCGAACCGCAGGGTGACACACGTAAGGTTTGATGTCGTTTTAAATAGATATGGAATATGAAATGGAGTTCGAATGTTGTTCGGAGTCTCGGATGGGATCCAGGACATCACGATGAGTTCTGGAATGGTCCTGAGAATAAGATTCATATATGGGAAGACATTTTCCGGGGTTCGGAAAAAAGTCCAGTGTTTTGATTGGAGCTTCTAGAAGGTTTTGGAAGGACCGGAATAGTCCGGAATATTATGGAAGGTTCCGGAAGTGTCCGGGATGACTCGGGCTGCCTAAGGAAGTCCGGAGGGTTCCATAATAGGTGCAACCACGTTGCCTTAAGGGAAAAAGAGTCTTTCCTTAATGCAATTTCGGAATTGGCAAAAGAGTCCGACTAGGAGTAGGTTTTCGAAACCGGAAACCTGTCGGAACTCAGTCAAACTTGGGGGCAGGTTTATGGACGACCCAAGGGGCTTGGCCACCTATTTAAAGGGACCAAGGGGCACCCCAAGGAACCTCAAGTCGCAGCCCTAGCTCCCCAAGTCGCAGCACCGCCCTGCGTCCAAACCCTAGCTACTCCCTCCTCCTTCTTCTCCGCGCGCTGCGCGCCCGGAGATCTCCACCACCACCGTCACCACGCCGTCGTCTGGCGGGATTCCGAGGAGGATCTACTACATCCGCTGCCCGCTGGAACGGAGAAGGACGTCGTCATCAACACCGTACGTGTGACCGAGTGCGGAGGTGCTGCCCGATTGTGGCACCGTCAAGATCTTCTACGCGCTTTTGAAAGCGGCAAGTGATCGTCCATATCCACCACGAGATTTATCTCATTAACGCTTAGCGATCTTCGAGGGTATGTTGATCTTCACCTCGTTGCTACCATCTACTAGATTGGATCTTGGCTTGTTGTTCGTTCTTGCGGTAGGATTTTTTTTCTTTTCTATGCTACGAATCCCAACAGATACCTAGGTAAATATCCTAATGCATAACCGTGCCAAATCCTTAAAATTTACTGAAACATGGGGGTGGATACCAACTCGGCAGCAACTCCTAAAATCCATGACCGTGGAATATGAGTGGAAAAATTCCTTAGTCTTGTAGATCTACCAACTAAGCAACTCCTGAAAACAAAACAAAACATGGTAGTAGATTTCCAAATGCATCAATCAACCAACAGAATAGGAGAAAATAATCAACCGCAGATCTTGCAGGTAGACCTTTGATGAGGCTGTGTCCGCCCTCGTGGATGGCGCGGGCCTGCTGTGGGTAGGTCTTGGAGGTGCCAGAGTCGGCTTTGGAATCGAAGTGGTGCTGCTCGCGGGGACAGGCGGACGGCGACCCTGAGGCCTGCGCAGCGTCGAACTCGTCGAAATTGTGACGCTCCGGAACCGGTACCATGAGGATTCCAGCGATCCCGCAGAGATCCGCATGATATCGATTTAGATACGCCCTCCGACACGATGTGCGCGAAGAATCACACACGTGATGCCAGAGGAATTAACACGAGCGGTAACATTACAACAGGATTACAATAGAGCCTACAAGAAACATATATTACAACAACGACTCCAACGAGTCAAGATACAAATATACAATACAAAGATCCGAATCATACAGAAGATCAAATACGTCCGAGTACGGACAAGATACAAATTGGACTAAGAGTCCTGAAGATAAACGATGGCGTCCATAACCCTGCCCAGGCCAAGACGGAAGGGTAACCTTTCTAACGTCGTCATCTTGTACCTATCGAAGTCAGGCCATCGGTTGCCGACAAAAGGGATGAAGCAAAATAGAAAGAGAAAAGGCGAGAGTAAGTACCAAGGAACGAACTCCGGCACGTAGCGAGACTAGAAATGGCTATGCTCGCCGGCGAATATATATATCGCCTGGGGCTATATGGTAGGTTTAGCGGCAGCAAAACTATAACCAATAGAGACACGCTACAACATCCGTCTACTCAGAAAAGATAAGAGAGCGCACAAGGTAGCAGATATATACTACACAAACAGAACCCAGCCGATTACATATATCCCCTTCAACAAAGCGAAGAGGCAATGTAAAAGGCACTCAACGGTGGACAAGTTTTATTAGGTATCGGTTGTAGTAATGCTATATCTATACCTAATAATAAAGGAGCTAAGGTTTCTGCCAAAAAGTTTCGTCAACGCTTTTTTTTGGACTGTTTTGCCCTCCCACTAAATCGCATAATACAGGAAAATGCCATGATACCGGTTCATTGTCTTTTTTTCGTCCTGCCCGGACTACTTTTCCCGAACAGATCGTCCGTCTGGTTGTCTCTTCCCCATCGTCCGCCCCAATGTCTGCCCTGATTCTCCATATCCACCCCAGCAAGCACGTCGCGTGTCCGCACATCCACAGCGCCGCCAGGACCAGGTCGCTATGGGCGGACGGCCGGAGGCCGGGAAATCAAGTCATCCAAACCCCTGCTCAGGATCCCCATCCTACAGCGTCGACCCCAGTCCCCGATCCAACCAGGCTAACAGGTGGCAGCGACCTGACTCCACAGCGGCCGCCGGTCGGCACGGTGTGGTACCCTTCTCCTACGCTCGTGCAGCCAAGGCGGCCCTCCGTCGGTGAGCAGGGCGTCGAACGAGGTGAGAAGTAAGCTGTAGCCTGCAGGATGACCAATCAAGTGGGAACTACGCCGAACGTCAGTTCATTTAAGCCAGAGTAGCGTAAAAGGTTTGGGGATATTTCGTTTGGCACAGGCTGCCTTCGACCTTGCTCACATGACGGAGTAATTTGGCCAAACAGTGGCGGATGAGCCAAAGACGAAGAAACTATGGTGGATGTGGTTGTGGTCTCACGGAAAGAGCAATGGAGAGGAAGATGGAGATTGAGTGAAGAATAGAGCCCCTGCCTTGCACCTCTTCCCAATTTCAGATGAAATTAAATTATCCACAGATTGATTTGACCGCACCAACTGCCACGGATACAGTGAGGTGAGCAGAAGCTACAAACGGATGAGGAAAGAATACGAGCAGCCAAGCACTCGGTGGTTCTGTGCTCAAATTGCAGTTTCCCTTCACATGAGCATGTGTGCGTAGGAACCGAAGCTGAAGTCGTGGCGAACTATTCACCCTTACACTGGTCGGATGCAGTAAACATTCCACTGGAATTCTGATCTGACATTTTTTTGTTGTTGAAGTGACAATCAATTTTTTTATCAACAGCGGCATGCAAGGGCAAATTCTGCCTTTTCAGAAATACAAAGGGACAGAGAAGACAGATACTTGGGAATTTTTAGACCTCTATTGCAATCGGGGAGGTAAGACTTAATTCCTAATATTTTGTGTATTTATCTTTACATGTTTGATCTTTCACTTCGCTAATAATCCTGAAAAATATTTTTCCTATAAGAATGGTGGAAAAATTATACTTTATTGACAAATATTCTCCGAGTTCAATCAGTGAATACTATACATCATCTTTCACTTAATTTTATTATGGTTATAATGCAAACAATGTAAATGCATAAATTTATTTCTTTTTATGTGCTTAATATAAAAATGATGATTTTTTTTATTATGAAGTAGCAACAAGATAGATACGAGAAGATGGTCCTCCTATTTAATATTACGTATAGACTTTTGTCTGAATTGCTCTGTAGTGGGGCATCTAATGGAATTGAAATTTGGGTGAAAATAACATACTTCTCAAACAATGGTACATTCAAAACCGAGCGATACTTAAAACCTAGCATCTTCAATTTATTTTAATCCCGTTGCAACGCACGGGCACTTTTGCTAGTTACTAATCAAGTTATTAGCAAATTATTATCAACAACATAAAGGTGTAAGTTGTTCTATGATCAGGTCATACAATTCCAAGTCGTCCATAACCGCGAACACGGCTTATCGATAAGATGTACACCCTGCAGGGGTTGCCCAAATGTAATCATACGCATGCTCGAACCCACTTACTACAGATGGAGTCTCACATCAAGACCGTTCCCAATGCAAGAGAAAGTTTAATGGCAGCCACCCAACTAAGCTACCCGTGATGAAGTCCGGCCGTACTCCGATACGGACCCAGAGGTTTGCGACGGCTTCCAAGGCGGGCACTAACGACCGGCCAAGGATAAGGAGTCCCGCGTTATGAGTACAGTACAGAAATAAACACCCGAAGGCAACAGGAAGTAAATCATGCATCGTGCATATGAGCAAATAAAACCAAGGTTGTGGCTCCCAATAAACATACTCGAGGAAAGGTAGTGGGTGATGGGGGTCCCACTCCCCCACGTACGGGTAGAGCGCTCAATCTCGGAACAGATAACAAGAACTCGGGTCCTAGGGGACATTAGCAAGTCAAAGTTCCGATGCTTTCGCAAAAGGGCTCACAGATGCCTCTGCTTACAATTTTAGTTGTTAACAAATAAAATAAAGCACGAGTATCTCCAATAATTGATATAGCATGTGGTAACCTCCCAACAACCCAACATATCCCGATAAGAGATCGAGATAAACAACAGAGCCTAAACACGCCTACGACTCGCAAGGCTCAAACATCAAGCAACAGCTATGGGTAAGGAATGATACATATAGGATTATTATGATAAACAAGTGGAATAAGACACGTGACTCGATAGAGAAGCGCAGCATAAGGATAGCAGTGAGAGCGAGAGCAAAATATAAATAGGTGAAGGAGGTGGGCTCGCCTGTGAAAAGCTGCAGAAGAACTTGTCGAAGAACTCGTCGTATCTCACATCAACACTTCGTGATCCTATCCGGGAAGAAGCAAATGCTGGAACACACAACGTATGCAATCTTACTACTACGGATAAAGAACCAGCATGCTCAAGATGATATGCATGACATGGCAAGGATGATGCGGTGCAACTTATCCATATTAATCGGAGTCGGAACCCCGGACAATCAAATTAGGTTTGGAGTTGCATTTCTACCGGCAAATTTAAGTTTTGGTTAGCATGGCATAACATGGCAGGGGTGCGCTAGTTCAATATTAAACGGAGCGGGGAAACCTTAGGTGGATACCCGAAATACTCCGCATATATGTAAAGTGAACATGCATAACTATCACGTCTCGACACGATGCAAGATGCAAACAGATGAATGGATGGCATATTAATGTTCAGCACATTTTTCTGATCAATTTTCATGTATAACACTTTTTATTTCGAGTTACAGATTAAGAGATATGATTTATGCAAGAATTATACATTTCCTGTAATTTTCAGAAAACAGAGAAAATAAGAAAACATTTTATACCGGTAGGGGGCTAGCCACAGGGGCTGACGTGCGGGGCCAGAGAGGTGACGGGGCGCTGATTGGGACGACAGACGCTGAGGTGGATCTGGCTGTGGCTGGCAAACGGGCCCCACCTGTCAGATAGGGAAAGAATTAAAAAGGGGTGGCGTATTTCAGCAGGACGGGGATTTGATCTTGGGATCTCTTGATCCAGAACAAGGGAAACCAACCAGCTGAGCTGTTGATAGGAAGATGAAAGCCTTGAGGCACGCCTCCTTTTGAAGCCGCCCACGGCGGAGCTCGGGCCATGGCAGGAACTTGCAGACCAACACGGGAACGTCGGAGACGAGCGAACTGGGAAGGGCGCGAGGGTGCTAGAGATGCGCAGCGACGCAGAGGACCTATAGCGGGCGGAGAAGAGACCGGGGCACCACCAGAGAACGGCCAGAGACGCGCTCCTGCAGGGAAGTGAGGCGGTCAACGCCGGCGGGGAGTATGAGAGCTAAAGGAGGACGGGGAGGAGGGCTATGCGATGCGAAATCTCACCAGGAAGGTGCTGCAGGTCACGGCCGGGCCAGAGGAGGCACGACGGCGACGCAATCGACGACTTCCTCGCCGGAGTTGGAGACGGAATCGGCGAATCCGCCGGCGATTGGAGCTCTTCCGGCTCGATTCCTTTGGGGAGGATGGAGAGGACGACGAGGCGCATCCGCCGGTGCCCTCGGAACCGCGGGGGATGGTCTGCAACGGCGGCGCCATGGCGAGGAGGAGGAGGTGCTGTGGGGGTCGTTTTTCTCCTTCGTTTGCTTACAGAGAGGAGAGGAAAACGGTGGGGAGAAGAGGAGGTAGTGGCGGCGGCTAGAGGGAGGATGCTAGGGTTTCTCCTGCGTGTTGGAGGATGCTTTAGGCCTTGTTCCAGAGGTTGATTAGTGTGCATTTTAGTGTATTACCAAGCGTGTTTTGGGTGAAAACACTACAGCCACCCAATTCCCTAAGATCCTCTTCTGTGCAGAACTGTTCAATCCCCCTCACCAGAACATAGATTCAAATGTCAGCGTTGCTGAGCGTTCGCGATGCAGCCGCCCAAAACGCGAGGGGAGTGGGGCGTTTCGGTTACACTCCAACCCTACGTGTTTCGTGTTTCGGGAGGGATTGCTGGGGCTGACCCGTCCGAAACCTGCCGGCCGAACGGCCTGCTAGCGTTTCGTTGGGTTTTTTTATCGGGCCGGGATTATACCCAACAAAACCTGCTGAACCTCCCCTGCCGAACAAGGCCTTAAGGGAGAGGGGGAGTGGTTGAGGTACGGTGGTGGTGTGGTGCGGGTGACGTCGGCCACGGAGAAGAGATGACCACGTCTCTCTCGTGAGGGAGAAGACGACAGGAAGAGGGGGATATTTTCCCATCGAAGGGGTACGGGCCAAGCCAGGGGAAAGGGAGTTGGGCTACGGTGCTGGCTTGGGCCGCCGGATGGGTTGGGTCGGGAGAAGAAAAGGCCAGGTAGAGAGAGGGAGCCCAGGAGAGGGGTTTTGTTTTTTTTTCTTTTTAAAAACTGGATTGAAAACTTTCAAACAACAGTTTGAATTTTTGAAAGCAGAGTTGGAGATAAAATAGAATAAGAGCCAAATATTTTATAGCAAAATAGAAATATAGTTTTATTTAGGGTTTTGTTAGAGAAAAGAAAAGAGGAGGGTTTATTATATAAACCATATGAGAGGAAAACAAAATATCTCGGCTTTATAAAATAATTTTATTTAGTTAAAATCATGGATGATATGATGCATGATGTCATGATGATGCACAAAAGAAAAAGAGCGAACAAAAACTAATATGGGTATATCCGGGGCCGTTACAGAAATCTAGATGGAGAGGGCCCTTGGAAAAAAGAGGAGGAGGAGGAGCGGCTGCGCCATTTTTCTGGTTTTCCATTGCCGGAATCCGAGCTCCATGCCTCAGACCAACACCGTTGATGGCGTTCTTCAATGTGGGCGAGCCTTACCTCTCCAGATGGATCTCCCTCCGCGCAGCCCCAAAGGTTGAGAGAGCAGCGCCGATCAGCAGTGGAGGCGGCCATAATCGCAGGCAGCAGAGGGATTTCATGAGGGAGAGACTCGTGTGAGGGCGGCGCAACATGGATGGGAGGAATGGCTGCTCCAGTGCTCCATGTCTCCACTGGGAGTACCGAGGCCCGAGAGAACCGCCTTTGTGTGAATTGTCTAGAAACACTGTTCGGTCTGGCAGAAAGAAAACCGCTAACCGTGTTGAATACACCACAACCGTAGACCCAGCGAAAGTGACCCGCCGATCATCCACAAGAGCTCAGAACACTGGGAGCTTAGAGCTCTTAGAAGATTAGGTAACGTGCGACGGAATAGATCCATATTGAGAGATTTTGGACCTAGGATTTACAGAAGACGTTGGGCTTAGAGAAATTTTTTATTGGCCCGTTTGTGACACCAGGCAACCACCTATTACAATTTAATAGTAAAGATTCTGTTCGGAAGTTACAACAGGTTTGTCGGTAACGCTCTTCTTTCTTTTTTGCCTTGTGAGGGATCGAGCTCCTATGCGTTGTCGGACCTAAGCATACCTCGTGCATTTCATTGATCTGACCAGCGGCTACTTGCATGCATTTGTTAGGACTTCGTCGCTGTGGTTTCTCGTGCGGTCAATGGCTGTTTCGTCAGCTTTAGAATCCTTATCAACTTCCAGCTATCCCTGACATGAGAGACATCGTGGATGAGACGAAGAGTTAGGGGCAAACTGCACAGCCTCAGAGTCGGGGATGATACATTGGATTAACGTTCTGCTATTGTCGCGCCAAAGAGTTTCTCGGAATGTAAACTAAATCACCACATGAGCACACCATGGAGCCGGTGCAGCTGTGCTGAAGAGATCAGGTTAGTGGCAGAGTTTAGTCAACTAGATTTAGATGTGCGCCTTGGCGCACGATCCCATGAAGCTCATGCCAATGTTTAGTGATAAAAATAGCTGCCAATATTTTCGTGAAGCTAATGCCAATATTCACAGTAATACATTTTCAGATTTTACAGGAAGCAATTAAGATAAAAATTTGCATAACTCCTGAATCTCACTCTTTTTTCTGAATCTCACTCTTAGTTATTGGAAGTAATAAATGTTATTCTTATGATGCAAGCTGGAATACTTTTGGATCTCCTATCCTTCTCACTCAACCCTTTTCTTCGCACACAAACATTCTTTTTTTCCTTCTAACATGAGATTATGTGTCTAAACATCCAAAGAAGTGATCCAAGGAAACAAAGTAGCTCCAAGGATCAAATTTGGTAGGAATTGAATTGTAAAGAAGGTGATAAGTTGTTTGGGAAATATGAGGCGCTATTTTATTCAACATGTTTGGAGCTCTTTTGGATCCCAACATGCAAGCAGAAACAAAAGTAATGTATTCATCTGCAAATGAAAATACACAACTTTGATGTAAGCAGAAATACATATATGTTTCATCTAGAGGGAGGAAAAGGGTGAGGGAATAAGGGACAGGGAGAGAGTAGAGAGGATTGGGAGGGAGAAAGGAGAAATATGGCCTGCTCAATAAGCATCATCGACGTAGACTCCTCTTGTCCAACCGCTCAAGAGGTAGAGGTGTGGCCGTGTGGAGTAAGCACTGACACCTAGTGCAGCAATTGTTCCGATCACTCCAAAGTCGTCCAAAATTATTCACAAACTGTTTTCCTCAATATAGCATCAGTGTAGCTTGAGAAGAGTCCAGAATTGTATAACTGAATTATATTGTAGACATGAAGGGATAAAAAAAATCAAAGAAGATTACAACCTGGATACAGCTGATATGCATAAAAGAACAGGAAAATGCAAGTCTTCCTACTCTACTGAACTACTCTGCGAGTCTTGAGGATCAATTGCTCTACTGAATTTTTGTTGGAATGTAAAAACTTTCGTATGGAAGCAACTTGGAAAGTACAATATTGTAAGAAAGAGTCGGTAATGTGTTTATTAGTCCCAGTTCCTTGCTACCTGAGTAGCTCTTATTTGTAGATTACTTATGTCACTAATGCTTTGCGGTGCACCTCGGTATATGTTTTTCATCCTGTGTCCATGTGCAGTAGAAATAAACTTGAAAATTATGCAGCCATTTCTGAACCCCACTAAAGACTGAACCAGCGGAAACTAAACCACTAATTCTACACCCCCTTCCTTGCATACACTTATCCATAGGGCTGAGAATAACGCCCAGCTGAGGCATAGTTGGAAACATTCTACTATATAAAAATGAAGGGATGGGAGGAGGCCTTGACACCTTGGTACTGGTCAAACGCTCTTCAGCTTATAAAAGCCAGCAGCAGCGTCCAGCTGCTTCTCCTCTTTGACATCCGTCCGCACAATGTAGTAATGGACGCCCTGTGCCCCATCCAATGCTAAAAATGAAACAATCATCTTGTTAGCCACAAAAATTAGTGTACATAGTTGCAAACCATCAAAGTCAACCGTGTAGACATAAACAAAAGGATCTGTTTTGCATAAATTAAGTTGGCGACCACCAAGATCTTTGTGCTCAATTAACTTACATATATATCAAACAATTAGTAGGCACACGAAATAGTCAAATTGCCTATTTAGGTCCTAATATGGAAGAACAATATAGGCAAAACGAAAGTTTAATCTGTATTCAATCCAAAAACTTTTTCATATTTACCCAACGGAAAGATCAATTGAGTGAAAGCATGCCTTGACTTTTGAGTGAAACCCGGCACCTTCCCTTCCTAATTAAATTCATAGAGAATAAATCAAATGCCCACAGATGATAATATAGCTTCCTCTTGTGATCTCCCAATCATGTAGAGATGATAATAGTAAAATCGTATACTTATGGCAGATGTAGCAATAGTTCTCACACATATTGATTTGTACCCACAACCACGCAGGGCATGTGTACATCGCAGAAGGAAAAAAAATTGTAAACTAAACTACTACCATCTCTGTAGACCAACATAATCTAGAGCTATAAATAAGTCAAGTAGAAAAGAAAACAGTTACATACCTCCTGAAAAAGTACAATGTTAATGAAACGCATGAAATGAAATAGAACCCCAAGTCATTAGACTTAACATTGCTATCAACACATAAAGCCCCATCCTTGTGTGCATCTACGAAGTGATGTTGATATAGCTTCCTTTGGCCATTTGAACTTCTTTTGCAACTTAAATGATGTCACCTCAGTTGTGCCGAGAATATACCTTGCACTGCAAACAATTTTAGTATCTCAGTCTGCACTTGAAACTTTTCTTCAATACACTTGAAAATTTAAGAAACTATCAGGAAACTATTTTTAGATGTAAATTTAAATCCGCCAGCCTGTGAAGAGAAACCAAGGTACTGACTTCATTGCATCCGGAAACAGACAACCATCAGATTGCAGTGTCATCGCTGTTGGCGCTGAAAACTGGATAACCGTCATTTCTACGAACTTGATGCCTGGTCAACCTATGAGATGATCACTCGCGCTCTATGTGCCTGTCGCCCTGGAGCCGTTGCACGCCGCCTTATTTCATCTTGGTGTGTCGCCGGCAGCGGTCGACCTATCCTCTACTTCCTCCTCGATGCAATGGAGGGGGCGCATGGAAAAATCGCGGTAAGAGAACAGCGGTCTGCTGGACACAGCGGACAGTGGGAGAGGTGGCAACTTGGAGCAATGAATAGCAATATCTAATTGGCAAGCCATATGTAACTAAAGTTCATCGATCATGAAAACATTTTGTACTAAACAACGAATATGGAGTTACTGGTTTCAGAATCCAGTATGGCTGTGAACAAATTGAGTTTTAGTAATACTGCAACAAATATCAAATGGCCTCTAGGATTAACTCTTGTGAGAATGGAAAAGGTACAACCTACAATTACTTTCAGGTTTAGCAAAGAATGCTTCCATGTTTGCCTAATTATCAATATGGTCACAGTTCTAGGCAAACCAATATAAATTATGAGGGATCCTAAGAATCCATACAATGCAGATAGTCTCTAAAAGTGGTTCGGTAGAAGTTATATCAAGAGTTTTTCTAGTGGTATTACAAAACAATATGATCATATATTTCTTATAACTAAGCATGAGGTATTTCCTATGACAAAACAATATGATCATATATTTCATATAACTAAGCATGAGGTATTTCATATGACAAAACAATATGATTATATTCTTCTTCTAACTAAACATGAGGTTCTAGTTCCAAGTAAATATGTCACGGAATTATACCTTATACAAATATAGTTGTATGAGTTCAGAGGGGATCGATCGAGCGGGATACTATCAGAAAGGTGCACTACTAATCTCTAGTACAGAGTAATTAGGCAAATGTGTGTCTAAAATCTTCACTTCAAGGAGCAATACGGATTGAGCATTCAGAAAAAACATTCGCGCTGCTTTGTAATAGCCAAGCTGACTATTCAAACAGCATTAGAGTAGTTACCCCTTACCATGGAGAATAATTATATACTGTAAACGCACAGGTAACTTAATAACCCTAATTCATACTGCACCATATCTTGAGCATGCATTTTGAAAATATAGTGTTATATGAACCATTAGTAAAATAGAAAACACATGCTATTTGAAAGATTCGGATTATGGAGGACTGTCAACGTTTTCTGTCCAATTAGTTCGCCTATCACTCTTCCTATTTGCTCTCGAGCATACATTGATTAAAAGAACACTATTACAAATATCAGTGAAACTCAAAACAAATATCAGTGGAACTCAAAACACATGCTATACTGAATTGGGAATTCACTCTTAGCTATCGGTGCGCTAGCAGATATATGCACAAAATTGAAATGTTAAAACTATAGAAAAGCTAACTGTGTGAAATAAAATATGTGATCGAATTGGCATTTTCTAGTTCCTCCTCTCATGTCCTCTCCTTGCTTATGTTTCCTACCTGTACTGGCACCCACACTAATAAGCAAGTAAAGAAATGTCATATTTGAGATCAGAAGAACATAATATATGGAATACTGCATATACATAGAAAAACAAAACATTTCATTCAATACATTACCAGTAAGATGGGATACAACCAAGGATGAGCAGCGAACATGTATGCATTGGTGAGCGAAAGAAATCAAATGGATAATCAAGGCAGACTCCTAGAATGCAGGCAACTTTATCATCAAAGGGCTTCGTGTCCTCACCAATGCCGATTGTCGTTGCTGCCAGATCTGTCTGCAGGGTATGGCATGCCGCAGTGGTACTCGCAGCGGCCCAGTATGACGACCACGCCGCTACTGGATGCACTCGAGCTTCCTGAGGAGCACTTAATTATATGTAGAGGCTCGGGACTACATGCGCATTACGACTACTGCTAAAACCTGGCACTTACCACTTGCATACAGAATCACCATGGTGAATAAGATGCATAGAAAAACATGGATAAAAGAAAATAAGAGAAGCCTCGTGCCTGCATTTCATCTAATATGTAGTCTGGAGAAAAATCATCCTTTTGGTCATGGTCTCCATGCTCCTAGAAATCCTCTTCTTGTGACTTTTCTCACTCACATCCTTGTCCAAACTGCAAAAATCAGCAGCAAGCAAGAATAAACATCAATTGTCTTGTCACTGTACCATCTTTTGGTTGGGGGTTGTGACTCAGGGCATGTCTACAGCATATTTGGCTTTTCCTCAAACACCTTTTATGCATTACAAAACTAAATACTACACTAAAAAGATGAAAAATTATAGGGAGTGGACGAGAGAGGGAAGAGGCAAATCTAAGACCAGAGAAATTAGATAGGGGGCTGCGGGTACCCTTGCCAGACTCGTGCTGGTCAAGGACGACCTTGGGGACCTCAAGCCAGAGAATGGAGAGGAGGAGATCTTCCAGGCCACCTCTTCCTACCGCTGTCACTTCACCTCCTCTGCTAGCTCCTCCTTCCTACGCCGCCTCCTCTCTCTCTCCCGCGTCAGCCGCCGGAAGACCATGACGCTCTGCGCGGTGAGGCGGCTAGTGGCCGTGACAGCAGCGGCAGCCTCCTCCTCTCGCGCTCGTCAGAGACCGAGCTCTGGACGAGGGAGGCCGGCGATTGGGGGAGGAGAATGGGGAGGAGGACGATGGGAAGAGGGGAGAGGACGCATGCTGGGATTGGGTGGGCGGCGGCTAGGGTTTTCACCGTGGGTGTCCTTTTTGTATCACACGGTGAAAATCAACGAACGGTCCAGATTTGTGTGGGGGCAAGATTTACGGTCGGTAAAATCAGATTTACCTGGATGCTCCATGAGGTTGCATCAATTATACCTTTAGACTAGATTTTGATGTGCGTCTTGGCGCACGATCCCATGTGTTTCGTGTGTAGGTGGGAAAATGAAAACAAACCTTTCTAGATTTTACAAAACCTAGCAAACCGCAATAGATTACAAAGATAGAAAAAACCATTCGTTATACAACCAAAGAAATTTGAGGAAAATATATTACATCAACTAACAGTTGTTGATATTGTCAAGAGCAACAAAAGCAAGCAAGCAATCCCAAAATAATCATCTATATAGGTAGTGCATTGTTGCAACTTATAAGAGCATTTCTCAAGACCACTAATGTCATTGAAAATTTTTAGACTCGTGAACTTGCTCTGAGGAAGAGAGGTATTTAGTAAACCAAGAAAATGATGTAGCTTCAACATATGAGGAAAAGCACTTGCTAAAATACTGAACGGGGATATCAAGAACAATAAAACATTTGGAGCATACTTTCTGGTATTATGGTCAGTTATTGCGGCATGGGAGAGGAGGTCCATGCTAGACCCTCGCACCCGATCACAATCCCAGCCAACTGGTGCACCTCCCGCAACCTGTGCACGTGGCCGCGAGACCGAAGCAGGCTCACGACCCACACCGGCCGCTACCATGCCCTGTTGCAGTAAGACAATATGGAGTAGGTACAATCGTTAAACTTTTAAAGTTCAGTAAAGGCTTAGAGAACACAGCCTTTTTAGGCCACTTATATTTTAATCCATTCAAAAGTTATAAGAATCAACAACAAACCTCAGACATAGCATATGCATGCGCTATAACCCCTGGGATGGTGTTACTCATGGTTTCTTGGCACGTTGGTAAGAAGTTTGTGTACTATTGGCTAAGCTGCAGTTGGTTTTCTGGTATATTACGATCCAGTGTGGCAAATTCTTTGTTTTGGTAATGGAGGAGTTGTTCCTTCTTTGTAAATTGGATTCAAGTTCCAACAGTGCAACTCACTATCCCCCTTTTGGAAAAAAAAACTTGCCACGCAAACAAAGTATTATTTCAAATGATGGGACACATGACACCTACAAATGGAAGTAAAAAATAGTAAGTGCAGGAATGGCGACAATGCTAATAGAATAGATTTAGATAAGGCTGTAGAATACAATGCTAATAGCTGGCCAACCAGGATATAGAATAAACAGGCCATTCAACAATTAATTATGTTGCAACTACGAAGATTAATAAGCAGGAAAAGAGCTCAAAGTAGCACATATTGGATAAGCAAAAGCAATGGCAAAATACCATTTCGTGATCTAGTTTTCTAACTGTTGTGTTGACCATGGGTGTGTACAGCGTGTGGCCTGTCGAGCATACACGACCCATATGATTCCTGAAGCACACACAGCAAGAGTGTGGTCAATTTCATCATCAATCAGCTTGATCACTTGCTTACTTGTATGGTAGCCACGTGGTCGTGCCTTGCCTTTTCCCATGCTCCCTTGGCATTTTACTTTCTGATGAATATCAACAGCCTCAACTGCAAAATGGTCTGTATACAAGCTTCCGCAGCCTACACCAACAGCAGCAGACTGTCAAGCATACGGTACACTACACAGTACTAATGAGTAATGGTGTATTAGTTTGAAGTTGGAACTTCCAAATCATAATCCTGAGCTCTAGAGTGCAGTCTATAAGTCAACAATCGTGACAGCATAAGCCTGAATTCTGATTATCAGGTTAGCAATGGGTAGAGAAAAATAAACTACGACAAATGGTTCAACATGACTAAAGCAGATTATTTTGTACATGCATGATTAAAGCAGAGGTGCATGCTCCTCATGCATCCTCATTCCTTGATCATTTTTAGAAATGCTACCACAATTTTTTAGAGCAATAATCAGTTACTAAAACTTCACCAAAGCCGAGTGGGCTTAAACTGATCAACAACTAAGGCATACAATTCAATCGCTTTCAGTATAGGAAATCAAGTATACCAATCGATGAATTATACCAAAGCAAAAAAATACAGTAGCTATATTACTTGAAATCTGAACATGAAACAAAAGAGTACTATATAGGTCAAGGGATTGACAACAATTCTTCCTTCATACTCAATCTCAAGTAACCTCTTAAATAGGAAAAAAAGTAAGTTTTAGTGCACATAATAAACTAGATGATACCCTGCGCGTTGCTGCAGCACATTTATTCAGAAAGGCAACATATTTATTCAGAAGTTTTTAGAATGTATATACTATGGAAAAACAGGAAACAATTGGACTAAGTGCACGGGTTGCTCTTGGAAACAATTACACGGTCGTGTTATCAAGTATGTTGCTAGGGAATTTTTTTTACAGATAAACACATTATTTTTCTGAAGAAAAATCCATAAAATGCTATATTGTAAGCATTTAAACAGACTTGACTCAAATATAACACATGACAGATAGAGGAAATGACTTATAATATACAATGTGCAATTATTTCTGTTCATATTTATTTACTTACGAAAATATGCACACATAAAAGTTAACATCGATTTGGAATCTGGTTGCTGAAAATGAAAGTGCATACATATAAACGGGAGTTGAAACTAAAAAAACTAACGGAAAGGAAGTAACCAAAAAGTTGTAAGATGTGAACAACATTTTCAGACCTCTGTAGCAACTAATTCATTCTAACGTGTACGATACTGCAATACATATGTTGGATACTTGCATATGGTGTTCATTTAGTAATACACCGGTATGACCTCTGTGTGCACATGATCCAAGATTGGATCAATGCTCTGTATTGCTAACTAAACTGTACAATCATCGATGGTGAAAGTATGCATCATGTGCACACATATCCAAACAGGCGGTCTGTTGCTACATCCCTGTATTTTGTTTATTAGTAGATGTAAAACACAAATATAGAAGATATGCTTAGTCGAAGCATGAGCCTCATATAGAAAGAACCTTTGGTCTGTAGAGACACCTGCAAGTAAATATTAGAGAAAACCAACTTCAATGGAGATGATGAGATAAACAATCATCAGCGATAGTACTTTGTAAAATAGAATTTATACTGTGAAGGCATACGTTGGCTTATTTTATCATGTCATGTGAAACAACATATTTTGTTTACTCCCAAATAAAATTTAGTGCTATTTCGATGCAAACAAAGGAGAGATGTCTCGCATGTCTATACTTCAGCATTCAAACAATCTTAATGTACAGTATTCTGTAATCTCTATCGATTCATACGGTGCAAAGAATTATCTTGTGATTTCTCATTCCCTGCACAATAAGATCGAAAAGAGAAGAACAATCATATGTTAGAATGAGAATATTTACCAAAATCTAAAAATACAAACCATTGGTGACAACAGAATTCAGTATCTTGCAAACCTGAACTTTATAAAATTTATTCTTAGTCTCCAACTGAACCAAATGTCACCAGTGCACCTGTACATCTGACTGATTTGAAGAGGATTGCCTGATTTCAGGTAAGAACAAAGATTCTTTGAAGTTGATTACGAATGACTCACAGTAAGTGAATATTTTTGTATTTAGTAATGATGAGCTCATTTCTAACTGTTTTTCACATGTGTACATTCAGATTAAGAGTGCAAAATTCATTTGAGATATTTTACAGATCAAAGAAGCATGTTATACATAAAAATGAAGAAACAATAAAGCATCATAAATCATGCAAAAGGCATGTCTGAACCAAATTAGAACACATAAATGGGAAATGAAAGGTAGCTCTCGAGATAAAGAATATAACACTCATGTGAAGGCATGACAGATTTCAGAACTAATTTTAGAGAACAATTATACAAACTGGAGTAGGTAGCGATGTCCATTGTTTACGTCTCATGAGCCCAAAACATGCAAATCTAACACCCTTATCTCTAAAATCAGATGGTTGTTCACCACATTTCTGCACTTTCCATCCTGAAATCACATCATCCTAGGTTCGGTACAAAATGTCTATATGGAAAATTACATTTATGAGCCAGTTAACCCATGAAATCTGACTTGCATAAGATTGCATAATCTGTTGGAGACATAAAAGACGTGTAACATCCCAAAAATTTCAAAACAAAACAAATGAGTTTCCCTAGTTCCAAATTTTGGAACCAACAAAAACTTTTATTAAATTAAGATTGATACATAATAAGCTTGTATAATTCTGGTGCTCTTGCCATGATTGCTTGTTATTAGTATTTGAAATAATATTAAACCCTAAAGACTCACCCCTCCTCTCATCATTCTAGTGAAAATAAAATAAAAGGAAATTAAATAGGAAAAAGGCATAGGTGCCTATGGCTACAATTATAAATATTTATCCTAGACCTTTTCACTTTACTTAAAGGATTGGAAAAGCTTTATAAACCTTATATAGTACTTCTTAAATCATCTCTAGGTTGAAACCAAAAAGAATAAAAAGAAAACTAAAAATGCCATAGAGGCATATGAGAGTAAAATAGTAAATAAGGGAATTTAAGAAAATTAACCCTAGGACTTGTTGTGAATGGTTGGATCACCTCCATATATCATTTCAACATTCAACAAAACCAATTGGGCCAAACCAAGTCAAAGTAAAAATAAAATACCACATATGCATATGTGACACATGGGCATTTCACCAAACATTGACCTATGTCCTTAAACCTTGACCAAATGGTGTGAAACCCTCTCTAAACCTATTATAACCCTAAATGGACCCTAACCCATGTCCAAGTGAGGCAAGAACAACCCTAGTACAAGTTATGAAATTTGGACACCTCATTCCTTATGTATTAAGGCCAAATTTGCAAATCTTTGAACAAGACCATTTGATTTAGTTTCAATGCTCTTAAAATGTTTCTAAACTCATAAGAACCACATTAGAGTCAACCAAAGTCAAATCAAATGGAGAGAAATCAAATAGGGAGAGATTTCCCAAAATTCACTCACATACACATATGCCAAAATGCAAATCCTCCACCAAGGCCAAATTTGCTTGCCCCCTTGCTTGTAAAATACTTAGAGATGATAAACTAACACTTTTGCATCCTTGGATCAAGAATCAAACACAAGGAAATCTCAAATTCATCTTACATATGATAATGGTCATATGACCCATTTATAAAATCTTCACTACTTTACCCCCCTGCAATTTTCAAATCCTAAACTAAACTTGGTCAACTATGACCATGTCATCCAAGACCATGTCAAGGTCAACAACTTTCATATTGACCACCTCTGCTAATGTTGACTAGGTTGACCAGAAAGACAGGGACAAGTGGAGACTTTAAATTAATGTGAAGATCATACCAAATTTGGAATCTCACAAACCTTGACCAAATTGACCACCACCACCACCATTCAATCACATGTAATATATAAATAAACTCCACCAAAAAGAATTCCAAAATCTCAATATTTTCTTCATGCGGCCATTTAGTCGAACACCTTGCAGGCATGGTTCATATATGTGCACACATGCTATTGTCCAGTGGGTTTTTGCCTAAACCACCTCTAGCTGGTGATGATCATCACCTCTCTACACCCCTGCACCTCTACACGTCCTTGCTCTTGTCGATTAAAGTGAATGTAGCACCTTTTCTTCTTCATGCCGTGCACCATGCACACCCTCATGCACTCATTCTCTCTGGCCTTCCTCTCTCCATTTCACCATGTCACAGAGCTCCCCTAGGACACAAGGACGACGCCTGTACCATCCCTATGCAAAGGAATGCACCACACTGGCCGAGCCAGGCGCGCCCATGCACGCCCAGAACGTGCCAGGCACGCGGTGAGCGCGCCCTGGCATGTCACTGGACGCCACCAGTACGCCGCTCGCCTGGACGCTCCCGTCCTTCCCTCCCTCTCTCCTCGTGCACGCGCGCCCAACACCACACCCGAACCCTGCTAGACAACCATTTAGGCTCGCAGAGGACCCGTCGACGTCGCCATGATCACCGCTCTGCCGCCATGGTACAGCACTTGATCGTCGCCAGCACGCCCCGTCCTTCCCCTGTCGTCCCTGCACGCTCACTAGCCTCGCCTAGCCGTCGCCTACGTCCTGCGCCCCCTACCTTGCCCCTTCACCGCTCCAGACGGCCGCGCCATGGACGACCTCCACAGCACCCCACGGTCACCTCCCGTCCTATAAATAGAGACCATTTCAGCCTCCCTTCTCCACACAGAACCTGCTCCCCTCCTTCTCCTTGTTCTCCTCGACCACCTCTCCCTTCTCAATTTCGCCGGAGCTCCGATCGCCACTCGTTCCCGCCGGAGCCGCAGATCCGTGATCCACGCAGCCCCGAGCTCCGCCACGGTACCAGGGGCCTATTCACCGTCGCCAACGACGCCTCGACCACCGCCCTCGACCGCCGGCGACCTCTAGCGCTCTCCGACCCCCTACCTCGCCGGAGCAGCGAGCTCCTCTCCCCCGTCGACGACGCTCCACGATCGTCCGATCGAGCCCTAATCTAACGGCCGATATCACCAGGTACCGATTCGCTGTATAATAGTCGCTGACGCGTGGGACCCTCTGTCAGGCAGCCCGCTGCGTGGTCAGCACTAGTTGGGCCGGCCCAGTTCATTTATTTAGGTTAGCCCGTGTTGTTTTCCCGCGTGGCCCATTAATTCAAATTCGATTTAATCGATTTAGTTCAAATTCAATACTGGTGTCTACTTCAAAGTTAAATAGTTTAAATTCTACTAAACCAAATTTAACAAATTTTATATGTTTAGAAAGCCCATAAAATTATCTAAACAATGTCACTGGCCCCATGTCCAAATTCGAAATTAAAATTAAATAATAAAAATAACAAGGCAGGACCTTTTCTGACTTCAAATAAATATTAGAAATTATCTATAAATGATTTTAAGTTGATTCCAACTCTAATAAATCACATTTGACATAATATAATTGTTTATGCAAAAATACAGCATGGTTGTTTTGCATGATCATGGACTAAAATTAAATAAGGGCTATGGAGATATTTCTAGTTCATTTAATACACACACATGGGATTCTTTAAATAGTATGAGGGCTTCTCTCTCATTTAAATTGTGATCTTAAGTAATTCAAATAGAGGTACTGACCTTGATCAAATAAGTCTCATGCTTGGTTAATTAGAGAGGTTAATCATTTAGATGATAGTTTAACTTATATGAGGTATATCCTCTCACATAAACCATTAGTCCAAATAGTTCAATAAGAATTAATAACACATAATTAATGACCCATAGGTTTATATTTAAAATTATTTAATCATTCTAATAAGTGGTATTTAAATATTTCAAACCTAGTTATTAAACCATATAATACACTTTGGTCTCATATAAATCTTACCTCAACCAAGTTAATATGAAGTAGATCCCATGGTAAATTAAAATTCACTTTTAATTAATTAATAATATTAAAACATTACAAGGTGTTACTAAAATAGTATGAGGTGCTCACCTCATTTTAAATCATCTTTCTCAAAAATATGAAGTAATGTGTTGACCTTAAAATCACTAGGCTCATACTTGCTCCCTTATAAATCTTAAATCTAAATAATATTTAAATTAATTAAAATCACATGAGATGATGAATCTCATTTAACTCACTTTCTCAAAATACTAAGTGTGAAGTGTTGACCTTGATCAACATAGGATCAGCCCTGGTTATTCTGAGAATATGAAATCATCTCAATAATAGTCCTTTAAATTTGTTACACTTATGTGCTAAATAATATGAGAGATACTCCTCTCATCTAAATCTTGTTCTCAAGTAATACAATATGAGGTAGTAATCATAGTCTAAGTAACCTCGTCTTGAATTATTGGGTGGCATTAAAACACTACCATGTTAGTATTAAATTGCATGAGGTATGGAACCTCATTTAAATCATTTTCTCAAATGGTAAGTATGAAGAGGTTGACTTTAGTCAACCTAGGTCATATATTATTCATAAGAGAAATTAAATCTTAAGAAGATTCAATGAGAGGAAATTATTTCCTCACAAACTAAAGAGAAACCCTAACTCCATTTTCAATGAGAGGAAATTATTTTCCTATTATTAAATAAGGAAACCCTAGCATAATCTTGTAATAAATGTTAAGTAGTGATGATAGATCATTGTGTGAGCCACTAAGGCTAATTAAGAGTACTTAAGCATTGTTTGGTGATTGTATCCTCGTATTCGTTTATAGACGCTAGTACCGGAGACTATCAAGAGGAGGAGGTATTCTACCAAGAGGAAGAAGAAGAATACTTTGATCACTTCACCAATCAAGGCAAGCTAGTCTACTGCAAGCTGATATTAATATTACCCCTCCAAGCAAGCTAACCTTCTTGCAAGCTAGACTAATGCAAGATGCAAAGCTCTACTAGAGCAAGGCATCATTACATTTTACTTTATGAACCTATCCCAAAGTTTTTGCTTTATAAGCTTTACTTAATTTTATTTATCAAAGTTACCTTTTTGGTTTATGATTCACTTGGTGGAAATATAGAGTAGTACAAGAAAATCACACTTAGCCTAGCAAGCTCCAAGATACTTATCACCCCTCATGAAATAGTTGCTAGTGCTAATCAATTAAAACTTGACTACTCTAGATGGGAACATGTGACTTTGAAATGAAGTGGAAACCTTGGAATGATGGTTCATTCAATTGAATGACTTTGAAGGTGAATATGACCATGAGAAGATGGTGATTTTTGATATAAAACTGATGGTTGGGTTTGGATGCGATACCATTCCAATTTTGAAAGTACCCCCACAATACCCAAAATGGGTACGGGCTTAACTAGAAATTTATGTGCTTTAGTATGGGTTCCCTCTAAACAAGCGTCATAGGGGTTATGCCAAGGGCTGCCTCCGAAGCAATATGAGGTATTGCGAAATGACGTGATTGAGGTGAATTGTCCGGCCCAAGCCCTGTGCAGTTCCCGGGTTAACAGGTTGGTTTTCACCGGGAGGCCAAGCTCATGGGGAGAGGTGCCTGTACTAGAGTATATAAGTGAAAGGTTATGGTTGGTAGTCCGCATACGGAGTATGATAAATCAGGGCCAGTTAACCCCGACGGATTATTGCAAATATTGTGGCACAAGTGTACGACCTCTGCAGTGTAGAACTATTCGAATAGCCGTGTCCACGGTTACGGACGATTGGAAAGGCCATACTGTTCCGTCATCAGACCATTTTCAAAAAGGTGACATATGACTGGTGACTTGAAGTTGACCGGTGAATGGTGACTTTGAGTTGGACCACAGAGTGGTGGGAATGACACTAATGTTCCCACTTGAGTTAGTCTAGTGATTCAAGCATCTTTACTAAATGTTTATGAAATAAACTTGGCTTTATGCAAATAAACCTAGAGCTTAGTACCCCCTTACCACAATTAATAGTGCTTACACTAGTATTAGTTTGCGAGTACTTTAAAAGTACTCATGGCTTTGTCCCTGGCTATTCAAATGGCCAGACTATGAAGGTGAACAGCTGTACGAGGAAGATGGACAGCAGAACGTCTACGACAACTAGGACCGCTCGACGTCAACAGTTGCTGTGGAACAGATGGACCACGACCGTTACTTGCTTCCGCTATGTGTCTTGTAATAGGATCTCTAGATCCACTATGTGTATTAAGACTGGATCAGGTGATCCTTTGTTGTAAGACGATTTCGTGTTGTAATAAATGATGTGTTGTGATATCAAGCTATTATGTCTCGCAAAAACAATATTCCTGGGATTGCGATGAATGGCATAATAGGCATCTGGACTTAAAAATCCGGGTGTTGACAAGACGGGACCTGGCATATCTAGTTACTGTTTTTACAGCTACATACCTAGTTGCTTTGTATAGGAATGATAGCAAAATCAGATGTCCATAAACATGGGAAGAAATTACCTGCATAGTACCTGAGACGTGGTGGTGATCATACATTTTACAGTATCTGAAGTACGCTTTGCACAATATTGACCAGAGCAGACATAGCATCACCTCACCTTGAAAATTAATGAAAAAACATCTCTTTTCATAAAATATGCACATGGTGATGGATGCACGTGAGAAAGTAATTCTGTTGAGCATATCCCAGGCACTCCAATAACCAAATATCCAGCAATAGATTGAATGTGGCTGCAGATATGGAATTAGCTTCCTATAAAATAAATCATACAAAACTATGTACCAACAAAACGGAATTCTATGAAAAGAGAGAAGGCGGATGAACCTCTATTTCTGGTTGCGTCGCAAGCAAAGCTCTTGGATTTTAAAATCTATAAGGATATGAATTCTCAGAATAACACTTACCTTTTTTTTTTCTTACTGTTCGAATGGAGCGAGTCTATTCATTTGCTCTTCGTATGAAATCTGTACACTTAGATATATGTTTGCTTTCCTTCTGTAAGCATGGAGGGACCGAATGAGTAGTCCAACTAAGTAAAAGGCGATCTGAATCTGCACCTAATTCAACTTTTCTTTCACAACTCAGATGAAAAAAACTGTGTTCCACCACTCTATTTGTAAATAATATTCTATGATTTATTTGTGTACATGAATTGCCGAACAATGTTCTCCCATGCATATGCAATTGTGCTATCAGACGGTATCCCTCCAGAGTTTCATAACTATTCTAAGGACAAACATGTTTTTATTTATTTATGATTCACCAATTTATTGATATGTGTGCCGCAGCAACGCCGGCGGGGTATCATCTTTTCGGAACAGATACATGTAAATTAAAAAGAACCAGCACAGAAGATTGTCCTGAGCATGAGAAATTACAATTCTTTCCTCAGTTCAGGATAAGTGCTCATTGCATTTTCAGGGATAGGCGCATGTGCACTTGTTAAAACAGTAGCAATATATATATGTTCTCTTTGATCTCTAAGTAGTTTGATTCAGTCAGCTATGTGGTACTGATTTGAAGTGATTTTACTGTAAAATCCATATGCATGTGAGCAACCATATGGTATGCATCCCTCGAAAAGAAGCCAAGTTTAGGCATAAAAAAATCTGAGAAGCAGCCTACTACCCTCCATCCTCTTCTAATATTCAACATATTACATCTGGTTGTGTAAAGTTTGATTGTTCTGATAAACTTTACTTCTATTTCAAATATATGCGAAGACACTAAATTGGCCATTCATTTGAAACAGAGTAACATTGGTTATGTGCTCTTCAACATTTGTAACGTGATTTTCTCGTCTGTTGCTAGCAAATGGCGTTCCACACAAAAGAAGAGGAGGAGATCACAGTAGGCGTACCAGTTGAAGAATGCAGTGTACACTGTGGATGATGAACAGGTGTACAAATCAATCCAAAATCAATTCCAAGACCGTACGGCGTGGGGTAGCAGCGGAAATCCGGAGGCGCGACAACTTCCGTAGGCGGAGATGAACCTGGTAGATTGTTAAGTTGTAGTGAGGGATTTAGGGATTGTAGAAAAGGAAGGAGGAAGAATAATGGAGAGGGGTAGGTACCGGCGTTCGAGCAGCTGCCCGTATTGGCTGCAGCGGCGTAGCTTGGCCGGTTCGTTGTGGGGGCGGACAGCACCATCGCGGGCCTATAAGACGGCGGCGGCGGAAGAAATTTTCCGAGCAGTTTCTATTGCGTTGAAGACGGATTTATTGTGTTTAATGCTAGGAGATTGGATGAGAGCAGAGCCGTTGCGATTTGCGAGCGGTGGCGGTCGAAGAAGATGAACCGAGGCGGCCGAGGCGGGGCGGTGGCGGGGGACGAAGACGAACCCTAGGCGGCCGAGGCGGAGCGGTGGTGTATCGATGGGGACAGACGGAGTTGAGGCGAGGACGACGAAGAGAATCGGCCCGTTCATGGGCCGGTGTCGGCCCATTGTGCGTCGCCTGGCCAGCACGGGCCAGGTGGTCGCGTCGTGTGCGTGTGCGCGTTGCGACGACGAGCGTGTCGTTCGTCTGCTGCCATCGGATGTTCGGCTGGCGACTACATTGTAAACTTTTTTGTGATGACGTGGCTCATTGTGGGAGCAGCAAAATGGAGTCATCTATTAAGAAAGAGAAGATACTCCAAAACTTGTTTACATAACCAAGAATTAGATTCTGTTATAAGGCACTACAAAATAATCTAGTTTTGTATTGAGAAATGGAAAACTATATTTTACACACACAGAAGACTCAGAGGCTATGAAGAGCTCTAATCAACTGAAGATACCCGGCAAAGGAATATTTTGGAGGTTCAAGGCCAATTATATTGATCTAAGGGTGACCCATTTAAGATGGAATAAACGCTATGGTGTAGTAATTAGGTAGATTGTACGTACCGCAAGAAAACATGACAATGGCTTCCACCTTCCAAATTCACTGGGTAGAGACAATTGCTCCAAACAACAAAATTGTACCTTTTCTTCACGCATATGTATCATTCCAGAGAATAATCTATACACGCCCATTCTGGACAGCCCCACTTAGTAAAGGTAACATATGCTCAACCCTAGATGAAAAGACAAGCAAAAAGGTTGTAATGGAAATTCTGTGCCAATGTTTGATGTAAAGGTCGCTCTCTAGTGTGCAATGGAAAGAACCGAGGGTATTTATCGAAAATGTACGCCCAAAAGGCCACTACAGAACAACAATACTATTTTAAAAATACCAAATTTGAGAAATGGCAAGCATTCGGTGAATGAGAAGTTGCTATATCTTCATTGGCCTAACGCACAGATTAGCAATGCAAGACATCTTATTGGATTCGAGAAATTAATTATAACAAAAGTGTGAATATATCATGCTAAAGTTCAGATACGAACTACCATGTGTATTCTGAATAAAATATAGTACAGAGTGAATATGCAGCGCAAGATCTATGCATGTTAAAACGAAATTAAGACTGAAAAGCTAACTAAGAGATCGTACTTCTACAAAATCGCTGAAACAAATGTAAGGATAAATATTTTTTAATAATAATGTTAGATTGAAGCAATGAGAGCAAAACAAAAAAAAGCAGCAGTAATAATGAAAACATTAGTCTTACCAGTCTATGTGAACCACAGCCAAAATTAAGCATTGACCAAGTTAAAATTATCAAACTTCAAAGTGATAACTCAGTCCTCCTAATCATGTTCTACTGTGCCAATTTGTATTGGATATAAAATAGTTTTTACCTATCAGTGCCATGGAACATGTGAATACCATGTACTGCAAAGGGAAACTTCTGAGTTGAGGGAGAGAAGTTGGACATAAAATAGGATTTACCTATCAGTGCCATGGAACCACATGTGAAAACCATGTACTGCAAGCGGAAGCTTCTGAGTTGGGAAGAGTAGAGAGCTATCCTCATCAATGCTTGTTACTGCAAATAGAAGCACCGTCGTCACCCGATCATGCGCTACTGAGTTGGGAAGAGAAGTTGTTGCCAGCCGAATTCTGGACAACCAGAAAACCATCAATATTCTGCATTTATGGAGAAAATGGAATAACTACGCAAAAAATGCGCATGGTATCCAACTAAGACTCAATTAGGAGAAATGTACTAAAACTGACACTATCTTCTACTGAATTAGCACATATGTGTAACATTATATGATCTTGCAGGAAAAAAATCAGGCGCATTTGAATTTAGGTCTATTGCAACAAAATCGTTTGTAGCAATAGATGCCGAATTGTGGCAATAGTTACCTATTGCCACGAAATGGCATTCGTTGGTAGCCGTTGCAACTGAACACATGGTAATAGGCTCTTGCCACAAAAAGGCAACCGTGGCAATAAAGTGTGCTATTGCAACATCCGTGCTTTAAGTTGCCACATTTTCTCCCGTGGCAGCACTCACTTGAGGCCACAATTTGGTTTGTTGAGATTGCTTAATGCAACATGTAATGAATTGTGGCGACATATAGCTCGTGGTAATAAACATTTGTGGCAATAACCTATACCAACCACGCTCATTTCATGGTGCACACTCTTCCGTGGCAATAGTTAATCGTGGCAAGAAACTATGGCAGCAATCCTTATTTTTGTGGCATCAGTCATTTTGCTATAAACCAATACACTTGTGGCACTAACTTATGGCAACAAACACCAGTCATGGTAACATGAACTTGCAACCAATTTATGACGTACAATAAAGCTAGTGTATGCCACCATATGTAGCGATTATATCGCATTGTTAAAGATGAATACGTCCAGAAACTATACATATATGAAATAATTTAGTCGAAAATACTCAAAATACAAAAGTCAATACTTACTATGAATATCGTGAAACAATTATGATTAATACTAGACAATAACATCTATTGGAAGAAAACACAAGTTTGATTCCACCAATCGTTCTAATTTGAAAGTTACAATCTAAAGCTGTCAGACTAAGCTCCTGTCCTTTAGTGTGTGCCTTCATTTCCATCCTGCAAGGAACATAACAGAATACTTGATTAGCTCTTAAAATTATTCCGAAACATTTAGAGTATGTATTGCACCTAATCATATAATCCAATCTAGTTGTAATGGTACACATGATTAGTCTTGTAGACATGATGAACTAATGCATAGCGGCAGACTAGAAGTAGTATACATAAACGTTTAGAGTATGTACTGCCCCGAGTATGATGCATAGCTAATAAGTAGTGCAATATACCGAAATTAGTTTTACTGGTACACATGATTACTGCGTAGACATGATGAACTAGTGTTTAGTGCAGGCAAAACATGGATATGCATGGTAGATATGGAATTGGATGAAAAATTACGAATACTTAATAGATAAATTTACCATCTGTTAGAAAGTCCAAGCCATCATGTCACCGGATTGCCGTCGCGCCCAGATCATGAAAGTCCAAGATGGCAACGTTGCTGGTTGCCAAATGAATAGAAAACAATAAACCTGGTTCAGGTAGGATCTGCTCATTGTCGTAGTTCAGCTCGTCTGCGTCCTCCTCCGACTCGTCGACAAGGGCATTCCAGTTGATCCACCCGGAGTTACTACCAGCCATTGGAGATGCGGATCTGGAGACAGAGATGGTGAGTGGGGAGAAGGTGATGGCGATTCGGAAGGTAATGAGCTGAGCGAGAAGCTGATGGGATGGCAAGGGATAAAGGGAGTATTAATAGCTCCATCGTCTCCAATTTGAGAACGAAATTTTCCGGTCATTGGCACCATAGCGATTCCCTTCGGTGCTGAAAATTTTGAATGAGCCTCACCCTTTTGACACAAGCTTTTGCATCCATGCTGCGCGGGAGACATGAAAGAGGGAGCGACGTCCTCGCGGGAAACTTGCGTGGAGTTGAGTGCATACAATCGGGGAAGAATTAATGTGCGAGAAATTTGTGGGATTTGCTGGGACACGATCGGGGGTGTATCAGAATGGGATGGAGAGGATCTAGACTTTCCTAGTCTGCCTCTAACTCCACGTCGTTCCCAGAATTAATCACAGGGGAGGGGTTGCAGCACGCGGGGATGGTCACTTAATTCCGGATTGTGCTCAGCTACGATTGGAACGATGGGTAAATTTAGAAACCAATTTCACTGCATGTCCTCCTTAATTGGCGTGCCAAAAAATTTACCCTTGTTTACGGGAACGGAGGGAGTAGTCTGTAGACATGCTCTGTCTTGATGATTAGGAGTAGTAACTTTGAATGACAGATTAGGTACCTGCGTTTCAATATATTGCTTACTGGCTCCTGTTGCAGCCTTCCCCATTGTAGATCTCATAAAAAATCAATCGTACTGTAGTAAAAATATTTCATGTCTGACATGTAGGTTCCTTGTTTAGTCAATATACTAAATTATAAGATTAATAAAAAAAAGCATTTCATGTGAGGCCTATCAACATTGTTGCGATATCCTATTTTGAGGAACATTATTGTTGCGATATCACATCTATTTCGCAACAACAGAACGCCGTGGTAATATGTCAAAAATATTACCGCACACGTACGTTTTGTTGCAATACCGACTTTGTATTGCAACAAACAAAGAAAATATGTCAACAACAAAAAATGGTCGCAATATGTTTTAAGTATTACCACGAGCTGGCATTTTGTTGCACTATCTACCCTCGATTGCAACGAAAGTCTAACTTCCCGCAATAAAGTAAAATTGTGGCAATATATTACCCCCTATTACCACAAAAGGAATTATCATGGTAATATTGTGATTTATTGCAACAAAAGAGGGCCGTTGCAATAAAATTTGTTGCGATATAAAAGAATCCTTGTAGTGTGAAATAAGAAAACAATGGTGACATTTGAATGAAACTATTGTATCCAAAGTGCATATATATAGCACTATGACACAAATAAATTGTAGAGAACACTTGGTTCATAGTTATTTGTACCACAGTTTAAAATGCCTATGGCCAAGCAAGCAAAGCTTGATAATTTCTTTAGGAAAAAGAAAATTCTATAACACAGCCAGCAGCCTTGCAATTGCCGAAAGAAAAAAAAACCAAGCTAGCATCGGCCCACAAATTTCATCTCAAAATTGTTTTAAAATTCCGCATATGTCACAAAATAGAAGTACATCCGACTTGAGTGTATAAAGTTAGGATAACAATATCATGATCAGCATGTTTAGTGAAAAGGACAGATCATATGGTAATATGGTAAGAAAATAGAACACAGGTTCAGAACTGTACCTCTTTGTTATTTTCTTGTCTCTTTCTAGCATCATGGAAAGAATCTAAAAGTATATAAAACAATAATTAGTATTCATATTGCTTAACTCTTGAGTCCTGATTGAGAAACGAAAACATGTGACTGTAAAGGTCAATTTTGAACCAATATTCATCAACAAACTGAACCAGTGTGTGATCCTAACAGATAAAAAGTGCATCATCTCACCTGATTGTCACTTTGACCCTATCTCTGAATTCTTGTTAGGAGGGGGCCACGAATCAAGCAGCATGATTTACAAAAATCGATGTACCTATCAAGATAGAAAACTAATGTTTCAACTGAAGATCCTCAACAATCTGCAACATATGTCATGCCACATCTTTGAACGAATATTAAAGGAATATACATTAGTGTTCACTAAAGAATTGGTCCAACAAAAAAACAAGTCACCCATTTAGAGAACCCAATCTAAACTTTTGAAAATAGCATTTATAATATCACACTCTGCTTACTGCAATGAACTAACAACATATATACAACATTTCTAGAATTCTTATTTGGGCTCAAGCTATGTTTATATTTTGCACTATACGTCCCCAACAATTTATCCTCAACTAACCTCTCATCATATGTCCATAATTCTTTGTCCATAGCTCCACAGACTCCTATTGACTTGCACAGAAAAAAGATAATCCTCCATCTCTACTACTTAAAAAGAATGAACTTGTTCCGTATTCTGCCAAGGATCCAATACGTCAAGATTTTGGTCGTTCGCTTCGTCGTTCCGCACAGGCTTAACTGGGCCGAAGCCCAGCTATACCAGATCGTCGTGATCGTGATGGAACCTACCAGCACCCGAAACCCTCGTCCCTCGCCCCTCGCCCCTGAGCTCGTCATCCTCCCACACTCCTCCGCCGCCGCCGCACCTGGCTGCTTCGGCCTCCGGCCTCCGCCTGCCCCTGGCCAGCCAACCGTCGCCAAGTCGATCCCCGTCTCTCCCCGCATCCATCCCATGGAGCAGGGCCAGCCCGCGGCCACCCCCCTGCGCGTCTTCGGCCCATCAAGCGGAGCTCGAGCTCGCCGGATGACGCTCCCTCCGCCGCGGCCTAGGACCGGCGATGCGACTCCAGCCCCTCACTGCTGCTCCCTCCGCCGTCCTCCTCAAGCTGGAGTCCCGCCTACGTACAGCTCGTCAGTCTGAATCCAGGCGAGGTCGACCTCATCGGCCAGGTCGCGATGTACCGCGCATCCTCGTCGGCGTCTTGACCGGGATTTGTCCATGCGCGACGTCCTTGCAGCATCTCCTATGCCGCGGCCGACGCGGCCGTGTGCACAACTGTATCCCTCACGCCCAGTCTCCTCGCGGAACTGAGAGCATGTCAAGATACGGGCGTGTGCCAAGGTAGGCAGTCCCAACCTACTCCCATTTCACTAATACTGCATATTATGGTTGGAGAGTTTTCATAATTCGTGAGATAGTAAGAAAGACAATGGAGAAAATCTGCAGCATTTTTCTTCAAAAAAGTGAGAGATATACTTTTGTCTTGTGAAACTTGCACGTACAAGCTAGACTGCTAGATTGATGTCGGTAGCACTCACGCACATACAAGCTGGCTATCTTGGTATATTGTCTAGATGTATAGAACTAGCATTCAAGCACAACACCTACAAGCATCTTACTATATCGGCCACATTGATGCAGTGAATATATGGTAAATTAAGCTTCTGTAGCTCTCTGATTTTTTGTTTATACAATGCAGGTTTCATGGTTAAGAGCATGTACCTCTCCTCCACAAGCGCCCCAGTTCATCATCAGTGGTCAACAGAAGCTGACGGGGTCGTGTATCCCCCGGTAACATCATTTCTCTATTTCTCCTTCTCTTCCCAATGTTTGCTTTTCCCAGGATATCCCATTGTTTTAAATTAGTATAACTGTATAACTGGGCCAACCCTTGCGCAGTTAAGTCTGACAAAATTGATTTATACTATGATTTTGGACACACAATTTTGTCAACTGTAGAAGTGCACGAGCCCTTTGTTGTGTGACATAGCATTTTTACATTTTGATCTTGCTCAGTTTTATAGAGTTAGAGACACCAGTTTGGGAAAAGAAATGATTATTGTGGTTTATTTATTCGTACATGGAGTGTATTCGCTCAACGTTGTTTTGTTTGTTGTTTCATACCTGCAGCTTACTTCCACAATGTACTAGGAATTTTTTTGTATCAGCCGGAACTACTTAAGTTGATATCTCTACTACTTAAAAAGACTAAAGTGGTTCCAATACTTCGTCAGGCACTGCATGAGTACTGATAATGTACACTATTGTTAAGCTGCAAACGCAAGCATGTTCCCTCTAGGTATTCCAAGGTGTTAAGTGATTTTCTACATAGAGTGCTACAAAGCATGACTTGGATTGTTCTTGCAAATTGCTCTGTCAAAAGAAGCAATTTGGAATGTACTAGAATGATATATTATCCTCATATCAGGACCATAGACGCAAGCAAAAAAAAACACATTATGTCTGGCATATGATTCTCACTTCAGTTTTTCAGTTTATGAATTTCTGTAATTTTGATGATTCTTTGTTTCATGATTGCAACTATTTTCATACCAGGTTTTGGAAATGTGTTGTTGGTGTTTTAAGTCCATCGCTGCCCAGTTCATAGCATGCCTCCAGTGATCTTTAATGCTAATTTATAAAACAAGGTGTCGCAAAGGTATTGGTGATGTTCTATGTCCATTGCTGCACAGATGCAGAGCATGTCTTGGGTGATTTTCCATGATAACTTGAAGAGCAAATCAAGGATAACTTTTTGTTGCATGATGCTTTATATATATATAGTCCTAATAACACATCTGGTTATTGTACATACTGCGCCGCTCTTCTTTTTAACATAAACTGTGGCTTGCCCATATTCACTGAAACAACTCTATTTTCCACTTACCTTTCTCAAAATGTATTTCTTTCATTATGCTGCAAGAAACCTGCTACTAAGCTTCCTTCAATATCAGTGTTCCCACCATTTTAAATATGCATTGAATCAGATCAATATGGGAGAATATTAGATGATGTTAGTCTTGACATGATGCTATATCACCACTTTTTGGGTAATAGATTTACAAGTTTCCAAATTTTGTTTGTTATTTGCCAGGAAGTGGGTTCGATGGAGAGGAAGTTGGTGATGGGTTTCCTTGAATTGGTTGCTATGCGTCTCCTTCCCACAAACATGATGTTCCTTGGGTGATGTTAATTTGGTTGAAAGATTATTCAGACCGTTTACCACATGCTATTTTTCCAAATGGGTCGTTCTGGTGGCGAGACGTGTGCAGTTTGTCTAATATTTTCAGAGGAATCACTCATTGTTCAGTCAAGGCTGGAGACACAGTATTATTATGCAAATATCTCTGGACTGGAAACGATATCCTGCAGCATTAGTTATCGCATTTATTCTCCTATTCGGATCAAGAACATGTTTGTGTTGCAGAGTAGTTGGAGAATAATGACCCAGCCATGCACTTTGCCGTGGGCTCTGGAAGCTCATGAGGAACTGCATATGTTCGACGAGCATGTCAGCAATATTCAGATGGAGGTGTTGCAGCCAGATGAATGGAGTTATTCGTGGGGAGCTACGGATTTCAGAGCACAGAAATACTTAAAGTTTGTATTCAGAGATTTATGTCCTGTTCCTTTTTTTCCCTAAGATTAGGAAAACGAAATGTATGATGTAGCACAGATTTTTCCCCTGACTTCTGACTATGGATAAACTCAATACGCGAGACATGTTGTTTGGAGAAATTGGCCTATTCCCAATGTTAATTTTGTCATCTATCAGTTCCACATGGAGACAAGTGACCATCTGTTTTTCACTTGCCATTTCAGTGCAGCCTGTTAGTTGGGACATGAGCCTTGATCTCAGTAGTACAATCTCCACAGCTGCATGACTGCTGAATAAGCCACTGTTTCATGAGTGTGCTATCCTTTGTGCTTAGAATATTTGGAAACAAAGGAGCAGGAGTCATTTTGATAGTGTGGAGGCGAGTATTCAGAGTTGGTTTGCTGTGTTTTCAGTACATATTGATAAGCTAGGAGCCAGGGTTAAACATGAGCTTATAGATGAAATAAAAGCTTTTGTAAGTGCGCCCAGATATTGACATAGTTGCAAGTTGATAATATGATATACTCTATGCTATATATTGTACTTGGTGGAACTTCCCTTCAGGTGCAAGCAATTGCTAAAAGAAATAAAATCGATTTTATCGAGCAAGTACAGAGAGAGGTGACATTGAGAGGTGACATACTGGCTGTTGATGACTGAATCCAGACAGAATCCACAGTCGCTCGAGCTCATCTTTGGTCCGCTGCGACCCCAGCTTCGCCCACCTCGCTGTGTGCTCCCGTTGACAACACAGCGTGCGGCACGAATAGGCTTTAGTGGCTCCCGATGCACGGAGCTTCTTCCGCCGCGACGCCCTCTGCGGCTCTGCCCAAACATGCAGGCCGTCCCTGCTCACGCCGATTGACCTTCGGGCTTGCGAGATGGGCGGCAAGCCGAGGCGAGAGAGAACATGCTGTTCACCGCCATCCCTATCGCCTCCGCCCCCTCCTTCACCTTCCCCACGGAGGGCTTGCACTGCTCTATTACTCGACCCACTGCTTTTTCCCCGTTCCTCTCCACAATCGCTTGGGGCTTGCCTGGGGTCGACGAGGAGTAGCCGACGAGCTCCGCGGGCGCGAGTCGGCATGCCCCCACGCTACTAAAGATGGCAGTGCTGAGATTGAGAGATCCACGGCGTCATGGGCTCCTCCATGGACGGAAATCGATGGGGGCATAATAGACCTGACCGCCAATCCGCCATGCCGTGGGCGGGCTGAAATCGCAGCAGCCGGCTGCTCAACGGATTTTGGCAGGGCGGAGGGAGGATGCTGGATGCAGGATGCCGGTCACGAGGCTGTTGTCCATAGTGAGAGTTGGGCAAGTGAGGAGTGAGCAAACGGCCGTCGCAACTCGCAAGCGTGTCGTGAATCGCGATGTCGTGAATCGCGATGGAGAGTCAGGACGCTAGCGTCCATTCTCCTATTTTTCTGTATTTCTGCTAGCGCTTCACAATCATGTGTACTCCGTAGTATATTTGGATGTAGATAATAATTCGTATTTGCATCAGTTGTTGGTCTCACTACGGTTACCGCTTAGGCTATTCATTTTCCCAGCATCATTTTTGTTAATATTGTTTGAACCATCTAAGCAATTCAAGACACAAAAGTCACATGACTTAACATTGTTACATCATTTCATTCGTGAAGCTAGCTACCATATTTCTGGAATGCATAAAGGTCCCCACATTGTACATGCAGCCTACAGTTTCATCCCTCTCCTCTTTTTTTCTCTCGGTTACATAAAATTTTCTCCGTAATGTATCTTAGAACATGACAATTGCTGCCATATGGCTTAATTATTTGGATTGGTTGGCATTTGTGCTATGATCTTTCATACTAAAAAGAATTAATACTATGTATTTTTATATTTTCAGAAAATGTTTTCTAACTAAAGTTGAAATTATACGTGAACATTCAAGCAGAGAGGTAACATTTACAACGTACACTTAAATATAAGTACTCACTGCGCAAAATGCGACGGGCGCGGTCTTCGATGTAGTTTTGTTACCAACATTTATGTGTGTGGTTTGGAAACCTTTATTAAGAAATTAGTACTACCTCTGTCCATAAAATGATATCCACAATTTGACTAAATTTAGATATATCTAGACACTTTTTAGTGTATACATACATCCAAATTTTTGGTAAATGTTCAACATCCTTTTATAGACGGAGGGAGTAATATATTGAGCAGTAGAATTTTTTGGACCGTTAAGGTAAAACCAGAACTATCGCACTCACTCATATACGTGTTTGTATGCCGCGTAGGCAGTAAATATTAGTACCATGTTGCGAAGACATTGAGTCATTGTAACAACAATACTACTGCACCTACGTCTCCTGCATATGACCAGGTTTAGTATTATATGAACATCATTTTAAACAATTGTACTTGATGTCATCAATGGAGACCACTCTCTACATGCGCAAGCTTTGGCACTCCTTACAACAAAAATTGCACATCTTCTTCAGTTTTCAAAACAACTGCTCTTCTTCTTTAGATTCGGGCACGCCACAAGCCAACAACATACCTTGCCAAAGCTGCTATGGAGATGTAAAACCACCAAATCTGAATCCGGCTATGAATGAGAAGAAATTAGTTCATATTTGAAAGCATAAGCATGAAATCGAGTAGAGTTACACCACACAGCCTACCATTACACTTGCTGATAAACTCGGGTCCTACCTTTATTTGTGGGTCTGATGATATTTTATAACCTCTAGGAGCATGGTTTGGTGCTTCATGCTGGGGCTGTAGTAGTTATTCGACCACTAGATATTCTGAATTCATGCTCAGTGTCCCTATTTTCTTCCTCTTGTGAGGGAAGTCTACTGGACTGTTTAATTTCATGCTGAACTTCTCCTGCCTCCTAATGAAACGAAAGAAACACACGCGGAAAATATATGCATGCAAGGAGTATTTACATAATTTGTAATTTCATTTAAATACTTTACTGAATATATGTTTTTGATAGATTATTGTTGGTGCAGGACAATGGGAGCAATCTCTACAGATAT
This sequence comes from Lolium multiflorum, assembly GCA_030979885.1. Classification (NCBI taxonomy): domain Eukaryota; kingdom Viridiplantae; phylum Streptophyta; class Magnoliopsida; order Poales; family Poaceae; genus Lolium; species Lolium multiflorum. Next base: position 171,243,788 of record CM061753.1, on the reverse strand, counting down.
GTGTTGATATTTCACAATGGCATTTCCCTGGAAGAACATTTTTGAACATGCAGTTTTAATTATGATGATGCTGACACTTGATTAGTAGACTGCGTGAAAGGTTCTCTAGCAAGATCAGGACATAAGGACAGTTCAATATTTCAGGTTTGTAATAACATTTGGTAGCTACTATTTTAGGTTTACAATAACATTTGGCATTGTTTTTCCAACTAATGTTAGAGCATCTATATAGAGATCTAAGTGATCTTTAGGAGGAAATACAACGAGCTCACCTTGTAGTTCCAACATCTAAACTTCAGTTGGTTATGGAACAACATTGGCTTACCTCCTGATTTTAGCTACAAGATTCAACAAGGATGCTTGATGTGCATGAGAATCATTTTCTACCCTCACAGGAGGACTTTTCCATACTGATCATCCAGATGTGCAATGTATGACCTAAAGCTGATGTTGCACACAGTCTTAGTCTGACACCATGTGATATACCGCGGGTTTGACAGTAACAATATTCGTGGTGAACTGGTTTCAAGTTGCACAAGTTACTTCTATTACATTTCTTGTTATCTTGTTGCTTGTGATGCATGTCATTTCTGAAATATGAACACATGTTTCTGTCCCCGTCTTTTGTTTTTGATATGCAACCTGCTATGCTATACCGGTCCTAGCATGACTGTTTTTTTACCAATTTACCTTAGGGAAAATGACTGGTTTTGTTGTTGTTCACTCCGTGATATGGAGAAGTAAAGCCGATAAGACTTCTGACCAGCTTCCTACCTTGAAATTTACTTCCAGCTTGACTATAACACAATAAATATTGTTGTTGCATGTGTTGCTCTTAATACTTTTCTGTAACATGTGGTAATGTATCAAAATACTGGGACATCACTACTTGCAAGAAAGGAATTGTATGGCAGAAAAATTAGTTCACTAGGTTGCTGCAGTTCGATATTCCACTATTCTAAAGTTAATCATTCCCATAGAAAATTAGAAATACTTTTGTACACCCACGCATGGGTGTGGGTGTTTCCGTTACCATGTCGTAAAAAAATGGTATTATGCCTTGTAGCTCAGAACTCGATACTGATGATTGAAGTGTAGGAAAGTCCTAATAAAACATGTTTGAGATTCATTATAATATTTCTATCCCGTAGCAACGCACGGGCATTTGTACTAGTTATATGAAAAAGGTAGATATGAAAAAAAAAACATTGATTAAAACTCATATACATAAACATGTGACTGTGCAAACAATGTAAAAAGAGAAAAGAATAACTCTGATCTAACAATATTTTTTGTTGTAGATGGATCCAACAAACCCGAATGATTCAGGAAAAACACAACAGGGGAATGGAACAACTGCTGCAGAAAGTATATTTGGATCGATGACAAGGAAGACACCAATGCAGTGCCGAAGGATGGTAGATAAATTTGCACAGGTAATGAAACCTTCAAACTATGGAGATGGGATTTGTTCATATCCTCACAAAAAACTGATACAAGTCTTCGTCACACATTACAGTCATTTCTTCAGAGAAGGAAAGAGAAAGCAGAGCTCAAAAGTTTGGCAGAGCTACAAGCAGTTGAAGCAAGTTTGTACACGCATAAGCAAAACTCCGAACCAGAAGGACATATGTCATCCAACATCACAAGGGAGAACACACAAAAATGCAAGGACTTCGGTTTAAATGAGGTAACATATGAATGCTTCATGGAACATAATTTAGAAAAAAAGTAAACATTGAGTTTGTTCGGGAGAATCTAACAGACACTACAGCTGATAGCCCAAAAACCATGATGCATCTATGTGAACCAGGTGCTCAAATTCGAGGACGAAGACAACGAAGGATATGCTGATAGCAACATCCCAGAAATGCATGCAGATGGTGCATCTTTTGCTGGTGAGAATGCCTGTCCAGCTGACAATGCTGATTATTCGAATGGTAATGAGCATGGGAACAGAGAAGAAGATAAATATGAAGAAATTATTGAGTCTGTCATGAATCCAGAGGAACAGACTGCTGAACAAATTGAAATGGACAGAATGTTTGCGAACAAGAAGTATCCAACAATGCAAGAAATATCAGAGGCATCTACTCCAACAGTTGGGATGGAATTCGATTCAAAAGAGGATGCATTCTTCTTCTTTGCAGTGTACGCAAGAAGGGTTGGATTTGTAATTAAAAAGGACACCTCCTATGAGTCTAAGAAAACCAATGAAATATCAAGGCAGACATTCGCATGCAACAGGTGCCGTCACGATACATACGTTGATAGTGCACTCAGACAAAGACGGACTTCTAGGATTGTGCAGACAAAATGCCAAGTCAGAATGTTTGTGAAGGAATACATAGGAAAGTGGTCAATAACTAACATAAGACTTGAACATAACCACAATCTAGCTCCGTCAGAGTGGATCGTAAGGTTCATGAAGTGTCACAGGTCAATGTCTGCCTCAGACAAGACTCTAATCCACATCCTACAGGAGACAAGAGTTCCACCAAGGAACATAATGAAAATATGCAGGAAAACAAGGGGGAGCTTCAGGGCGGTTCCGTTTGATATAAAAAAACCTAGAAAACGAGCTAGCAAAAGAAAGAAAATCAAGAGCAGGGACATTGAAGACCTACTGGTACTATTCAAGGAAGCACGTGAAAATATGCCTGGTTTCAAACATTCAAGGGAAAATCTAAGGAAAAGCGCCGCATTGACCACCCTCCCGTGCGGCGGCTTCGCGATTAGAAAAATCACATCGCTCCCTTATAGGAACGGAAGCACACCCACGTCGCACTTATCCCTTCCCCACCTTGAACTTTCCTGGCCACACACGCACACACCACCTAATCCCTGACCACGCATGGCGAGAGCAGCACGCAAGGCAACCGCCGAGCGCCACTGCAGGGAGGCGGTCGACGAGTGCTGCCGCGGGGAGGCTGCTGCCAATCGCCGCCGAGCGCCGCCGCGGGGAGGCAGTCGACGAGTGCCGCCGCGGGGAGGCTGCTGCCAATCGCCGCCGCGGGGAGACGGTCGATGAGTGCCGCCGCGGGGAGGCTGCTGCCAAGCGCCGCCCGGGGAGGCGACCGACGAGCACCGCCGCGGGGAGCCGGCCGCGCGAGAACTGCCATGGCGAGAATGCTTCCGGGAGACTCGAGAGAGGAGGCGGCTGCCGCCGCTTCAATGGAGGTGGAGGAACACCTGTGCGGCTGCACCGCGCGTGTGAGCTCTGCGACGAGAGCACATGGATACACTCCTGCAAGGAGGATGCCCACTGGCATCTCTGGTCTCTCCCTCTCCATGGTCTTGTGTGCCTTGTCATCGCAGCTGGGGCACCATCGTGAAGCCGACAATGCAGAGGAGGTGGGGAAGGACCGAAGGAGTGGTGATTAACCAGGTGAAGACAAGGGAGCGGTGGCTGGCGTAATTGCCAGATTAATTTAGTCCTAATTACCGTATTAATTACTACTAATTGACAGATTAATTATTAGTAATTTCCGGATTGATTATTGGTAGTTGCCAGATTAGTCAGATCATAGTTGACAGATTAATCCTGACTAGATGCCCGATTAACTAGAGCCTATGTTTTTCACTCGTGACTTCAGCGTTGGTATAATTTATCTAATTAACCTGGCAATCGAGTAATTTTTATCTGGTAGTTTTTCTAGTTAATTTAGCAAATTATTTTTTACCGGTAATGAACTGGGGGGTGATTAGGAAAAAAAGAAGTGGAAGCTAGCAGCAGCTTTGCATGTGCGCTTGCTAATTAAGTGCCATATAGGTGGGGCCAACAGAATCCGCCGCACGGATAAGCAATTGTGCGGCGCCGCCGCGTAGTGCACTCCAACATTCAATTGATGTTGACAGCGATAATAGAGTGAAAAGCTTGTTTTGGACAGACCAAATAGGGAGGGCAAACTACTCAAAGTTTGGTCAATTTGTATCATTTGATACAACATTTTCAACCAACCAGTATGGGATGCCATTTGCCCCAATAATAGGGGTTGATAACTATGGCAAAACAGTCGTGTTTGGAGTAGGATTGCTGGAGGATGAGAGAGCAGACACTTTCAAGTGGCTGTTCGAGGAATTCCTGTCTGCCATGGACAACAAGCACCCAGAGACTATAATAACAGACCAAGACGTCGCAATGAGGATTGGAATATCTAAAGCATTACCTTACACAGTCCACCGTTTCTGCAACTTTCACATCAGCAAGAACCTGGACGACAAGTTGTCCCTATTCTTCGCAGTAAGAGGGACTCTAAAGGAAGAACTAAGGGCAGTTATAAGGAATTCATTTACTCCGGAGGAGTTTGAAACTGAATGGCATGATCTGCTACAGCGTCATAATGCTTTGGGAGAGCCACATCTGGACAGGATATATGATATCAGAGCTCAGTGGGTCCCAACATATTTCAAAGAGAGCTTCTTCCCATTCACTTCATCGACAGGAAGAAGTGAGAGCACAAACTCCTTATTCAAACACTACGTAAAAAGGAAAGACTCAATTGAAACATTCTTCAAGGAATATATGATAATACAAGAAAAGAAACAGTCCGACCTAGATCGCCTAAGAGAGAAAAATGAGTTCAAGGAGTCTGTAAACTGGGGATTCAACCCTCTTGAAAGAGAAGCTATGAAAATCTACACATACCCAATATACGGCAAGTTTGCTGAAGAGCTAATGAAGGGTACTTCTTACAATGTTGAAGTTGTGGAAGAGATGAGATTGTACAGAGTTATTAGGTTGACTAACTATAGGAATGCAGAGTTCCCAGATCAACATATATGGTTAGTATTTCCCCTGATGAGGATGTATACAAATGCTCGTGCTCAAAGATGGCTCGTGATGGAATACAATGCTGCCATGTCATGAGGGTAGCTACTCATATTGGTTTGACTGAGCTTCCTGTCAGTTTCATCAACCCTAGATGGACTACTGTAGCTGGGATAGAGGTAGCAAGATTGACGAAGAGAAGAAGCAATACAGCATCACAGAATACACACTTGGCTGTTAGACAAGCAATTGAAATGAGTAAAATATCACACATACTCTCTACTGTCTATACAGATGATAGGTCATACGACTTGTTTGCTGAAGGAGTTGCTGAACTGAAGAAAGTTATATGCAAAGATGCAATAGAACGCCTCCAGACGAAAGAAAAGGTCACACGTAAGAGAAAAAGGTTGATGACCCAGTTCAACAAGATACTGACAATATGCGTCATGAAGACAGAGAAGACAACAATCATGGACACAACAATGAACAGATACACCCTGAAGAAAAAAATTCAGGCGAGGAAGAAACAAATCAAGATGAGCATCGCCCTTACAAGGATCCACCCCAGTCAGGAAACCCAGGATTCAACTTAGGTGAAATACCTATGAATTTCCATGAGAAATCTGCTGCAAAACTAAAGAAAAAGGCTGCACCAAGATTGTGTGGACTTTGCAGGTTGCCTGGACACAAAAGACCAAAATGCCCACACAGAGACAAGGTACTGTACTAACTTACAAAAACTATACAAAACAAGTACAAAAAAACCCTACAAAAAAGTAATTACCATTTACTAAATTTATTCCATGTACAAAAATACACAGGTTGGCAAGTACGTACCAGGATGAATTGCAAAAAAAGAAGGGAACCCATGACAAAGCAAAAATGATGAGGGAAAAGCAGATGGAACTGTGCCGGATTCACAAAGACAACAAAAAAAAGAGATGCTTGGCTACAAAAAATAAAGACAAATACATGATCAAAAGCAATGAAGAAAGGAGTACAGTCATTTGTGTAATGGTCATGCTATGTATGTCGTATAAACTTGTAAGAAGCTTTTTGGAGAATTATTTTGTCGTTTCATAAATTATCAACAGAATCCTTGATAATTATCAACCCAGTCGTATGTCAAAAAAGTGTATTTATCAACCCCATGACCAATTATGTATCAAACCCATGACCAGTTATGTATCAACCACCCGACCAGTTATTTATCAGATGTAACCAGTCGCCTATCAAAGCTGTAAAAAACGTGAACTTATCAACACCCTCCCAAAAAAAAACACCCTCCCCCAAAAACACCCCTTATCAGGTCGAATTCTTTAAAGTTATCAACCGCTCTTCCAAGTGTTTATCAGCCTCTGTGCACATTGTTTATCAGCATTTTCATAATTTCACTAACAAACAACTCTGATGAATTATGAACAGCGAAAAAACACTAAATTCAGTTAGAAAAAAGTATAGACAAAATTACATTTTAGCTCACAAAAATACCAACCTCCCCCCTCACCAACCCCTAGATCATATATTTACCAACGATTAATGTTCCAAATTACCAAGTCAAATATAAAAAATGCTAATTAATTTTACTGCAATAAAAGAAGTAGCTTATTTATGTTGTAATTAGTAGTTTATTTGAGTTGCATCTGGTAGTTCATACCTCACAGAGGGTTGCTTTCCAACAGGTACCTCCAGTTCTGCAACTTGTTGAGAGGATGGTTTAACCAATTCCATACTAAGACCTTCCTGAGTTCTGGTATCTGATCATAAGTGATAGCGGGATTAAGCATAAAATAACCACAATCAATGCTTTAAAAAAAAGATACAAAAAAGATTTGTGAGCTGTCATATACATACAAGTGAACAAGCATAAGGTAGATAAAAGGAAAACATACTTGTTATTTTGCTTAGGAGCATCAATGAAAACCAACTCATAGTCATCAATCTGTTTTGACGAACTGGAGTAATTTATCCGATACATACACTTGATAGAATCAACTAGATCGCTAGAATGAGTAATGAGCGATTCGTCATCAGGACCATGCACAGAATCAAGAACTTCAAACCTTTTTTTCTCAAAATTCAAGAATAGTGAGTACCAATGACCACGGGGCTTCTTTGCTGTTCCAAGATCCTGAAGCACATCAAAAGACAACTGAAAAAACAAAAAGGAAGATGAAAGAAAGGAATAAGAATTAGAAAAAATATTTTAAAAAGAAGAAAAATAATGTTCACAAGTAGAACAATTGAAAATCATCAACAAAAAGTTTACCAGATTTTGGTGACTAAGTTCATACTTCTCATCCATCCTGAAATGTTTCTTCGGTATTCTTGAATCAAATCTTCTTTCAAACAAATAAACAGTTACTATCCAAGGGAAAATGATCTTCTTCTTCGGACAGTCAACCTGAAGAACAGCAATTCCAATTTCGGCAACCGTTGTTGACAGTTGTCCAGAAGGCATAACACTACTAGCCAAGCCACCAGTAGAAACCCACATAGGATCAATCATCAAGAACCTCGATCTGCAAAAAAAGAATGGATTAACAAACTAAGTTGCTAAAAAGTAATAAATTATCTGAAAAACATCATTGCGTATACATGAAAAAAATGATAACAAGTAGGAAAACCATTTGCCAAAAAATCAAAACAAAAATGATACAAAATGACATACTCTTTTATTTTAGAGTGTTGAGACTCGCTGTTGTGCTTTATAACTTGCTAGTACAATAATTCTTGCTCATCAGTGCTAGTAACTCGGTTGTATGGAGGAAGCATGAATTTCGAAGGAAGAACATCCCTTTCCATGCGTAACTTGGTCCTTTGAGTTCTACTGGCAACAGATAAATTCTGAACAGCTACTCGCAAAGCTGGAGTTATGTAAAGAACCTCCAAATCATCTGAGAAATCAAAAATCAAAACAAAAAGGGCTAAAAACAATTACAAAAGTAAAGAAACAAAAGAAATCATCTGAGTAGGACATACCAGCTTCATTGTTCCTGATTTCGGTGGCGATTACAGGATGCACTCCATCTACAGAGCCATCATAACAATATTCTTGAACGTCAGTTGCACCTCCGTCTTCATCGACACAAAAACATCGCCGCACATGTATTCAAATAAAAAGAAAAATGAAGGAAAAAAAGAAAAAGAGAAAGGTCCAAAAACCAAAGAGAGAGGAAATCAGAAAAGGGAACACAAAATACATACAAAAATGAATTTAGACAAATAAAAAACAAACAAAAACATATGCAATCACACCACAAAAAAGAAGTCGCTCACAGAGCCAAATTATTCAAACAAGTAATCATCCATTACATTAAAAAGGGATAAATTAAATAGCGTTCATACAGGATATTGTTCCCCCGTAAAATAAAATAGAAATTAATACATGGAAAAGCTCAACAACACCATTGACATAGGCATCCCCAATGGGCCTGCCAAAGGTGGTACCCGGGGTTTATTCAAGGCCCAAGACTCGAAGAATACGAAGACTTGGAAACCCATTTAGTGTTAAGGAAAGATAGTTTGTATTAGGAAAGATAGAAACTTGTAATCTTACGAGCTGGGTACGAAACCCTCTCGAACACTGTAACTTGTGTATTACGATATCCTCGGCTCCGCCTCCTATATAAGGGGAGTCGAGGAACGAAAGGATCGAATCTCTGTCAACATAACCCTAGTTTTCATAATCGTCGAGTACTTTTCGCCTGAACCTTCGAGATCTACTTGCCCTCTACTTCTAGCAAAACCCTAGTCTACAATGTAGGCATTGACAAGTTAATCCTTTGTCAATTGGCGCCGTCTGTGGGGATTAGAGGTTGCAAGGAGCTGATCTCGATGGCACGTTCAAGATCGTCGACTTCGTCGGTGGCAAGCAACGGGATCGAGGTAACAAGGGAAAAACTGATCTAGTCAATTTTATTCCTCACCCGCCCTCCCGTATGGATGCATGTGCCTATCTGGAGGAGCCCATCATCATGACGTTCGGAGAATTCCGATTTGGCGTCAACAAGGAAGGATCCTACCCTCGAAGTTCCGATCTCGTCGGAATTTTCAGCGGTCGATTCTAACACGTCGTGACGAGGAGTTTTCGTCGCCACGCTTCGTCGACACAAGGCAAGCGGAAAGCTCGCCAAGATCTTCAGCAACACATCCTTCGAGTCGTCTGCGGACTCCTTTATAAGCAGCGACTCCGACAGCGTCGACGCTTCAACTTCATCGACAAATCTGCCATCGGAAAGGTCTTCACCACTCTATATGATGGTGTCACCAATCCTAACAAAAATCAATGCGCAAAATATCATCAGATTTATGCGATAGAAGGGGCAGGCCGATCAGAGCCAGAAACGTCGAGGCTTTCGACGATTTGGGAAATCCATACATCGATCCCGCTGATCTCAGACATGGCCTAGGCACTAAATACGTCGGGTCTTCACCTCGAGAAAGAGTACAGCTCCCGCAAGAAGCGTGGGATAGGGCTGCGAAAGCCATGGATGGTTCAGAACCTATGACCACCACTGTACAAGAACTTCAAGCATATCAATATAGACTTGCTCGGGTGAGCAGAGAGTTGGAAAACAGACAGCATCCCGAATAGGAGAAAAAAGACTTGCATCAGCGACGCGAGCGAGTTAAGTCGCCTTTCGGGAACTTCGGAGATAGTCACAGAGAAGCTCGGAGGAGAGCAATGTCTCGGCTACAAAACATACCCGAAGCAGAAAGAGGAAACATAATCCAAAATCTCGACATGTCCTTTATGTCGATTGATGAAAGGGGAAATATCATCCCAAAAACGCCAGAAGCAGGTTACATGGCAACACAAGCTTACATCCTGGCGTCTAGACCACCTCCTGGGGACCCGAGAGAACCATTGTTCAATATGGCGATGGCTGGAGTAGGAGTAATGGGAATAGCGTTTGCAACAACGCCTCCCGAAGAAAACCCTAGGCAAAATAGTCCACGACCCAACACAGCAGTTCAAGACCCCCAAGAACAAGTGGAGCAAGAGACACAGCAGTCCAAATAAGGGTGGACAGAGCGCGACAAGAAAGAAGGGAGCGTCAGCACTCACCAGAACTTGCCGACGAAGATATGTGTGGGCTCCCGTGTTTACGAGAAGAGTTCGAAAGACTCGAGTCCCAAAAGGGTTCAAGCTACCCGAAAATTTCAAGAAATTCGACGGCATGCAAGATCCCGAGGATTGGCTCGTGGATTATCTCGAGATGGTAAAGCTGGTAGGAGGAACCAGAGCAACAGCTATGCAAAGTATCCAAGTTCACCAGCGGTGCCGCGAGATCTTGGATAAAGAAACTCCCCCAAATTCCATCGACAGCTGGGATAACTTTGAGGACATCTTCGTGAAAAACTTCCGATCCACCTGCAAGAAACCTGCGTCGTTGGAAGAGTTGAGGGCGTGTCGACAAAAACACGACGAGTCGATGAGGAAATATATACAGCGGTGGAACATCATAAAGAACTCGGCAGAAGATATATATCGACGAGAGGGCAATAGATGCGTTCGTGGCAGGAATTCGCCGAGGAGATTTTGTCGAGGACTTAGGGAGAACTAACCCTAAGACCATATCAGCACTCATGGAGATAGCCAATAAATGGGCAGATGGAGAAGACGCAATATACAACAAGCGACACAGGTCGCCAGAGGAGGATCGTGGTCGAAATTATCAAAATAGAAGGCGATTTTCTCGCAGTTCTACAACAACGATGCTCCCGGCCATATATCGGCTGGTTTTCGAGGAAATCCTGGAGGAAACAGTCGAGATGACTATCAAAGGAGTAACGAGCATCAAGGCGACAATAGAGGTGATTCTCGCGGCAACAGACAAAACAATGGACCAATGTTCCAAAGACCGTATGTGTCCCCCGAAGAAATGATGAACGGTCCGTGCCAGATGCATTTTTATCTTGACAACAATGGAAAGAGGCAGTCAGGGCATCTCCAGAAAGATTGCCGAAACTTTCAGGCAATGTTGCGAGCCGCAGGAATCGCAAATGCCCAAGCCACGAATAGAAACCCCCAGGGGCCAAGGAGCGAAATCCACCTTCCACCTCCTCCCGCAATTACGGAGGAAAATCGGCACCAGCTTAGAATAGCGGCAGCACCACGTCCACCTCCATACGTTGACCCCAACTCTAACGGTGTGGTCTCGATGATTCAGAAAGCTAGGCCATCAAACAGGGCAGAAGGTAATCTCGCGACAAGTGTTCATGGCAGAGAAGATGCCTCCACCAACAGTCGAGTACTTAAATTGGTCGGGGCAAGACATCGGCTTCACAATCGCAGACCATCCGCAACAAGTTCCTCGACCAGGACAATCAACACTCATCTTACCCGCAGTAATCACTGGTTTTGACGTGTTGAGAGTTTTCATAGATGGCGGCAGCAGCTTAAACCTCATGTATGCAGATACATTGAGGAAGATGAACATATCCCTGGCAAACTTGAAACCAACTGACACACGTTTCCACGGGATCACACCAGAGAAGCCAAGTTACCCGTTGGGCAAAATCAACCTCGACGTTCAGTTTGGAACCCGAGAAAACTACAGGATAGAGAATTTGGAATTCGAAGTTGTGGATTTCCCATCGCAATATCATGCTTTGTTGGGACGACCAGCGTATGCCAGGTTCATGGCAGTGCCGCATTATACATATCTGTTGTGGAGGTTGCCTGGACCCAAGGGACCTATCACAATCAAAGGAAGTTTCGCGTTATCGATAAATGCGACAAGGATTTTCATCGACTATCAGAAACTTTCGGGATGCAAGCAGAATATGCGGCGCCAAGGTTCACGATTATGATGTGCTGCCAGAGGTAGGGAGATCTTCCAAGGAGCCAACTTTCAACACAACCAAGGATTCAAAAGAGGTACAGATCCACCCGACAGATCCAAAGAAAACGGCATCCATTGCCGCAAACATGGATGTCGCATAGGAAAGCGCGCTCGTCGAGTTCCTCCGTGAGCACTGGAAAATCTTCGCATGGTGTCCAGCTGACATGCCAGGAGTACCCAGGGAACTTGCCGAGCACCACCTCAATTTGGATCCTCTCGCAAGACCAGTAAAGCAACCTTTGCGGCGTTTTCGGAGCCTAGCCGCAAAGCCATGTTATCTGAAATAGATCGACTCAAAGATGCTGGTTTCATCAGGGAAATATCTACCGAAGCCACGTGGGTAGCTAACCCAGTGATGGTGAAAAAACACACAATAGTCCTTCGCATGTGCGTCGACTTTACGTGTCTCAATAAACATTGTCCCAAGGATCACTTTCCCCTCCCAAGGATCGATCAAATCATCGACTCCACGGCAGGATGCGAACGTCTTTCCTTTTTGGACGCATACTCTGGTTATAACCAGATCAGGTTAAAAGAAGAAGATGAAGCCAAGACAGCGTTCATCACACCTTACGGCGTGTTTTGCTACAAAACAATGCCTTTTGGTTTGAAAAACGCGGGAGCGTATCAGCGGATGATGCAGAAGTGCCTAGCAACACAGATTGGTAAAAGTGTACAAGTCTACATCGATGATGTCGTAATAACATCAAAGAAGGGGTCAACTCGATCGAAGATTTGAAGGAAACCTTCGACAACCTCGACAAGTTCTGTCTCAAGCTGAACCCGACAAAGTGCTCTTTTGGAGTTCCCGCAGGAGAACTCCTCGGGTTCTTAGTATCAGCAAGAGGGATTGAAGCCAACCCTGAAAAAATCCAGGCCATAGTGACTATGCGAAAGCCAACAAAGTTGAAAGAAATACAGTTAACGGGGCGAGTCGCAGCTTTAAGCAGATTCGTCGCCAGGCTAGGAGAAAAGGCGCTACCGTTCTATGCATTGATCAAACAGGGGGAAAATTTTCAATGGAACGAAGAAGCAGATAGAGCCTTCGAGAACCTCAAGCGGGCAATTTCGACACCACCGATATTGGTGGCGCCAAAGAGAAAGAACCTCTCCTCTTGTACATTGCAGCCACACCTCAGGTGGTCAGCACGGCCCTAGTAGTCGAGAGAGAAGAAGAAGGCAAGCTTCATGGAGTTCAGAGGCCAGTATATTTCATCAGCGAAGTACTATCGCCTTCAAAACAGCGGTACCCGCAATATCAGAAGCTGGCATATGGAGTATTCACGACAGCAAGAAAATTGCGACACTATTTTTCGGCGCACCCGATAATAGTGGTCAACGAGGCTCCCTTGTCAAATATACTAAACAACCCAGAAGCTACGGGTCGTGTCTCCCTTTGGGGAATAGAACTTTCTCCTCGGGACATCACGTATGAAAAAGAAAAGCAATAAAATCACAGGTTTTACCAGATTTCATTGCAGAGTGGATGGAGCTACAAAACACGGGACCCCCAGATTTATCGAGAACTTGGACCATGAATTTCGACGGGTCCAAAAGACTGGAAGGTGCTGGAGCAGGCGTGATATTGGTCTCACCTGAAGGCGACAAGTTGAAGTACGTTTTGCGGATGACGTTCCCAAACGCGTCTAACAATGAAGCAGAATATGAAGCTCTCATACACGGGATGAAGATGGCAAAAGCTTGCGGTGCAACCCGACTGAAAATTTTCGGCGACTCACAATTGGTGGCACAGCAAGTCATGAACCAATGTGATGCAGTCAACGAAAGTATGATAGCATACAAAGAGGTGTACAATGAGCTGGAGAAATTATTTGATGGTTGCGAGGTAAACCACATCACCAGGATGAGTAACGATGAAGCCGACGTTCTTGCAAACATCGGGTCACAATGTCTCGCGATTCCTCCAGGCGTGTTTTGGGAAGAGATATGCGAGAGATCAACAAAGCCAGCAAAAACAAAGAAGGAGAAGAAAGAGAAACCCTCGAGTATCGCCAAAGACACATCAGAAGAAGAAGAAGAGCAAGAGCTAGTCATGATGGTGCAAGTCCCATGGATGCAGGCTTACATATCATATATCCTAAGGAAAACGATACCCGACTATCCAGTTGAAGCAAGGCGAATAATCAGGAGATCAAAAGCTTTCACTGTGGTAAAAGGGGAGTTGTACAAACGAAGTATTTCGGGCGTACTACAGAGATGCGTTACACCCGAAGAAGGAAGAATTATCTGAAAGATGTGCACGAAGGAATATGCGGGCACCACGCGAGCAGCCGGGCTATCGCGGCTAAGGCTTTCAGAGCAGGATTTTATTGGTTAACGGCAATCGAGGACGCGAAGGACATAGTGAGAACTTGCGACGCGTGTCAAAGATTTGCCGCCAAACCTCACTCTCCTGCAGCAGAACTCATGCCAATCCCACTATCTTGGCCCTTTGCTCAATGGGGTCTTGATATGGTGGGAAAACTACACAAAGCTTCGCCAGGAGGTTATGAGTATATGCTTGTTGCTGTCGACAAATTTACAAAATGGATCGAAGCAAAGCCGATAAATTCACCGGACGGTGCGTCGGCGATTAAGTTCGTGAAAAGCATCGTCTTCATATTTGGAGTCCCTCATAGCATCGTCACAGACAACGGCAGCAACTTTACGTCCAAGGAGTTCAAAGCATACTGCGCAGAAGTGGGCATTAAGTTGAGTTTTGCGTCTGTCGCACATCCACAGACCAATGGACAAGTCGAGAAAGCCAATGGCATTATCTGCAATGGCATCAAGAAACGCCTGCTAGGACCACTGGAAAAAGCTCGGCATACTTGGCCGGAGGAGCTGCCAAGTGTGTTGTGGAGTATCCGAACAACACCAAATACGGCGACACAGGAAACGCCGTTTTCTGGTCCATGGAGCCGAAGCAGTCCTGCCGATAGAAATCGAGCATGATTCCCCAAGAGTTACAGAATATAATGAAGAAATCTCGAGAAAAGCCTTGGAGGACGACGTCGATGCACTTGACGAAGCTCGAGACGAAGTTCTGTCGCGAGTCGCTAAATATCAACAGGACCTGAAGAATTACCACAGTCGAAGATTGCGGCCAAGATCTTTTCAAGTTGGTGATTTAGTTTTGCGACTCAATCAAAAAAGTCATGAAAAACTCGAGTCACCATGGCTTGGACCCTACATCGTCACAGAAGTAATCGAAGGAGGAGCATACAGGATCAAGGACAAGAAGACGGGGAACGTTGAGCCAAATCCTTGGAACGTGGCGCAGCTCAGGCGTTTTTACGCCTAGATAGAGAAATATAGTCTCCTCTGTAAACATACAATGTACTGAAACGCCCGCGAGTTTTCAAACGCACTCTTTTCCTTTTTCGGGGCACCGAGTGGGGCCGGGAAAGGTTTTTAATGAGGCGGGCTCGCGGTGCTGCAATATAATAAAAATAGTAAAGATATACTTCTTATTCGTCGACACACTCGGGGGCTCTACACCTTCAAATATCAAAACAGGCAAACTCGATTTCTGAAAAATATTTCGCCTTGGTACAATAGTACCTCGCCAAATACATAAATCAGAGCTGGTAATGATTAAATATAGTACACACATCAGAAAATCTCATCACTTTGGTCCAAAAACCAGACAAACAAAAATATAGAGCTTCGACACCAAGATCCTGCAGTCCATCAAGGTGTTTTATTACAGCACAAGAAGAAATATTGGGAAGAGAAAAATAGTATAAACTCTAGCCAAAAGGCTCGGGGGCTCTAACAATATAGAGCATTCTGTGATATACAACAAATGTTTTCGACAAAGTTTTACAAATCAGTCAGAACCTAAAATAGTATCTATTGACAAGCCTCTGGTTGTTTTATGCTCAGCATAAGATCCCTTGACGAAGAATTCTGAATCCATCCGAAGAAGCTCATCTATCATCGACTCGGCCACAGGAGTCACCATCTCATTGATTGCATCAATATTATTCTTCCGCCGCGTTTTCTTCGCCATGCAATCAACGACAATCTTCGACAGGTCTAACTTTGGATGGCAAATATGTATCATAATCATGGCAAATCTTGCTCAGCGGTCAGCTGAGCTCGCACAAAATTATGAATACGAGGAGCATCTCTGAAGGCCTCTAGTAAATTGGGGAGAGTTGTCGGTACTTCATTTCGAGGAAACAAAGTCTTGAAAACAAGGGTCAATGGTCGTGCAAAAACTGAGAAATTCGCGCACTTGGCAAGCACGATCTTGGAACCTGACAATTTGCTGGGTTCGTTCAGGAGTGGCCCAAAATAAACAGCCATGGTTAAGGGAAAGATTGACAAGAAGATTCGTCCTCTCATTCACTCTTTGATCCTCGGCGGCAGCATCAAGAACAGAGCCTATTAGGCAGCAAAGCAAGAAATTTGGAAGGCAGCACAGAAAAATATAGAAAAGGTACCATAAGGTTGGAGGTACATACCTAACATATCAGTGCTAGCTTCCAACATTAGTTCGAGCATGCTATTTTCTCGGGTAGCAGCTCCATCTGCTTCCAATACAGCAGCATCTTTGGCAGCCATAGCCTCTTTGGCTTGACGAAGAGCAAGCTCTTCTTGTTCAGATGCTTTCCGAGCTTGTTCCATCATGGCCAAAGTTTGTTTCTTCATGGATTGAAGTTGTTGTCGAAGTTCTTGTAAATCTTCCGACACAGGTTTGCTTGAAGAATCTTCAAGCAGATTATCATCGGTTTTTACCTTCTTCGAGAAGGAAGACGCAGGCTCAGCATCGGGAGAGCAAGGGTTGGTTGAATAATTATCAAATATTAACTGGAAAAGAAAATCCCAGGATCAATGATAGTACCAAGAGGAATTTCATTGCTTTCTAGAAAGTTTACATGGTCATTACAAACGGAGTTCTCCAAAAGGTCTAACAGAATAATTGTCGCCAAGGCTAGAATGGCGACAACAGCAAAAGAAATAAAGAAAGCAAAAAGTAGAAAAGGCAAAGGCATTCAATTAGACCTCCGGCTTTGACGAGCTGGGAGTCGAAGATGGCTTGATCCCGAGATAGGCTAGGATTTTCTTCGTGTTCAGCTTTGCCGCCTTGATCAATGATCGCCACTTTGTTTGCTCTATCTGCTCCGTGTCGCCAACTTTGGCCCAGTCAATAGTCTGTTGACTGTCAGCAACTAGGGCAACGGTGCTTTCAACGGCAACCTTCATGTTCTCATGGCGCATCTTCAGCCCAAGATCTTCGGGAGGATTAAAGCACTTGGCAAGACCAAGGAAAGTCGCGGGCTCCTCTTTCTTCGGGAAGAAGTAGGGGAAAAGCTTCGACAACCCCGCCCTGGCTTCATCCATGCCTTCACGCGCTTCCGTCCCATGAAACTCAAGGAATGAAACGGCTTCAAGAAGAGAATCATTGTCGGGATTTTCAAGTTAAAATTCTTGAGAGGTCCTATCTGTAAAAATAAAAATAGAAAATTTGGTCAACAAACAAGTGCAAAAAAGAAAAATCCAAAGGGTATGACATGGTGCAAATACTTACTGACAAAGCGACGATTTTGTGTCCTTATACGTTTGGTGATCGCGAGCAGATTGCGCGTTATGTGCTCGCTTAGCGAAGTCTCGGCATCATGCAGACGTTTCCGAAGATCTTCGACACCAAGCATCAGCCTTAGCTTTGTCTTCTTGCCTAGCTTCAACAGCATCCGACTCGGCCTTCTTACGAGCCTCCTCACATTGCTCTAATTTTTGAGCAAGCGTGTCAGCACGTTCATTGGCTTCTGCCAGTTTCTCTGAAAAGGAAGACAAGATTAGCTACAAACGTCGACAATAAAGCAGAAAGGAAGAAGAAGCAAAAAGTAGCCAGCACTACCTTCAGTCTTACTGGCGTAATCACGGTACCCAACGAATTGGGCACCGATGCGAAGAAGCTCTTTGATCATAGGCTATCAAGGAAAGACAAAGAAAGAAAATGTCGGTATGGGAAAAATGACGACACATAGGAGCAAACGGAGAAAATATAAACAGCGACAAGAGCATTAAGAACTTACGTCATCCAAGAGAGGGTTAGAAGAGCTACTCGATTGAAGAGTAAGCTCCGGGATTGTTTCAACCCTTGCCCTTTTTGGTGAAGGGACAAGGGGGCTTGACGGAGGAGTAGCAGCGCGACGTTCGAGGAGGCGACGTTTCCTCTCCTTCAACTGGCGTCTCCGAGGCGACTAATGTATGTGACGTACTCGTTCGAGCAGCCACATCAGCAGTTGGTATTTCTTCTTCATCATCACTACGAGTAAATGTCGACAATATAAAAAGCAAGATAGACAAAAATCTTCAAGTACAAATAAACAGAGAAAGGGTACTTACGAACTGATGAGAGCCTCGAGGTATGGATCATAACCTGCCTTCTGGTGAGAAGGGACAGCTTCTTCGGCCTTGGAGGTGCCGGAATCTTCGGCATCATCCCTTTTCCTTTTGTTCCTTGGAGAAACAGCAGGAGGAGGAGATTGTGCCGACGCAGTGGCTTCAGAGACATCCTCTTTTTCGTCGGATCCCGCAGATTTTCGAGATTCTGCGGGTTCATTTGCAAAAGAGGGAGCATCTTGGTTATCATCGGAGATAACGGCCCTTTCTTCGACTTCCCCACCTTCCGGAAGAGGAGGAAGTGAAACAAGATTTGGGTGGTCCTATATAAAAAGAAGGAAGGATGTCAGAAAGGAGTAACAACACAAATAGTAAGACAATAACAATTACGCGACAATTTTTACCTTAGGAAGCGCATTGGCGCTGTATGGTGTTACGCGATAAGTGGAAGGGATAGAATCTTTCTTCTTCAGAGATGAAAATTTTCGGATAAGCCTATCCAAATCCTTGACCTCCAGATTCGTCGACAAGCGATCGTGTCTCGTCGCGACATAATTCCAGAAAGGGTTTTTGCGAGCCTGAAGAGGCTGCACTCTAGTCCTAAGGAAGTACGCCGTAATTTGGATGCCTGATAATTCTTTTCCACGAGTATTTTGCAACTCATGGATGCGAGTCATCAGGGCCTCTGTCGAAGTTCTTTCTTTCTCGGTAGCTTCTGCGTCCCAAGAATGGCGGCGAAGGATTTTCTCGGCACCGTCAAAAGGAGGAATGTTGTCTTCGGCGCATCCATGGTTTTCTTCGCGAATATATAACCACTTCTTGCGCCACCCTTGAACGGAGTCAGGGAGTTTGACGTCGAAGTAGTTGACAGAGGAGCGAACAGAAATAACAACGCCGCCTATATTATAGGCGACATTGGCAGAGCCATTACGGCGACAGAAGAAAATGCGCTTCCATAATGCCCAGTTAGGCTGGACACCAAGGAAGGCTTCGCAGAGGGTGATGAAGATAGAAATGTGAAGGATAGAGTTGGGCGTGAGGTGGTGAAGTTGGAGACCGTAAACATAAAGTAAACCCCGAAGAAAAGGGTGAATCACTACAAGAAAAGTTGCCATGGCCGACGAAGTTGAAGTCGCGCCGTGGTTGCTGGTGTACCATGGCCGACGATTTTGGTCCCTCCGTGTGCATGTCAAAAAAATTTTTTCTCGTTTTTGAGGCCACCTAGCCCGACGAAAGCGGCCAAAACGTGGCGTATGGTGGCCCGGGACGTGGTGCATCTCGAAATCTCGGGTTCGCCGGCCGAGTCAACGCAAATCCGCACCGCCGAGGGATGTAGGGCCCAGATGGCAGCCTCTCTGGCATTGTTTTTTTCTAGATCGCGCCATCTCGTTCAACGTTCTCCGATCGAGCCGTTTACGATGCAGGATCATGGGTCCCGCATGTCATCCTCTATGAACCAAAATTCTTTCTATTCTTGGATTTTTTTGACCCCCTGATTTCTGGCTACTTCCTTTTTCTTTTGATCCCTTGCCGCCTTGGAAACGTTGAGACCGCTGCTGCTAAATGGGACCCGCATGTCATCCTCTATGTGCAATCAACTTTCTTTTCTTGGAGTTTTTTTGGCACCTCAAATTTGGTCACTTGCCTTTTTCTTTCGATCCCCTGCCGCCTCTCAAACGGTGATACCGCTGCTGCTAACTGGGACCCGCATGTCATCCTCTATGTACTATAAAACTTTCTTTTCTTGAATTATTTTTGGCACCTCATATTTGGTCACTTACCTTTTTCTTTCCCCTGCCGCCTCTCAAACGGTGATACCGCTGCTGCTAAATGGGACCCGCATGTCATCCTCTATGTACTATAAAACTTTCTTTTCTTGGATTTTTTTGGCACCTCATATTTGGTCACTTGACTTTTTCTTTCGATCACCTGCTGCCTCTCAAACAGTGATACTGCTGCTGCTAAATGGGACCCGCATGTCATCCTCTATGTACTATAAAACTTTCTTTTCTTGGATTTTTTTGGCACCTCATATTTGGTCACTTGACTTTTTCTTTTGATCCTGCCGCCTCTCAAACGTTGATACCGCTGCTGCTAAATGGGACCCGCATGTCATCCTCTATGTACTATAAAACTTTCTTTTCATGGATTTTTTGGCACCTCATATTTGGTCACTTGACTTTTTCTTTCGATCCTGCCTCTCAAACAGTGATACCGCTGCTGCTAAATGGGACCCGCATGTCATCCTCTATGTACTATAAAACTTTCTTTTCTTGGATTATTTTTGGCACCTCATATTTGGTCACTTGACTTTTTCTTTCGATCCCCTGCCGCCTCTCAAACGTGATACCGCTGCTGCTAAATGGGACCCGCATGTCATCCTCTATGTACTATAAAACTTTCTTTTTTTGGATTATTTTTGGCACCTCATATTTGGTCACTTGACTTTTTCTTTCGATCTGCTGCCTCAAACGGTGATACTTGTGCTAAATGGGACCCGCATGTCATCCTCTATGTACTATAAAACTTTCTTTTTTTGGATTATTTTTGGCACCTCATATTTAGTCACTTGACTTTTTTTTTCTATCCCCTTTGCCTCAAACGGTGATACCGCTGTTGCTAAATGGGTCCCGCATGTCATCCTCTATGTACTATAAAACTTTCTTTTCTTGGATTATTTTTGGCTCATGATATTTGGTCACTTGCGTTTTTTTCTTTCGATCTCATGCCACGTTTGAAACTTTGAGGAACCTGCTGGCTCATGGGACCCGCATGTCATCCTCTATGTGCTATAAAAGTTTATTTTCTATGGTTTTTCACTCTTTGATTTTTGTCTATTTCCTTTTTCTTTTGATGCCCTGCCGCCTTGGAAACGTTGAGTAAGCTGCTTACTCATGGGACCCGCATGTCATCCTCTATGTACAATCAAGTTTCCTTGAATTATTTTTGGCTCCTGATATTTCGTCACTTGCCTTTTTCTTTCGATCTCATGCCACGTTTGAAACGTTGAGGAACCTGCTGGCTCATGGGACCCGCATGTCATCCTCTACGAACAATAAAAGTTTCCTTTATTGGAGTTATTTTTGACCCCTAATTTCTGGCTATTTGCCTTTTTCTTTTGATCCCCTGCCGATGAGGACGCTGTTGGCAGGTCGGTCCCATATGTCATCCTCTATGAACAATACAAGTTTCCTTTGGTGGATTTATTTTTTACCCCTAATTAATTTCTGGCTATTTCCTTTTTTTCTTTGATCCCCTGCCGCCTTGGAAACGTTGAGGATGCTGCTGCCTCATCGGTCCCGCGTGTCATCCTCTCAGAACGATAAATGTTTTCTTTTCTTGGATTTTTTACCAACTGATTTTTGGTTTTTTTTTTTTCGATCCCTGCCGCCTTTGAAACGTTGACGACCTGCTGGCTCATGGGTCCCGATGTCAGCCTCCCCGTACAAGAAACATGTGATATCTTGATTATTTTGCAGACAATAAACAGTGTATTTCGCTCTGAGCTATTGCAAACGGATAAATTAAATCTTTATTTTTACAACATATATCTTGAATCTCCTTGTTTTTTGTTTTGGCGAAGCATAGGACTTTCCTGTTTTTTTTTTGAGAAAAATCCGAACTATCATGTTTGGAGTGGGCTGAAATTGTACGTGTCAAAAGGCCCAGAAGGATAGTTCGAAGGCCCAGATGTCCAGATGCAGCCCAATTGAAATCTTTCTTTTCTTGGATTTTCCCCCTGATTTCTGGCTACTTCATTTTTCTTTTGGTCTGTGCCGCCTTGGAAACGTTTAGACCGCTGCTGCAAAATGGGACCCGCATGTCATCCTCTATGTACAATAAAGTTTCTTTTCTTGGATTATTTTTGGCTCTGATATTTGGTCACTTGCCTTTTTCTTTCGATCTCATGCCACGTTTGAAACGTTGAGGAATCTGCTGGCTCATGGGACCCGCATGTCATCCTCTATGTACAATAAAAGTTTGATTTCTTGGATTTTTTTCACCCTCTGATTTTTGGCTATTTCCTTTTTCTTTTGATCCCCTGCCGCCTTTGAAACGTTCAGTAAGCTGCTGGCTCATAGGTCCCACATGTCAGCCTGTATGAACGATAAAGCTTTCCTTTCTTGGAGTTTTTTGACCCCCTAATTTCTGGCTACTTTCTTTTTCTTTTGATCTCAAGCCGCATTTGAAACGTTGGGACCGCTGCTGCAAAATGGGACCCGCATGTCATCCTCATGTACAATAAAGTTTCTTTTCTTGGATTATTTTTGGCTCCTGATATTTGGTCACTTGCCTTTTTCCTTCGATCCCATGCCACGTTTGAAACGTTGAGGAACCTGCTGGCTCATGGGACCCGCATGTCATCCTCTATGTACTACAAAAGTTTATTTTCTTGGGTTTTTTTCACTCTCTGATTTTTTGCTATTTCCTTTTTCTTTTGATCCCCTGCCGCCTTGGAAACGTTGAGTAAGCTGCAAACTCGTGGGCATGTCATCCTCTATGTACAATCAATTTTCTTTTCTTGGAGTTTTTTACCCCCTAATTTCTGGCTACTTTCTTTTTCTTTTGATCTCAAACCGCATTTGAAACGTTGGGACAGCATGTCATCCTCTATGTACAATAAAAGTTTCTTTTTTGGATTATTTTTCACCCTCTGATTTTTGGTCACTTGCCTTTTTCTTTCGATCTCATGCCGCCCTTGAAAACGTTGAGGAACCTGCTGGCCCATGGGACCCACATGTCATCCTCTATGTACTATAAAAGTTTCTTTTCTTTGATTTTTTTCACCCTCTGATCTTTGGCTATTTCCTTTTTCTTTTCATCCCCTGCCTTGGAAACGTTAGTAAGCTGCTGACTGGTGGGACCCGCATGTCATCCTCTATGTACAATCAATTCTCTTTTCTTGGATTTTTTTTACCCCCTTATTTTTGGTCACTTGCCTTTTTCTTTCGATCTCATGCAGCCTCTGAAACGTTGAGAAGCTGCTGGCTCATGGGACCCACATGTCATCCTCGATACTATAAAAGTTTCTTTTCTTGGATTTTTTTCACCCTCTTATTTTTGGCTGTTTCCTTTTTCTTTTGATCCCCTGCCGCCTTGGAAACATTGATTAAGCTGCTGACACAAGGGGCCCGCATGTCATCCTCTATGTACAATCAACTTGCAAGATCTTGGGGCGGAAGAGCTTGTATAAGTGGGACCCATATGTCATCCTCTATGTACAATAAAAGTTTCTTTTTCTTGGATTATTTTTTGCTCCTGGTATTTGGTCTCTTTCCTTTTTCTTTCGATCTCATGCCGCCTCTGAAACGTTGAGTAAGGTGCTGGGTCATGGGACCCGCATGCCATCCTCTATGTACAATCAACTTTCTTTCTGGGAGTTTTTTTACCCCTAATTTCTGGCTACTCTTTTTCTTTTGATCTCAAGCCGCATTTGAAACGTTGACACCGCTGCTGCAAAATGGGACCCGCATGTCATCTTTTATGTACAATAAAGTTTCTTTTCTTGGATTATTTTTGGCTTCTGATATTTGGTCACTTGTCTTTTTCTTTCGATCTCATGCCCCCTTTGAAACGTTGAGGAAGCTGCTAGCGCATGGGTCCCGCATGTCATACTCTATGAACAATAAAAGTTTCCTTCCTTGGAGTTATTGTTTACCGCTAATTTCTGGCTACTTCCTTTTTTCTTTTGATCCCCTGCCGCCTTGGAAACGTTGAGTAAGCTGCTGACACAAGGGGCCCGCATGTCATCCTCTATGTACAATCAACTTGCAAGATCTTCGAGCGAAAGAGCTTGTATAAGTGGGACCCATATGTCATCATCTATGTACAATAAAAGTTTCTTTTCTTGGATTATTTTTTGCTCCTGATATTTGGTCACTTTCCTTTTTCTTTCTATCTCATGCCGCCACTGAAACGTTGAGTAAGGTGCTGGCTCATGGGACTGTACAATAAAGTTTCATTTCTTAGATTTTTTTTACCCACTGATTTTTGCTAACTTGCCTTTTTCTTTTCGATCATATGCCGCCTTTGAAATTGAGGTCGCCGCTGGCTCATGGGTCCCACAAGTCAGCCTCTATGAACAATAAACCTTTCCTTTGTTGTATTTTTTTTACCCCTAATTTCTGGCTATTTGCCTTTTTCTTTTGATCCCCTGCGGCCTTTGAAACGATGAGGACGCTGCTGGCAGGTCGGTCCCACATGTCATCCTCTATGAAGAATATAAGTTTCCTTTTTGGATTTATTTTTGACCCCTAATTTCTGGCTATTTGCCTTTTTCTTCTGATCCCTGCCGACTTCGAAATGATGAGGATGCAGCTGGCAGATCGGTCCCACATGTCAGCCTCTATGAACTATAAATGTTTCCTTTGTAGGATTTATTTTTTACCCCTATTTTCGGGCTACTTGCCTTTTTCTTTGAAACGTTGAGGACGCTACTGTCTCATGGGTCCCACATGGCATCCTCTCTGAACGATAAACCTTCATTTCTTGTTAACGACAGGTTTATCAGTATTATTTTCGCAGACTAATACAAGCTCTTTGGCTCCAAGATCTTGCAAGTTGATAGATTAAATCAAGGAATTATTAGGATATGTTTTAAATTTCAAATCCACTTTATGAATTTTTAAAAATACCGTTATCCATGTGGGTATGGAGCGATCAAGGATTTTCATATTGGGCATGAGCAGTTTCAAAAATTGGAACCCTATAATTCAAAATAAATAAAAACAACTTTTATGTAGAATCTCCGTGTATTTTTTTTTGCCAATCATAGGATCTGTGTTTCATTAGAAAAGGGCCGAAATTGCATGAGCAGAAAGGCCCATTTGAAGTTATTGGGCTTCGACGGCCGGAGCAAGTAGACCGATAACAATTACCATGTAGATGTTCCTTGGCAACCCAAAAGTGAAATATTGGGCCCAACAGGGGAAGGTTGAACAGTACTTTTTCTATTGGGAAGGTGGTACATGGGGTTATCCTGACAAAAAAAATGGAACATGGGTTACTGAAGGTTGCCCATTTGTGCCTAATATGTTTGTCAGCAGGAGCTTTACCTTCCGCCGCCGCCGCTCCGCTTCCGCCGCCGCCGCCATGCCTCGTCGCGGGTCGAGCTACCGGTACGGCGGCGTCTCGAGCTCGGGGTACCGCAGCGTCCGCGCGCGCCCCAAATTAAGGTACTTCCTCCTCGGGACGGCACCTACGATAGGCTCGGCTGGCCTTGGGGCATTTACCCCTAGCCTCTTCCATGCTCAAGTTTTTGAAATGTTTCTGGCTCTGTTCAACACTGGATCAAATTTGTCAACATGACCATTCTTATGGAGTAGCAACGAGTTGAATCTCTCAAAACTCTTTAAGTTCTGCAATATAACGACTAATTGGTACTACCTTATACAAAATGATTACATATCCTTATTTTGGAAGCAAGCAATCACACACTTATAGTTTGCTAGTCAGCTGCACGTAACGTTAAAAATCGGCAATTATAATGAATAAACCTGTAATTTTCACTTAAAATGCATTAAGGAGCATCAAATTTGACAAATCAAACCATGTCGTACTGAAAATTGACATGTCTTTCTCATGCAGAAATGTAAAATTATCCATGCATGTGCGTTTATACAGGTTAAGTTTTGCACGTATTATTTTTTGTAACTTTTCTGACTACCTTCAAAGCTCCAATCCTTCTTCATCATCTTTGTTGTACCGCACTGATGCAAGTGAATGCGAGCTGCTCGCCAGACGCGACTTCGTGTCCGATATGTGTACTATGCCTTCTCCATCTAGTGCTAGTTACGCCTCTGTGCTAATTAATTCAGCACAAACCTCTGTCATTGCAGCTGTGACTCACCTCGACCATTGGAGCCCAATCACAAGAGCGAGCTCAGTCTCAACCAGAGAGGCATGTGTCTCATGGTTAGCTATCTACAACTTGCTGTCTTACTAAAACCGTGCCTATCATATAGAGATCACCTCGCTGGTGTAGCAATGGCTGCAAGTAGCTGCTAGCATGAGCGAAGGGGATAAGGAAGAAAAGATTAAAAAAATGGGGTGGGGCCAACAAGCAGGAAAGCTATCTACTAGCTTTATGGATGTTTCTGGAATTGGGTAGAAAATAGTACTCGATGACACTGTAGCAGCGAATCCCAGAGACCAAAGGCCGTTGGATGATGTCTAATGAACGGCAGAACAAAATCGGCGAAATTAGCTTGAATTTTGATAATAAATCTTGGGCATTTTCCCTCGAACATGATTTATCAACTTTGGGTAGTCTCTGGACTAGTCTCCCTCGTCCACCAATTATTATCATAAACTACTGCGGAAAGTTGAGGGCAGTCCCTAGTCCCGAGCACTTCGCCCACTTCCCCTGGCCTCATCCCAGAGATCTCACACCAACCACCTCACCGTCGACTAGCCGCCAGTCTACAGCCCTCCGAAGAATCCCCAATGGCGGCGACGCCCCTACTAGAGCGCTCCTCACGCGAGCGCATCATCGAGTCTGGCCCACATGTCTTCCGTGCCTGCCGTGTGTCGGCAAGCACGACCGACTTCTCCGTCGGCGAGCCGCCGGCCGTGGGCGAGGGCGAGGCGTCCCCGTACACTATGACAGTGCACATCTTCTTCTCGAGGACGTACGAGCTCAGGAGGATGGCCGGCCCCCTCCCTGCCCCACTGGATGAGGACGATATCACCACTACACCCTGCGAAGAGGTGGTGCTGGATCTTGGCTTGCCTCCGAGGAAGCTGCGTAGTGGGGGCAATGTCGTGCGAACTATGCGCGAGATTCTTGCCCGTGTATGGCTGCTCAAGAACCTGAACCTCACGGAGGAGGAGTGGGACATCATCATGCCTTACGATGTTATGCACCTGATGTGGCAGCAGGCGTGTCGTCGGCTCGGTGGCCTCCACTTCGACCTCACCCTTAGGGTGGACCACCGGCTCATCGTCAACTTGCCGGCGCTGCAGGACAGTTGGGTCCTAGTTGCGCCGGAGGACGGCCACTGCAGCATATGCATGCTGGGGCTGTCGCAGCGCACAACGGTGCGTCTCCGGGGATGCAAACACCCGTTCCATAGGAAGTGCATCTTCTCCTGGTTTGTAACGAACGCCAGCTGCCCTATCTGCCGCGATAAAGTGCTGACCCATCTTATTTTCGATTTGTAGCATAGTATGAATAAAAACCCTGTATGATAGGGATGCCATGCCAACTTGAATCCTATGTCAAGAGAAATTCTATTTGATTGTGGTTATAAGATATTCTGCATTAGTTTGATCTATTATCATTCTATTTTCCTATGGGATATGACCCTATGAATCAAACAGCATGTGATTACTTCCACACAATTAAGTTTGACCAACTTTTAGTAGGACAACAAACATAAATAATTAGTCATCATGGGATTACAATCCAACAGATAATTGTCTTCAGGACTCATACATTTTCCAAATAGAAAAATCAAAACAAATCATGGTTCTTCATCTCACAGCATGATACAGAGACAAGAGTCTAATCATCATCATCATCATCATCATCATCATCATCATCATCATCATCATCATCATCATCATCACCTCCGTCTTCATTCTGATATTCGTGCATGGTCTCATCCTGCTCGTCCTGTCCATTCTCCTCCTGAGATTCACCAGGTAGCTTCAGTTTATCCATCTCTTTGTCGACTATGCTAACCTCAACAGTGAAATCTACTTCTCCATCATGTGCAGGGATACCTGTATCCAACGAGGTTTCATCAATGTCAGCAACTTTAGTTTGCATACAACCAGCGAAATCATCTTGCTGGGCACCAATTATTGGATCCGCATTCTCATCCAAATCATATATGTTCCTTGCCACAAACTTTTGCACATACTGCCATCCTTTTCTAGATCTGTCTTCCAAGAAAAGTACCTTGGCCGCTTGAGGTACCAAAATATAAGGATCATCCTTGTACCACTGAGCAGTAGTATCGACTGATATGAAATACCCATCATTTCTGGCACCTTTGCCCTTGTTTGGATCTTGGTTGTACCAATAACACTTAAATAGAACCACAGATCGGACAGTAACCTTATCACTATAGAACAACTGAATAACCTCTTCTATGTGACCATAATGGTCAAATGACTCTGATCTCTTTTTTCTGGTTGTCAAGTGATCTCCACTGGTTGTGATGCCACTATTTCGTGTCTTCAAATGTTGTTCACGCTCATAGGAGCTGTAATGGACACCATTGGCATTGCAAGCTGCAGCTACCAACACCCTCTTATCTGGACCACGTGATAGGACAAGGAGATCAGCACTAACAGCGCCTGGATTCTCCGCATGGAGTTTCGAGATCTACGATTACAAAATAGACAAGAGGTCATCTCATGTGAAAACACATAGACAAGTCAGAGTGCAATTGAACATCTTACATATTTCTCAAACCAGTCCTGAAACCCACTCCCACGTGCCGATAGCTTTCCATTCGTTTCCATGTACAACCTGCAAAACATAGCCAAGTCAGCTGAATATATTTCATTTTGATACAAGTTCATAGTATATGCGAGGAACTGAGTAGTTCGTGTGCATAGTACTCACTTAACATATTCATCAGCCTCTGTAGCATTATTCAGCACATACCAAGACAGCTGTTCAAATTCAGACTGCTCTAATGTTTTTTCGGTCCTCTTTCCTATTAGCTCAACACCATGTTTAAAAACAGATCCTCCAACTTCCAAAATTCTGCGACCCCGATTGAATCTGGTCTCAATATCAGGAATATATCTTGAGGCAAATGTATATGCTTCAGCAGCAATATACGCCACTGCAATGCAAGCCTCCGGTCTAGCTTTGTTCCTAACTGTATTCTTGAAAGTGCACAGTCGACGTTCTATAGGGTACATCCATCCATACTGTACCGGACCTCTTAAAAGTGCCTCATCAGGTAGATGAACAGCCAAATGCACCATCACATCAAAGAAGGCTGGAGGATATATCAGCTCCAGCTTGCACAGGATTACTGCTATGTCCACCTTAAGACGTTCTACAACAGCTCTGCTTAGAGTTTTACTACATATTTCCCTAAAGAACCTTCCCAACTCTGCAATCACGTTGTACATATTTGGCTTCACTAAATCTTTAATGCCAATAGCTAAAAGCCTTTGCAGCAGGATGTGACAATCGTGAGTTTTCAACCCTTGGAGCTTGTTTCCTTCAGCATTGAGACAATTTGCAATGTTGGAAGCAAATCCGAACGGGAACATCACACCTCGGAGGTACTCACAAAATAATCTCCTTTTAGGCATCGGCAATGTGAATTCCGCGCCTCGAAATTTATAATGTTTTTCCTTGCCTTTGTTCACTTTGTCATTACGATCCAGTTGCAAGTGCCTGTTAACATTCAATGTTGCACAATCAATCCTAGCATTTGAGCTATCTTTTGTCTTGGATGGAATGTTGAGTAATGTGCCGACAATGCTGTCACATATATTCTTCTCCATGTGCATGATATCAATATTATGCCGAAGCTTCTTACCAGCCCAATACGGCAAGTCCCAAAGAGTGGTCCTGCGCTTATAAAATATTCTCGGTCTATCATTTTCCATTTCCTTCCTCTTGGTACGTGCTGCTATTTCACCTCCCATCTTCCTTTTGGTAGCTGCTAGACTCAGTTCATCTCGTCTCTTCTTCCTTTTTCTATCTGCTACTACTGCTGCTGCATCTTCTGTATTCTTCTCTGCTGTACCTGCTGTGGCGGCTGGTGGTTTTCCTGGTTTAACATTTCTGACCGCTTCTAGGTGCGCCTCCAACTCGTGACTCTTAAAGTGCTGCGGTTTAGTCTTTTTACAGGCCTGATCACCAATAAATTGCAATTTTTTTCTATTTTTTCGGAAACTGTGATCTAATGGAAGGAAACGGCGATGGCCCATATAGCATATCTTGTTTATTATCCTCACTGCCAGCTGATCAGTATCACAGTGAACACATGCATTATAACCTGATGTTACTCTGCCTGACATAGTGCCCAAAGCTGGATAATCATGGGTGCAATACAGTACAGCAGCACGTAATAGAAAATTTTGTTCTTTAGGTTGACACACATCCCGTGTAGGGACACCCTCCCATAATGTTTGCAAGTCTCTAATAAGAGGCTGCATGAACACATCAAAATCCTTCCCAGGAGATTTGGGACCTGGGATGAGTAAGGCCATCATACAGTTCGACTGATCGGTGCATGTCCAGGGAGCCTGGTTGTAAGGTGTAACTAGTACTGGCCACATGCTATACGAGTTGCTCATGTTGCCAAATGGGTTGAATCCATCTGTAGCAAGGCCAAGTCTCAGGTTCCTTGGATCTGCAGCAAAATCTGGATGATCCAGGTCGAATTGCTTCCATTCATCGCCATCAGCAGGATGCCTCAGTAAATCAGGGTCGGGCGTGAGAATCTCTTTGTGCCATCTTGTTTCCCGAGATGTTTGTTCTGAAGCAAACAACCTCTGCAATCTTTGTACAAGTGGAAAGTATCTCAGAACCTTCCAAGGAATCTTTTTCTTACCACCAGCTCCATCATGTTTCCATCTTGATTCCTTACATACTGGACATTCATCGAGGTCATTATACTCCATCCAAAACAGTGCACAGTTATTTTTGCAAAAATCAATCTTCTCATATCCAAGTCCCAGTACCTTGATGTACTGCTTCACCTCATAAAAGGATTTTGGCAGTCCAGCCCCAGGGAGTGCATCGCTGTATGTCTTCGCAACTGCATTGAACGCTTTATTGGTAATCCCCTGGTATGACTTGTCATGAAGTAATTTCACAATTAATTCGAATCTTGACACAACAGAACCAGGGGCCACTAAGCGCTTAGCATCTTCTATCAGGTCATGGAAAAGAGGCTTTTTGTGATAACCATGGGGCTGTTGGCTTGCATATGGATACAGATCCCGTAACAAATTAGCAGTAGCCTCATCCTGGACGAGATCTTCAGGCTGATAACCATCAGAATAAAGAGGATCAATAATGTCAGGCTGATCATAGTGTTCACCATGGTTAATCCACCTGATATATGTCTGGTCCATCCCATAAACGAATAAATGATCTGAGACTACATGTTGAGGCTTGGACCCAATATTCAAACATACGCGGCATGGACAAATCACTTCCTTTGTCTTGTCGCCGTCAGTAAAATCACTAACGTGCTTCATGAAGTCTTCAATACCACTCAAATATGTTGGTGTGGTTAATGAGTCAAATAATATCCAAGTTCTGTCCATCTGTTGAGGAGATAGATGGTCAGAGAAGCGATAAGCTATTTCAACAAACAGGTCACCTACGAATGTAAGCAAGCATACCTGAGCAAACAGGTCGAATATAAAACTATAAATGCTACATTATTTGAGCCGATTTCAGCAAACAAACTGAGTGCAAAACTACGGCTACCTAGCGAACAGATTTTTTTAGGCTGACCACTGGGTTTCCCCACTTATTATTTTTTTATTAATAAAAAGAGGGAAATATGTACAAAAGTTGCTGGAGAGCAGCAACTAAAAGGATCATAGATCCCAAGCAGCAAAATATATATATAATGTTCTACCCATGATATGATTTCCTCTTTGCCTTATGAACAAGGAGAGCAATTTCATCCTTGAATCTCTTGTGCCATCTATAAATGCTTGGGGGGGAGGGGCGAACAGATCTATCGAAAGCAATACAATACCAACACATTCTTTCTTCTTTTTTGCCGTAATTCCGCCGATCTATTAGCAGTGCAAAGAAGCCAAAAGTAATAAGATTACATACAGGTTCATAGACCACCAGGGCCGTACCTGAGAATACGGAGGGCCTGAGCAAAACAAGAAATAGAGGCCCTCAACATGATCATTGGCAACTAAAATGATTTTATATATACTACTCACTCCATTTCAATAAACAATGCACCCTTGTTTTTCGTATTTTATCTTCGAAAAAATATTAATCTATATCTCTCTATTTAAAAATGATGTTTCAATTTTATGTAGATATACATGTATTTAGATGAGTTTAGTTTGCAGATACATGCAAGTTTTGATGAAGTTGAAACATATTTTTCAGGATGAAGTATATAAAAAAATTGATATAAAACTGGTATCATTAGAAAGTATTTTCCAACACGATTCTAACAATGCTGCTTATGTATTATATGATCGTGATATTGTTGTCCTATTTATTTGGTCAAGGTTCACATTGAAATGTGGTAAAATAAATTAAAAGAAGTGCATCGTGTGAAAAGGCAATCTAAGAATTCAAAAGTGCTAATTGTTAGTCGAAACATGACATCATTGAGACAAAATATTAATATTCATTGGAAGACTAACTGAATTAGCTGCACTCGCGATGAAAGAGAAAGAGAAGATACGGGTAAGAGCAAGTACAATAAGGTACAGTCTTTTTGTTTGTTTGTTTGGGTTGCTCATCAAGCTTATCGCTCGATACAATAAGGTACAGTCAGCGGGAGTGGTGTTTGGAACATGGGTGCATAGTGGGTGGTATCATAGAGTACTATCATAGATATGCTATATTTATTATAGTGGAGTATTGAGGGAAAATCGGCTAAATCAATTTGAAGAAAATCGACAAAGTCAAATTAGAGGAAATTCTTCATCGATGATCAGATTTCTTACATAGAAGAGCTGATTGCCCTCAAAAGGAAGAATCTATCCATCTTCATTGATTTAAAAGGGGATTTCTTACAAGGAGAAGCTGATTGCTCAACAAAAGGGGAACAGATTGCTACGGCTAGTCTTATGCTAGTAAATCCCTACTCTAAGGGCTGTTGCCGTCTTCGTCGTCGCTGGGGTAGCTGCCGTCATTGCTACTGTCGACGAATTCCTCGTCGCTGCTACTGTGACCTTCAGCGGAGGCCTCTTCCTCTTCATCATCATCCTCCTCATCGGACCAGGCCCAGCCACGGATGCGCTTTGGTGGCGGTTCATCGGAGGAGGTGTCGTCCTCTGGTTCCTTCTTCGTGTCGGAGGAGATGTCTTCGTCTTCGTCGTCCTCTTCTTCTTCTTCTTCTTCTTTGGTGGAGGAAGTGAATTTACCCCGGAAGAGAGGGTCGTCGTCGTCGCTCTCCGCCTCCAGTTCTCCGTCAATCAGGAATCGGAGGTCATCTTCCCCGTCAGTCAGGGGCATGTCGCCATCCGACCAGACGAGGTCCTCGGGTCGACCCTCTGGTACGAAGTCGAAGTCGAACTCTTGCTCGTCCCAATGCTTGGGAGCGCGCCTATTGTACGCTTCCATCTGGCTGACCTCTGGCTCCAGCTCACTCGAGGAAAAGGATTGGGAGGAGGAAGAGGAAGACATGGTTACAGAGGAGGAGGGTTTTTGGGCCGATGGCTGGTTTGAAGCAGGAGGATGAAGAAGTGAACTGTTCGATGCGGTTAAATAAAAAGAGACATGTGGTGGTCATGTGGCAAATAATAGACACTTTTAAGAAAAGTGTGGCAAATCATAAAATATTCAAAACTGTCAAATCGTGCAGAGAAGTTGAGAAGGCAAGGCGTCATGATGAAGAATACTGCGACGGTTCTGCTCTGCCACGACATGACCCCTCGAAGGAAAAACAGATGGTTTTGATATTATCATTACCAAAACCAGGGGGGCATGTGTTATCACCGGATTTTGGCCAAATCAATCGGATGTCTAATCAATCGGTTACATGCACTAGCTCAGTGTTCGCATGGCTGCACGCCACATGTATTAGCACCGCATGTATACATATACATCACTCATCTTGATTAATTGCTCAGCTCATTAAACTATCAAAGATCTTGCACGGCTTGGACGCAGGGTATGCCGTGGCATATACGGCATACCCTGTAGATCCGCCACCGCAAACAAGGAGAGCCATTTCATCCTTGAATCTCTTGCGGCTTCTGTAAAAGCTTGGGGGCGAACAGATCAATCGAAAGCAATATAATACCAACAAATTCTTTCTTCTTTTTGGCCGTAAATCCACCGATGTATTAGCAGTGCAAAGAACCCAGAAGTAATAAGATTACAAACAGGTCCATAGAGGACTGGCACCAAGCGACGACTACAGACATTGGGCAATGGTGAGCAGTACAGTGTACAGTACGAACGAATTCGAGCAAATAGGTAAAGCGGAAAACAATGTCAAACAAACACATCGAGAGGAAAACAATATCAACCGATCGATTCGAACGAACTAACGAACTTATAAGGGCTGGGCGACGGCGACTGACTTCGATTGAGCTATAATGAATCGTACTTGCCCAGGCCTGAAGATAGCATGCATACCGTGAGGATCTACCAGCTGACCGCGCCTGCCGGTGCGGCTGGAGAAGAACGGCGCCACCAGCAGTCGCCGGCTGACGCGGCTGATAGACAGCGTGGGGAAGTTTTGGTGCGCGGCCTGGTTCACCGAGGGTGTGTCTAGAGAAGAACAGGGCGCCGAAGGAGGTGTCTAGAGAAGAACAAGGTGGGCTGGGTGCTGAGTTAAAGGCGAGCGTTCGAAATATTGGGCGCGCGTTCGAAAGTTTAGGTGCGCGAGGGAGGTGTCTGCTGTGCTGAGTTAAAGGCGAGCGTTCGAAATTTCCCCGTCCTCTTCTTTTTTGGGCTAATCTATCTATACCTCTATTCTATCTACATGTTTTTTATTTTTTTTCTATTCTATACATGAGTTTTTGAAATTGAATTTTTTCACTCTGTCAGCCTTCCGGCCAATGCTCATTTGAAGTAATTGAAGCTGTTGATTTGCAGCTTAGAGGTGCTATCTACCGCTCATCATACAAGGACTCTTCAGATCTAAACGGCTGTGAATGCACGGATTCGTCACCCATCCTTCCCTTGGACTGGCGATGCTGAAAGCCTGAAACACTGGAACCCTCTAGATACTTCGGGATACCTCACTGCCCCACATTATTAGACAGGCCTTTTCCGACACGGGAAGTCAAAAGTTGGGGGCTCCATGCAGTACATATGAATACTCGCTAGCTGCATGGTCTAGAAGCAGACTAGAGTAAATCATCAATTCGTCAAATCAATTGGTGTATAATTTTTTTTAGGAGCTAAGACGCCTGCATGAACCATTTTATCAACTTGAATGCTTACTACATGACATAAGAAGACTATGTACTTTGGTTTTTCATTTTTCTGATTTTTTAAATTTTGTGCCCACTTGAATCTTGGTCAAATCCTAGGTTTGACCAAGATTAAACAAGTTTAAAACATGAAAATGAAAAGGTAATCATGGATCCTTCTTAGTCACTCTAAAATGAAGCTTTTGGGATGTTCTTGAAATTTCCATGTTTGAAACCCAAAACGACTTCTCTTCATGCTTGACTTCATAAGACAGAGTTTAGGGGTTAGGGGGTAGATACATGATTTGTCTAGTTTGCATATGTCTAGACCTTTTTTGTCAACTTTAATGCTTACTATATGACATAAGAAGATTATGTGCTTTGGTTTTTCATTTTTCTATTTTTTTTGAATTTTATGCCCATATATTTGAATCTTTGTCAAATCCTAGGTTTGACCAGGATTTAAACAAGTTTAAAACATGAAAATGAAAAGGTAAGCCTGGATCCTTCTTACTCACTCTAAAATGAAGCTTTTGGGAGGTTCTTGAAATTTCCATGTTTGAAACCCAAAACTCAAGCTAGTTGATAAACAAAGTCTAGACATATTCAAACCAGAAAAATCATGTATCTACCCCTAACCCTAAACTTTGTCTTAATTATGAAGTCAAGCACGAAGAGAAGTCGTTTTGGGTTTCAAACATGGACATTTCAAAAACCCTCCCAAAAGCATTGTGGTGTGACGTACTAAGAAGGATACATGCTTACATTTTCAACAACCCCCCTAAAAGCTTCATTATAGAGTGACTAAGAAGGATCCAGTCTGGCGGGCTTACCTTTTATTTTCTTGTTTTAAACTTGTTCAAATCTCGGTCAAACCTAGGATTTGACCAAGATTCAAAATGTGCATCAAAATTTTAAAAAAATAAAAACCAAATTAAAGCACATAGTGTTCTTATGTCATATAGTAAGCATTAAAGTTGATAAACAAGGTCTAGACACATATTCAAACAAGACAAATCATGTATCTATACCCCTAACCCCTAAACTCTATCTTATGAAGTCAACAACATGAAGAGAAGTGGTTTTGGGTTTCAAACATGGAAATTTCAAAAACCTCCCAAAAGCTTCATTTTAGAGTGACTAATATATATAAGAAGGATCCATGCCTGCTTACCACCTTTTCATTTTCATATTTTAAACTTGTTTAAATCCGTGTCAAATTAAACCAAGGATTTGACCAAAAGATTCAAATGGGCATAAAATTTTAAAAAAAAATCAGAAAAATGAAAAACAAAAGCATATAGTCTTCTTATGTCATATAGTAAGCATTCAAGTTGATAAACAAGGTTTGGACATGCATATTCAAACCTAGGCAAATCATGTATCTATCCCCTAGCCCCTAAACTCTATCTTATGAAGTCAAGCATGAAGAGAAGTGGTTTTGGGTTTCAAACATGAAAATTTCAAGAACATCCCAAAAACTTCATTTTAGAGTGACTAAGAAAGGATACAGGCTTCCCCTTTTCATTTTCATGTTTTATACTTGTTTAAATCTTGGTCAAACCTAGGATTTGACAAAGATTCAAATGTGCATCAAAAAAAAAAATCAGAAAAATTAAAAACCAAAGCACATAGTTTTCTTATGTCATATAGTTAGCATTAAAGTTGATATAAACAAGGTCTAGATATATTCAAACAAGAAAAATCATGTATCTACCCCTAACCCTAAACTCTGTCTTATGTAGTCAAGCATGAAGAAAAGTGGTTTTGGGTTTCAAACTTGGAAATTTCAAGAACCCCCCAAAAGCTTCATTTTAGAGTGACTAAAGGATCCAGGTTGGGCTTACCTTTTATTTTCATGTTTTAAAATTGTTCAAATCTTGGTCAAACCGTACCTAGGATTTGATCAAGATTCAAATGGGCATAAAATTTCAAAAAAAATGAAAAACCAAAGCATATAGCCTTCTTATGTCATATAGTAAGCACTCAAGTTGGTAAACAAGGTCTAGACATATTCAAACCAGAAAAATCATGTTTCTACCCCTAGCCCTAAACTTTGTCTTATGAAGTCAAGCACGAAGAGAAGTCGTTTTGGATTTCAAACATGGAAATTTCAAAAACCTTCCCAAAAGCTTCATTTTGGAGTGACTAAGAAGGATACAGGCTTACCTTTTCATTTTCATGTTTTAAACTTGTTTAAATATTGGTTAAGCCTAGGATTTGACCAAGATCAAATGGGCATAAAAATTCAGAAAAAATCAAAAAAAAAATGAAAACCAAAGCACATAGTATTATTATGTCATATAGTAAGCATTATATTCAAGTTGATAAACAAGGTCTAAACAACAAACTAGACAAATCATGTATCTACCCCCTAACCCTAAACTCTATCTTATGAAGTCAAGCATGAAGAGAAGTGGTTTTGGGTTTGAAACATGGAAATTTCAAAAAACTCCCAAAAGCTTCTCATTTTTGAGTGACTAAGAAGGATTCAGGCTTACCTTTTCATTTTCATGTTTTAAACTTGTTCAAATCTTGGTCAAACTTAGGATTTGACCAAGATTCAAATGGGCATAAAAATTGGGAGGAAGGGTATGAATTACAATTCAAAAAAACAAGGTAACTTAAATACTTGGATGCCCCAAAGATGTGTGGAAGCCCAGAACAATGGCAAAACATGTGCGCACGCTGCATCCAATTCAAGTAGAACACATAGTAGGCATCGATAGTTTGACCTAAATTTGAAATCAAAGAGAAGGTGGTTAGAAAAAATCGAAATTGGCAAAGCAAAGCATGAAATCATAAATTTGTGATGCACTATAGCTATGAAAAGTATCAAACAATGCATACCAAAATGATTTTTTAGAGGAATACTAGTTCAACTTATTTTAATTTTATATTAGTAGCCCAAAATCGAACTAGTAGTTGGATATTTTTGAACTTGATCTGTAGTAGTGGGCAAAACCCTAGTTTAACCTATTTAATCATAGATTCGTAGGTCGATTTTTCTACTTTTTTATTATTACTATGCAGCACATGTGTGTTTGCCCGTCGAGTGAAACTCGGAGGAAGAGGGATCACTCGGAAGGAGAGAAGAAGGGAGAGAATTATGGTGTCTCCCCTTTTTCGGGTGATGATGTTGACTTTTGTGCAGGGTTTGTCAGTGAGCAGGAGGTGCGAGCGAGCGAGCGAGCGAGTCGAGCGAGGCCGAGAATGAGAGATTTGTTTTTTTTGAGAGGGACGACCGAAGGATCCAGAAGGACCCACAGACTTCCAATACGCATCTGATGCGTCTTCTCTTGACAAAGAAAATGTCTGGGAGTTTGCGTACCTATTGCACGTGACTTGTGCTCACTGAAGTGTGGGACCTCACGCATGGGCACCACACGTAAGTGACAGACCTGTTGGTGTAAAAACTCGGTTGATTATTATAGTGCATTAGAACAAAGTTTCCTATGGATTCAAGGGTAGGAAATCCAAGTTAACTCATTTACATGACATTATTTTTTCCATGAAGCAAAGTTAACGCACCTATCAATTGGTACATTTTGGAGTGACTAAGAAGGATCCAGGCTTACTTATTCGTTTTCACGTGTAAAACTTGTCTAAATCTTGGTCAAACAAAATTGGCAGAAAATTCAAAAAAAACAGAAAAATGAAAAACCAAAGCACATAGTCTTCTTATGTCATGTAGTAAGCATTAAAGTTGATAAACAAGGTCTAGACATATTCAAACCATACAAATCATGTATCTACCCGCTAACCCCTAAACTATGTCTTAAGAAGTCAAGAATGAAGAGAAGTGGTTTTGGGTTTCAAACATGGAAATTTCAAAAACCTCCCAAAACCCAAAACCACTTCTCTTCATGCTTGACTTCATAAGACGAAGTTTAGGGTCGATAGGGGGTAGATACATGATTTGTCTGGTTAATTTGGATATATCTAGACCTTGTTTATCAACTTGAATGCTTACGATATGACATAAGAACACTATGTGCTTTTTTTTTTTTTTGTGCCCATTTGAATCTTGGTCAAATCATAGGTTTGACCAAGATTTAAACAAGTATAGAACATGAAAATGAAAAGGGAAGCCTGTATCCTTCTTAGTCACCCTAAAATGAAGTTTTGGGAGGTTTTTGAAATTTCCATGTTTGAAACCCAAAACCACTTCTCTTCATTCTTGACTTCTTAAGACATAGTTTAGGGGTTAGCGGGTAGATACATGATTTGTATGGTTTGAATATGTCTAGACCTTGTTTATCAACTTTAATGCTTACTACATGACATAAGAAGACTATGTGCTTTGGTTTTTCATTTTTCTTTTTTTTTTGAATTTTCTGCCAATTTTGTTTGACCAAGATTTAGACAAGTTTTACACGTGAAAACGAATAAGTAAGCCTGGATCCTTCTTAGTCACTCCAAAATGTACCAATTGATAGGTGCGTTAACTTTGCTTCATGGAAAAAATAATGTCATGTAAATGAGTTAACTTGGATTTCCTACCCTTGAATCCATAGGAAACTTTGTTCTAATGCACTATAATAATCAACCGAGTTTTTACACCAACAGGTCTGTCACTTACGTGTGGTGCCCATGCGTGAGGTCCCACACTTCAGTGAGCACAAGTCACGTGCAATAGGTACGCAAACTCCCAGACATTTTCTTTGTCAAGAGAAGACGCATCAGGATGCGTATTGGAAGTCTGTGGGTCCTTCTGGATCCTTCGGTCGTCCCTCTCAAAAAAAAACAAATCTCTCTCATTCTCGGCCTCGCTCGACTCGCTCGCTCGCACCTCCTGCTCACTGACAAACCCTGCACAAAAGTCAACATCATCACCCGAAAAAGGGGAGACACCATAATTCTCTCCCTTCTTCTCTCCTTCCGAGTGATCCCTCTTCCTCCGAGTTTCACTCGACGGGCAAACACACATGTGCTGCATAGTAATAATAAAAAGGTAGAAAAATCGACCTACGAATCTATAATTAAATAGGTTAAACTAGGGCTTTGCCCAGTACTACAGATCAAGGTTCAAAAAATCCAACTACGGGGTTCGAACAACCCCATTTCTAATCCAAGATTTTTTCGACCTCATCCAATGGCCTCAAACTATAGGCCGGGTTAGCATCTAGTGCAGTATGTGTGAGAATGTATGCACTATGTGTGCTATAACTTGTGTGTCTTTCAAATTTGAACCAAATTTGAATAAGTTTGAAATATTTGAAATGGGGCTTTTGGCTTAAACGTTTGAAACCCAAAACGACTTCTCCTCATGCTAGACTTCATAAGACCGAGTTTAGGGTTAGGGGGTAGATACATGATTTGTCTGGTTTGAATATGTCTAAACCTTGTTTATCAACTTGAATGCTTACTATATGACATAAGAAGACCATGTGCTTTTGTTTTTCATTTTTCTATTTTTTTAAGAATTTTATGCACATTTGATTCTGGTCAAATCCTAGGTTCAACCAAGATTTAAACAAGTTTCAAGCATGAAAATGAAAACGTAAGCCAAGATCCTTCTTAATTAGTCACTCTAAAATATATGAAGCTTTTGGGACGTACTTGAAATTTCCATGTTTGAAACCCAAAACCAATTCTCTTCATGATTGACTTCATAAGACAGAGTTTAGGGTTAGGGGTAGATATACACATGATTTTTCTGGTTTGAATATGTCTAGACCTAGCTTGTTTATCAACTTGAGTGTTTACTATATGACATAATTAAGAAGGCTATATATGTGCTTTGGTTTTTCATTCTTTAGATTTTTTGTCTGAATTTTTATGCCCATTTGAATCTTGGTCAAATCCTAGCTAGGTTTGACCAAGATTTAAATAAGTTTAAAACATGGAAATGAAAAGGTAAGCATCGATCCTTCTTAGTCGCTCTAAAATGAAGCTGAATTTTGGGAGGTTTTTGAAATTTCCATGTTTGAAACCCAAAACCACTTCTCTTCATGCTTGACTTCATAAGACGAAGTTTAGGGTCGATAGGGGGTAGATACATGATTTGTCTTGTTTGAATATGTCTAGACCTTGTTTATCAACTTGAATGCTTACTTTATGACTTAAGAGGACTATGTGCATTGGTATTTCATTTTTTGATTTTTATGCCCATTTGAGAATCTTGGTAAAATCCTAGGTTTGTTGAGCAAGATTTAAACAAGTTTAACATGTGAAAATGATAAGGTAATTAAGTCTGGATCTTTCTCTTAGTAACTCTAAAATGAAGCTTTTGGGAGGTTCTTGAATTTACCATGTTTGAAACCCAAAACCACCGTACTTCTGTTCATGCTTGACTTCATAAGACAGAGTTTAGGGTTAGGGGTAGATACATGATTTTTCTGGTTTGAATATGTCTAGACCATGTTTATCAATTTGAATGCTTACTATATGACATAAGAAGGCTATGTGCTTTTGTTTTTCATTCTTTCGATTTTTTTCTGAATTGTTATGCCCATTTGAATCTTGGTCAAATCCTAGGTTCGACCAAGATTTAAACAAGTTTAAAACATGACAATGAAAAGGTAATTAATCATGGATCCTTCTTAATTAACCAGCCGGTCTAATTAAAATGAAGCTTTTTGGGAGGTTTTTGAAATTTCCATGTTTGAAACCCAAAACCACACTTCTCTGCTTCATGCTTGACTTCATATATAATTAAGACAAAGTTTAGGGTTAGGGGGTACATGATTTGTCTGGTTTGAATATGTCTAGACCTTGTTTATGAACTTTTGAATGCTTACTATATGACATAAGAAGAATATGTGCTTTGGTTTTTTATTTTATCTATTTTTTTATTTTATGCCCATTTGAATATTGGTCAAATCCTAGGTTTGACCAAGATTTAAACAAGTTTAAAACATGAAAATGAAAAGGTAAGCCTGGATCCTTCTTAACTAGTCACTCTAAAACGAAGCTTTAATTTTGGGAGGTTTTTGAAATTTCCATGTTTGAAACCAAAAACCACTTCTCTTCATGCTTGACTTCATAAGACAGAGTTATTTATGGTTTTAGAGGGGTAGATACATGATTTGTCTTATTTGAATATGTCTAGCTAGACCTTGTTTATCAACTTTTGAATGCTTACTATATATATGTATGTGACATAAGAAAACTATGTGCTTTGGTTTTTCATTTTTCTGATTTTTTTGGAATTTTGATGCACATTTGAATCTTGGTCAAATCCTAGGTTTGACCAAGATTTAAACAAGTATAGATCATGAAAATGAAAATGGAAGCCTGTATCCTTCTTAGTCACCCTAAAATGAAGTTTTTGGGAGGTTTTTGAAATTTCCATGTTTGAAACCCAAAACCACTTATCTTCATGCTTGACTTCGTCATAAGACAGAGTTTAGGGGTTAGGGGGTAGATACATGATTTGTCTAGCTAGTTTGAATATGTCCAGACCTTGTTTATCAACTTTAATGCTTACTATATGACATATAAGAAGACTATGTGCGCTTTGGTTTTTCATTTTTCTGTTTTTTTATTTTATGCCCATTTGAATCTTTGTCAAATCCTAGAGATTGACTTCACAAGACAGAGTTTAGGGTTAGGGGTAGATATACACATGATTTTTCTGGTTTGAATATGTCTAGACCTTGTTTATCAACTTGAGTGTTTACTATATGACATAATTAAGAAGGCTATGTGCTTTGGTTTTTCATTCTTTAGATTTTTTGTCTGAATTTTTATGCCCATTTGAATCTTGGTCAAATCCTAGCTAGGTTTGACCAAGATTTAAATAAGTTTAAAACATGGAAATGAAAAGGTAAGCATCGATCCTTCTTAGTCGCTCTAAAATGAAGCTGAATTTTGGGAGGTTTTTGAAATTTCCATGTTTGAAACCCAAAACCACTTCTCTTCATGCTTGACTTCATAAGACGAAGTTTAGGGTCGATAGGGGGTAGATACATGATTTGTCTGGTTAATTTGGATATATCTAGACCTTGTTTATCAACTTGAATGCTTACGATATGACATAAGAACACTATGTGCTTTTTTTATTTTTTTGTGCCCATTTGAATCTTGGTCAAATCATAGGTTTGACCAAGATTTAAACAAGTATAGAACATGAAAATGAAAAGGGAAGCCTGTATCCTTCTTAGTCACCCTAAAATGAAGTTTTGGGAGGTTTTTGAAATTTCCATGTTTGAAACCCAAAACCACTTCTCTTCATTCTTGACTTCTTAAGACATAGTTTAGGGGTTAGCGGGTAGATACATGATTTGTATGGTTTGAATATGTCTAGACCTTGTTTATCAACTTTAATGCTTACTACATGACATAAGAAGACTATGTGCTTTGGTTTTTCATTTTTCTGTTTTTTTTTGAATTTTCTGCCAATTTTGTTTGACCAAGATTTAGACAAGTTTTACACGTGAAAACGAATAAGTAAGCCTGGATCCTTCTTAGTCACTCCAAAATGTACCAATTGATAGGTGCGTTAACTTTGCTTCATGGAAAAAATAATGTCATGTAAATGAGTTAACTTGGATTTCCTACCCTTGAATCCATAGGAAACTTTGTTCTAATGCACTATAATAATCAACCGAGTTTTTACACCAACAGGTCTATCACTTACGTGTGGTGCCCATGCGTGAGGTCCCACACTTCAGTGAGCACAAGTCACGTGCAATAGGTACGCAAACTCCCAGACATTTTCTTTGTCAAGAGAAGACGCATCAGGATGCGTATTGGAAGTCTGTGGGTCCTTCTGGATCCTTCGGTCGTCCCTCTCAAAAAAAAACAAATCTCTCTCATTCTCGGCCTCGCTCGACTCGCTCGCTCGCTCGCTCGCTCGCACCTCCTGCTCACTGACAAACCCTGCACAAAAGTCAACATCATCACCCGAAAAAGGGGAGACACCATAATTCTCTCCCTTCTTCTCTCCTTCCGAGTGATCCCTCTTCCTCCGAGTTTCACTCGACGGGCAAACACACATGTGCTGCATAGTAATAATAAAAAGGTAGAAAAATCGACCTACGAATCTATAATTAAATAGGTTAAACTAGGGCTTTGCCCAGTACTACAGATCAAGGTTCAAAAAATCCAACTACGGGGTTCGAACAACCCCATTTCTAATCCAAGATTTTTTCGACCTCATCCAATGGCCTCAAACTATAGGCCGGGTTAGCATCTAGTGCAGTATGTGTGAGAATGTATGCACTATGTGTGCTATAACTTGTGTGTCTTTCAAATTTGAACCAAATTTGAATAAGTTTGAAATATTTGAAATGGGGCTTTTGGCTTAAACGTTTGAAACCCAAAACGACTTCTC
The DNA here is from genome assembly GCA_030979885.1 of Lolium multiflorum. Lineage (NCBI taxonomy): Eukaryota > Viridiplantae > Streptophyta > Magnoliopsida > Poales > Poaceae > Lolium > Lolium multiflorum. Next base: position 171,199,465 of record CM061753.1, on the reverse strand, counting down.
CTCATGCTAGACTTCATAAGACCGAGTTTAGGGTTAGGGGGTAGATACATGATTTGTCTGGTTTGAATATGTCTAAACCTTGTTTATCAACTTGAATGCTTACTATATGACATAAGAAGACCATGTGCTTTTGTTTTTCATTTTTCTATTTTTTTAAAGAATTTTATGCACATTTGATTCTGGTCAAATCCTAGGTTCAACCAAGATTTAAACAAGTTTCAAGCATGAAAATGAAAACGTAAGCCAAGATCCTTCTTAATTAGTCACTCTAAAATATATGAAGCTTTTGGGACGTACTTGAAATTTCCATGTTTGAAACCCAAAACCAATTCTCTTCATGATTGACTTCATAAGACAGAGTTTAGGGTTAGGGGTAGATATACACATGATTTTTCTGGTTTGAATATGTCTAGACCTAGCTTGTTTATCAACTTGAGTGTTTACTATATGACATAATTAAGAAGGCTATATATGTGCTTTGGTTTTTCATTCTTTAGATTTTTTGTCTGAATTTTTATGCCCATTTGAATCTTGGTCAAATCCTAGCTAGGTTTGACCAAGATTTAAATAAGTTTAAAACATGGAAATGAAAAGGTAAGCATCGATCCTTCTTAGTCGCTCTAAAATGAAGCTGAATTTTGGGAGGTTTTTGAAATTTCCATGTTTGAAACCCAAAACCACTTCTCTTCATGCTTGACTTCATAAGACGAAGTTTAGGGTCGATAGGGGGTAGATACATGATTTGTCTTGTTTGAATATGTCTAGACCTTGTTTATCAACTTGAATGCTTACTTTATGACTTAAGAGGACTATGTGCATTGGTATTTCATTTTTTGATTTTTATGCCCATTTGAGAATCTTGGTAAAATCCTAGGTTTGTTGAGCAAGATTTAAACAAGTTTAACATGTGAAAATGATAAGGTAATTAAGTCTGGATCTTTCTCTTAGTAACTCTAAAATGAAGCTTTTGGGAGGTTCTTGAATTTACCATGTTTGAAACCCAAAACCACCGTACTTCTGTTCATGCTTGACTTCATAAGACAGAGTTTAGGGTTAGGGGTAGATACATGATTTTTCTGGTTTGAATATGTCTAGACCATGTTTATCAATTTGAATGCTTACTATATGACATAAGAAGGCTATGTGCTTTTGTTTTTCATTCTTTCGATTTTTTTCTGAATTGTTATGCCCATTTGAATCTTGGTCAAATCCTAGGTTCGACCAAGATTTAAACAAGTTTAAAACATGACAATGAAAAGGTAATTAATCATGGATCCTTCTTAATTAACCAGCAGTCTAATTAAAATGAAGCTTTTGGGAGGTTTTTGAAATTTCCATGTTTGAAACCCAAAACCACTTATCTTCATGCTTGACTTCGTCATAAGACAGAGTTTAGGGGTTAGGGGTAGATACATGATTTGTCTAGCTAGTTTGAATATGTCCAGACCTTGTTTATCAACTTTAATGCTTACTATATGACATATAAGAAGACTATGTGCGCTTTGGTTTTTCATTTTTCTGTTTTTTTATTTTATGCCCATTTGAATCTTTGTCAAATCCTAGAGATTGACTTCACAAGACAGAGTTTAGGGTTAGGGGTAGATATACACATGATTTTTCTGGTTTGAATATGTCTAGACCTTGTTTATCAACTTGAGTGTTTACTATATGACATAATTAAGAAGGCTATGTGCTTTGGTTTTTCATTCTTTAGATTTTTTGTCTGAATTTTTATGCCCATTTGAATCTTGGTCAAATCCTAGCTAGGTTTGACCAAGATTTAAATAAGTTTAAAACATGGAAATGAAAAGGTAAGCATCGATCCTTCTTAGTCGCTCTAAAATGAAGCTGAATTTTGGGAGGTTTTTGAAATTTCCATGTTTGAAACCCAAAACCACTTCTCTTCATGCTTGACTTCATAAGACGAAGTTTAGGGTCGATAGGGGGTAGATATATCTAGACCTTGTTTATCAACTTGAATGCTTACGATATGACATAAGAACACTATGTGCTTTTTTTATTTTTTTGTGCCCATTTGAATCTTGGTCAAATCATAGGTTTGACCAAGATTTAAACAAGTATAGAACATGAAAATGAAAAGGGAAGCCTGTATCCTTCTTAGTCACCCTAAAATGAAGTTTTGGGAGGTTTTTGAAATTTCCATGTTTGAAACCCAAAACCACTTCTCTTCATTCTTGACTTCTTAAGACATAGTTTAGGGGTTAGCGGGTAGATACATGATTTGTATGGTTTGAATATGTCTAGACCTTGTTTATCAACTTTAATGCTTACTACATGACATAAGAAGACTATGTGCTTTGGTTTTTCATTTTTTTTTTTTTTTGAATTTTCTGCCAATTTTGTTTGACCAAGATTTAGACAAGTTTTACACGTGAAAACGAATAAGTAAGCCTGGATCCTTCTTAGTCACTCCAAAATGTACCAATTGATAGGTGCGTTAACTTTGCTTCATGGAAAAAATAATGTCATGTAAATGAGTTAACTTGGATTTCCTACCCTTGAATCCATAGGAAACTTTGTTCTAATGCACTATAATAATCAACCGAGTTTTTACACCAACAGGTCTGTCACTTACGTGTGGTGCCCATGCGTGAGGTCCCACACTTCAGTGAGCACAAGTCACGTGCAATAGGTACGCAAACTCCCAGACATTTTCTTTGTCAAGAGAAGACGCATCAGGATGCGTATTGGAAGTCTGTGGGTCCTTCTGGATCCTTCGGTCGTCCCTCTCAAAAAAAACAAATCTCTCTCATTCTCGGCCTCGCTCGACTCGCTCGCTCGCTCGCTCGCACCTCCTGCTCACTGACAAACCCTGCACAAAAGTCAACATCATCACCCGAAAAAGGGGAGACACCATAATTCTCTCCCTTCTTCTCTCCTTCCGAGTGATCCCTCTTCCTCCGAGTTTCACTCGACGGGCAAACACACATGTGCTGCATAGTAATAATAAAAAGGTAGAAAAATCGACCTACGAATCTATAATTAAATAGGTTAAACTAGGGCTTTGCCCAGTACTACAGATCAAGGTTCAAAAAATCCAACTACGGGGTTCGAACAACCCCATTTCTAATCCAAGATTTTTTTCGACCTCATCCAATGGCCTCAAACTATAGGCCGGGTTAGCATCTAGTGCAGTATGTGTGAAAATGTATGCACTATGTGTGCTATAACTTGTGTGTCTTTCAAATTTGAACCAAATTTGAATAAGTTTGAAATATTTGAAATGGGGCTTTTGGCTTAAACGTTTGAAACCCAAAACGACTTCTCCTCATGCTAGACTTCATAAGACCGAGTTTAGGGTTAGGGGGTAGATACATGATTTGTCTGGTTTGAATATGTCTAAACCTTGTTTATCAACTTGAATGCTTACTATATGACATAAGAAGACCATGTGCTTTTGTTTTTCATTTTTCTATTTTTTTAAAGAATTTTATGCACATTTGATTCTGGTCAAATCCTAGGTTCAACCAAGATTTAAACAAGTTTCAAGCATGAAAATGAAAACGTAAGCCAAGATCCTTCTTAATTAGTCACTCTAAAATATATGAAGCTTTTGGGACGTACTTGAAATTTCCATGTTTGAAACCCAAAACCAATTCTCTTCATGATTGACTTCATAAGACAGAGTTTAGGGTTAGGGGTAGATATACACATGATTTTTCTGGTTTGAATATGTCTAGACCTAGCTTGTTTATCAACTTGAGTGTTTACTATATGACATAATTAAGAAGGCTATATATGTGCTTTGGTTTTTCATTCTTTAGATTTTTTGTCTGAATTTTTATGCCCATTTGAATCTTGGTCAAATCCTAGCTAGGTTTGACCAAGATTTAAATAAGTTTAAAACATGGAAATGAAAAGGTAAGCATCGATCCTTCTTAGTCGCTCTAAAATGAAGCTGAATTTTGGGAGGTTTTTGAAATTTCCATGTTTGAAACCCAAAACCACTTCTCTTCATGCTTGACTTCATAAGACGAAGTTTAGGGTCGATAGGGGGTAGATACATGATTTGTCTTGTTTGAATATGTCTAGACCTTGTTTATCAACTTGAATGCTTACTTTATGACTTAAGAGGACTATGTGCATTGGTATTTCATTTTTTGATTTTTATGCCCATTTGAGAATCTTGGTAAAATCCTAGGTTTGTTGAGCAAGATTTAAACAAGTTTAACATGTGAAAATGATAAGGTAATTAAGTCTGGATCTTTCTCTTAGTAACTCTAAAATGAAGCTTTTGGGAGGTTCTTGAATTTACCATGTTTGAAACCCAAAACCACCGTACTTCTGTTCATGCTTGACTTCATAAGACAGAGTTTAGGGTTAGGGGTAGATACATGATTTTTGGTTTGAATATGTCTAGACCTTGTTTATGAACTTTTGAATGCTTACTCTATGACATAAGAAGAATATGTGCTTTGGTTTTTTATTTTATCTATTTTTTTATTTTATGCCCATTTGAATATTGGTCAAATCCTAGGTTTGACCAAGATTTAAACAAGTTTAAAACATGAAAATTAAAAGGTAAGCCTGGATCCTTCTTAACTAGTCACTCTAAAACGAAGCTTTAATTTTGGGAGGTTTTTGAAATTTCCATGTTTGAAACCAAAAACCACTTCTCTTCATGCTTGACTTCATAAGACAGAGTTATTTATGGTTTTAGAGGGGTAGATACATGATTTGTCTTATTTGAATATGTCTAGCTAGACCTTGTTTATCAACTTTTGAATGCTTACTATATATATGTATGTGACATAAGAAAACTATGTGCTTTGGTTTTTCATTTTGATTTTTTTTGGAATTTTGATGCACATTTGAATCTTGGTCAAATCCTAGGTTTGACCAAGATTTAAACAAGTATAGATCATGAAAATGAAAATGGAAGCCTGTATCCTTCTTAGTCACCCTAAAATGAAGTTTTTGGGAGGTTTTTGAAATTTCCATGTTTGAAACCCAAAACCACTTATCTTCATGCTTGACTTCGTCATAAGACAGAGTTTAGGGGTTAGGGGGTAGATACATGATTTGTCTAGCTAGTTTGAATATGTCCAGACCTTGTTTATCAACTTTAATGCTTACTATATGACATATAAGAAGACTATGTGCGCTTTGGTTTTTCATTTTTCTGTTTTTTTATTTTATGCCCATTTGAATCTTGGTCAAATCCTAGAGATTGACTTCACAAGACAGAGTTTAGGGTTAGGGGTAGATATACACATGATTTTTCTGGTTTGAATATGTCTAGACCTTGTTTATCAACTTGAGTGTTTACTATATGACATAATTAAGAAGGCTATGTGCTTTGGTTTTTCATTCTTTAGATTTTTTGTCTGAATTTTTATGCCCATTTGAATCTTGGTCAAATCCTAGCTAGGTTTGACCAAGATTTAAATAAGTTTAAAACATGGAAATGAAAAGGTAAGCATCGATCCTTCTTAGTCGCTCTAAAATGAAGCTGAATTTTGGGAGGTTTTTGAAATTTCCATGTTTGAAACCCAAAACCACTTCTCTTCATGCTTGACTTCATAAGACGAAGTTTAGGGTCGATAGGGGGTAGATACATGATTTGTCTTGTTTGAATATGTCTAGACCTTGTTTATCAACTTGAATGCTTACTTTATGACTTAAGAGGACTATGTGCATTGGTATTTCATTTTTTGATTTTTATGCCCATTTGAGAATCTTGGTAAAATCCTAGGTTTGTTGAGCAAGATTTAAACAAGTTTAACATGTGAAAATGATAAGGTAATTAAGTCTGGATCTTTCTCTTAGTAACTCTAAAATGAAGCTTTTGGGAGGTTCTTGAATTTACCATGTTTGAAACCCAAAACCACCGTACTTCTGTTCATGCTTGACTTCATAAGACAGAGTTTAGGGTTAGGGGTAGATACATGATTTTTCTGGTTTGAATATGTCTAGACCATGTTTATCAATTTGAATGCTTACTATATGACATAAGAAGGCTATGTGCTTTTGTTTTTCATTCTTTCGATTTTTTTCTGAATTGTTATGCCCATTTGAATCTTGGTCAAATCCTAGGTTCGACCAAGATTTAAACAAGTTTAAAACATGACAATGAAAAGGTAATTAATCATGGATCCTTCTTAATTAACCAGCCGGTCTAATTAAAATGAAGCTTTTTGGGAGGTTTTTGAAATTTCCATGTTTGAAACCCAAAACCACACTTCTCTGCTTCATGCTTGACTTCATATATAATTAAGACAAAGTTTAGGGTTAGGGGGTACATGATTTGTCTGGTTTGAATATGTCTAGACCTTGTTTATGAACTTTTGAATGCTTACTATATGACATAAGAAGAATATGTGCTTTGGTTTTTTATTTTATCTATTTTTTTATTTTATGCCCATTTGAGTATTGGTCAAATCCTAGGTTTGACCAAGATTTAAACAAGTTTAAAACATGAAAATGAAAAGGTAAGCCTGGATCCTTCTTAACTAGTCACTCTAAAACGAAGCTTTAATTTTGGGAGGTTTTTGAAATTTCCATGTTTGAAACCAAAAACCACTTCTCTTCATGCTTGACTTCATAAGACAGAGTTATTTATGGTTTTAGAGGGGTAGATACATGATTTGTCTTATTTGAATATGTCTAGCTAGACCTTGTTTATCAACTTTTGAATGCTTACTATATATATGTATGTGACATAAGAAAACTATGTGCTTTGGTTTTTCATTTTTCTGATTTTTTTGGAATTTTGATGCACATTTGAATCTTGGTCAAATCCTAGGTTTGACCAAGATTTAAACAAGTATAGATCATGAATATGAAAATGGAAGCCTGTATCCTTCTTAGTCACCCTAAAATGAAGTTTTTGGGAGGTTTTTGAAATTTCCATGTTTGAAACCCAAAACCACTTATCTTCATGCTTGACTTCGTCATAAGACAGAGTTTAGGGGTTAGGGGGTAGATACATGATTTGTCTAGCTAGTTTGAATATGTCAGACCTTGTTTATCAACTTTAATGCTTACTATATGACATATAAGAAGACTATGTGCGCTTTGGTTTTTCATTTTTCTGTTTTTTTATTTTATGCCCATTTGAATCTTGGTCAAATCCTAGAGATTGACTTCACAAGACAGAGTTTAGGGTTAGGGGTAGATATACACATGATTTTTCTGGTTTGAATATGTCTAGACCTTGTTTATCAACTTGAGTGTTTACTATATGACATAATTAAGAAGGCTATGTGCTTTGGTTTTTCATTCTTTAGATTTTTTGTCTGAATTTTTATGCCCATTTGAATCTTGGTCAAATCCTAGCTAGGTTTGACCAAGATTTAAATAAGTTTAAAACAAGGAAATGAAAAGGTAAGCATCGATCCTTCTTAGTCGCTCTAAAATGAAGCTGAATTTTGGGAGGTTTTTGAAATTTCCATGTTTGAAACCCAAAACCACTTCTCTTCATGCTTGACTTCATAAGACGAAGTTTAGGGTCGATAGGGGGTAGATACATGATTTGTCTGGTCAATTTGGATATATCTAGACCTTGTTTATCAACTTGAATGCTTACGATATGACATAAGAACACTATGTGCTTTTTTTTATTTTTTGTGCCCATTTGAATCTTGGTCAAATCATAGGTTTGACCAAGATTTAAACAAGTATAGAACATGAAAATGAAAAGGGAAGCCTGTATCCTTCTTAGTCACCCTAAAATGAAGTTTTGGGAGGTTTTTGAAATTTCCATGTTTGAAACCCAAAACCACTTCTCTTCATTCTTGACTTCTTAAGACATAGTTTAGGGGTTAGCGGGTAGATACATGATTTGTATGGTTTGAATATGTCTAGACCTTGTTTATCAACTTTAATGCTTACTACATGACATAAGAAGACTATGTGCTTTGGTTTTTCATTTTTCTGTTTTTTTTTGAATTTTCTGCCAATTTTGTTTGACCAAGATTTAGACAAGTTTTACACGTGAAAACGAATAAGTAAGCCTGGATCCTTCTTAGTCACTCCAAAATGTACCAATTGATAGGTGCGTTAACTTTGCTTCATGGAAAAAATAATGTCATGTAAATGAGTTAACTTGGATTTCCTACCCTTGAATCCATAGGAAACTTTGTTCTAATGCACTATAATAATCAACCGAGTTTTTACACCAACAGGTCTGTCACTTACGTGTGGTGCCCATGCGTGAGGTCCCACACTTCAGTGAGCACAAGTCACGTGCAATAGGTACGCAAACTCCCAGACATTTTCTTTGTCAAGAGAAGACGCATCAGGATGCGTATTGGAAGTCTGTGGGTCCTTCTGGATCCTTCGGTCGTCCCTCTCAAAAAAAAACAAATCTCTCTCATTCTCGGCCTCGCTCGACTCGCTCGCTCGCTCGCTCGCTCGCACCTCCTGCTCACGACAAACCCACAAAAGTCAACATCATCACCGAAAAAGGGGAGACACCATAATTCTCTCCCTTCTTCTCTCCTTCCGAGTGATCCCTCTTCCTCCGAGTTTCACTCGACGGGCAAACACACATGTGCTGCATAGTAATAATAAAAAGGTAGAAAAATCGACCTACGAATCTATAATTAAATAGGTTAAACTAGGGCTTTGCCCAGTACTACAGATCAAGGTTCAAAAAATCCAACTACGGGGTTCGAACAACCCCATTTCTAATCCAAGATTTTTTCGACCTCATCCAATGGCCTCAAACTATAGGCCGGGTTAGCATCTAGTGCAGTATGTGTGAGAATGTATGCACTATGTGTGCTATAACTTGTGTGTCTTTCAAATTTGAACCAAATTTGAATAAGTTTGAAATATTTGAAATGGGGCTTTTGGCTTAAACGTTTGAAACCCAAAACGACTTCTCCTCATGCTAGACTTCATAAGACCGAGTTTAGGGTTAGGGGTAGATACATGATTTGTCTGGTTTGAATATGTCTAAACCTTGTTTATCAACTTGAATGCTTACTATATGACATAAGAAGACCATGTGCTTTTGTTTTTCATTTTTCTATTTTTTTAAGAATTTTATGCACATTTGATTCTGGTCAAATCCTAGGTTCAACCAAGATTTAAACAAGTTTCAAGCATGAAAATGAAAACGTAAGCCAAGATCCTTCTTAATTAGTCACTCTAAAATATATGAAGCTTTTGGGACGTACTTGAAATTTCCATGTTTGAAACCCAAAACCAATTCTCTTCATGATTGACTTCATAAGACAGAGTTTAGGGTTAGGGGTAGATATACACATGATTTTTCTGGTTTGAATATGTCTAGACCTAGCTTGTTTATCAACTTGAGTGTTTACTATATGACATAATTAAGAAGGCTATATATGTGCTTTGGTTTTTCATTCTTTAGATTTTTTGTCTGAATTTTTATGCCCATTTGAATCTTGGTCAAATCCTAGCTAGGTTTGACCAAGATTTAAATAAGTTTAAAACATGGAAATGAAAAGGTAAGCATCGATCCTTCTTAGTCGCTCTAAAATGAAGCTGAATTTTGGGAGGTTTTTGAAATTTCCATGTTTGAAACCCAAAACCACTTCTCTTCATGCTTGACTTCATAAGACGAAGTTTAGGGTCGATAGGGGGTAGATACATGATTTGTCTTGTTTGAATATGTCTAGACCTTGTTTATCAACTTGAATGCTTACTTTATGACTTAAGAGGACTATGTGCATTGGTATTTCATTTTTTGATTTTTATGCCCATTTGAGAATCTTGGTAAAATCCTAGGTTTGTTGAGCAAGATTTAAACAAGTTTAACATGTGAAAATGATAAGGTAATTAAGTCTGGATCTTTCTCTTAGTAACTCTAAAATGAAGCTTTTGGGAGGTTCTTGAATTTACCATGTTTGAAACCCAAAACCACCGTACTTCTGTTCATGCTTGACTTCATAAGACAGAGTTTAGGGTTAGGGGTAGATACATGATTTTTCTGGTTTGAATATGTCTAGACCTTGTTTATGAACTTTTGAATGCTTACTATATGACATAAGAAGAATATGTGCTTTGGTTTTTTATTTTATCTATTTTTTTATTTTATGCCCATTTGAATATTGGTCAAATCCTAGGTTTGACCAAGATTTAAACAAGTTTAAAACATGAAAATGAAAAGGTAAGCCTGGATCCTTCTTAACTAGTCACTCTAAAACGAAGCTTTAATTTTGGGAGGTTTTTGAAATTTCCATGTTTGAAACCAAAAACCACTTCTCTTCATGCTTGACTTCATAAGACAGAGTTATTTATGGTTTTAGAGGGGTAGATACATGATTTGTCTTATTTGAATATGTCTAGCTAGACCTTGTTTATCAACTTTTGAATGCTTACTATATATATGTATGTGACATAAGAAAACTATGTGCTTTGGTTTTTCATTTTTCTGATTTTTTTTGGAATTTTGATGCACATTTGAATCTTGGTCAAATCCTAGGTTTGACCAAGATTTAAACAAGTATAGATCATGAAAATGAAAATGGAAGCCTGTATCCTTCTTAGTCACCCTAAAATGAAGTTTTTGGAAGGTTTTTGAAATTTCCATGTTTGAAACCCAAAACCACTTATCTTCATGCTTGACTTCGTCATAAGACAGAGTTTAGGGGTTAGGGGGTAGATACATGATTTGTCTAGCTAGTTTGAATATGTCCAGACCTTGTTTATCAACTTTAATGCTTACTATATGACATATAAGAAGACTATGTGCGCTTTGGTTTTTCATTTTTCTGTTTTTTTATTTTATGCCCATTTGAATCTTGGTCAAATCCTAGAGATTGACTTCACAAGACAGAGTTTAGGGTTAGGGGTAGATATACACATGATTTTTCTGGTTTGAATATGTCTAGACCTTGTTTATCAACTTGAGTGTTTACTATATGACATAATTAAGAAGGCTATGTGCTTTGGTTTTTCATTCTTTAGATTTTTTGTCTGAATTTTTATGCCCATTTGAATCTTGGTCAAATCCTAGCTAGGTTTGACCAAGATTTAAATAAGTTTAAAACATGGAAATGAAAAGGTAAGCATCGATCCTTCTTAGTCGCTCTAAAATGAAGCTGAATTTTGGGAGGTTTTTGAAATTTCCATGTTTGAAACCCAAAACCACTTCTCTTCATGCTTGACTTCATAAGACGAAGTTTAGGGTCGATAGGGGGTAGATACATGATTTGTCTTGTTTGAATATGTCTAGACCTTGTTTATCAACTTGAATGCTTACTTTATGACTTAAGAGGACTATGTGCATTGGTATTTCATTTTTTGATTTTTATGCCCATTTGAGAATCTTGGTAAAATCCTAGGTTTGTTGAGCAAGATTTAAACAAGTTTAACATGTGAAAATGATAAGGTAATTAAGTCTGGATCTTTCTCTTAGTAACTCTAAAATGAAGCTTTTGGGAGGTTCTTGAATTTACCATGTTTGAAACCCAAAACCACCGTACTTCTGTTCATGCTTGACTTCATAAGACAGAGTTTAGGGTTAGGGGTAGATACATGATTTTTCTGGTTTGAATATGTCTAGACCATGTTTATCAATTTGAATGCTTACTATATGACATAAGAAGGCTATGTGCTTTTGTTTTTCATTCTTTCGATTTTTTTCTGAATTGTTATGCCCATTTGAATCTTGGTCAAATCCTAGGTTCGACCAAGATTTAAACAAGTTTAAAACATGACAATGAAAAGGTAATTAATCATGGATCCTTCTTAATTAACCAGCCAGTCTAATTAAAATGAAGCTTTTTGGGAGGTTTTTGAAATTTCCATGTTTGAAACCCAAAACCACACTTCTCTGCTTCATGCTTGACTTCATATATAATTAAGACAAAGTTTAGGGTTAGGGGGTACATGATTTGTCTGGTTTGAATATGTCTAGACCTTGTTTATGAACTTTTGAATGCTTACTATATGACATAAGAAGAATATGTGCTTTGGTTTTTTATTTTATCTATTTTTTTATTTTATGCCCATTTGAATATTGGTCAAATCCTAGGTTTGACCAAGATTTAAACAAGTTTAAAACATGAAAATGAAAAGGTAAGCCTGGATCCTTCTTAACTAGTCACTCTAAAACGAAGCTTTAATTTTGGGAGGTTTTTGAAATTTCCATGTTTGAAACCAAAAACCACTTCTCTTCATGCTTGACTTCATAAGACAGAGTTATTTATGGTTTTAGAGGGGTAGATACATGATTTGTCTTATTTGAATATGTCTAGCTAGACCTTGTTTATCAACTTTTGAATGCTTACTATATATATGTATGTGACATAAGAAAACTATGTGCTTTGGTTTTTCATTTTTCTGATTTTTTTGGAATTTTGATGCACATTTGTATCTTGGTCAAATCCTAGGTTTGACCAAGATTTAAACAAGTTTAAAACATGAAAATGAAAAGGGAAACATGTATCCTTCTTAGTCACTCTAAAATGAAGTTTTTGGGAGGTTTTTGAAATTTCCATGTTTGAAACCTAAAACCACTTCTCTTCATGCTTGACTTCATAAGACAGAGTTTAGGGTTAGAGGGGTAGATACATGATTTGTCTTATTTGAATATGTCTAGCTAGACCTTGTTTATCAACTTTTGAATGCTTACTATATATATATGTGACATAAGAAGACTATGTGCTTTTGTTTTTCATTTTTCCGATTTTTTAATTTTATGCCCATTTAAATCTTGGTCAAATCCTAGGTTTGACAATGATTTAAACAAGTTTCAAATATGAAAATGAAAAGGCAAGCATGGATCCTTCTTAGTCACTCTAAAATGAAGCTTTTGATAGGTTTTTGAAATTTCCATATTTGAAACCCAAAACCACTTCTCTTCATGCTTGACTACATAAGACAAAGTTTAGGGTTAGGGGGTAGATACATGATTTTTCTTGTTTGAATATGTCTAGACCCTTGTTTATCAACTTTAATGCTTACTATATGACATAAGAAAACTATGTGCTTTGGTTTTTCATTTTTCTGATTTTTTTGGAATTTTGATGCACATTTGAATCTTGGTCAAATCCTAGGTTTGACCAAGATTTAAACAAGTATAGAACATGAAAATGAAAAGGGAAGCCTGTATCCTTCTTAGTCACCCTAAAATGAAGTTTTTGGGAGGTTTTCAAAATTTCCATGTTTGAAACCCAAAACCACTTAATCTTCATGCTTGACTTCGTCATAAGATAGAGTTTAGGGGTTAGGGGGTAGATACATGATTTGTCTAGTTTGAATATGTCTAGACCTTGTTTACCAACTTTAATGCTTACTATATGACATATAAGAAGACTATGTGCGCTTTGGTTTTTCATTTTTTCATTTTTTTATTTTATGCCCATTTGAATCTTGGTCAAATCTAGGATTTGACCAAGATTTAAACAAGTTTAAAACATGAAAATGGAAAGGTAAGCCTGGATCCTTCTTAGTCGCTCTAAAATGAAGCTTTTGGGATGATTTTGAAATTTCCATGTTTGAAACCCAAAACCAATTCTCTTCATGCATGCTTGACTTCATAAGACAGAGTTTAGGGTTAGGGGGTTAGATACATTATTTGTCTAGTTTGAATATGTCTAGACTTTGTATATCAACTTGAATATATTATTGTACCATGTCTCCACACAGCCCAAAATGCACATATTTTCAAAAGTTTTCATGCATGAGTACTTGTAACTAGTAAAAATAGAAAGTAAAAATAGGAACCCCATGTATGAAGGATACTAAAAAGAACTCTTTCACATTTTTTTGGTATAGATTATGAGTTTGCTTGGCTTCATACACAAGTGAGTACATGTCATGCAAAAATTAACACGAAATTTAGTTATCATGACCCATTTTTGGCAGGCATTGTGCATATCGCCTTGAGAAACATCTTTGCGAGCTAGTGTATTAAACGTTTATTCACATATAATGGATTTTTTACTTTATTAGTGCACACAATGACAGAATCGGCCAAATGTGTATGATTTTTGTGAAGGTGCTAGAAAAACAAGATGCACTACGATGAAGCATGAAAGGAGGCAAGGGGAGGGATAGTGAAGAGGTGGGAGAGACCGAGAGATGAACCGCAAGGTAATTAAAAAATTGGGGCCAAAACGATTCCAACTTCCTAGGCATTGACCAACTTTGCCCCTCTTAACCCAACGTGGCAGTGAACCCGTATAAGCAACAACTTCCTCTTACTCCGCTTCTCCGAAATGGTAAGAGAACCTCTCCAGCTTAAGTGACCAATCGACATATCTATGGCCTTCCGACTTGGCTCTGGTCGCCGCGCGCGTAGTCCTACCACCGACGAGGAAGCGGAGCATCAGCGCCGCCTTCGCTTCGTCCATCGCGCACCAAGGCATAACCCGCCCGCTCTGCACTGGCCGGTTGTTCAGCCCGCGGCGGCGGCGCTGGCCGTGGAGCCCCTCGCCAGCCGCTTCCCGTGCGGGCCGATGGATGCAGAGGCAGGGATCTCCCACGCAACCCCGCATGCGACGCCCGCTCGGCCCTGGCCGGCTTTTCCGCCCGCGCATGCCGCATGGTTTTCTTTGCCAGCAGGTGAGATCCCCTTCCCGGCCGGCGCGAACGATGCGGAGGCAGGGAGCTCCCGTGGCCAGCCGCCTAATCCGACCGCACTTCAGGCGGTGCCGGCCGTGGAGCCAGGCCGTTCTTTCGAAGCGCATCACGGCGACGCCCTTTGCAGGAGCAACACCGCCAAGGAGCTCGTATATAACGTGATGTTCCCGGCACTCTATAGATGCCGGGATGCTCTGCAAGCTTTCGTGCAGGCTAAGAATGCGGCGGCTGCAAATCCCAGGGACGCAGCATTGCAGCGGCGCGCCGATGAGGCTAAGGTGGCGCACGCTTTCCACCAGGCGTGCCTCGACAGGCTTAACATCCAGCACGGCTTCGTGCAACCGCCAAACGCCGCTCCAGCTAAGATCCAAAAATACTCCGGTGAGCATATCACTCCGGAGTAGAACAATCCAATTTCTAGTACTGTAGGAGTACTTTATTAGTGCACAAACCTGGCGAAATTAAAGGTGTGTTCTTTGTGTGTGATGTAAATCTAAAAATTTGAAGGTTCTAGCAAAAACATTTCTTCACAAATATTCGATGTGTTTGCTTGGCCTTATCTATATATCCGGTGAGCATATATGGATGCCAAATCCTTTACAAACTTTATATTTTTTAAGTGATCGATGTGCATGCATCTATCTCGCCATGGTAAATTAATGAAACAAGTTGCATATTTGCCAGAATTCCAAACTTCGTGAGCAGTATAGAGATCGAGACCTTAATTAATTATTATGAGTAGGATGCATGCATGCATGGCCATTTTCTAGGGTTTTAAAGGATACTAGAGCTTTTCTAGGTTAATTTGCAACTATATGTATATTTGTTTTCTAGTTCTGGGCTGATCATTAAACTCAACGTTGAGTTGTAGATTATGTGAAATTAGTACATGCCATAAAATATAGTATAATTTTTTATGTACCCTACGAGGCAGTACGTGTGGTGTACCCTTAATTATTAATTGGTAGACATGTACCGTTGGCATGTTTGAAGAAAATTTGAATTTGGAAGAAGTTTTTAAAGTAAAATTAACGCAAGCACAAAATCATGTGTGATGGTGAAATTTCTTGAACAAATTAATACAAACCTAGTAATATGAGTTTGTTTGGCTTTCTGCCCACAAGTGAGTATTGTGCGCATGTACTTTGATGCAAAATCCCGCCATACAAAACTTTTTAGTTATCATATGACCTCAAGTTTGGAAGAGATCGTATTTTAAGCAACTTCACAAACAAGAGATTCTAACAATTATATGCATGCATGAAAGAATGATTTCCCTTTTTTATTACTGTACAAAAATGGCTAGATGTGTGTTAATTGTGAAGGAGGGCTACCAAATTTTAACAGTTGCACATTATTGTCATAATTCCACCTTTTGGAAGCAGTAGGGTAGACATGCTTTCCGCTTGGTAGGATGTGTTAGTGCCATCAATTTTGTAGATATAGGTTCAAGGATTTGTTCATCTTAATCTGGAACTATATATGGATTTTTAAGCTTTTGCCTAGTAATTAAACTCATAATTGAAATAATGTAGGTTATTTAACTACATACATGCCATAAATTCTGACAGGAAATACTTGGACGTGCCTTGCGAGGGTGGTAACAAACAAGAACACAATGACCAAACTTCAAATGCCAATCCACCCACCAAGCTATACGATTGGCATGTACAATCGATCGACTCCTTCTAATCAAATTTGAATACAATAGAAGAAGTTTTAAAAAATTTCAAAATGAGATCAACTTGTGCATTGAGTCATCCTTTGTTATTTATTTGCTTGTAAAAATAGAAACATAGGCATATGAATGTATTCGAAACACTTCACTTTTCAACGGGGAAGGGACCCGAAGGTCCCAGAAAAACAAAAAAAAGATTACAATAGTAGTACTCCTTTGAGAAGGCAGTAGAAGAAGGATCCTCGAAGAGCCAAATGCTTTTATTATCCACAGCTGTTCGGCTCTTTTCCTTCTCGTGTAAGCTATCGCGCAATGATTATACTAGGCTGCTCGATTATACTAATGGTCGGATGGTAGTACAACCATTTTCGCAAACTTCTGCGCCCTTCGTCATGTCAGCATCGTATCCCAGTGTGCAAGCAGTCTGCTCGAATGAAATACTCCTAAGTACGTACGGTATTCCCTCCAAAGACACACCACACGGTATTCCCTCCAAAGACGCACCGTCGCCCCGATCTGCTCGAATGAAATACTCCAAAATACTTCTGCGCCCTTCGTCATGTCAGCATCGTATCCCAGTGTGCAAGCAGTCTCCTATGAAATGGAGACGACATTTTGTTGAAAAGTGTCGGTGCATGCTATATATACCACACTAGTATGAGAGTTTTTACAGCATTATTCCGATTTCCACAGAATGCATTAAATTTGGACGCGATGCCACACTGACAAGAGTGGTTTAAACAAGGCCATTATTTTTATTATGTTATATTACTACAATACTCCAAGGTAGCACTAGTAGCCTTCGGTTGTACTCTGCCGGTCGCGCTGCCTCATTCGACCAGACTTTATTCTTCTTCTCATATATATATACAAAATACTGTCTGCCGAGGTTCGATGACCGCACCGTCGCCCCTCTCCGCGCCGCCGTCTTGGGCCGCGCCACCATTCTCCCCGCCGAGTTCTCCCCCGTCCCCGACGCACCACCGTCAAGCACCACCGGACCGATCTTCGCAGGTATGTACATCTCCAACCTCCGGCGAGTACAGAGGTTCATCGGTCATTGTGTTCGATATAACCTTAATTTGGGGATTGCAATGTGAGTAACTTACTGGGTTTTCTAGGAAATGAAAACGGCGTCGCTCGATGCCTACACTGCGTCGGCGGATACATGGAAAGCGGAGACGGATGCTCTGCATGCATCGGCGGAGACATGTAAAGCGGATGCGGAGGCAAAGGCGAAGGCGGTGGCTAGGACGGGCCCGGGCGCTGTGGCGCTGGCAAATGCTCGTATCGAAGCTGCATTTTGTTGGAAAGTCTTGGCGCGTGCTTCGAGAGTTTTGGCGGCGCAGCCGGGAGAACCGTCGGAGGCTTCGAAGCTGGCTGCTTTGAACGCGTCGAGAGCTTGGATGGTGACTTCATCTAAGGCGGCGCTTGTTGCATATGATCGTGACTCGTCAACCCCTTTGTAAGTTCTACCTTCCCCAACTGCAATGAGGTTAGATCTGGTGGATTGGGGTTTTTTGCCCAAACCAGACGTGATGATGCATTGAGATGTTTTTGTATTTTTGATGATGCATTCTGCTTCTTTTGTAATTTGGGTGATTCATTATGCTTTTTAGGTAGTAATTTTTCTGATGCACTCACCTCTTCAGGAATTTTTCATGGTTTTTTTTGTTTTTGTTTTTCTGTCAACCTAGCTAATGCTCTCTGCTGTTTAGCCAAAAGTTGGATGATGCATTGTACTGTTTACATATATTTTACTCTGATGATGCATTTTGCTCTTTTAGCCTTTTAGGTAATTTTTCTGATTCCTTGAACAGTGTGGGAAATTTCGATGAAGAATTTTGCTGTCAACTTAGATGATGTATTGTGCTGTTTACATTTTATTACCTATATCAAAGCTAACCCCATCTGATGTTACCACAGCGTTTTGGGTCCTGTAGAGGTCTCTTTTTCCTCCAATCGTGTTGACACGTTAGCAATTATTACTGTATATGCGAGATTGCCTTCCGTTGGTGCGTCCTATTTTTGTGGTGTTTTTTTTTTGCAAATTAAGGGCTTCATTGATTATGCAACAGGATTACAATTGCATTGTCCTGTTTACAATATTTTGATTTTGCTGATGCATTGTGCTGTTCACATTATTTTGATTTTGCTGATGCATTGTCCTGTTTACATTATTTTGATTTTGCTGATGCATTGTGCTGTTTACACTATTTTGATTTTGCTGATGCACCGTGCAGTTTAGGAAACTTTGATGATGAATTAGATGATGCATTTTGCTGCTTAGTCAAATTAGATGTTGCATTTTGTTTTAAAAAATAGATGATGCAGTGTGCTGTTTACATAATTTTGACGATGCATCGTGCGATTTGCATAATCCTACCAGCTTCAGTCGAAGGACACCCACAACAATCAACGATCTGCCTGGAGATGTAGTCTCTCAGATTCTTGTCAGGCTTCCTCCCCATCCAACCTGCTTACTAGCTGCATCAGGCACCAAGAAAGCATGGAGGCAATGTATGGGAAGCAATTATTTCAGAAAGCTAACTGTGTCACACAACGGAGGAAACCCGTTGCTAGGGTTTTTCACCAACAACTCCGAGGACAATCGATTCATCACAGAGCATGATCTTCACCCGGCCATCTTGAAGATGCTGGCAATCCCGTCTCAAGTGAACGGTCCCAAAATCTATGTCCTGGGATGCCGCGATGGTATGGTGCTACTCCATTCTAATGTATCCAGAGGGTATATATCAGTCTGGGATCCAATTAGGCAAGTTCTCACAGCGATACCAGAACCACCATTGTGGCGCAATCACACAATTGAAAGCAGCGGCTCAATTCTCTGTTCGAGAAACAACTCTGAACCGTTTACACATTGTGGCAAGTTCTCGGTTGTTTGGATAACAACTAAACGTTACGATGCACAGGCTCATATCTACTCACCAGATTCAAAAGAATGGGAGTTTCTAGCTCGATCAACTCCGATGCTGTCAGAGATTGACCGTAGACCGGCAACTCTCATAGGGGGTATTTTGTACTGGCCAACGAAGTCTAGATATATCATTGAGCTTGACCATGCAAAGAAGACTCTGAAATATATTCAGTGCCCTCATGAGACGCATGATATATTCATGCTTAACATTCACATCTTCAAGGGACATAATGGAGATGTTGCCCTTGCTGTTATAAGAGACTTCACCCTACAAACATGGACCAGTACAAGATCATCAACAGGCGATCACGAGTCATGGACATGTCATATAAATTTTGAATTGGATACTTTTTTTGGCCTTGACACATCATTTCCATACAATTGGAAACATGCAGTAAGGTTACTCTGCGTATTTGAGGACAAAAATGAGCTGGTTGTACGGGCAAAGGAGGGAGTATTCCAATTAGATATGAGCAACTGGCAGTGGAGAAAGTACAATTCTGCTAGACGTTGGTGCACTTTACATCCCTACTCAGTTAGACCGGGTTAGTCATTCATATGTAACCTTTGCATTCATTTACATATGACTTTTGCTGATCAATTTGTTCATTTCCTGACAGTAACCGACCTGATCCAGAGTGCAACATCAAGGACACGAAAAAGAACGCGCTGTCAGGAACCCATCTAATTCAAAGTTCAACATCCATAAGAGAAAAGGAAGTCGCATATGAAGGAGCAAGGCTTGTTTGGGCAAGAAGTGATAGCCCAGCTTTTGTTTGGTCTGATGTCTTTTAGTTTTCGTTCTGGTGGAAATGTCGCTGCACCATTTGTTTGTACTGCAGCTCCATAGTGCTAGCTGCTAGTACGTTGGCGCTGTCCTACGTCTGCTTGTTTTGGGGGCATAAATATGCCACGAAACCTTTGTTTTATGTGATCAAACGGTCATTTCTGCATGTATATGTTCGGGTTCTGATGAAACCTTTTTTGTGATCTGTACATATATTTGAGTCAGTCTGTGTTTTGTTTTATGATGGGCAGGAGTATTTGTTTTACTACACCATTGTTTATCCGAATTGTATTACTCACTCTATTCAAAAAGTTAGCGGCTCACCTTTTTCCTTCAAGATACGGATGTATCTACACACTAAAAACATATATAGATGAAACATCTTCAGACAAAGTTTAGTCACTTATGTATGGACGGGGGTAGTATTATTTATGTTGTGCTCCCAAACAAGCAGACATCGGACAGCGCCTGTTTAAAGTTCATATGTGTAATCTTATTCCCTTTGGAAGTTAAGCATTAAACTCTACTAGTACAACCGTGGTGGTCTTGTGATGTAGTACTCTTTTGATGCATTTGTGATGTAGTAGTACAGTACTTTTTTTTGAACTGGTATAGTACTATCTAAGAAGAGTACTCCCTCCGATTCACATTCATTTTACACCAATAAATATGGATCGGAGCGAGGGAGTAAATTAAACATGGCATCTCGTGCATGAAGCTTGACAGATCGATCAGGTTGGCTAGAATGGCAATACAATGCTCCTCATTAGGCAAATGCATGCCATGTACGATAGTATACATCCAGTAAAGAAGTCTATACTGACATAAAAAAGACTACATTGGGGATGAGAGTCAATTGGGGAATCTACAATACATAAAATCTTGCTCGTAGCTGATTTTGGCTAAGAGGGTTTTACTCACATTACACGTGCCACTTTCCTTGTCTGCAAAACAAGTTCCAATAAAGGAAGAGGAAAGAAGAGGACATTGTGGGCGAGATTGAACACCTTTTTATGTGTTAAGCTGAGGCCTTGTTTAGCTGAGGATTTCGACTTAGGCCTAACAGCTCAGCACACCCAGAAATAAATTTCCTTGCGCGCACCACTGTCAGCAAAAATAACAAAATTAGCACGCAAGATTAAGAACGAAGTGAATTTAAGTAACTTGGTTAGCTTTTCAAGCAATATATTCAGAGAAAGAGCACACATGTCCGGCAAATAATCGTAAGAGAAGAACAATAAATCTAAGGCATTCCACTTCATATGCAGAAGGGACGCGACAGCGCATGGATTCATACCTTGAGTCGACTCTGGCTCGTAGAAGGGCGGTCGCGCCTCGAGGATGCCGGCGACGTCTCCACCTCGATCTCACATATGACTGCTTCTCGGTGGGCGGTGCGCCACGCCATGTAGAAGATCTATCAAAAGAGGAGAGCCCGATGACGCTACCGACGCCTCAACCTTGATAGCACCGGCTTGTTGCTCCGCACCGAGATGCGCCACGTGCAAGATTTAGCGGATGCGCCAATTTTAGAGATATGTCATGATCGTTGTAACAAATTTCAACATGATGATGATTTGATCCTGCACTCGGCCTTGAACATAAGTACTAGTACAGTCTCACAATTTTTTTTATCATTATACTTTGCGAGATTTAGCGGATGCGCCAAATTCAGAGATAGATCGTGATCATGGTAACACACTTTTCAATGTAATGATGATTTGATGTTGCACTCGACCTTGAACATAAGTACTAGTACGGTCTCACAATTTTGTATCATTATACTTTGCAAGTTTTAGCGGATGCGCCCATTTTCAGAGGTAGATCATGATCATGGTAACAAATTTTCAACGTGATGATGATTTAATGTTGCACTCGAACTTGAACAGAAGTACTAGTATGGTCTCACAATTTTTATTACTCCTATAATTATACTTTGAAAGATATAGCGGATGCGCCAATTTCAGAGATAGATCATGATCATGGTAACAAATTTTCAACGTGATGATGATTTGATGTTGCACTCGAACTTGAACAGAAGTACTAGTACAGTCTCACAATTTTTTTATCATTATACTTTGCGAGATTTAGCGGATGCGCCAAATTCAGAGATAGATCGTGATCATGGTAACACAATTTTCAATATAATGATGATTTGATGTTGCACTCGACCTTGAACATAAGTACTAGTACGGTCTCACAAATTTGTATCATTATACTTTGCAAGTTTTAGTGGATGCGCCCATTTTCAGAGGTAGATCATGATCATGGTAAGTTGGTAACAAATTTTCAAGGTGATGATGATTTGATTTTGCACTCGGCCTTGAACAGAGGTACTAGTACGGTCTCACAATTTTTTATCATTATACTTGGACGGTGGCCAAATTCAAAATCTCATAGCGGCAAAACTTCCCGCCCACAAAATACAAAAATTTCACACGCTTCCAAATTCCCATTCTACCCCTGTGGAGATGGCAGCAAAGTCGGTTGGTGGGGGGGTCTGCCCGTCATTTTTTGGATCACCACCTCCCTAGCCCGGAAACCCTCCCAAAAAAAATTCATTTCCCTCAGACCACCCACCGGAACTTCCCAAGTCCCTCTCTCCCACCTCCACGACCACCGCACCGGAACATCCCCGCCGGACTTCCCTGGCCTACCCGAGGCCTCGCGATCCTCGTCATCCGGCTGCCTGCCGGAGCCGCTTCATCGACGCCGTCATCAACCGGACCGGATCATCCCCGCCGAACCTCGAAACCATATGCTCATCCAGCAGTCTACCGCAGTCGCTTCAGCTGCGGTATCGTCCACCCGCCGGAGCCGCTTCGCCGGATCCGTCGTCCACCGCATCGGATCTTGCTCACCGACACCGCTGTGCATGAACCGGATCTGCTTCACCGGCGCAGTGCATGATCTAAACTCTTCTACTGTCGCTTTTCTATTGCTTGCCTGCAAGTTCTTGTTTAATCTTGGGGGAACCTGTTTGTGCTAACGACGCGCCGTTACGTTTTTGCAGATGAGATGAGTAACCATGAAGTGTAATGGCCGTCTCTCCAACCCCAAGTAGCACATGTAGCGTACTTCATCACCGGATCTATCAACCCCAGGAAGATCTGCTGTGACTCCCACAGAGTGCTTCTCCTAATGTAAGTCCCTTGTTTTAGCGCCATGTTCTGGGTTCAGATGCTTGTTTGTCTGAAGCTCTTTTAGTTCATTCCTAGCTATGACCGTAACACGTTGCTATTTTCTACTTCATTGCTAACTTTAAGCGATTGAACATTTTGGTTTGCATTCCCTGCTCTGTAGATGTAGCCATCATAACTTCTATCTTGCTCAGTCGTTGTTACAAAAATTATAGGTATTATAGTAACATCCTGCTATTATTTAGTTCATGGCCAATTTTAAGTAATTGCACATGTTGGTTCGCATTCCCTGCTCTATAGCTTTTGGCATCGTAACTTCTATATTTGGTTTACATTCCCTGCTCTGTAGATCTAGCCATCATAACTTTATCTTGCTCAGTCGTTGTTACAAAAATTATGGCCTGCTACTATGTTGTTTGTGCCAATTTTTTACTCCATGAACATGTTGGCTTGCATTCCCTGTACTACAGGTGATGCCATTGTTTTGTATCTAGTTCATTGTAAGCTAACAAAGTAAGGACTTAGTTTGGCATGCTATCACTCTGCTATCTAGCCTGTAGTACAAATAAACTTGTCATACTACTAGATAATAATTTTGTGTGCCATCTTGTTCTTCAAAAGCTGCATTATTGACTTGTTTCTCTGACTTGGCATGACGCTCACATATGGAAAGCTGAACATATTGGTTTGCATTCCCTCTTATACAAGTTCACAGGTGATCCCACTATATTCTGTATCTGGTCCATCCTAAGCTCCAGCATCAACTATCCTCTATGTGTTGCTCATTACAAGTTTATATCCCGAAACATCTTGATTTGCATCCCCTTCACTATAAGTTCAGGAGTATTATTTAGTTCACGGCCAAAATGAAGTAATTGCACTTGGCACATGTTGGTTCACATTCCCTCCTCTTTAGCTTTTGCCATCGTAACTTCTATTTTTGGTTTACATTCCCTGCTCTGTAGATGTAGCCATCATAACTTCATCTTGCTCAGTCGTTGTTACAAAATTTATAGCCTGCTACTCTGTTGTTCATGCCAATTTTGTACTCCCTGAACATGTTGGTTTGCATGGGACTCGACAGTAGTAAGTCTGCTGTTTCATTCTAACATGCTCTGTTATATGGGCTGTTGGTATGCGGCATGCACTCTTTGTTTGCTTATTGTGCGCATTACAATGATCTTGTTATAACGACGAAATGATGAGTTCCAAATTCTTTGGCAAACAATATTGTAGTGTCTTTGCCTTTCCATTGTTGCTGTCTTAACTTGTAATGTCTTTGTTTCAGATATAGGTGCTGCATGGACAACTTAAAAGATTGCCGGATCGCTTCATTGTATTGCTAGGTTTAATTACCATTCAATTTCTCTGGGTTCTGTAATATTTTTTTCAATGCCTTGCAGCTGATGTAATATTTAGTTAGTTTTTATAGTTCTTTCGCGCATTTTTTCTTTGGTGCTTGTGGTAAGTGAGGCTATCCGACAGAAATCAATGCTGCGTAAATATTCTCAGTATCTAAATCACGAATTCCCATCCCTTAAACGGCCCAATTAAGCGAAATCACATATGTGCCTGCCCGCAAAATCCTAAAGCGCATATTATGCCGGCATATAAACAGCAACTAAACGGGCTGGCCCACTTACTTTTTGGGCCAGCCCATTTGATTTACGTGGACCCCACACACTAATTGGGCTGGCCCACTTGCTTTAAGGTGGACCCCACCAACTACTGGGCCGGCCCACTAGTTGGGCCAGCCCATTTGCTTTTTTGGAGGACCCCACATAATAAATGGGCGGCCCTTTAAGAGGAAAGTGGGACCCTGTTTTTGGCCCGCCCACTATCTTGTTGGGGGCCCACTTGCTATATGGTGGACCCCACATACTAGTTGGGCCGGCCCTTTAAAGTGGGGCCCTGCTTATTGGGCCCACTATCTTGTTGGCCGGCCACGCTCTATGGTGGTCCCACATGGTAAATGGGCGGCCCTTTAAGTGGAAGGTGGGACCCACTGTGTTTTTGGCCGGCCCACTATTTTGTTGGGCGGCCCATTTTGTATGGTGGACCCCACATACCAAATGGGCGGCCCATTAACAGGAATGTGGGACCCACTGTTTGGCCCGGCCCACTATCTTGGTGGGCCGGCCCTGGCTATATGGTGGGCCCCACATACTAAATGGGCCGGCCCTTTAACGGAAAGTGGGGCCCACGTGTTTTGGCCCGCCCACTATTTTGTTGGGCCGGCCCACTTGCTATATGGTGGACCCCACAAACTAAGTGGGCCGATCCTTTAGCCGGAAAGTGGGACCCACTGTGTTTTTGGCCGCCCACTAGCTTGTTGGGCCGGCCCACTTGCTATACGGTGGACCCCACACACTAAATGGGCCGGCCTTTTAACAGTGGGACCCCTGTGTTTTTGGCCCGGCCCACTTGCTTCTTGGGTCGGCCCAGTTGCTGTAAGGTGGACCCCACATGTTAAATGGGCCGGCCCATTTAAGTTTTGACCAGTCAACCTTAGAGGTTAGCCCGGCCCACTTAACTAATGGACCAGCCCATGTATAGTTGACCGGTCAAACTATGTCATCTGGCCCGGCCCGCTTAAGACGTGGCAGGCCTCGTGTGGGCCTACCATCTACCATGGGGTTTCAGCCGGTTAACGCCGTTGGCAGTTAACGGCGTCTGCCACGTGTCGGTTGCATGACGTCGCAGTCAACGGGCTCCGGAAACACTTCCGCAATGGTCCGATTTTCCGTGGCGAAAGGGCGCCCAAGCGCGACGGACCGAAAAAATCGTCGTTGGACTTTGCCTGCAGTTTCGACAACGGAACCCATATCGTCGGGTTAGGCCCATAGGCGACGAAAAATGCCCCTTAGTTGACGATTTTGGGACGTTGTCTATCAGAACTTTTCTTGTAGTGAATGGGGGCGGAAAGACCGCGGATGAGGTGATCAACAAAACTTACCCGATACCCCATTGGGGGGTTGGGTAGCTTTCTTCACTGGGGAAGCAAACCGCTTTGGGTTTCTTGTTAATCCCCAGCTTCTAGAGATTCAGGTCCTGGTTCGTGATCTTGGACCTCTCCCACTCCGCGGCTCCTAGATCCGCGGCAGCCATCGATGAATCGGGTGTGCTGTGCCTGGTCAAGCGACGCGGTGGCATCAACAATGGCGGAGAAGTGTAGCTGCGAAGAGAAGAGCTTTGGGAGCTGAGGAGCGCAGGAGGAAATTTTGCAGAGGAAAGCAGGGGAACGGCGCGAGCGGAAGTGTTCGAGGAAGAAGAAGGGGATCTTATATAGAGGTGCGGTGAAGCGGCGGAACCGTTGGATGGAAAAAGAATGCAGGAGATGATCACCACGTGGAAACAAGGGTAAAAAGGTATTTTAACATTGACGAGGTTACAGAACGTGTGCCAGAAAAAGGGGAGAACATGTGTCCCCCACTTGCACGACGTGTCCGTTAGATCAGGAATTGGGACCCACAAGGCAGCGAAAGAAGCGGTAATGGTCAGTTTCCAAAATAGAAATCGTGGCAATAATCAGCAATGACGTCGTCAAGATAAAGGAAAAGCTCGACTATGAGGGTTCAAAAGTTTATCGACAACATAAGATTATCTCGGGAGCCTTTGATCAAATACAAGTTTTTGCCCAAACGCTCGGGGGCTACTTTGGAAAAAAGGAAAATTCGAGTCGACAAGATAGAAATGGCAAGAGCCTATGATCAAATACAAGTATTTGTCCATAGCCTCGGGGGCTACTCCCATCGGGAGCGCTGGTCGCGCACCCGATAAATATAAAAATATCGAGAAGGATTATAAATGTAGCGGCAAGAAATACTAATCTGTGGAGCCTACACCCAAGCACAAGTCCTTGGCTGTAGCCTCGGGGGCTACTCCCATCGGGAACGCTGTTCGCATGCCCGATGAATTTTTATCAAAAGAAAGAAGTACGAGTGAGTATATTTCGAGTTATACAGATAACTCTACATATACTCCCATCGGGAAGACAAAAAAGTCATCAAATATGACTCGATAAAATGTGCTATTCCAGCAGTCGAAAAGCACTTGACAAAATATTCTCAGAGCGCTAAAAGTCGCGAATAAATCTCTGAATGCCGCAAAACTTTGCGAAGGTAAGACCCCAGATCCGTTCTGAGCGGCGTGGCACCGTCTCTGACGGCGGATTGCTACTATTTTCCGTATCAATAGATACGAAGAAAAATCCTAACGGACGCGTTAGGTACCCGATAAAATATGACTGGGACTCGACAGAATGGTAAGACCTTAAGCGGCACCTGTCGAAGTTTACATCCCGAGATCATGTCCGGGGACGTGATCTTGAAGTAGGTTTTTGCGGATTGCCAATAGAGCAGTTAACTAGTACCTGATCCGTCAGATGAACTAGCCCCAACTACCAATATCCCTGTACAACATAATATTTACATATCAAAAGATTTTGTAATGAGTAAAATTGGAGATTTTCCTTGATTCTTCGATTCAAGAAAAATCTCGGGGGCTACTGACATAGGCATCCCCAATGGGCCTGCCAAAGGTGGTACCCGGGGTTTATTCAAGGCCCAAGACTCGAAGAATACGAAGACTTGGAAGCCCATTTAGTGTTAAGGAAAGATAGTTTGTATTAGGAAAGATAGAAATTTGTAATCTTACGAGCTGGGTACGAAACCCTCTCGAACACTGTAACTTGTGTATACGAAATCCTCGGCTCCGCCTCCTATATAAGGGGGAGTCGAGGAACGAAGGATCGAATCCGTCTACTTTATAATAATATATTTTACCTAACCTTCGAGATCTACTTGCCCTCTACTTCTAGCAAAACCCTAGTCTACAATCTGTAGGCATTGACAAGTTAATCCTTTGTCAACCATCACTTCACCACACAATGATCCATAAAAAGCAAATTCTGAAAAAATAACAATTAGTTCTTCTTCTTCCCTCTCTTGTTCCTTGTAAACGTATTATGAATGTGTGCATTTACTTGCCCTGTTGGTACGCATTCTGCATATATAGATTACAAGGGGGAGATAATACGCGGAACAGACGTAGATGAATTGATTGAACAAGACATGCATAGAAACATGTAATAAGTAAACAGGTTGGAGTAAAAACAGAAAAAGAATGAATAAAAAAGACAGGAAAATGTAACAACAAATACACAGGATAAAAAAGTGATCTAACCAGTGGGCGGGATAGATGACACGTTTGCAGTTTCTGATTCCTTAACATCATCAGCAGAAATGGTAGAATCATGACCACCATTATTTCCTAATGCATCTGTGCAAAACAATGATATTATGAGCAGCAGCATGACAAAAAACACAAATGCAAAAAGAGAAAAGATCAAAAAGGGCACAACACAAAAAATTCATATTACCAGCAGGAGAAGCGCTTTTTTCAGACGCAGAGGTATTTACAATAGAAACAGCATCAACATGAACATATAAAGGGATGCCAGGAGTGAGACTCAGTTTGCCATCAGCAGCAACCAATCTAGCTCTCTTAACAGCAGTAACAATTGCACCTGACAATAGTATGGTACTTTGTCAAATGAACAAATAAGAATGAAACGAAAAAGAAAATACAAACATAAAGCGATACAACAGAAAGGGAAAGAGCTAGATCAACATCATCACCTTGTGGAGAAGTTGTTGCATTTTGTTCAGCATCACGAGCAACATCAACAGTTATTCCAATAACATCAGATGCATGATGAGCAACAACACCAACAGGATCAGCCGTCTGTTTTGTAACACTGGTCCCAAAATCTGGAGGTGCAAAGCTAGCTTCAAGTGGATCCTCATGTGCAGATTCTTTTTCTGTTGGAACAATTTCACTTGTAGATTTAGAAGGGACAACAACATCCTTCAAGACAACCTCAACAGAACCACCCTCTGCTGAAATCTGACTACCAGTTGGACCTGCAGTAGATGTTCCAGCAGTTGTTGCATTTTGTTCAGCATCACGAGCAACATCAACGGCTGTTCCAATAACAGAAGATGCATGATGAGCAACATCACCAACAGGATCAGTCGTCTATTTTGTAACACTGGTCCCAAAATCTGGAGGTGCAAAGCTAGCTTCAAGTGGATCCTCATGTGCATAATCTTTTTCTGCTGGAACAATTTCACTTGTAGACTTAGAAGGGACAACAAAATCCTTCAAGACAACCTCATCAGAACCAATCTCTGCTGAAATCTGACTACCAGTTGGAACTACAGTGGATGTTCCAGCATCGAGAATTTTTGTTGAGGCTTGAAGGCGGTCTTTCAAAGTAGATCCTTTTGATTTAACTGCAACGTTATCAGTGACACTTGAAGCAGTACCTCTAGGAGGTCGTCGTGGTGAAGATCTTGTAGCAACCTAACTTTTAGAAACAGCTGGCCTGTAAACACAAAAGATGTTGCAAAACAAAAACTTAAAATGATTACAAAAACTCCAAACAATCAAGTAGGAAACCTACTATGTCATGCAAAAAAATCAGCGTTGATAACTACCAGAAAAAAGCATTGGTAAGTTCATGAGATAGTAACTGGTAGAAGGTTGATAAGTACACATGAAATACATTGTTGAGTAACTTCAAACGGGGTCGATAAAAAATACCTTCTGCCTCTCAAATTGGGCTTCCTCTTAGGAGGAGATGACGGTACATTCTGTACAGGATTAACAGAACGATCGTCGCCTACAACACAACTATGTTTCGCTTCAGAAGCATCGAAAGCAGAGCTACTCCTTTTCAATTCATTCACAACATCATTGATTCTCACTGAGAGCATCATAACCATCAGAAAATCCTTTCCCATTGTCTTCATTGGTGACAGCCACCGCGGGGGCTAGAACTCAGAACTTCACCTGACTTCGCACCAACTGAAATGACAGCACCATCAACACTGGCATCTTTGGCGCCAAGAAGATCAGCATCATTTTTTTCAGATACAATTTGGTTCCCATTAGCTCTATCTGGCTCATCAACAACACCATCAATATGCATAGCTACAGTTTCTGCAAGATTTTCAAGACCCTGAAACACAATCCTACTATCTGGTGATGGAATAGTGATATCAGTTTCCATAACTCGTATTACAGCATCAGCATCAGATGGTTCCGCAGCAGCACCATCAATATCCATAGGTACACTGCTGGAAACCAGTTCAGGAGAAACACCAGGAACAACTGTAGAAACACCAGAAAGAGTTGTCTGGCTTGGCACAACTGCACATTCAGACAACACGATGTCAACATGTTCACCTGCATCCACATGAAGTCTGCTCTGAATAACAAAGCGAGCAGTGACGGATTCATCAACATAATCACTGTCATTGCCAGAATGATAACACTCGACGTCTGACATATTGTCACTGAAGTTGACAACAAGAACCTTATCATATTGACATGGCACATTGGCAGCACATGCTGCTTTTGCCGCAGACCTGGTAACACGAGTTTGCTCAACGACAGCGACCTCGTCTACAACATTCAATGGATCAGCAGTACTAGCCCCTCCGACATCTGTAGCATCATCACTCTTGTTGCAAGGCACATTCTTCAGACGGCGTATTGGTGATTTCCCTATGATCTGAGCAGGACGAACATCAGTTGATTGCGCAATAGGAGAGGTTGTGTTTGCAGCACCTTCATCATCCAACGAACGAGAGACAACCATTTGAGAACATACTGTCTTATCAAATTTTGCAGTATCCACAACTTCACTATCATCAACTTCAGTCAAACCTTGAACAAGCTTACTCATTAGACCAGTGAGACCAGAAGCAAACTCACCCATGAATCTAGCAACCTTGTCTTTACGCTACACCAAAAACAACACAAAAAATTAAGGAAAAAAATCATTTAAAAGAAGAGGGATACTAAAAATATGTAATGGTGCCATATAAAATTTAAAATAAAAACAGAATAAAAAGCTTATCACTGTATCATACATTTTTCGGACAGTTAGGTGCAGTATTGGTTTCAATCCATCTTTCAAAGCTAGCTGCCCCTCCAAACAAGTTGAAATTTATAGCAAGGTGTGGCTTCAACTGGTATTAGTGACAAAAAAAAATGCATCATCTTGCAAAAGGAAAAGTACAGACAACAGAAGAATACACACACATACAAAAGAACAAAGGAAAAATCATCAGTTCATATCATAAAATGAGAAACCCAAAAGATTAACTAAACTCGAGATTCCCATAACCAGATCCATCCCTCTTCAAGTCAGCATCAAGCACAGTATCAACTTGTTTTTTTGACCATATATTAG
This sequence comes from Lolium multiflorum, assembly GCA_030979885.1. Classification (NCBI taxonomy): domain Eukaryota; kingdom Viridiplantae; phylum Streptophyta; class Magnoliopsida; order Poales; family Poaceae; genus Lolium; species Lolium multiflorum. Next base: position 171,168,133 of record CM061753.1, on the reverse strand, counting down.
AAACAAATCGACCATCTGGGAGGTCAAGGTTAAGACAGCTAATATCCAACGAGTCAACATACAGTAACTGAACATGGAACAGGCAGCCTCCAGAAGGCTTCCCAGTACAAAGCTCATCATGCAATCTATCGCACACAAACTGACAAAGGTTCATGTTCCTGACATTGCTAATGTTGTCCTACAAAAAAATAATATAAACGCCGCATAAAAATGATTGTTCACAGCAAGTAAACAATGATAAATATTTGGATAATGTAACAGCTAAAAAATAAGCACATATATTAATAGAAACATATACCAGTATAGGATAACATCTGTTGCTGACTTTGTTCGATGTTGTTGGTGCAAGCAAAGTACACACAAGGTACATCATCCAAACTTTCTTGAAAATGTCATCATACTGAGTCATCTCTGACAGCATTGTGAACACACCAGTAATCTTCGGTGTGCTGCTATGACCCGGAAATAACAAAGGACCTAGACGAGCCTCTATGCTAGAATCCATTGCATACATGACAGGAATATCCCCCCCGCGGAAGACCGAGTGTGCGGTAAATGGAATCAGCATTAAGAGGGATTATACCACGCCCAGGTATGACAAACTCTCGAGAATGACTATCATACAAAGGAGCAAGCCAGCTTATCAAAGGATTGTGAAGAACATGGCACTTGATGTCAAGCATTGAACCAAGATCCATATCCTCAATCGATTTCTTCTGATTAGAACTTAGATGTTCATATAACCTGACAACAGGAAAAGGAGAGGCCCGATTCCTAGCACGCTCACTAGCATTCGGCATTTTGCGAACACCTAGCTGATCACCACCATGTTTCTTACTGCCCGCCATGGAAACAACAACGCTGCAATACAACAAGTGCCATGAGAATGAGAAAAATTCTTAGTGACATCAATGATAACAAAGAAAAGGAGGTGGGTAACTTCAGAACGTATGTGTTGGTTAGACGTTGAGATACTTGTTGATGAAAAGTGAATGAGTGAGTTGATAAAACAACCTCCATAACAGAGATTTATGAACCCTAGAAACAAGTCCCATAATCTCTGGTATCTGCTGCTACAAAACCGTACAAAACCCTACACTCCTGGCCTAAATCCTAAAAAACATATGCAGGGGTACAAATGTGTTCATCATTCCCATAGCCTAGAAAAGGAGGTGGGTAACTTCAGAACGTATGTGTTGGTTAAACGTTGAGATACTTGTTGATGAAAAGTGAATGAGTGAGTTGAGAAAACACCCCCCAAAACAGAGATTTATGAACCCTAGAAAACAAGTCCCATAATCTCTGCTATCTGCTGCTACAAAATTGTACAAAACCCTACACTCCTGACCTAAATCCTAAATAACATATGCAGGAGTACAAATGTGTTCATCATTCCCTTAGCCTACAAAAGGAGGTGGGTAACTTCAGAATCGTATGTGTTTGTTAAACGTTGAGATACTTGTTGATGAAAAGTGAATGAGTGAGTTGATAAAACAACCCCCAAAACAGATATTTATGAACCCTAGAAAACAATCACATAATCTCTGCTATCTGCTGCTACAAAACCCTAGAAATTATGCACGATCTGCAGTGCAACGGGCCAAATCATAACTACAATTAACATGGAACAGAGACAACGCAATTTACAGCCGCCCCATAACAGAGATTTTTCAACCGAGCGACGGAGCAGGAACCTAGGCGGAGAACAAAATCCGCCCAAACAAACCCTCGCCGGAACAGTCCCTCGCCGGACAAACAAAATCCTATCAGCATAAATCCACGGTGGAACAATCCCTCGCCGGACAAACAAACCGGCCGGCGACACCCAGATCTGCCAACTAGATCCAGTTCGAATACTAACCTCACAGCGGCGGAATCGACTGGCTCTTGCTAGTGAACTGAGATCAGGAGAAATCTAGGGCGCGCGCTCTAGCCACGGGGAATCGGACCCTCGTTGTCGCTGTCGCTGTCGCCGTCGCCGTCGCCCTCTCCGTCGGGGTTGAATGGGAGGAGAACAAGGGAGAGAGGATAACGGGCTGAGGGAGGGGAACACGAAATCGATTCGAATTATTTCCAAAAAGACGAGCCAAAAAGGGAAACTCGAAAGGTTACCAAAAACATAAAGACACGTGCCGCGGCGAAAGGGAATTGACTCGCGCTTCCGCGCGAGCGCTCCGCGCCGACAAAAACTGCTCGCTCGAGCGATCGATTGCCAAGGAGGGGATTCCCAAACTATCCCCTCCAACCCCTCTGGCTAGGCGAAAAATCTCGTCTCCTTTAACTGATTGAAGTAATTCACTAAAACTGAAGTAACATAACATAAAATTGGATTATCTAAAACCTCGTTAAAATGACAAAGCTAAATCAAAAGTACTTTATTTATATACTTCATCCGATTCCTGTTACTTGACGCTAATATAGATATATCTAGACATATTTAATTATAGATACATTTATTTTAGCGCCAAGTAATATGAATCGGAGGAAGTACAACGCACACATTCCTCCCTTAGGAACATGAAAATCCAGTGGATGGTTTGGAAGGCTTTGACCTAATCTTTCAATTTATAATGAGAGAAAATTCATAGAAAGATGGAAGTCATCATAATCCCCTTTATCAAATCACAGCCTCTTTCTTCACACATGATTTCGTTTCCCATTTACAAATAAATCAACTGAAAAGAGAACAATGAAGTGAAGGCTCAAAGGGAAACTGTGTGGGAGGTGATGAAGGTGAAAACGTGGAAAAAATCCATGTCAGAGCATCTCCACTCGCCTCCCCAAATGCCCCCAATAGCCGATTTGGGGGCGCGGGCGCGTAAACAGGCACCCAGCCACGCCCCCAAATTTGTTTTCCCGCCGGCGCGGCCCAACTCTTCACCCGGTGCTCCCTAGCCGAACCCAATCTACAGGGGGGTTAGCGGGGGCGCCGGCGGGGCGAGAAAACACCACGGGCTAGCCCTGTCGATGAAGAGAGCTAAAAACACCCAAACTTTTTCCTCCTTCTCGCCCCGTGACCACCGTCGCCGCCAAAAACACCCCTCGCCGCAATAGACCATTGCCGCTGGTAGTACCCACTCCTCCGCCACGTACGCTCCGCTGCAAACCCCCGCCACCACGCCGACCCTTCCCACCGTCGCCGGTGACTAGCTCCCGCCATCGCCGCTACCTCCGTCTCTACCGCGCTCCCACCCTGCACGCGAGGTGTTCGGCCATTTGCCAAGGCAATGAACTTGGATGACGAGGACGCCATGGCCGCGCTCATGGACGAGGAGCTCGCTGTCGCGGCTGCGACCAGGGACGCCGCTGGAGACGACGAGCATCCGGTGATCCTCGTCGCTCTCTTGGCCATGATCTCTGAGGAGGACAAGCTGGTCATTGGTGGCTCTGCGCTAGGCCTCCGCAAGAGCAAGCCAAGGCAGAGGATGGAAGGCTACTGCATGCTCTACGCCAACTACTTCGCCGACGATCCATTGCACGGCGACACCGTATTCCACCGTCGTTTCCGGATGAGTAGGAAACTCTTTCTGGAGATAGTCGAGAATTTGAGGGAGATCAACTACTTTAAATTGAAGAGAGACATCGTCGGTGAGCTTGGTTTCCCGATAATTCAGAAATACACAGTGGCTCTTCGGATGCCTGCTAATGGAATTGCAGGTGATACACATGATGACAATATGCGCATGGCAGAGTCCACAACCATTGATTGCATGTACAGATTCTGTAGGGCAATTGTGGCGGTGTTTGGAGAGACCTATCTGCGCCACACCCAATGCGGCAGACACAACTCGGATATTGGCACAAAATGCAGAGAGAGGTTTTCTTGGGATGCTTGACAAGATCGACTATATGCATTGGGCATGGAAGAACTGTCAATTTGCACACCAAGACATGTATAAGGGACAGAAGGGTGCATGCAGTCTGGTGCTTGAGGTAGTGGCTGACCAGGACCTGTGGATTTGGCATGCGTTCATCGGTATGGCAGGATCACACAATGAGTTCCAGAAGTTTGTCGAAGGCAATGCCTCTCAGGTGCAGTTTGAGATCAATGGCCACCAGTATGACAATGGCTACTATCTTGCAGATGGCATCTATCCAAGATTGTCAACATTTGTGAAGACAATCTCGAACCTTGTACCTGGAAGGAAGAAACCTTGGTTTGCTCAAATGCAGGAGGCTGCCAGAAAGGATGTGGAGAGGGTATTTGGTGTGCTGCAAGCTCGTTTTGCCATTGTCCGATACCCTGCTCCTACATGGTACAAGGAGCAGATGTGGGAGGTCATGACATGTTGTGTCATACTGCACAACATGATCATAGAGAGCGAGAGAGAATTTCCGGTGTTTGACACTGAACCATATGAACAGATGGATCCTCTTGCAGATGTTGATCACAATGTGCCTCCCGTATTTGCTACTTTTCTCGCCGGTCGTCAAGAAGTTCGAAACTCCAACACTCATCACCAACTGCAAGATGATCTGGTGGAGCATTTGTGGACTCTTAAATGCGGCGACTAGTTTGTTTATTTGTTTACCATTGTGATTTAAATTTTAAATTTGTGCGGTTTGATAAACCTAAATTATTTGTGTGCTATGTTGAACTTGTTGAATTATGTCCACCATTTGTTTAAGTTGTAATAAATTATCACAGTATATGTGATGTTTAGATTTAGAATATATATGAAACTGTATTGGGGCGCCGTTTGGGGTTTGGGGTGCACGGCTGGGTGCCGGCATGTCCCCATTTCTAATTTTACGCCGGCGCCCCCTATACAGTCCCTATATAGGCTGTGTCGGACGCCGTATGGACGAGTATGGAGAGGGCGAGTGGAGTTGGTTCATAGGCTGAGAGCAAGGGGAAAGGGGTAGGTGTCCCATGGTCTAGCAGGGTCGGTGTATGCATACGAAGGATCTCTGAATGAATCACCAAAGGATGGTTGGAAAAAACACTCCTAAATTTACAAATTAGGTAGGTATTGTAGCAAAGATTATACACTGCGAGAATCGAAATCCTGTCATTCACTCATCCAATTTGCAGCCCCACTTCCCCTATTATTGTGGCAAAGTTTTTATATTGCGAGAATTGAAATCCTGTCATTCACTCAACCAATTTGCCGCCCCATTTCCCCTATTATAATAACAGCAATTGTTACAATCAAGTTTGATAGCGTTCTTAAGCAAGGATTATTATGTCGCTCGGTATGATTACAGGTGCACTTTGGGTGGACCGAACCATAATCAAATAAAGGGCAAAACTTGCTAGTACCATCAGAAACCTAACCAGAAAAGAATGCTACGACAAATGAGTGCTAGCTTAGGTTCAGTTTTGGCAAACACAAACGAGTGGTCCTATATACTACAGTAGATGTGCCGAGATGGAATTTTTTTTTTTTTTGCGAAAATTCCACCGATCTATTAATAATCATCAATAGCAGTACAAACTGACCCAAAAGTAATAAAAATTACAAGTAGGTCTTTCGACCACCTAGCGACGACTACAAACACTGACGCGAGCCGAAGGCGCGCCGATGTCCTCACCCCTCCATCACCGGATCCAGTCAAAGCTTGTCGTAGTAGAGCTTGTTGTAGTAGACAAACGGGAAGTCGTCGTGCTAAGATCCCAAAGAACCAGCGCACCAGAGCAGCAACCGTCGCCCAAGATGACAACTTTAGATCGGAAGAGACTAACCTGAAACCACACCAACGAACACGAAAACCGATCGGATCCCGCGAGATCCGCCGGGCACATGACTCCACGCGCCCTCTGCCGATGCTAGACGCACCACCAGAGCGAGGATAGAGCGGGGAGGACCTTATTCTGACATCAAGATGGAGCCGCCGCCTCACCATCCCGAAGAAGACACTGAAAATAACCTAACAAAGAACGAAAACCCTCCCGCCGGCGAGAGGCCGTGGTCCGCCACACCTCCAAGGCCCTAAGGCCACCGGAGGCGGAGCGGACCAGCAGCGTCGCCGTGCCGAGATGGAATTAGATGGGCACATGGGCATCTTCCTTTGATATCTGAGACATATTTTTTTGTATTGCCCGCGCGCGACTGATTTTGACCGGCACATACCTTAGGGCGGCGCGACGCATTTTGGACCTCGAAAATATCCGCGGGTGTCCGTTTCTGTCGGTTGGCGGATGTCCAAATGGTCGCGCGTCCGTTCGCGTCTGGGGCTGGCTCCAGCGGGGCGACGCATTTTCGGCGAAGACCAAATTTTAAAAAAATTGATTGTAGTCTCAGATTTGCACGAAATTTACAGCCGCAAATTAAGGTCTGCAATATATTCATCACACTTTACACAAGGTTCGGCGCAAAGTGGAGCAAAAGGGGCAGAAACAAAGCCTGAACAGCAATAAGAAAAAGTCCTAAAAGTGGCCAAGGTGCTGGGCGCATGTCGATGGCGATCAGACGTCTCGCGCGCGGATTTTGGCGCGCCTCTTCATGAACCATGCCCTGGTGTCGTCGTCGACGCCGCTCAAGTCGGCAAGCATGATCCTCGTGTCTTCTGCACGGGTCTTGGCCTCGGCGTCCATCCTCCTCGCCTCGGCGTCACGCAATTTGGCCTCGGCGTCTGCCTTTTTGGCCTCGACGTCCATCCTTTGGACCTCAATGACCTCCTTCGCGAGGTTGTGGTAAATGGCAGCTGTGGCCTCTTATTCCAGACGCCTCTTCTCGTCCCTAGCAGCCAATGCGGCAAGATTCCCGGTCATTATCTTCTCCATGCTCTGGGTGAACGCAATAGCATGCGCCTCCCGGGCTAGATCTGCCTTCGTTGCCTTATGGCCTCTGGGACGAGGTGGAAGGGCTGGACGGCCTTGATCGTCGTCTTCGCCGTCGAGGTTGACCGCTGTCCCATTCCTCACAGCCTCGTTGTAGGACGCAAAGCTTGTCTTCCACTTCTGCGCATCCTTGAGCACGTCCCAGCAATGGACCATATGGAAGCCCTTCTTATGCAACGCCCTGAACTTCTCCAAGACGCGGGGTACCTGCAATCAAAGCCTCCAATGATGTACATAAAATGATGCAAATAGTGTAGAATGGTGATGGTTGTATCGTGTTTACCACTGAAACGACGCCAGCGCCGCTTACGGGGTTGTTCATAGTATGTTCGACCGCCGAGCAGAACTTGCTTGTCTCTTGTTTGACGTAGTTCCACCTTTTTCGGAGGGACTCTTCCGTCCGAGGGCTTGTGATATGGTACGGCGGGTGCATCCTGGTCTCGTTGTACTGCTGCAAGACCTTGGCCCAATAGACCTTACCCTTTTGCTGCGCGCCATTAATACAGTCATGGCTCGTTGCCAGCCACGCTTCACACAAACGCATGTCCTCTTCGCCGACGAAGCCTTGTGTCATGCGGCTCTCCCCCTTCTTCTTGGTACCAATGTCCCGTGGGGACATGCTGTGTTGGCGCGTCGTCATAGTCGTCGACGGACACTGGTGTTGGCTGCGTCTGCTGGGTGGCGAACAGCCGGGCGGTTTCGATGTCCTCCGCTCGATCATCTTCCGTTGGTGCCTAGTCATCATGCGGGCCTGTCCCGGCCCAACCATCGCCAACGAACCCGTCGCCGAAGATCATGGCCTCGATGTCTGAATCATTCCGGTCCTTCCAATAGGCCTACAAAGGACCGGACATCAGAGGCATGATACACGACACTAGCACACATTGAGAGAGCTCACGTACCGGGTCGTCCATCGTCGGGGCAGGCGGCGCCATTTCGTCGAACAGGATGCGGGGCACCGACATGCTCTCGTCCGGCACCTGGCGCATCTTGTGTGCCGCGCCCGGGCAGGAGTCACCGCTTCTAGGCGTCCGGTTGAGGTCGAGAACCGCCGCCCTGTTGAACAGCTCCGGCGCCACAGTCAACTGCACCGGCGGCACGCCGGAGGCGAACCGCGACGCCGCGTGGACCTGCAAGGGAGCGGCAGTTCCAGGACGCAGCTGGGAACTTACCGAGCTCACCGACGAGGACGGAGGAGCGACGCCGGCGATTCCCTCTCTCTTGACGAGCATGTAGGCCTCCGCTAAGCTCGGATGGAGGGCTACTTGCGCGACACCGGCTTTGATCTGCATCTGCCAGGCGTGCTCATTGGCGGCCGCGGCATTCTTGCCCTTCTGGTTCTTGCGCCGGCCGCGACGCTTCGCGGCCTCGACGATTTTCTCCTCCTTGGAGAGCACCTTCTTTGCCGCCTTCGGCTTTGCCTCCCGCCGCCGGCGGCCCGCTTTGGTTCCGCCGGAGCTGCACCCTCCATTGTGGCTATGATCGTGGCTACGGGGGAGTGTGGGGCGGCGGCGGGTGCGAGGGTTTGCTCCGCATCCATGGTGGTGGTTGCGGCGGCGAGGACGTCCATCACTTCTGGACTTCGCGCGCCGGTCTACTTTGATATTTCGCGCGGGGAATGGCCACTGGCGGGAATAATATCAGCCTCCCTGCCACTGATGCGTGGGTCCTACGTCTTTTTCGGCGGACACTCAGCGCGACCGTGGAGTGTCCGCGGGGACGCAAACCTGGCGCATATTTGGGCCAGGTTTGCGTCTCCGCGGACGGGCCGGTCACCTTGCGTCGCCTCGTTGGAGCAGGGCCCAGACGCATTTCCGGTCACGGCGGACAAAAATGGTCGCTCAGCGTCCGTTTGCGTCGCGACGCTGAAGATGCCCTTACAGTCCTCTTCATGTCTCTGTCTAGTTAGGCATCTCCAACGGAGCGAACCCAAAGTTCCCGCGGTTGAAAAGTGCGCCTGGGACCAGGCCCAACAGCCCGACGCATAGTGATTGGGCTGTTCGTGGAGACGAAAATTTTGGCTCAAATATGCATCTTTGCGGATGCTGGGACGCGCCGAGTGACATGGGCATACCCTTCGGGTACCCATTATTAGTATACCTGGCTCGGCCCAATATGGAGAAGACCAAATATGGAGAAGGCCCAACAAGGCAACCCGAAGAAGTAGTCGACTAGGACTCTTGTAAAACCCTAAGCTGGTTGCATATATAAAGCTAGCCAGGGCACCCGAAATAGAGGGGACAACAGATAGACAACATAGCTCCGCCTATGGCGGCACCCTGTAAACACATCTATGATCATATAGTAGATTGCTAGCAGCACGTAGGGATCCTCCACCGAGGGGACCCGAAGCTGGGTACGTCATGTGCCTAATCTCGTCCCCGGAATCTCCATCGTCGCTCTCTCCCGAAACCCTAGTCTACAATACGTAGGCATTGCCGAGGTGATCCCTCGTCAATTGGCGCCGTCTGTGGGAATTCGCGACGCTGGATTTCGTCATCCGGGCGGGATCCTACATCATCAACAAACAGCGAAATCAGATCTACCCAACTCATCCGATTCGTCAGTATCTTCATCCATGACACGGCTGATCCAGGCAATCAACAAAGCAGCGGCTGCGGAAACAAGATTGAACAAAAATTGGAAAAGTATGCGCAGAAACTAAAGTGCTACGTATTCAGGCTATGTTACGATCCAGCAAGATTGGAGAAGGAAAAAGGTCACGTAACGTGTTCCAACTCGAGAAGAAAAAGCGATCTCTCAATGATCAGGAAAACAAAATCAAGTACTAGTGCTTCACGTCAGGGAGAAAGAAGAGGAATCGCGTTCTGGCTAGATCTCTTCTGGCCGCAACATGATCAATGGATCGACGCGTCAATTTCCAAGAAAAAGTGTCCAATCAAAATAAGCGATCTACGCTACACGGAAGCTACCACACGATATTAGGCAAACACCTAGTACTGCTTGTGTACGAATATTCATGGCAGGATTAAGCGCATATGGAAAGAGAAAGCCATGACATACTGGGAAAAAGCTCAGGCGGACAAACGCATCATCCGACCAGAAGCATCGCCCGACCAGAAGCATCGCCCGAGTTGCCTGAAGAGAAGTAACTCCACGTTGTTCACCAGTCTAAACGTCCGGTCGTTTTTCTTCATTCAAAAAGCAGAGCTAAGTATTACTACACCTTACACGTACTAAAATTGCTATTTGTTTTACCATGTTATCCATTCACCAGTGCTACAATCAGATCTCTAAATGCATTATGTAGTCAGAAATAATCAAACAATATTCCTTCGGTAATTATTTGTTATGTTCTAAATCTTAAAGTTCAACTTAAATTATCCTTGTACTACTTTGCGTATACTAATTCGTATTACTATGAGGTATTTTTTGCGTATCTTGTATCTTTGGCAGACTATATAAATCAGTCGAGAAGAACACAAGAGTATCGGATTTTTGCACTCCAATACACTCAGAACGGAACAAGCTGCGATAACTTCGCCGTGTGCAGTCGCATGCTCGGGGGCTCGCCCACCGTGAACCCGACAACGCGCTCTCGCCTCGCCCCGGGGCTCGCCCGCGCGAACTCGATGATTCTCTCCTCCACGCCGCCTGCTTTCACCGTGTCGAATATTTTCAGCTAAACGACGTACGGCTCCGTTCCATCGTCTGCGTCCGCTTCTTCGACTGCGTCTGCCGGACAACCTACTTCCACGTCGACTCCGTCACACCTGATCAAAAAGCTAAGTGTTCCTTTCCCGAGTGTTAATTATTATTTACTTTCGCCGCACCCGAATACTCGGGGGCTGCGCCATTGCATTATTACAACAAATTCATCCAAACACTGGGACTGCGCCATTACTTCGTTACCACAAATATACTTGGTTACTTGGTGAATTTGTTTTCTTCGGCTCTGGATAAATCTTCTCCGGCTCAGTGAAATTATTTTCTTCGGCTCAGTGGAATTATTTTCTTCGACTTAGTGGATTTATCTTCTTCGGCTCAGTGGATTTATTCTCTCTGGATTACTGGATTGGTTTTCTTTGGGTTATTATTGGTTCACTTATACAATATTACCCGACGCGTTTCCGGATCAATGGATTCATCTTCTATGGTTATTACTGGAACTATTTTCTCCGGCAGGATTCATCCTCTATGATATCAACGGATTCATCTTCTATGGTTATTACTGAAACTATTTTCTCCGGCTCAATGGATTCATCCTCTATGATATCAACGGATTCATCTTTTATGGTTATTATTGGATTCTTCGGGTCAATGGATTCATCCTCTATGATATCGGCGGATTCATCTTCAATATATGATGGTGTAATCTTTAATATGAATTCATCTCAAGTACTTCATCTCGGACTTCATCTTCAGTATTTCATCCTTAATGGCCTTCTTTCGGCGACACGGATAATACTCGGGGGCTTGACAATGACTACGTCCCGAGTAACAACTGTGACACGGTGTCTAAGCAATAATAATGACATCACCCCAGCAGCGCTCGCGGGCTCGGATATTTCCTCATCAACAATATGGCGGCATATATTTTCGCTATTTGGTGGTCTCTACTTCGGCTCGACTTCTTCTCCGCACTCGAAGACTTCATCACGCCGATTCCGTCGTGCCCAATAAGCTAAGTGATTCCGCTGTTTTACATAAAGTTAATTATCATTTACTTTCGCCGTACCCCACACTCGGGGGCTGCGCCATATTTCTTCACTATACATCTCAGGTTCGCAAAAGAAGAACTGTGCCTACAAAAAAAAAATCAGGAGAGAACCCGACGAAATCTTCTTCAGGGAGGAACCCGACGAATCTTGAGAGAACCCGATGAAATTGTCTTCAAGACAGAACTCGATGAAATCTTCTTCAAGGAGGACCCGAAAAATTATCTTCAAGGAGGTGTCGAAGAATTATCTTCAAGGAGGTCCCGAAGAATTATCTTCAAGGAGGTCCCGAAGAATTATCTTCAAGGAGGTCTCGAAGAATTATCTTCAAAGAGGACCCGAAGAATTGTCCTCAGGGAGGACCCGAAGAATTGTTCTCAAAGAGGACCCGAAGAAATTTTCCTGAAGAAAGAACTCGACGAAATATTCATCAAGGAGGAACAAAAAAAAGAGAGAGAGAGATGGACAAATCTTCGGGTCCATTGACTCGTCATATTCTTCCAAGCAAGAGCATCGGTGATGAACCCGACAATATAGAAGAATCCAATATATTCGGCTGTCTCATCAAGCCCGAGAAAAATATAGAAGAACCCGCAAAATGGGTCATTGCATCAGCCGAACAAAGCACTCGACAATATATTCTCAGAACGCCAAAGTTGCGGTCAATTTCTGAATGCCGCAAATTTGCGAAGGTAAGACCCCAGATCCGTTCTGTGGCGTATCGCGAAGACTGCGCTCTGCTACTTTTATCCGTATCAACAGATACGAAGAAAAATCCTAACGGACGCGTTAGGTACCCGATAAATATGACTGGGACTCGACAGAATGGTAAGACCTTAAGCGGCACCTGTCGAAGTTTACACCATCCCGAGATCATGTCCAGGGACGTGATCTTGAAGTAGGTTTTTGCGGATTGCCACTAGAGCAGTTAACTAGTACCTGATCCGTCAGATGAACTAGCCCCAATTACCAATATCCCTGTACAATATAGATATGGATGTCAAATATAAATAGCAACGGCTTGGAGTCGATAAAAAAGAGGGGCTGCGCCAAGTTGTTTATCGAGTAGTACAACTTGAGCCTATGCCTAGGTGCAAGCACCTGCTCATAGGCTCGGGGGCTACTCTTATCGAGAGTATTGTTCACCCTCCCGATAAGAAAGAGGAAAAATTGTGGAGTCAATTACAAGCAAGTTGAGCCTACACCCAAGTGCAAACACTTGGCTGTAGCCTCGGGGGCTACTCCCATCGGGAGCGCTGGTCGCGCACCCGATAGAAAGATAACTTCGACAGCATCTACGGCAATTCAGGTTTGTAGACTCAACTCGATTCTACGACTCGAGTGGAGCCTACTCCCATCGGGAGCACATGGATTTCATCAAGTTCTCCGGAAATATAGTTAAGTTCTTCATCGAGTAGTACAACTTGAGTCTATGCCCAAGTGCAAGCACTTGCCCATAGACTCGGGGGCTACTCCCATCGGGAGCGCTGCCGCGCACCCGATAATTTCAAGAATCGTTGACATCATCTACGCTACACATGATCTACGACATGGACCTCGCCTTGTATTTCTTCGATTTCGGAGATGGTTATGCTTGGAGTTTCTACGCAAGTCTTCGACTTCCCTATAAACTCGGGGGCTACTGACATGGGCATACCCTTCGGGTACCCATTATTAGTATACCTGGCTCGGCCCAATATGGAGAAGACCAAATATGGAGAAGGCCCAACAAGGCAACCCGAAGAAGTAGTCGACTAGGACTCTTGTAAAACCCTAAGCTGGTTGCATATATAAAGCTAGCCAGGGCACCCGAAATAGAGGGGACAACAGATAGACAACATAGCTCCGCCTATGGCGGCACCCTGTAAACACATCTATGATCATATAGTAGATTGCTAGCAGCACGTAGGGATCCTCCACCGAGGGGACCCGAAGCTGGGTACGTCATGTGCCTAATCTCGTCCCCGGAATCTCCATCGTCGCTCTCTCCCGAAACCCTAGTCTACAATACGTAGGCATTGCCGAGGTGATCCCTCGTCACCGAGTGTCCGCTCGCGTCTGACGGACATTTCGTCGGGCCTGCCTGGCAGCGTTCCAGGCTCGATGCGTCGTCTTAGACGCGCCAGTCATTGGCGCTGCTGCGTCGCTTCAGCAGTCTGCGCCACGTTAATGGCGATGTCTCGCCTGACGAGCGGCTGCCGCCCACCTCTGGCAACGAAGTTATGGCGATGCCACGCGTGTTGTGCCCCTCGCATGCCTCCGGCGTATATAAAGAGGGCGCTCACTTGTCTTTCCCATCCTCTCCTCCACAAAAACCCCTAGCCGCCACAACCTCCACCGCAGCGTCGCCTAGCTGTTCCTGCGCCGCAACCAGCCGCACGAGGAACTCCATGGCGGGTCCAGGTGGCTGGCGAGGTCGAGCAGCTACGGCCCCACGGCCGCGTCGCCTCCGCCGTCATCATCTTCGCAGGAGGACCGGTGCTTCGAGGTCCTCCTCCGCATCGACCAGGACCCCCTCGGCATCAAGCGGCTCCCGGACAAACTCGCCGAGTTCGTCGATGGCGTGGAGCCGGCCTTGTTGCAGCTACGGGAGACCAGCTACAACTTTGCCGATGGCCGGTCGAGGTCTTGTTCGATGGGCAGGGCAAGATGTACATGCACACCGGGTGGGACAAGTTCGCCCGCGACCTCCCTCTTGAGCCCGGCTGCCAGCTCACCTTCCTCTACGAGGGGGATGTCGAGATGATCATCAAGTTGTTCGACGACACGTCCTGCCGCAGGCACTACCACTCCGGCGAGTCCGGCTCGGACACCGTCAGTTAGAACTATCAGAGTGTTCTTTCTTTGCAACGAATATATCCACGGGCCAATTGAAGCCGCTAGTGGCGATTTCTGGATGTCTGTCCTCGATAGGAACAATATGGCTACCATTGCCAGCTGGATTTTCCAGTTTGGTTGATTGAGTGTGTCCGAGAGTGTTCTTTGTTGGCAGCGAACATACGAAATATGCGAAGCTAACAGTAGTTAGGTTTCCTCATTTTGCAATGTTTTAACTATGTATTAGTTTGTATAAACCATGTTCCAAACTATGTATTAGTTTGTGTAAAACCATGTTCCCAATTATGTATCAGTTTGTGTAATATTTGCAACTATATTTAAATAAAAAGAGGAAAAAATGTAGAAAAAATAATATGCGTCGGGCCGCTGGAGACATCCCCAGATGCAAACAGACGCGCGGACAGAAACGACCATTTTCGCGTCCGCAAGGTGACGAAAATGAACGTGCGCGGATAATTTGTGCATCCGTTTTACGTCGCCTCCCGTTGGAGATGCCCTTATATTTGGATTCTGGCAGTAGCCCATAATTTGAATCGTTGGGACCCTAGTAACAATACCAACTAGATTTAGATGTGCGCCTTGGCGCACGATCCCGTAAAAAACGCACAAATTTACACTTTAAATGACAATGATAAAAATAAGGCGTAACAAGATACTCCCTCCGGTTCATATTAATTGACTCTAATATGGATGTATCTAGACATATTTTAGTTCTAGATACATCCATATTGGAGTCAATTAATATTAATCGGAGGGAGTAATATGTTTCTTAAGTTTTACAAAATAAAGTCAGTAGAATAAAATTAATTAGGATAAAGCACATGAATATAAACAATGTAGCAAACGCTTAAAAGAACATGATGGACCAGAACCTCTGTTTAACTAACTTCACAAGGATCAGTGTTTCTTATATTTTTCCTTCACAAACATGTACACATAAGAAACTAACTTTTGAACTAACTTCTGAAGGAGCGGGACTTAGTGCCTTATAGCGTTTTGACTAACTTCAGAAAAAGTGGGGTTTCTATTTCAACTTAGCCATGCTTACAAAAAACATAACATATTTAACTAAAATTTTGCAATAAAGGTACTAAACCCCGCTTCTTCTGAACTTAGGAACCAAGTTCTACCGTCCTTATCATCATTACTTTTTTTTTATTTGTCGAAATTCCTACTTTCTTCAGTTTCTACATGGAACGACCCTTCCCACATTATGGGTATGCTTCCACGAGAACATGCATTGAGCTGCATGAAGGAAGATAAACGGCTTTATCAAGCGGTGAGCTACATAAGTCAAAGGAAATGATTAGAATTGTTTAAGATTTCCATTGCTCACATGGTCCAGTATCAACTTCAAAGTACCATGATATTCAAATTAGACTGGAATGTTGAAACAAGTTGTTTGAACAAAATAAATATATCTTTATATTCTATCAAAGGTGATGCAAACATTGTCGTGGTAAAGTACCATGTTGAATATCCTACTTCTTCATGGCATGCGCTCAACAAAAATCTGACCAAGGTACAAGGAAGTATCCGTGTGAAATAGATCGCTTGATATAGTGTTTACAAAGTTCAAGCTTAAATTTACTATTATTTGAATAAAAGATATCATGAATAATCAATTTTTAAAATGTGAATAAAATTGTCGGCGAGGTTACCTTTTTTATGGATTTTTTATTAAAAACAAAAAGTACCAACTCCATAACCTGATTTTGTTGTTTGATGAAACATCATTCTATTGCCTAAAAGTTCCAAATTGGACTGTTCCAAAATAACCAGCAGGAAATTACTTACCGGTGGCAGCCAAAGACTATGCCCTTATAGACTTTTAAGTCAAACTGCGTTATCATCGACCCTTATCTAAGGACCTACGTATCTTTCGAAGAAACAAATCATCAATATGAGAGTATTTTGTATGATGTGTGTCTGTAAGTACACTGAAACAAATTCCTCCATTTCGTAAGTAGTAAGACATTGAAGTTTACTAAAAGAATGTCAAATTAATGTAACATATTTCCACTCTAAACGTGCTTCTATTCTACTTAGTTGCTGCAAATAAAGAATTAAAGGTTTCGTGGTAACTAATATGAGAAGCAAGGAAAACATGGACGAAACTGGAAGGCTAATCTTTAGAAAAAATGAGAGCTATAATCATTTACGGTACTACGTACATCCACAGATAATTAATAACCATTTGCTCTTTCTGAGGAAGAAACTTTCATGAAAGAGGAACAGGGAAGAATCTTATTTACCTGAACAAAAAAAACCGATAGTTTGTAGTTGTGCAGAAAATACAATATGACGGCCTAGCACCTTCTTTCGAACACATCCTAATTGCAGAAAATACAAAGTGGACATCAGCATACCAACATCTTATAGGTGCATTGTGCATCCAAAATCGAAATACCATGTCTAGGCATGAAAAGAATCTACAATTATTGTAGTAGCGGAACCATGGTATGGTCTACCAGGATGCAAAATTACAACTCAAGACCCCTGAAATGTGGCACACGAGCATATTCTGGTGAACTGTGACTTGTAGATTTCCCCATTCTATTTGTGGGCTTCCATTTCATTAGATTTTGGGTTGAAACTTTGTGGTTGCCAAACTGCAGTTTTTTTGCTCCACAGCACGGATACGGGGCAGAGATGGTGTGTCCGTGTCGGATAGTGTATCCGATACGGATTCGGCTCCGATACCGTATCCCTACGGTTTTGGACGTATCGGTAACTAAATGAATTTAAAAAAATTGGTGATAATTCGGATACCTATTCCGATACGTTTTGGACACGGATTTGACCCAGCCAAATGAAAAACCCTACCCCCTCGGTCACCCTCTCCTCGTCACATACCACCTTTCTGCCACATTGGCATTCGGCAAGGAGCCAGGAAGCAGCATCACGCCTCTTTGACGGCAAGAAGCGGGCAAGAAGCAGCTCATCGTCTCCTTCCTCTGTTCCTCCTCGCCAGCAGCCGTAGCAGCCTAGCAGGCAGCAGTCTCCTTCCTCCTCTGATCCTCTCATGGATCGTACTCTCCCTCTCCCTCTCTTTACTTTTGGAGTCCTGTTACTCTAGAGTGCAAGTATGTTTATTGAAACTATCATGGTATCAAACATCTGCTACATATCTTTATTTTCTGATTTCAAAAAGCTATTAAAACGTATCCTCATATCGGCGCTATTTCAAAATGTCGTATTTCCGTATCCGTATCGGCTCGATACGGATACACATATCCGTATCGGTGCCGTGTAGGTTTTTTTGTAGTGTGATATATTGGTTTTATTTCAGTTGGTAAACAACGAATTTGTAATGACCATCTATACGATGAACTGAAGAGGCATGCACAATTGAGTAAGAGGGCAAGATGCAGATAGACTCTTTGAGAAACATAGTTGGTAGCTCATATGCTTTATCTAATTGGTTATAACCGAATGGAAAGAAATATGTGTCTACATAGTATTGATAACTTAGTGCCCATCTAGAAGCTCATATGAAGTTGTAGGAACATTTGCAGATGCCACTTCTGCATGAAAATAAAACAGGGGGGACTAAACAGCAGAGCCTAAAAGGGTAACATAAAGCAAGATATGCTTGAAGCACATAAAGGGATGTGTCAAATCAGTCCATGCATAAAAGCAATGATGACGTGTTCAGAAAATCCAGATCTACGACTTGAAAAGACAAATCTTGGTTCAATAAATATACACAACATAGTTTCCCTTTACATTTGTCTAGTGTATTGTTTCGGGATTTCAATTGTATAAGGATTTCAGTAATAGGTTGCACAATGCATATATTAATTTAGAATTTAACCATGATTAACTGACTAACATGGCAAACTCAGAACCTCAGGTAAACCACATAAATACGAAGAAAAATACTAAGGAATTTTAGAAGGGCAGATATATAGTCAGAGGATCACCAAGTGCTCATGTATCTATGAATATTGATATGAACCGGGGACAGCTACTTCATGATATCTGAAATGACAAAACCGTATTCAGATATTCAGGGTCTATCTAGAGACGATGGACATGCGCGGCAAAACTTAATTGGATATCAGAGAAGAATTTGGCAAGGAGCGGGTAGTAAGAACCATCTCACAGGCCCTCTCACATCTTGTTAGGCGGATCTCCTAGAGGTCAGATTGTTATACTTCGACTTGCAACTGAACTATAAACTAATACGCCACTTACACATCTAGCAATTCAGGTTTGTTCTGAAAAGCAACAAACCAGTTTACATATGAACTAAGTCAGATCTGTCATCATGTTTTGCACATGCTAACATGAGAATGAAAACATGAGAGATCAAAAGTAGAAAAATGGTTGAATTCAAGATGATAAGGCATATAAATAAAGTTCTAGACATTTATTTTGTCATGTGTGTTAAATCATCATAACCTGATGCAAGCTCAAACTTTGTAAATTGCGCAGCAATAAGCATCTATTATAAGTTCTGAGCACCACAGTTCATTTAAAATTAGTATGCAACTATGTACTAATTGATCAAGTACCACAAATTAGATCAAGTTTCATAACTGGGAGCAGCACCTATCTTACAGGGCTTCAAAACAAATTGGTGAAATTCAATTGATAAATGTAGGAACCACATCACAGCTGAGGATGAGAGGCTTGTTATACCTCGAGACGTGCAGAGGAGGTGAGGACGCTGCTGTGGATTCCTTGCTTTTGCTAAGGCTATCTACTCCCACGCGCTGCTGGGATCTGACTGACAAACACACACGCCTACAAATAGAAGAGTTCATATATCAAAATGTATATAAATAAAAAAACATGGCATTGGTGTCATACCAACTGCAATTTTCAACAGAAGACTAAACTAACATATAATTTGTTCCACTATGGTACCTATTGACCAATTTTATGATGTATCTCTAAATGCGAAGCTTTCTTTGCCTAGTTAAATCAACATGCATATCTGGGAAGTCATGGTAGCATGAACAAAACTAAGTACTAATAAAGCCTAGATGCCACATATATGAATTCTAAATCTTCACTTCATGAGAAAAAAAAAACACGGATGACAACGCTCGACTACAAAGGGCAAACAAATCTGTATAAATAGTACTACCCAGCTCGATGGAGATTTATTTCAGGGATGTCTTTGATTTACTATCTACAGCTAGGACCCTTTGGCCTGTAAACTTATATTAGCAGAAAGCATAAAAACAATAGCATATCTGTATATGTAAGTAAATAGGAAAGTGAGTACCAACATAATACCGGACAGTGGTTCCAACAAAGATCACAGTAGGTGATTCAGTTTATCCAAGGAACCTCGATGTAGTTCCATTAAATCAAAATGGATATCACAACAGAACACAATTTTCACCCTGTAGCCACCACGTATAGCACAAAGGGCAGTAGACAAATATACAATTTGCAGACGGATCAGTGGTTCCCCTGCAGGTAATCTCTCGGTTTTGGTCTTCGGTTATGGCAGTGATGGAGATATTGACGATCTGACTCCCCTATATAGCTTCAACCTGTCAATCGGAGAGCAAACAAAGCTAGAACTCAAATACCTACAACCAGAGAGAATATCTGAAATTATAAATGATGCAAGTATATAGCCAAAGAGGGGACATATCATACAGATTGTCAACTTCTTTGAGTAGAGAATACCAAATAAAGTATCCAACATAATCTACCTGACCAATGCCAGGTTAAATCCAAGCTTGCCATTATATATATAAGAAATATGCATATGAGATATATCAATCCCAGAAAATAGTGATATTGACCCACTTACAAAATAAGAGTACAAACCAAACAGAGCCACAAGTTTTGGCTGAAAATTGTAGATGCACTCCTATTAATATCACAGGAAAATATAGGATGAAAGTTGGCCGCCTCATACATAATTTAGAGGGCAAAAGAAGCCCGAAGGCAGATTGAATCATCAGATGTATATAAAGTAGATGTTTACAGATCTGTACCTCACGCGTTCAGTTTCAATGGAAAAACACCACTGCAATTGGTTCTTCTATTTATTTTCTTCATCTTACCAACACAAGATAGAAAAAGAAAGAAATTCAGGTGTTCAACAAAAGGAACATACCAGACCAAAATAGCACGAGCGAAGCTCGCACAGGCATGTTCTTCTTCCACACTAAAGTCTGCACAAACAGAAATAGATCTGGGGAATCAATATGGCAAATTATAGCTGACCAATATATTGTGCCAGACTGCAAACTGCCGAACAAATCAAAAGAAAGAAGAAAGTGAACGTCAAGTACATCAGTTTGAGTTCTGCATGAGCTGTGGCTCCTCACGTTCCCGATAGATATGAAAATGGAAGAGAGGAAGAAAGAAAGAAAAAAGCGGGGGTACCTGCGAATGCCTTGCACACTCTCACATCCTGCTCTGCAGGTAATATCAAAGGCACTACTACATTTCCTGGAGTATCAAGTGAAACAACATGAACCTCTCGTTAGTTCATGTAATATGTAATTTGGTCTAAGACTGCATAAACAATAACATTGCGCCAGCAATAATTTGATCTCAAGTGTTGCACTAACAAAATCATCATAATTAAGGATACAAAATAATTAACAAGTGAACTTAGCTAGTACCAGGCTTGACAGAAAATGTGAGGAAGTGTGAGCATATGCATCAATATTCCTACCATCTTCTCTCATTCTAGGATATACAATTAGGATTCTAAAATGGCTTCGTAATTCAAAATGACTATATTCTGATGTTCTCCATGGCATGATAAGTACTCACCACTTATCATGCGAACAACTATGATCAGAAACCTTCATCTATATAATTACAGAAATATAATTAGCAAGTGGTAGATGATTTATCAATTACAGAACTATAATTAGCAAGCGGTAGATGATTTATCCCATCAGATAGAAACATGTTTAATAGATTTCCTAACATTCTAGTCTACTAAGAGAACATTTCAGCACACTGAATTTAACGATATAATCAAATGATCATATAATATATTTCATATTATGTCTAGTGGAAAGAACCAAAAGGCGCATATACTAATACCCACCACAAAGGCGTCACCGTGTCGGCTTCCACATTCTTGATTACGCTTTTCTAAGCTCTTTATACAACCTGAGTTTTATTTATTGCCCTTGGCTTCCCTTTCTCCTTTTCCTTTCCCGCTCATCTTCTTTCTGCATGTCAAGGTAAATTATTAACCAAGGAACCAAACTGAAAACTGAGGTAATCAATTAGCATATGCATCCCAACCTTTTTCTGCCTCTCTCCTGAATGATGGTGGCAAAAACGATGGAACAAGCCTGGATAAAATTATGTTATGCATAAGATATGTATTATGCCTGGTTAGGTGGCTTCTTCTCCAATTCCATGTTGGCCCTTTTTAACAAAACCAGCGACTCGCTGCTGATGTTCTGCAACCATATGTCCTCGCAGAATCGGAGGTCTCACGGAATCGTTGAGCATGAGAGTTTCTTTGCCTGTGTTTCCAAATAGAAAGTATATATTTTTATTTCACTACGTATGCATATATCCTAATCAATTATTTCAATCTAATCAAATAGCAAAGGTACAGAGAAAACCATTCTTATTTTTGATAAAGTAGACTAAACATGAGTCAACATACATCTGAATAATGTGGAGAAACTAAAAACAAAATTAGAGATGAGATTTAATTGGAACTTACATATAAATGATGTGGAAAACCGGTGATGCTGGTCCTTTTGCATCCTCACGGTAGGAGAACACTATAAATGACACCTAACGCTCCTGGAGGACTCACGATCTTGTCATACCTAGCAGCATTAACACGGACAAACATAGCCACCATGAGTTGGGGAGGAGACAAGGAGGCCACGATGAGGAGATTTACCGACAAATCGTGCAGCAGCAGTAGCGTCATTGGTGGCCTCATCCACGCTGCCGGTTTCATCAGGTGAAAGCCCCATGGCGGCGTGAAATCACGGAGAGGAAAGGAGGGGAGGAGGGAGCAGCGATGGAGGCACTGGTGGAGCCCTCCCTCCTTCAGGCGCTCATCCATGGCATGGCTGCGTCTTCCCCTCGCGCGTCGATGTGGGCCTCCTCGCCGCGGCGTGCTGGGAGCGCTAGGGCGCTCGTGACGCCCGGAGGCGGCGGTCGCACCCAAGGCCGACGCTGCTACCGGCCGACCATGGCGACGAAGGGAGGCAGCACTCGCGCCCAAGGCTGGCGCTGCTCCCGGCCGGCCATATGGCAACGATGGGAGATCGACCGGAGGAGGGAGAGGCCGCAGCAACCTAACAGCTGAGGCGAGGTCGAACGGGAGAGGAGGGGGCAGGCAGAGAAATCGCCTGCAGCCATTGGAGAGGAGGAAGGTCCCGTGGGGATTGGGGGAAAGGCAGCTAGGGTTTCCCCCGTGGCGACAAAGACGAGTTGGCGTTGGGGACGGCTCGGGCTGATGCTAGTGGATGCGGAGGACGGAACCAGAAAGGGGAGGGGCGTCGCGTCGGCGGCTTCGCGCCATTGGAGCCGAGGAAGAGGGACGGGCGGGAGCTGGCAGCCAGTGAGATGGGGATTTTTGCTTGGGGTTTTGAGGGATTGGGGGAGACGAGCTATGGAGGGAGGGGAATGGAACGGGGATTGGGTGGGCGGATGACCCTACGCCCGCAACCACGCGTGACCAACTGGAAATTCACCTGCAGTGGCCGACGAGCGGCCCCGGCTGTACGTGGGACCCACATGCAGCCACATGCGGGTAAAACACGGCCATTTCATGGCTTTAGCTAGCGGGAGGAAAACGTCCACGCGTGACACAGCCAACCAGCACACTTGCTCTGAGCCCAAAACGAACGGACGAGATTGCGCAAATGTGAAGATCCGATGGCCCAGAACCTCTTATCGCTGTGAGACCCCCTATGGGGGGCATCTATTATACCTTTAGATAATAAGTAACCAGCAAATAGATAAACAAATGACATGGTACATGGTGGGCAACGTGTACTGGCACTAGGGTACCACGGCTGTTGGACCCAAGCGGCCGCCCATCTACAACCATGGAGGATCTTTCTCCTCCGCGAAGCCTTTTGGCTTCACGAGGCGAAGTTCCTTGTGAGGGAACCAACACTTGGTGTTTACAGGACAGAAGCCCCTCGCGAGGACCTCTTCGCGAGGAGTCCACGCCAGGCCATCAGGAGGGCCCGCTAGACCTAGGCAAGATGTACCATGTGAAGAAGAAGACGAAGACGGTGACAGAAGTTGTGGCGCACGTTGTGGCTGGAGGTGATCATGCCCTCCGGTCTGGAAGATTAGGGAGGCCCCGACACCCCCGGCATAAAGTGGTGTGGTTGTTTCTCCTTTCCGCATAGATGGTCAAGGACGATGCAGCGGAGCAGGGGGTGGCATCAACAGTCCACAACCACTCTCGTAGATCAGCGCCAATTTTTCAGGGTATGGACCAAGTTTATTTGTACAGTAGGGAACAACTAGACTCCTCCTTCCGCACGCCTGTGGCAACCCCTCTCCTAAGTTTCCGTGAAGAGGAGGATCAATGCTTCTATAAAAGGACGGGCTGCTGCTCCATAGCAAAGGATCTAGATTTTCCTCTCTAGCAAGGGCCTTTTAGATCTGGCTACAACTTTTCTAGCTACAACCTTGTAAATCCTCTTTGTGCTTAGCGAGGTATCACAGTGCAATACAAGAGAAGGCAGGAGTAAGGGTCTTACCTCCTCATGAGGGCCCTGAACCTCGGTAACTCTGTGACCCTCTCTGTCGTGTTTTGCTCGCCGCTCTCCTAGCGCCACTATGGCTCTGAAGTTCTTGAGGCATTTCTCTTAGCCCCATGATTCGGTAACCTTAAGGGTGTTGTCGAGGTACCGGTGTTCCTATCGAGACACGACACCCTGACAGTAACATCCCTCGCGTC
Organism: Lolium multiflorum; assembly: GCA_030979885.1. Lineage (NCBI taxonomy): Eukaryota > Viridiplantae > Streptophyta > Magnoliopsida > Poales > Poaceae > Lolium > Lolium multiflorum. The sequence continues at coordinate 171,143,943 of CM061753.1, read as the reverse complement.
GTCCCTTCTAGGAGACCGAAGGGGAAAACCCTAATCCTCCCACTCCCCAGCCGCAACCCCCTCCCGTCCTCCCTCTCCCAACCGCTCCCTCGTGGCACCCGTGATGGGGCCAATAGGATCTTCTCGTGGAAGCCCCTCGCATGGCAGCATGGAGGTTGGCCACCATGCTGGAGCTCGGTCACTGCCACGTCGGGCACTTCTGGACGGACGCCTCAGTTATCCCTTGCTACTTTGCCTGATAGGGGCGGTTGGTGGATGGGGTACTTTCGGAGGTGGTCCTGGCAAGGACAATGAAAGCCAAGGTGGCAACCTCGAATGATGGTGCTGACATCGACATTGAGGGTTCATTGTAATCTAGCTAGCTGCATGTTTGGGGTGGCATGGCTACCGGTGAAAACCGACCTGGCTTTGATAATGGTGGATGATGGTGCCGTCTTCACGTCATTAACTTGTCAAAGACATCACTACTATAGCTCTTGTCTCGTTGCCCGGTTTGCTCTGGTCGAAACCCTAGATCCGAGTCTGCTGGACTGGGCGATGGCCACGAGTGGCGATGTGCTCCCTCTTGAGGCATCATTTTTGGATAAAGTGTTGGATGGAAGGTTGAAAGGATTGGTATGGTTGACTAGAGGCGGTTAATAGGCGAATAAATTTTTTTATTATCTTTTCCATTTTTAAGGAATTGACAAGAAATAAGGTTGTCTAGATGTGCAGTTAGATGAAACAACATGTATAGTAAGTATAAAAAAGCAAGTAAACAAGATAAAAGTTAAAGATATAAATAATCACAAGGTTCAGATGAGGATGTGGTCCCGTCGTTCCTTCTTTTTAGGGAAATGATGAGTGCAGAGCACACCTTTAGGGAAACCAAGAGGAAGGTATGATGAGCACAGTAGAAAGTTTCCCTCAGTAAGAAACCAAGGTTGAATCAACTAGTAGGAGAAAGAAATGACTTCCGAAGGTGTTGCTAGCTGACTTTTGGCAGGGAGCACTACCGGCGTCAGCAACAACGTGGAACCTGCACACAACACAACCAAAATACTTTACCCCAACGTACAGTGAGGTTGTCAATCTCACCGGTTTTGCTGAAAACAAAGGATTAACCGTATAGTGCGGAAAGAGATGTTTGTTTGCACTTCATGATTTTATCAGTGTAAAAGAAAGTACCGGGGTCCACAGTTCACTAGAGGTGTCTCTCCATAAAGATAAATAACATGTTGGGTGAACAAATTACAGCTGGGCAATTGACAGAATAAAGACCATACATGACAAGATGATTACTGTGGGATTCATTTGGCCATTACAAAAAAAATACATAGACCATAATCCAACTGCGTCTATGACTAATAATCCACCTTCCTATTAGCGTCCACACCCCTTTCAGTATTAAGTTTCAAGCAACAGATTATCACATTAAGCAAAGTGTAAAGTAAACAATAGAATAATCCTTAGACAAAGCATTGTTGTTTTCTCCCTAGTAGCAACATCACATCTGCAACCTTAGAAGTTATTGTCACTCTTCCAGATTACTAGAGGCATGAACCTACTATCGAGCATAAATACTCCCTCTCATACTTGGCCAAAGCATCTACTAGCAACAAAGAGCATGCAAGATCACAAATAAAATATGACAAGTATATAATCAATATCAACCATAGTATTCAATATTCATCGGATCCCAGCAAACACAACATGTAGCATTACATAAAGATGATCTTGATCATGATAGGCAGCTCACAAAATCTAAACATGAACCATAAATTGGAGAAGACAACCATGTAGCTACTGCTATGGACCCGTAGTCCAGAGATGAACTACTCACACATCACTTTGGAGGCGGGCATGGCGTTGTAGAGGCCTCCGGTGATGATCTCTGATACGTCTCAAACGTATCTATAATTTCTTATGTTCCATGCTACTTTTATGTCAATACTTGAATGTTTTATACATACTTTACAGCATTATTATACATTTTCCGGCACTAACCTATTAACAAGATGCCGAAGTGCCAGTTGTTGTTTTCTTTTGGTTTCAGAAATCCTAGTAAGGAAATATTCTCGGAATTGGACGAAATCAACGCCCAGGGTCCTATTTTACACGAAGCTTCCAGAAGACCGAGGGAGGTACGAAGTGGGGCCACGAGGCGCCGACACAACGGGCGGCGCGGCCCGGCCGCGCGCCCTAGTGTGTGGGCCCCTCGTGCCGCCACTTGACCTACCCTTCCGCATACAAATAGCCTTCGTCGCGAAACCCCTGTACCGAGAGCCACGATACGGAACATTCTGACAGGCCGCCGCCAATCCCATCTCGGCGGATTCAGGAGATCGCCTCCGGCACCCTGCCGGAGAGGGGAATCATCACCGGAGGGGCTCTACATCATCATGCCCGCCTCCGGATTGTTGCGTGAGTAGTTCATCCTTGGACTATGGGTCCATAGCAGTAGCTAGATGGTTGTCTTCTCCGCTTGTGCTATCATTGTTTAGATCTTGTGAGCTGCCTAACATGATCAAGATCATCTATTTGTAATGCTACATGTTGTGTTTGGTGGGATCCGATGAATATAGAATATTATGTCAAGTTGATTATCAATCTATCATATATGTGTTGTTTATGTTCTTGCATGCTCTCCGTTGCTAGTAGAGGCTCTGGCCAAGTTGATACTTGTAACTCCAAAAGGGAGTATTTATGCTCGATAGTGGGTTCATGCCTCCATTTAATCTGGGACAGTGACAGAAAGTTCTAAGGTTGTGGATGTGCTGTTGCTACCAGGGATAAAACATCGATGCTTTGTCTAAGGATATTTGTGTTGATTACATTACGCACCATACTTAATGCAATTATCTGTTGTTTACAACTTAATACCGGAAGGGGTTCGGATGATAACCTGAAGGTGGATTATTTAGGCATAGATGCATGCTGGATAGCGGTCTATGTACTTTGTCGTAATGCCCTGATTAAATCACATAGTAATCATCATTGATATGTATTGAATCTTTATTTGTCAATTGCTCGCCTGTAATTTGTTCACCCAGCATGTTAGTTATCTTATTTGAGAGACACCTCTAGTGAACTGTGGACCCCGGTCCATTCTTTTACATCTGAATACATTCTACTGTTTTTACTGTTCTTTGCAAACAAACACCATCTTCCACTCGATACGCTTAATCCTTTGTTTTCAGCAAGCCGGTGAGATTGACAACCTCACTGTTACGTTGGGGCAAAGTACTTTGATTGTGTTGTGCAGGTTCCACGTTGGCGCCGGTTTCACTGGTGTTGCGCCGCACTACATTCCTCCACCAACAACCTTCACGTGCTTCTTGGCTCCTACTGGTTCGATAACCTTGGTTTCTTTCTGAGGGAAAATTTGCCGCTGTGCGCATCATACCTTCCTCTTGGGGTTCCCAACGGACGTGTACATCTACGCGCATCAAGCAAATTTTTGGCGCCGTTGCCGGGGAGATCAAGACATGCTGCAAGGGGAGTCTCCACTTCCAATCTCTTTACTTTGTTTTTGTCTTGCTTTACTTTATTTTATTTACTGTCTTGTTTGCTTCATACTAAAAACACAAAAAATTAGTTACTTTACTTACTGTCTTGTTTACTAGCTCTATATCAAAAACACACAAAAAATTAGTTACTTGTCTTTACTTTATTTGCCTAGTTTACTTTATTACTGTTATAATGGGTACTCCTGAAAATACTAAGTTGTGTGATTTCACTAGCACAAATAATAATGATTTTATATGTACTCCTATTGCTCCACCTGCTACTACAGCAGAATTTTATGAAATTAAACCTGCTTTACTGAATCTTGTTATGAGAGAGCAATTTTCTGGTGTTAGTACTGATGATGCTGCTGCTCATCTTAATAATTTTGTTGAACTTTGTGAAATGCAAAAGTATAAGGATATACATGGTGATATTATAAAACTGAAATTGTTTCCTTTCTCATTAAGAGGAAGAACTAAAGATTGGTTGCTTTCTTTGCCTAAAAATAGTATGGATTCGTGGACTAAATGCAAAGATGCTTTTATTAGTAAATATTATCCTCCTGCTAAGATTATATCTTTGAGAAGTAGCATAATGAATTTTAAACAATTTGATAATGAACATGTCGCTCAAGCATGGGAGAGAATGAAATCTTTGGTAAAGAATTGCCCAACCCATGGACTGACTACTTGGATGATCATCCAAACCTTTTATGCAGGATTGAATTTTTCCTCGAGGAACCTATTGGATTCAGCTGCTGGAGGTACTTTTATGTCCATCACCCTGGGCGCCGCAACTAAACTACTTGATGATATGATGATCAATTACTCTGAATGGCACACTGAAAGAACTCCTCAAGGTAAGAAGGTAAATTCTGTTGAAGAAACCTCTTCTTTGGGTGATAAGATTGATGCTATTATGACTATGCTTGCAAATGGTAGATCTCATATTGATCCTAATAATGTTCCTTTAGCTTCATTGGTTGCTCAAGAAGAAAATATTGATGTGAATTTCATTAAGAACAATAACTATAGGCCATATCCTTTTAATAATAGTAGTGGTTATGGTAATTCTTATGGTAGATCTGTTTTGCCTAATGAGGAAAAGATATTGGAAATTGAAAGAACTACTAAGAGCTTTATGCAATCGCAATATGAGCAAAATCAATTGTTTACTAAAACTATGAATGAACAATCTGCCTTGTTGAAAAATATAGGAAATCAACTTGAAAATTTGAATGTGAAAATTTCTGGTTTGCAAACTAAACTTACAAATGCTGAAAATCGAATCTCATATATGTCTGAATCACAATCTTCTTTAATTAATAAAATGGCTGCTAAACCTGAGGATAATGATACAAAATTTTCTGCTACAGCAAATGCCATCCAAGTTCGAATTAATGATAATATTAGAATGTTGGCTGAATTGCATGCTAGGTGGGATAGAGAAGAAAAAGAAAAACTTGCTAAAGATAATGTAGCTAAAGTATGGACTATTACCACCACTAGTAATGTTGATTCTTCACATGTTGCTACACCTCCTACTATCAATGGTAAAATAATTGGTGTTGGCAATGTTTCTACTCCTAGTGCAAAGCGCACAAAATTGCCTGAAACTGCTGAAACTGCTTGTGATAAAACTGCTGAAATTTTTCAAAATATTGGTGACAATGATTCTATTGCTGTAGAACATAATGGTTTAGATTTTGATGATTGTCATATTACTGAAGTTATAAAGTTCTTACAAAAACTTGCTAGAAGTCCTAATGCTAGTGCTATAAATTTAGCCTTTACAAAACATATTACAAATGCTCTCATTAAAGCTAGGGAAGAGAAATTAAAACTTGAAGCTTCTATTCCTAGGAAGTTAGAAGATGGTTGGGAGCCCATCAATAAGATGAAATTTAATGACTTTGAGTGTAATGCTTTATGTGATCTTGGTGCAAGTATTTCTATTATGCCTAAAAAGATTTATGATATGCTTGACTTGCCACCATTGAAGAATTGTTATTTGGATGTTAATCTTGCCGATAATGTTAAAAAGAAACCTTTGGGGAGGATTGATAATGTGCGCATTACGGTTAACAATAACCTTGTCCCCGTTGATTTTGTTGTCTTGGATATCGAATGCAATGCATCTTGTCCTATTGTGTTGGGAAGACCTTTTCTTCGAACTGTTGGTGCTATTATTGATATGAGGGAAGGTAATATTAAATATCAATTTCCTCTCAAGAAAGGTATGGAACACTTCCCTAGAAAGAGAATGAAGTTGCCTTTTGATTCTATTATTAGAACAAGTTATGATGTTGATGCTTCTTCTCTTGATGTTACTTGATTTGCACTTTCTCTAGCTGAAAGGCGTTAAAGAAAAGCACTTCTTGGGAGATAACCCATGTTTCATTTTATTTAATGTATTGTTGAGTATTGGAAGTTGTTTACTACTGTAGCAACCTCTCCTTATCATGTTTTTGTGCCAAGTAAAGTTTCTAAGTTAAAGTTGATGCTATATTTGGGATTGCTGCGCAGAAACAACATTGCTCTGAATTCTCGCAGAGCTCTCTGTAAAAAAATCGAAAAAATCTGCAAATTTACGAGCGTGATCCTCAGATATGTACGCAACTTTCATTAGTTTTGAGTTTTTCCATTTGAGCAAGTTAAGTGCCCCTGCCAAATTCATCTTTACGGACTGTTCTGTTTTTGATAGATTATGCCTATTATTTCGCGTTGCCGCTTTTGCTATGTTGAATGAATTTCTTTGTTCCATTAACTTTCAGAAGCTTTGTGCAATGTCCAGAAGTGTTAAGAATGATTGTGTCATCTCTGAATATGTGAATTTGTAATTATGCACTAACCCTCTAATGAGTTTGCTTGAAGTTTGTGTGGAGGAAGTTTTCAAGGGTCAAGAGAAGAGGATGATATACTATGATCAAGAAGAGTGAAAGGTCTAAGCTTGGGGATGCCCCGGTGGTTCATCCCTGCATATTTTAAGAAGACTCAAGCATCTAAGCTTGGGGATGCCCAAGGCATCCCCTTCTTCATCGACAACATTATCAGGTCACTTCTAGTGAAACTATATTTTTATTCCATCACATCTTATGTTCTTTACTTGGAGCGTCGGTTTGCTTTTATTTTTGTTTTGTTTTGAATAAAGTTGGATCCCATCATTCTTATATTGGAGATATTACGCTCCGCTTTTTCATATGGAACACTTGTGTTCTTAATTGTGCTTTAATGTTCATGGCGAAGGCTAATTGCTTCGTTAAATTGCTATTTGGTTGGAATCAGAAAATGCTGCATATGGTTTGGATTAACTTGGCAATTGTTTGAGCTCTCATAGATCATGTTTAAGCTCTTGCATCATGTAGTTTAATCTATTAATGAAGAGCTACCGTAGAGCTTGTTTAATTTGGTTTGCATGATTGGTCTCTCTAAGTCTAGATATTTTCGGGTAAAGTGTTTGAACAACAAGGAAGACAGTGTAGAGTCTTATAATGCTTGCAATATGTTCTTGTGTAAGTTTTGTTGTACCTGTTCATACTTGTGTTTGCTTCAAACAACCTTGCTAGCCCAAACTTTGTACTGAGAGGAAATGCTTCTCGTGCATCCAAACACCTTGAGCCAAAACCCATGCCATTTGTGTCCACCATATCTACCTACTATGTGGTATTTTTCTGCCATTCCAAAGTAAATTACTTGAGTGCTACCTTTAAAATTTCATTCCTTTACCTTTACAATATATAGCTCATGGGACAAATAGCTTAAAAACTATTGTGGTAATGAATATGTAGTTATGTGTCTTAATTCTTATAAGTTGCTTGTTGAGCGGTAACCATGTTTCTGGGGACGCCATCAACTTTACCTTTGTTGGATATCATGTGAGATGCTATGCATGTTCATCTTGTCTGAAGTAAGTGCGATTTCATGATCAAATGGTTTGAGTATGCATATGTTAGAGAAGAACATTGGGCCGCTAACTAAAGCCATGTATCATGGTGGAAGTTTCAGTTTGGACATACAACCTCAATCTCTTATGAGAATATTAACTGTTGTTGAATGCTTAAGCAATAAAAGAGGAGTCCATTATCTGTTGTCTATGTTGTCCCGGTATGGATGTCTAAGTTGAGAATAATCAAAAGCGAGAAATCCAATGCGTGCTTTCTCCTTAGACATTTGTACAGGCGGCATAGAGGTACCCTTTGTGACACTTGGTTGAAACATATGTTATGCGATGATAATCCGTGTTTTCCGAGCTAAGTAGGACAAGGTGCGAGCACTATTAGTACTCTATGCATGAGACTTGCAACTTGTAGGAAATATTATGCATAGCACATATGAATTATTACTACCGTTGACAAAATTGTTTCTATGTTTTCAAAACAAAAGCTCTAGCACAAAAATAGTAATCCATGCTTCCCTCTGCGAAGGGCCAATCTTTTACTTTATGTTGAGTCAGTTTACCCACTTCTTTCTATCTTAGAAGCAAACACTTGTGTTAACTGTGTGCATTGATTCTTACATGTTTACTTATTGCACCTGTTATACTACTCTATGTTGACAAATATCTATGAGATATATATGTTACAAGTTGAAAGCAATTGCTGAAACTTAATCATCCTTTGTGTTGCTTCAATGCATTCTACTAAGAATTTATTGCTTATGAGTTAGCTCTTATGCAAGTCTTGTTGATACTTGTCTTGAAAGTACTATTCATGAAAAGTTTTGCTATATGATTCATTTGTTTAGTCATCATCTTTTGTTAGCAATCTTTTGCTTCAGATCACTCCATCCATCTCATATGCTTTACAATAATGTTGATCAAGGTTATGTTGGTAGCATGTCACTTCAGAAATTATTTGTGTTATCGTTTACCTACTCGAGGGCGAGTAGGAACTAAGCTTGGGATGCTTGATACGTCTCAAACGTATCTATAATTTCTTATGTTCCATGCTACTTTTATGTCAATACTTGAATGTTTTATACATACTTTACAGCATTATTATACATTTTCCGGCACAACCTATTAACAAGATGCCGAAGTGCCAGTTGCTGATTTCTGCTGTTTTTGGTTTCAGAAATCCTAGTAACGAAATATTCTCGGAATTGGACGAAATCAACGCCCATGGTCCTATTTTTACACGAAGCTTCCAAGACCGAGGGAGGTACGAAGTGGGGCCACGAGGCGCCGACACAACAGGGCGGCGCGGCCTGGCCCCTGGCCGCGCGGCCCTAGTGTGTGGGCCCCTCGTGCTGCCACTTGACCTACCCTTCCGCCTACAAATAGCCTTCGTCGCGAAACCCCCTCTACCGAGAGCCACGATATGGAAAACATTACTGAGAGGCCGCCGCCGCCAATCCCATCTCGGGGGATTCAGGAGATCGCCTCCGGCACCCTGGGAGAGGGGAATCATCACCGGAGGGCTCTACATCATCATGCCCGCCTCCGGATTGATGCGTGAGTAGTTCATCCTTGGACTATGGGTCCATAGCAGTAGCTAGATGGTTGTCTTCTCCGCTTGTGCTATCATTGTTTAGATCTTGTGAGCTGCCTAACAGGAGAGTCATACCACCTGTTAATGAAGTTAAAATTGAAATCTCTCTTGAGGATGTCATGAAAAAGTTGGAAGCCATAGAGAAAAATTTTCCAAGTGTTGAAACTAAATTGGGAATGCTACTTGATAATACTGATAAGCTTGATAAATCTCTAGGAAGAATTGATGAAAGAATTGGTGTCCTAGAAACTTGTGTTGTCCACGATAATCAAACCAATAGGATTAGTGAACTTGAAAAAGCTATGGGAACCTTGGGTTCAACTTTTTCTTCTCTTAAGTTTAAGGAGAAAGCTTATGTGGGTAAAGAGCAAAAATTCATGTATGTCTCTAAGGTGCCTAAACCAAAGAATTATTATAGGCCTAAAATTGATAAAACCCCTAGCACCACCATGGGAAATTTAGATAATAGAGCATCTAAGGTACCCTCTGCAACAAGTTGTGTTTGTAAGACAAATTATGATGTTGATGCTTCTTCTCTAGATAATACTTGATTTGCACTTTCTGCGCCTAGCTGAAAGGCGTTAAAGAAAAGCACTTCTTGGGAGATAACCCATGTTTTATTTTGTTACTGCATTGTTGAGTCTTGGAAGTTGTTTACTACTATAGCAACCTCTCCTTATCATGTTTTTGTGCCAAGTAAAGTCTCTATGGTAAAGTTGATGCTAGATTTGGATTGCTGCGCAGAACAGAATTGCTGTCTGTCACGAATTCGCGCATAACTCTCTGTAAAAAAATCAAAACAATCTGCCAATTTACGTGCGTGATCCTCAGATATGTGCGCAACTTTCATTAGTTTTGAGTTTTTCCGTTTGAGCAAGTTAAGTGCCCGTGCAAAATTCGTCTTTACGAACTGTTCTGTTTTGACAGATTCTGCCTTTTATTTCGCATTGCCGCTTTTGCTATGTTGAATGAGTTTCTTTGTTCCATTCACTTTCAGAAGCTTTGTGCAATGTCCAGAAGTGTTAAGAATGATTATTTCACCTCTGAATGTATGAATTTTTGATTATGCACTAACCCTCTAATGAGTTTGCTTGAAGTTTGGTGTGGAGGAAGTTTTCAAGGGTCAAGAGAAGAGGATGATACATTATGATCAAGAAGAGTGAAAGGTCTAAGCTTGGGGATGCCCGGTGGTTCATCCTTGCATATTTTAAGAAGACTCAAGCATCTAAGCTTGGGGATGCCCAAGGCATCCCCTTCTTCATCGACAACTTATCAGGTCACTTCTAGTGAAACTATATTTTTATTCCATCACATCTTATGTTCTTTACTTGGAGCGTTGATGTCTACGGGTGCTTCTATTCTTGTAGACAGTGTTGGGCCTCCAAGAGCAGAGGTTTGTAGAACAGCAGCAAGTTTCCCTTAAGTGGATTACCCAAGGTTTATCGAACTCAGGGAGGAAGAGGTCAAAGATATCCCTCTCATGCAACCCTGCAACCACAAAGCAAGAAGTCTCTTGTGTCCCCAACACACCTAATAGGTGTACTAGTTCGGCGAAGAGATAGTGAAATACAAGTGGTATGAATGAATATGAGCAGTAGTATGGCGCCAGAAAAGTGCTTGCTGGCGTGCAGTTGATGGTAGTAATATTGCGGGAAGTAAACATGCAGTAGTAACGCAGCAGTAGTAACGCAGTAAAACAGTAACAAGCAGCGATAGCAGTATTTAGGAACAAGGCCTAGGGATTAGACTTTCACTAGTGGACACTCTCAACATTGATCACATAACAGAATAGATAAATGCATACTCTACACTCTCTTGTTGGATGATGAACACATTGCGTAGGATTACACGAACCCTCAATGCCGGAGTTAACAAGCTCCACAATTCAGTGTTCATATTTAAATAACCTTAGAGTGCATGAAAGATCGAAACGACTAAACCAAGTACTAACATAGCATGCACACTGTCACCTTCATGCTTATGTAGGAGGAATAATACACATCAATACTATCATAGCAATAGTTAACTTCGCAATCTACAAGAGATCATGATCATAGCATAAACCAAGTACTAACACGAGTGCACACACTGTCACCATTACACCGTGTAGGAGGAATAAAACTACTTTAATAACATCACTAGAGTAGCACATAGATAAATTGTGATACAAAACACATTGCAATCATAAAGAGATATAAATAAGCACTTCACTATGCCATTCATAACAGTGAATAAGTATTCTGTGAAATATAGCCTAAGAGACCCACACGGTGCACACACTGTCACCTTTACACACGTGGGACAAGGAGTCTCCGGAGATCACATAAGTAAAACTCACTTGACTAGCATAACGACATCTAGATTACAAGCATCATCATATGAATCTCAATCATGTAAGGCAGCTCATGAGATTATTGTATTGAAGTACATAGGAGAGAGATGAACCACATAGCTACCGGTACAGCCCCGAGCCTCAATGGAGAACTACTCCCTCTTCATGGGAGCAGCAGCGGTGATGAAGATGGCGGTGGAGATGGCAGCGGTGTCGATGGAGAAGCCTTCCGGGGGCACTTCCCCGCTCCGGCGGCGTGCCGGAACAGAGACTCCTGTCCCCCAGATCTTGGCTTCACGATGGCGGCGGCTCTGGAAGGTTTCGCGTACCGTGGCTTCTTCCGTAAGGGTTTTCGACGCAGGGGCTTTATATAGGCGAAAGGGCAGCCTCGGAGGGTCGAAGGGGCGACGACACCATAAGGTGGCGCGGCCAGGCCTGGGCCGCGCCGGCCTATCATCTGGGGCCTGTGTGGCCCCCATCTAGCGACTCTCGGGTGTTCTGGATGCTTCCGGGCAAAATAGGAACCTGGGCATTGATTTCGTCCAATTCCGAGAATATTTCGTTACTAGGATTTCTGAAACCAAAAACAGCAGAAAACAGGCGCTTCGGCATCTTGTTAATAGGTTAGTTCCAGAAAATGCGTAAATACGACATATAATGTGCATAAAACATGTAGGTATCATCAATAAAGTAGCATGGAACATAAGAAATTATCGATACGTTGGAGACGTATCAGCATCCCCAAGCTTAGTTCTGCTCGTCCCGAGCAGGTAAAACGATAACAAAGATAATTTCTGAAGTGACATGCCATCATAATCTTGATCATACTATTTGTAAACATATGTAATGAATGCAGCGATCAAAACAATGGTAATGACATGAGTAAACAACTGAATCATAAAGCAATGACTTTTCATGAATAGCACTTTCAAGACAAGCATCAATAAGTCTTGCATAAGAGTTAACTCATAAAGCAATAATTTAAAGTATAGACATTGAAGCAACACAATGGAAGATTAAGTTTCAGCGGTTGCTTTCAACTTGTAACATGTATATCTCATGGATAGTTGTCAACGCAAAGTAATATAATAAGTGCAATATGCAAGTATGTAGGAATCAATGCACAGTTCACACAAGTGTTTGCTTCTTAAGGTGGAGAGAGATAGGTGAACTGACTCAACATAAAAGTAAAAGAAAGGCCCTTCGAAGAGGAAAGCATCGATTGCTGTATTTGTGCTAGAGCTTTTATTTTGAAAACATAAAGAGAGCATAAAAGTAAAGTTTTGAGAGGTGTTTGTTGTTGTCAACGAATGGTAGTGGGTACTCTAACCCCCTTGCCAGACAAACCTTCAAAGAGCGGCTCCCACTTTATTTTATTTCTGGGTGGCACTCCTTCCAACCTTTCTTTCACAAACCATGGCTAACCGAATCCTCGGGTGCCTGCCAACAATCTCATACCATGAAGGAGTGCCTTTTTATTTTAGTTTTATTTAGATGACACTCCTCCCCACCTTTGCTTTCTCAAGCCATGGCTAACCGAATCCTTCGGGTGCCGTCCAACAATCACATACCATGGAGGAGTGTCTATTTTTGTTAATTAATTTGGGACTGGGAATCCCATTGCCAGCTCTTTTTGCAAAGTTATTGGATAAGCGGATGAAGCCACTAGTCCATTGGTGAAAGTTGCCCAACAAGATTGAAAGATAAACACCACATACTTCCTCATGAGCTATAAAACATTGACACAAATAAGAAGTAATAACTTTTGAATTGTTTAAAGGTAGCACTCAAGCAATTTACTTTGGAATGGCGGAGAAATACCATGTAGTAGGTAGGTATGGTGGACACAAATGGCATAGTGGTTGGCTCAAGGATTTTGGATGCATGAGAAGTATTCCCTCTCGATACAAGGCTTAGGCTAGCAAGGTTATTTGAAACAAACACAAGTATGAACCGGTGCAGCAAAACTCACATAAAAGACATATTGTAAACATTATAAGACTCTACACCGTCTTCCTTGTTGTTCAAACTCTTTACTAGAAATTATCTAGACCTTAGAGAGACCAATTATGCAAACCAAATTTTAGCAAGCTCTATGCATTTCTTCATTAATAGGTGCAAAGTATATGATGCAAGAGCTTAAACATGAGCACAACAATTGCCAAGTATCACATTATCCAGGACATTATACCAATTACTACATGTAGCATTTCCCGTTTCCAACCATATAACAATTAACGAAGCAGTTTCAACCTTCGCCATGAACATTAAAAGCTAAGAACACATGTGTTCATACGAACCAGCGGAGCGTGTCTCTCTCCCACACAAGCATTTATTCAAACAAAAACAAAAACAAACAGACGCTCCAAGTAAAGTACATAAGATGTGATGGAATAAAAATATAGTTTCACTAGAAGAAACCTGATAAATTGTCGATGAAGAAGGGGATGCCTTGGGCATCCCCTTAGATGCTTGAGTCTTCTTAAAATATGCAGGGATGAACCACGGGGGCATCCCCAAGCTTAGACCTTTCACTCTTCTCGATCACATTATATCACCCTCTTCTATTGACCCTTGAAAACTTCCTTCACACAAACTTCAAGCAAACTCATTAGAGGGTTAGTGCATAATCAAAATTCACATGTTCATAGGTGACACAATCATTCTTAACACTTCTGGACATTGCACAAAACTTCTGAAAGTTAATGGAACAAAGAAACTCATTCAACTTAACAAAAGCGGCAATGCGAAATAAAAGGCAGAATCTGTCAAAAACAGAACAGTCCGTAAAGACGAATTTTAAAATGGCACCAGACTTGCTCAAATGGAAAAACTCAAAACTAATGAAAGTTGCGTACGTATCTGAGGATCACGCTCGTAAATTGGCAGATTTTTTCGAATTTTCTACAGAGACTTGTGCCAGAATTCGTGACAGACAGCAATGTTGTTTCTGCGCAGCGATCCCAAATATAACATCAACTTTAACATAGAAACTTTACTTGGAACAAAAACATGATAAGGAGAGGTTGCTACAGTAGTAAACAACTTCCAAGACTCAACAAAACAAAAATTGCTGTAGTAAAATAAACACATGGGTTATCTTCCAAGAAGTTCTTTCTTTATAGCCATTAAGATGGGCTCAGCAGTTTTAATGATGCACTCGCAAGAAATAGAAGTTGAAGCAAAAGAGAGCATCAAGAGGCAAATTCAAAACACATTTAAGTCTAACATGCTTCCTATGCATAGGAATCTTGTAAATAAACAAGTTCATGAAGAGCAAAGTAACAAGCATAGGAAGATAAAACAAGTGTAGCTTCAAAAATTTCAGCACATAGAGAGGTGTTTTAGTAACATGAAAAATTTTACAACCATATTTTCCTCTCTCATAATAACTTTCAGTAGCAACATGAGCAAACTCAACAATATAACTATCACATAAAGCATTCTTATCATGAGTCTCATGCATAAAATTATTACTCTCCACATAGGCATAATCAATTTTATTAGTTGTAGTGGGAGCAAATTCAACAAAGTAGCTATCATTATTATTCTTATCATCAAATATAGGAGGCAAAGTATCATCAAAGTAAATTTTCTCCTCAATGCTTGGGGGACTAAAAATATCATGCTCATCAAAGCCAGCTTCCCCAAGCTTAGAATTTTCCATAGCATTAGCAACAATAGTGTTCAAAGCATTCATATTAATATGTTCCATGGGTTTTTTAATTTTCGCATCAAACCATCCATGTCTTAAATCAGGAAATAGAATAAGAAGCTCATTGTTGTCCATTATGCCTAACTAGTGTAAACAAGAAACAAAAAGATGCAATTGCAGGATCTAAAGGAAATAGCTTCGAGCACACACACAATGGCGCCAGAAAAGTACTGTTACCTGGAACCGGAGTATGAGTGCCTTTTACCTTTCCTCCCCGGCAACGGCGCCAGAAAAGTGCTTGATGTCTACGGGTGCTTCTATTCTTGTAGACAGTGTTGGGCCTCCAAGAGCAGAGGTTTGTAGAACAGCACAAGTTTCCCTTAATTGGATTACCCAAGGTTTATCGAACTCGGGAGGAAGAGGTCAAAGATATCCCTCTCATGCAACCCTGCAACCACAAAGCAAGAAGTCTCTTGTGTCCCCAACACACCTAATAGGTGTACTAGTTCGGCGAAGAGATAGTGAAATACAAGTGGTATGAATGAATATGAGCAGTAGTATGGCGCCAGAAAAGTGCTTGCTGGCGTGCAGTTGATGGTAGTAATATTGCGGGAAGTAAACAAGCAGTAGTAACATAGCAGTAGTAACTCAGTAAAACAGTAAACAAGCAGCGATAGCAGTATTTAGGAACAAGGCCTAGGGATTAGACTTTCACTAGTGGACACTCTCAACATTGATCACATAACATAATAGATAAATGCATACTCTACACTCTCTTGTTGGATGATGAACACATTGCGTAGGATTACACGAACCCTCAATGCCGGAGTTAACAAGCTCCACAATTCAATGTTCATATTTAAATAACCTTAGAGTGCATGAAAGATCGAAACGACTAAACCAAGTACTAACATAGCATGCACACTGTCACCTTCATGCTTATGTAGGAGGAATAATACACATCAATACTATCATAGCAATAGTTAACTTCGCAATCTACAAGAGATCATGATCATAGCATAAACCAAGTACTAACACGGATGCACACACTGTCACCATTACATCGTGTAGGAGGAATAAAACTACTTTAATAACATTGCTAGAGTAGCACATGGATAAATTGTGATACAAAACACATTGCAATCATAAAGAGATATAAATAAGCACTTCACTATGCCATTCATAACAGTGAATAAGTATTCTGTGAAATATAGCCTAAGAGACCCACACGGTGCACACACTGTCACCTTTACACACGTGGGACAAGGAGTCTCCGGAGATCACATAAGTAAAACTCACTTGACTAGCATAATGACATCTAGATTACAAGCATCATCATATGAATCTCAATCATGTAAGGCAGCTCATGAGATTATTGTATTGAAGTACATAGGAGAGAGATGAACCACATAGCTACCGGTACAGCCCCGAGCCTCGATGGATAACTACTCCCTCCTCATGGGAGCAGCAGCGTTGATGAAGATGGCGGTGGAGATGGCAGCGGTGTCGATGGAGGAGCCTTCCGGGGGCACTTCCCCGTTCGGCAGGGTGCCGGAACAGAGACTCCTGTTCCCCAGATTTTGGCTTCGCGATGGCGGCGGCTCTGGAAGGTTTCTGTGGGTTTCGTCCTCCGTAATAGGGTTTTCGCGACGGAGGCTTTAAATAGGCGAAAGGGCAGCCTCGGAGGGGGCCTGGGGCCACCACACCATAGGGCGGCGCGGCCCCCTCTGGCCGCGCCAGGGTGTGGTGTGGGCCCCCAGGGCTTCCCTCTGGCGGCTCTCGGGTGTTCTGGATGGTTCCGGGAAAAATAGGAACCTGGGCGTTGATTTCGTCCGATTCCGAGAATATTTCGTTACTAGGATTTCTGAAACCAAAAACAGCAGAAAACTGGCACTTCGGCATCTTGTTAATAGGTTAGTTCCAGAAAATGCGTAAATACGACATATAATGTGCATAAAACATGTAGGTATCATCAATAAAGTAGCATGGAACATAAGAAATTATCGATACGTTGGAGACGTATCACCCCTTCGCCTATTTATTTCTTCCGTCGCGAAAACCCTAGTACCGAGAGCCACGATA
Source organism: Lolium multiflorum (assembly GCA_030979885.1). Lineage (NCBI taxonomy): Eukaryota > Viridiplantae > Streptophyta > Magnoliopsida > Poales > Poaceae > Lolium > Lolium multiflorum. Next base: position 171,126,897 of record CM061753.1, on the reverse strand, counting down.
CGAGAAAAGTTCCAGAGACGCCGCCGCCGTCAACCCTACCTCGGGGGGTTCAGAAGATCGCCTCCGGCACCCTGGGAGAGGGGAATCATCACCGGAGGGCTCTACATCACCATGCCCGCCTCCGGACTGATGCGTGAGTAGTTCATCCTTGGACTACGGGTCCATAGCAGTAGCTAGATGGTTGTCTTCTCCTCTTGTGCTATCATGTTTAGATCTTGTGAGCTGCCTATCATGATCAAGATCATCTATTTGTAATGCTACATGTTGTGTTTGTTGGGATCCGATGAATATGGAATACTATGTCAAGTTGATTATTGATCTATCATATATGTTATTTATGTTCTTGCATGCTCTTCGTTGCTAGTAGAGGCTCTGGCCAAGTTGATACTTGTGACTCCAAGAGGGAGTATTTATGCTAGATAGTGGGTTCATGTCTCCATTGAATCTGGGGGAGTGACAGCAACCCCTAAGGTTGTGGATGTGCTGTTGCCACTAGGGATAAAACATCAATGCTTTGTCTAAGGATATTTGTATTGTTTACATTACGCACAGTACTTAATGCAATTGCTGTTGTTTGCAACTTAATACTGGAAGGGGTGCGGATGCTAACCTGAAGGTGGACTTTTTAGGCATAGATGCATGCTGGATGGCGGTCTATGTTCTTTGTCGTAATGCCCTAAGTAAATCTCATAGTAGTCATCATGATATGTATGCATCTCTATTTGTCAATTGCCCAACTGTAATTTGTTCACCCAACATGCTATTTATCTTATTGGAGAGACACCACTAGTGAACTGTGGACCCCGGTCCATTCTTTTACATCTGAAATACAACCTACTGCAATCATTGTTCTCTTTTGTTTTCTGCAAGCAAACATAATTCTCCACACCATACGTTTAATCCTTTGTTTTCAGCAAGCCGGTGAGATTGACAACCTCACTGTTAAGTTGGGGCAAAGTAGTTTGATTGTGTTGTGCAGGTTCCACATTGGCGCCTGATAACGCGTGAAGCACACGTCCGTTGGGAACCCCAAGAGGAAGGTGTGATGCGTACATCAGCAAGTTTTCCCTCAGAAAGAAACCGAGGTTATCGAACCAGTAGGAGCCAAGAAGCACTTGAAGGTTGTTGGTGGAGGAGTGTAGTGCGGCGCAACACCAGTGAAACCGGCGCCAACGTGGAACCTGCACAACACAATCAAGATACTTTGCCCCAACGTAACAGTGAGGTTGTCAATCTCACCGGCTTGCTGAAAACAAAGGATTAAGCGTATCGAGTGGAAGATGGTGTTTGTTTGCAAAGAACAGTAAAGAACAATGATTGCAGTAGATTGTATTCAGATGTAAAAGAATGGACCGGGGTCCACAGTTCACTAGTGGTGTCTCTCCAATAAGATAACTAACATGCTGGGTGAACAAATTACAGGTGGGCAATTGACAAATAAAGATTCAATACATATCAACGATGATTACTATGAGATTTAATCAGGGCATTACGACAAAGTACATAGACCGCTATCCAGCATGCATCTATGCCTAAATAATCCACCTTCGGGTTAGCATCCGCACCCCCTCCAGTATTAAGTTGTAAACAACAGATAATTGCATTAAGTATGGTGCGTAATGTAATCAACACAAATATCCTTAGACAAAGCATCGATGTTTTATCCCTAGTAGCAACAACACATCCACAACCTTAGAACTTTCTGTCACTGTCCCAGATTAAATGGAGGCATGAACCCACTATCGAGCATAAATACTCCCTCTTGTGTCCCCAACACACCTAATAGGTGTACTAGTTCGGCGAAGAGATAGTGAAATACAAGTGGTATGAATGAATATGAGCAGTAGTATGGCGCCAGAAAAGTGCTTGCTGGCGTGCAGTTGATGGTAGTAATATTGCGGGAAGTAAACATGCAGTAGTAACAGCAGTAGTAACGCAAACAGTAACAAGCAGCGATAGCAGTATTTAGGAACAAGGCCTAGGGATTAGACTTTCACTAGTGGACACTCTCAACATTGATCACATAACAGAATAGATAAATGCATACTCTACACTCTCTTGTTGGATGATGAACACATTGCGTAGGATTACACGAACCCTCAATGCCGGAGTTAACAAGCTCCACAATTCAATGTTCATATTTAAATAACCTTAGAGTGCATGAAAGATCGAAATGACTAAACCAAGTACTAACATAGCATGCACACTGTCACCTTCATGCTTATGTAGGAGGAATAATACACATCAATACTATCATAGCAATAGTTAACTTCGCAATCTACAAGAGATCATGATCATAGCATAAACCAAGTACTAACACGAGTGCACACACTGTCACCATTACACCGTGTAGGAGGAATAAAACTACTTTAATAACATCACTAGAGTAGCACATAGATAAATTGTGATACAAAACACATTGCAATCATAAAGAGATATAAATAAGCACTTCACTATGCCATTCATAACAGTGAATAAGTATTCTGTGAAATATAGCCTAAGAGACCCACACGGTGCACACACTGTCACCTTTACACACGTGGGACAAGGAGTCTCCGGAGATCACATAAGTAAAACTCACTTGACTAGCATAACGACATCTAGATTACAAGCATCATCATATGAATCTCAATCATGTAAGGCAGCTCATGAGATTATTGTATTGAAGTACATAGGAGAGAGATGAACCACATAGCTACCGGTACAGCCCCGAGCCTCAATGGAGAACTACTCCCTCTTCATGGGAGCAGCAGCGGTGATGAAGATGGCGGTGGAGATGGCAGCGGTGTCGATGGAGAAGCCTTCCGGGGGCACTTCCCCGCGTGCCGGAACAGAGACTCCTGTCCCCCAGATCTTGGCTTCACGATGGCGGCGGCTCTGGAAGGTTTCGCGTACCGTGGCTTCTTCCGTAAGGGTTTTCGACGCAGGGGCTTTATATAGGCGAAAGGGCAGCCTCGGAGGGTCGAAGGGGCGACGACACCATAAGGCGGCGCGGCCAGGGCCTGGGCCGCGCCGGCCTATCATCTGGGGCCTGTGTGGCCCCCCTCTGGCGACTCTCGGGTGTTCTGGATGCTTCCGGGCAAAATAGGAACCTGGGCGTTGATTTCGTCCAATTCCGAGAATATTTCGTTACTAGGATTTCTGAAACCAAAAACAGCAGGAACTGGCACTTCGGCATCTTGTTAATAGGTTAGTTCCAGAAAATGCGTAAATACGACATATAATGTGCATAAAACATGTAGGTATCATCAATAAAGTAGCATGGAACATAAGAAATTATCGATACGTTGGAGACGTATCAGCATCCCCAAGCTTAGTTATGCTCGTCCCGAGCAGGTAAAACGATAACAAAGATAATTTCTGAAGTGACATGCCATCATAATCTTGATCATACTATTTGTAAACATATGTAATGAATGCAGCGATCAAAACAATGGTAATGACATGAGTAAACAACTGAATCATAAAGCAATGACTTTTCATGAATAGCACTTTCAAGACAAGCATCAATAAGTCTTGCATAAGAGTTAACTCATAAAGCAATAATTTAAAGTATAGACATTGAAGCAACACAATGGAAGATTAAGTTTCAGCGGTTGCTTTCAACTTGTAACATGTATATCTCATGGATAGTTGTCAACGCAAAGTAATATAATAAGTGCAATATGCAAGTATGTAGGAATCAATGCACAGTTCACACAAGTGTTTGCTTCTAAGGTGGAAAGAAATAGGTGAACTGACTCAACATAAAAGTAAAAGAAAGGCCCTTCAAAGAGGAAAGCATCGATTGCTATATTTGTGCTAGAGCTTTTATTTTGAAAACATGAAGAGAGCATAAAAATAAAGTTTTGAGAGGTGTTTGTTGTTGTCAACGAATGGTAGCGGGTACTCTAACCCCCTTGCCAGACAAACCTTCAAAGAGCGGCTCCCATTTTATTTTATTTTTGGGTGGCACTCCTTCCAACCTTTCTTTCACAAACCATGGCTAACCGAATCCTCGGGTGCCTGCCAACAATCTCATACCATGAAGGAGTGCCTTTTTATTTTAGTTTTATTATGATGACACTCCTCCCCACCTTTGCTTTCTCAAGCCATGGCTAACCGAATCCTTCGGGTGCCGTCCAACAATCACATACCATGGAGGAGTGTCTATTTTTGTTAATTAATTTGGGACTGGGAATCCCATTGCCAGCTCTTTTTGCAAAGTTATTGGATAAGCGGATGAAGCCACTAGTCCATTGGTGAAAGTTGCCCAACAAGATTGAAAGATAAACACCACATACTTCCTCATGAGCTATAAAACATTGACACAAATAAGAGGTAATAACTTTTGAATTGTTTAAAGGTAGCACTCAAGCAATTTACTTTGGAATGGCGGAGAAATACCATGTAGTAGGTAGGTATGGTGGACACAAATGGCATGAATATTGGCTCAAGGATTTTGGATGCATGAGAAGTATTCCCTCTCGATACAAGGTTTAGGCTAGCAAGGTTATTTGAAGCAAACTCAAGGATGAACCGGTGCAGCAAAACTCACATAAAAGACATATTGTAAACATTATAAGACTCTACACCGTCTTCCTTGTTGTTCAAACTCAATACTAGAAATTATCTAGACCTTAGAGAGACCAATTATGCAAACCAAATTTTAGCAAGCTCTATGTATTTCTTCATTAATGGGTGCAAAGTATATGATGCAAGAGCTTAAACATGAGCACAACAATTGCCAAGTATCACATTATCCAAGACATTTTACCAATTACTACATGTAGCATTTTTCCAATTCCAACCATATAACAATATAACGAAGAGGAAACTTCGCCATGAATATTATGAGCTAAGAACACATGTGTTCATACGAACCAGCGGAGCGTGTCTCTCTCCCACACAAGGATGAACTTATTCAGAGAACTAAGATAACAAAACAAAAACAAAAATAAAAGCACACAGACGCTCCAAGTAAAATACATAAGATGTGACCGAATAAAAATATAGTTTCAAGAGAAGGAACCTGATACTTTGTCGATGAAGAAGGGGATGCCTTGGGCATCCCCAAGCTTAGATGCTTGAGTCTTCTTAAAATATGCAGGGATGAACCACGGGGCATCCCCAAGCTTAGAGCTTTCACTCCTCTTGATCATAGTATATCATACTCCTCTCTTGACCCTTGAAAACTTCCTTCACACCAAACTTCAAGCAAACTCATTAGAGGGTTAGTGCATAATCAAAAATTCACATATTCAGAGGTGACACAATCATTCTTAACACTTCTGGACATTGCACAAAACTTCTGAAAGTTAATGGAACAAAGAAACTCATTCAACTTAACAAAAGCGGCAATGCGAAATAAAAGGCAGAATCTGTCAAAAACAGAACAGTTCGTAAAGACGAATTTTAAAATGGCACCAGACTTGCTCAAACGGAAAAACTCAAAACTAATGAAAGTTGCGTACATATCTGAGGATCACGCTCGTAAATTGGCAGATTTTTTCGAATTTTCTACAGAGACTTAGGCCCAGATTCGTGACAGACAGCAATGATGTTTCTGCGCAGCGATCCCAAATATAACATCAACTTTAACATAGAAACTTTACTTGGCACAAAAACATGATAAGGAGAGGTTGCTACAGTAGTAAACAACTTCCAAGACTCAACAAAATAAAAATTTCTGTAGCAAAATAAACACATGGGTTATCTCCCAAGAAGTTCTTTCTTTATAGCCATTAAGATGGGCTCAGCAGTTTTAATGATGCACTCGCAAGAAATAGAAGTTGAAGCAAAAGAGAGCATCAAGAGGCAAATTCAAAACACATTTAAGTCTAACATGCTTCCTATGCATAGGAATCTTGTAAATAAACAAGTTCATGAAGAGCAAAGTAACAAGCATAGGAAGATAAAACAAGTGTAGCTTCAAAAATTTCAGCACATAGAGAGGTGTTTTAGTAACATGAAAATTTCTACAACCATATTTTCCTCTCTCATAATAACTTTCAGTAGCATCATGAGCAAACTCAACAATATAACTATCACATAAAGCATTCTTATCATGAGTCTCATGCATAAAATAATTACTACTCCCAACATAAGCATAATCAATTTTATTAGTTGTAGTGGGAGCAAATTCAACAAAGTAGCTATCATTATTATTCTCATCATCAAATATAGGAGGCAAAGTATCATCAAAGTAAATTTTCTCCTCAATGCTTGGGGGACTAAAAATATCATGCTCATCAAAGCCAGCTTCCCCAAGCTTAGAATTTTCCATAGCATTAGCAACAATAGTGTTCAAAGCATTCATATTAATATGTTCCATGGGTTTTTTAATTTTCGCATCAAACCATCCATGTCTTAAATCAGGAAATAGAATAAGAAGCTCATTGTTGTCCATTATGCCTAACTAGTGTAAACAAGAAACCAAATGTCGTAATTGCAGAGTCTAAAGGAAATAGCTTCGAGCACACACACAATGGCGCCAGAAAAGTACTGTTACCTGGAACCGGAGTATGAGTGCCTTTTACCTTTCCTCCCCGGCAACGGCGCCAGAAAAGTGCTTGATGTCTACGGGTGCTTCTATTCTTGTAGACAGTGTTGGGCCTCCAAGAGCAGAGGTTTGTAGAACAGCAACAAGTTTCCCTTAAGTGGATTACCCAAGGTTTATCGAACTCAGGGAGGAAGAGGTCAAAGATATCCCTCTCATGCAACCCTGCAACCACAAAGCAAGAAGTCTCTTGTGTCCCCAACACACCTAATAGGTGTACTAGTTCGGCGAAGAGATAGTGAAATACAAGTGGTATGAATGAATATGAGCAGTAGTATGGCGCCAGAAAAGTGCTTGCTGGCGTGCAGTTGATGGTAGTAATATTGCGGGAAGTAAACATGCAGTAGTAACGCAGCAGTAGTAACGCAGTAAAACAGTAACAAGCAGCGATAGCAGTATTTAGGAACAAGGCCTAGGGATTAGACTTTCACTAGTGGACACTCTCAACATTGATCACATAACAGAATAGATAAATGCATACTCTACACTCTCTTGTTGGATGATGAACACATTGCGTAGGATTACACGAACCCTCAATGCCGGAGTTAACAAGCTCCACAATTCAATGTTCATATTTAAATAACCTTAGAGTGCATGAAAGATCGAAACGACTAAACCAAGTACTAACATAGCATGCACACTGTCACCTTCATGCTTATGTAGGAGGAATAATACACATCAATACTATCATAGCAATAGTTAACTTCGCAATCTACAAGAGATCATGATCATAGCATAAACCAAGTACTAACACGAGTGCACACACTGTCACCATTACACCGTGTAGGAGGAATAAAACTACTTTAATAACATCACTAGAGTAGCACATAGATAAATTGTGATACAAAACACATTGCAATCATAAAGAGATATAAATAAGCACTTCACTATGCCATTCATAATAGTGAATAAGTATTCTGTGAAATATAGCCTAAGAGACCCACACGGTGCACACACTGTCACCTTTACACACGTGGGACAAGGAGTCTCCGGAGATCACATAAGTAAAACTCACTTGACTAGCATAACGACATCTAGATTACAAGCATCATCATATGAATCTCAATCATGTAAGGCAGCTCATGAGATTATTGTATTGAAGTACATAGGAGAGAGATGAACCACATAGCTACCGGTACAGCCCCGAGCCTCAATGGAGAACTACTCCCTCTTCATGGGAGCAGCAGCGGTGATGAAGATGGCGGTGGAGATGGCAGCGGTGTCGATGGAGAAGCCTTCCGGGGGCACTTCCCCGCTCCGGCGGCGTGCCGGAACAGAGACTCCTGTCCCCCAGATCTTGGCTTCGTGATGGCGGCGGCTCTGGAAGGTTTCGCGTACCGTGGCTTCTTCCATAAGGGTTTTCGACGCAGGGGCTTTATATAGGCGAAAGGGCAGCCTCGGAGGGTCGAAGGGGCGACGACACCATAAGGCGGCGCGGCCAGGGCCTGGGCCGCGCCGGCCTATCATCGGGGCCTGTGTGGCCCCCCCGGCGACTCTCGGGTGTTGGATGCTTCGGGCAAAATAGGAACCGGGCGTTGATTTCGTCCAATTCCGAGAATATTTCGTTACTAGGATTTCTGAAACCAAAAACAGCAGAAAACAGGAACTGGCACTTCGGCATCTTGTTAATAGGTTAGTTCCAGAAAATGCGTAAATACGACATATAATGTGCATAAAACATGTAGGTATCATCAATAAAGTAGCATGGAACATAAGAAATTATCGATACGTTGGAGACGTATCAGCGTTTGCTTTTATTTTCGTTTTGGTTTGAATAAAGTTGGATCCCACCATCCTTATATTGGAGATATTACGCTCCGCTTTTTCATATGGAACACTTGTGTTCTTAATTGTGCTTTAATGTTCATGGCGAAGGCTGAAATTGCTTCGTTGATTGCTATTTGGTTGGAATCAGAAAATGCTGCATATGGTTTGGAATAACTTGGCAATTGTTTGAGCTCTCATAGATCATGTTTAAGCTCTTGCATCATGTAGTTTAATCTATTAGTGGAGAACTACCGTAGAGCTTGTTAAATTTGGTTTGCATGATTGGTCTCTCTAAGTCTAGATATTTTCTGGTAAAGTGTTTGAACAACAAGGAAGACAGTGTAGAGTCTTATAATGCTTGCAATATGTTCTTGTGTAAGTTTTGTTGTACCTGTTCATACTTGTGTTTGCTTCAAACAACCTTGCTAGCCCAAACCTTGTACTGAGAGGAAATGCTTCTCGTGCATCCAAACACCTTGAGCCAAAACCCATGCCATTTGTGTCCACCATATCTACCTACTATGTGGTATTTTTCTGCCATTCCAAAGTAAATTACTTGAGTGCTACCTTTAAAATTTCATTCCTTTATCTTTGCAATATATAGCTCATGGGACAAATAGCTTAAAAACTATTGTGGTGATGAATATGTAGTTATGTGTCTTAGTTCTTATAAGTTGCTTGTTGAGCGGTAACCATGTTTCTGGGGACGCCATCAACTTTTTACCTTTGTTGGATATCATGTGAGATGCTATGCATGTTCGTCTTGTCTGAAGTAAGTGCGATTTCATGATCAAATGGTTTGAGTATGCATGTGTTAGAGAAGAACATTGGGCCGCTAACTAAAGCCATGTATCATGGTGGAAGTTTCAGTTTGGACATACAACCTCAATCTCTTATGAGAATATTATCTGTTGTTGAATGCTTAAGCATTAAAAGAGGAGTCCATTATCTGTTGTCTATGTTGTCCCGGTATGGATGTCTAAGTTGAGAATAATCAAAAGCGAGAAATCCAATGCGTGCTTTCTCCTTAGACCTTTGTACAGGCGGCATAGAGGTACCCCTTTGTGACACTTGGTTGAAACATATGTCATGCGATGATAATCCGTGTTATCCGAGCTGATTAGGACAAGGTGCGAGCACTATTAGTACTCTATGCATGAGACTTGCAACTTGTAGGAAGTATTATGCATAGCACATATGAATTATTACTACCGTTGACAAAATTGTTTCTATGTTTTCAAAACAAAAGCTCTAGCACAAAAATAGTAATCCATGCTTCCCTCTGCGAAGGGCCATTCTTTTACTTTATTGTTGAGTCAGTTTACCTACTTCTTTCTATCTTAGAAGCAAACACTTGTGTTAACTATGTGCATTGATTCTTACATGTTTACTTATTGCACTTGTTATACTACTCTATGTTGACAAATATCCATGAGATATACATGTTACAAGTTGAAAGCAATTGCTGAAACTTAATCATCCTTTGTGTTGCTTCAATGCATTCTACTTAGAATTTATTGCTTATGAGTTAGCTCTTATGCAAGTCTTGTTGATACTTGTCTTGAAAGTACTATTCATGAAAAGTTTTGCTATATGATTCATTTGTTTAGTCATCATCTTTTGTTAGCAATCTTTTGCTTCAGATCACTCCATCCATCTCATATGCTTTACAATAATGTTGATCAAGGTTATGTTGGTAGCATGTCACTTCAGAAATTATTTGTGTTATCGTTTACCTACTCGAGGGCGAGTAGGAACTAAGCTTGGGGATGCTTGATACGTCTCAAACGTATCTATAATTTCTTATGTTCCATGCTACTTTTATGATAATACTTGCATGTTTTATACATACTTTACAGCATTAATATACATTTTCCGGCACTAACCTATTAACAAGATGCCAAAGTGCCAGTTGTTGTTTTCTGCTGTTTTTGGTTTCAGAAATCCTACAAAGAAAATATTCTCGGAATTGGACGAAATCAACGCCCAGGGTCCTATTTTTCCACGAAGCTTCCAGAAGACCGAGGGGAAAGGAAGTGGGGCCACGGGGCGCCGCCACACTAGGGCGGCGCGGCCTAGGGCGCCGCCCTAGCGTGTGGGCCCCCGTGACCCCTCCGACTCCGCCCTTCCGCCTACTTAAAGCCTTCGTCGCGAACCGAGAGCCACGATACGGAAAACCTTAGACGCCGCCGCCGCCAATCCCATCTCGGGGATTCAGGAGATCGCCTCCGGCACCCTGCCGGAGAGGGGAATCATCACCGGAGGGGCTCTAGATCATCATGCCCGCCTCCGGATTGATGCGTGAGTAGTTCATCCTTGGACTATGGGTCCATAGCAGTAGCTAGATGGTTGTCTTCTCCGCTTGTGCTATCATTGTTTAGATCTTGTGAGCTGCCTAACATGATCAAGATCATCTATTTGTAATGCTACATGTTGTGTTTGGTGGGATCCGATGAATCTAGAATATTATGTCAAGTTGATTATCAATCTATCATATATGTGTTGTTTATGTTCTTGCATGCTCTCCGTTGCTAGTAGAGGCTCTGGCCAAGTTGATACTTGTAACTCCAAGAGGGAGTATTTATGCTCGATAGTGGGTTCATGCCTCCATTTAATCTGGGACAGTGACAGAAAGTTCTAAGGTTGTGGATGTGCTGTTGCTACTAGGGATAAAACATCGATGCTTTGTCTAAGGATATTTGTGTTGATTACATTACGCACCATACTTAATGCAATTATCTGTTGTTTACAACTTAATACTGGAGGGGTGCGGATGCTAACCCGAAGGTGGATTATTTAGGCATAGATGCATGCTGGATAGCGGTCTATGTACTTTGTCGTAATGCCCTGATTAAATCTCATAGTAATCATCGTTGATATGTATTGAATCTTTATTTGTCAATTGCCCACCTGTAATTTGTTCACCCAGCATGTTAGTTATCTTATTGGAGAGACACCACTAGTGAACTGTGGACCCCGGTCCATTCTTTTACATCTGAATACAATCTGCAATCATTGTTCTTTACTGTTCTTTGCAAACAAACACCATCTTCCACTCGATACGCTTAATCCTTTGTTTTCAGCAAGCCGGTGAGATTGACAACCTCACTGTTACGTTGGGGCAAAGTATCTTGATTGTGTTGTGTAGGTTCCACGTTGGCGCCGGTTTCACTGGTGTTGCGCCGCACTACACTCCTCCACCAACAACCTTCAAGTGCTTCTTGGCTCCTACTGGTTCGATAACCTCGGTTTCTTTCTGAGGGAAAACTTGCTGATGTACGCATCACACCTTCCTCTTGGGGTTCCCAACGGACATGTGCTTCACGCGTTATGCACAACACAATCAAACTACTTTGCCCCAACTTAACAGTGAGGTTGTCAATCTCACCGGCTTGCTGAAAACAAAGGATTAAACGTATGGTGTGGAGAATTATGTTTGCTTGCAGAAAACAAAAGAGAACAATGATTGCAGTAGGTTGTATTTCAGATGTAAAAGAATGGACCGGGGTCCACAGTTCACTAGTGGTGTCTCTCCAATAAGATAAATAGCATGTTGGGTGAACAAATTACAGTTGGGCAATTGACAAATAGAGATGCATACATATCATGATGACTACTATGAGATTTACTTAGGGCATTACGACAAAGAACATAGACCGCCATCCAGCATGCATCTATGCCTAAAAAGTCCACCTTCGGTTAGCATCCGCACCCCTTCCAGTATTAAGTTGCAAACAACAGACAATTGCATTAAGTACTGTGCGTAATGTAAACAATACAAATATCCTTAGACAAAGCATTGATGTTTTATCCCTAGTGGCAACGGCACATCCACAACCTTAGGGGTTGCTGTCACCCCCAGATTCAATGGAGACATGAACCCACTATCTAGCATAAATACTCCCTCTTGGAGTCACAAGTATCAACTTGGCCAGAGCCTCTACTAGCAACGGAGCATGCAAGAACATAAATAACATATATGATAGATCAATAATCAACTTGACATAGTATTCCATATTCATCGGATCCCAACAAACACAACATGTAGCATTACAAATAGATGATCTTGATCATGATAGGCAGCTCACAAGATCTAAACATGATAGCACAAGAGGAGAAGACAACCATCTAGCTACTGCTATGGACCCGTAGTCCAAGGATGAACTACTCACGCATCAGTCCGGAGGCGGGCATGGTGATGTAGAGCCCTCCGGTGATGATTCCCCTCTGTCGGGTGCCGGAGGCGATCTTCTGCGAGGTAGGGTTGACGGCGGCGGCGTCTCGGAACTTCTCGTATCGTGGCTCGTACTAGGGTTTCGCGACGGAAGGAATAAATAGGCGAAGGGGTGAAACGTCTCCAACGTATCGATAATTTCTTATGTTCCATGCTACTTTATTGATGATACCTACATGTTTTATGCACATTATATGTCGTATTTACGCATTTTCTGGAACTAACCTATTAACAAGATGCCGAAGTGCCAGTTCCTGTTTTCTGCTGTTTTTGGTTTCAGAAATCCTAGTAACGAAATATTCTCGGAATCGGACGAAATCAACGCCCAGGTTCCTATTTTTCCCGGAACCATCCAGAACACCCGAGAGCCGCCAGAGGGAAGCCCTGGGGGCCCCACACCCACTGGCGCGGCCGGGGGGGGCCGCGCCGCCCTATGGTGTGGTGGCCCCAGGCCCCCTCCGAGGCTGCGCCTATTTAAAGCCTCCGTCGCGAAAACCCTATTACGGAGGACGAAACCCACAGAAACCTTCCAGAGCCGCCGCCATCGCGAAGCCAAGATCTGGGGGACAGGAGTCTCTGTTCCGGCACCCTGCCGGACGGGGAAGTGCCCCCGGAAGGCTCCTCCATCGACACCGCTGCCATCTCCACCGCCATCTTCATCAACGCTGCTGCTCCCATGAGGAGGGAGTAGTTCTCCATCGAGGCTCGGGGCTGTACCGGTAGCTATGTGGTTCATCTCTCTCCTATGTACTTCAATACAATAATCTCATGAGCTGCCTTACATGATTGAGATTCATATGATGATGCTTGTAATCTAGATGTCATTATGCTAGTCAAGTGAGTTTTACTTATGTGATCTCCGGAGACTCCTTGTCCCACGTGTGTAAAGGTGACAGTGTGTGCACCGTGTGGGTCTCTTAGGCTATATTTCACAGAATACTTATTCACTGTTATGAATGGCATAGTGAAGTGCTTATTTATATCTCTTTATGATTGCAATGTGTTTTGTATCACAATTTATCCATGTGCTACTCTAGCAATGTTATTAAAGTAGTTTTATTCCTCCTACACGATGTAATGGTGACAGTGTGTGCATCCGTGTTAGTACTTGGTTTATGCTATGATCATGATCTCTTGTAGATTGCGAAGTTAACTATTGCTATGATAGTATTGATGTGTATTATTCCTCCTACATAAGCATGAAGGTGACAGTGTGCATGCTATGTTAGTACTTGGTTTAGTCGTTTCGATCTTTCATGCACTCTAAGGTTATTTAAATATGAACATTGAATTGTGGAGCTTGTTAACTCCGGCATTGAGGGTTCGTGTAATCCTACGCAATGTGTTCATCATCCAACAAGAGAGTGTAGAGTATGCATTTATCTATTATGTTATGTGATCAATGTTGAGAGTGTCCACTAGTGAAAGTCTAATCCCTAGGCCTTGTTCCTAAATACTGCTATCGCTGCTTGTTTACTGTTTTACTGAGTTACTACTGCTGCGTTACTACTGCTTGTTTACTTCCCGCAATATTACTACCATCAACTGCACGCCAGCAAGCACTTTTCTGGCGCCATACTACTGCTCATATTCATTCATACCACTTGTATTTCACTATCTCTTCGCCGAACTAGTACACCTATTAGGTGTGTTGGGGACACAAGAGACTTCTTGCTTTGTGGTTGCAGGGTTGCATGAGAGGGATATCTTTGACCTCTTCCTCCCTGAGTTCGATAAACCTTGGGTAATCCACTTAAGGGAAACTTGCTGCTGTTCTACAAACCTCTGCTCTTGGAGGCCCAACACTGTCTACAAGAATAGAAGCACCCGTAGACATCAAGCACTTTTCTGGCGCCGTTGCCGGGGAGGAAAGGTAAAAGGCACTCATACTCCGGTTCCAGGTAACAGTACTTTTCTGGCGCCATTGTGTGTGTGCTCGAAGCTATTTCCTTTAGATCCTGCAATTGCATCTTTTTGTTTCTTGTTTACACTAGTTAGGCATAATGGACAACAATGAGCTTCTTATTCTATTTCCTGATTTAAGACATGGATGGTTTGATGCGAAAATTAAAAAACCCATGGAACATATTAATATGAATGCTTTGAACACTATTGTTGCTAATGCTATGGAAAATTCTAAGCTTGGGGAAGCTGGCTTTGATGAGCATGATATTTTTAGTCCCCCAAGCATTGAGGAGAAAATTTACTTTGATGATACTTTGCCTCCTATATTTGATGATAAGAATAATAATGATAGCTACTTTGTTGAATTTGCTCCCACTACAACTAATAAAATTGATTATGCCTATGTGGAGAGTAATAATTTTATGCATGAGACTCATGATAAGAATGTTTTATGTGATAGTTATATTGTTGAGTTTGCTCATGTTGCTACTGAAAGTTATTATGAGAGAGGAAAATATGGTTGTAAAATTTTTCATGTTACTAAAACACCTCTCTATGTGCTGAAATTTTTGAAGCTACACTTGTTTTATCTTCCTATGCTTGTTACTTTGCTCTTCATGAACTTGTTTATTTACAAGATTCCTATGCATAGGAAGCATGTTAGACTTAAATGTGTTTTGAATTTGCCTCTTGATGCTCTCTTTTGCTTCAACTTCTATTTCTTGCGAGTGCATCATTAAAACTGCTGAGCCCATCTTAATGGCTATAAAGAAAGAACTTCTTGGAAGATAACCCATGTGTTTATTTTACTACAGCAATTTTTGTTTTGTTGAGTCTTGGAAGTTGTTTACTACTGTAGCAACCTCTCCTTATCATGTTTTTGTGCCAAGTAAAGTTTCTATGTTAAAGTTGATGTTATATTTGGGATCGCTGCGCAGAAACAACATTGCTGTCTGTCACGAATTCTGGCATAAGTCTCTGTAGAAAATTCGAAAAAATCTGCCAATTTACGAGCGTGATCCTCAGATATGTACACAACTTTCATTAGTTTTGAGTTTTTCCATTTGAGCAAGTCTGGTGCCATTTTAAAATTCGTCTTTACGGACTGTTCTGTTTTTGACAGATTCTGCCTTTTATTTCGCATTGCCGCTTTTGTTAAGTTGAATGAGTTTCTTTGTTCCATTAACTTTCAGAAGCTTTGTGCAATGTCCAGAAGTGTTAAGAATGATTGTGTCACCTCTGAACATGTGAATTTTGATTATGCACTAACCCTCTAATGAGTTTGCTTGAAGTTTGTGTGAAGGAAGTTTTCAAGGGTCAATAGAAGAGGGTGATATAATGTGATCGAGAAGAGTGAAAGGTCTAAGCTTGGGGATGCCCCCGTGGTTCATCCCTGCATATTTTAAGAAGACTCAAGCATCTAAGCTTGGGGATGCCCAAGGCATCCCCTTCTTCATCGACAATTTATCAGGTTTCTTCTAGTGAAACTATATTTTTATTCCATCACATCTTATGTACTTTACTTGGAGCGTCTGTTTGTTTTTGTTTTTGTTTTTGTTTGAATAAATGCTTGTGTGGGAGAGAGACACGCTCCGCTGGTTCGTATGAACACATGTGTTCTTAGCTTTTAATGTTCATGGCGAAGGTTGAAACTGCTTCGTTAATTGTTATATGGTTGGAAACGGGAAATGCTACATGTAGTAATGGTATAATGTCCTGGATAATGTGATACTTGGCAATTGTTGTGCTCATGTTTAAGCTCTTGCATCATATACTTTGCACCTATTAATGAAGAAATACATAGAGCTTGCTAAAATTTGGTTTGCATAATTGGTCTCTCTAAGGTCTAGATAATTTCTAGTAAAGAGTTTGAACAACAAGGAAGACGGTGTAGAGTCTTATAATGTTTACAATATGTCTTTTATGTGAGTTTTGCTGCACCGGTTCATACTTGTGTTTGTTTCAAATAACCTTGCTAGCCTAAGCCTTGTATCGAGAGGGAATACTTCTCATGCATCCAAAATCCTTGAGCCAACCACTATGCCATTTGTGTCCACCATACCTACCTACTACATGGTATTTCTCCGCCATTCCAAAGTAAATTGCTTGAGTGCTACCTTTAAACAATTCAAAAGTTATTACCTCTTATTTGTGTCAATGTTTTATAGCTCATGAGGAAGTATGTGGTGTTTATCTTTCAATCTTGTTGGGCAACTTTCACCAATGGACTAGTGGCTTCATCCGCTTATCCAATAACTTTGCAAAAAGAGCTGGCAATGGGATTCCCAGTCCCAAATTAATTAACAAAAATAGACACTCCTCCATGGTATGTGATTGTTGGACGGCACCCGAAGGATTCGGTTAGCCATGGCTTGAGAAAGCAAAGGTGGGGAGGAGTGTCATCTAAATAAAACTAAAATAAAAAGGCACTCCTTCATGGTATGAGATTGTTGGCAGGCACCCGAGGATTCGGTTAGCCATGGTTTGTGAAAGAAAGGTTGGAAGGAGTGCCACCCAAAAATAAAATAAAATGGGAGCCGCTCTTTGAAGGTTTGTCTGGCAAGGGGGTTAGAGTACCCACTACCATTCGTTGACAACAACAAACACCTCTCAAAACTTTACTTTTATGCTCTCTTTATGTTTTCAAAATAAAAGCTCTAGCACAAATACAGCAATCGATGCTTTCCTCTTCGAAGGGCCTTTCTTTTACTTTTATGTTGAGTCAGTTCACCTATCTCTCTCCACCTTAAGAAGCAAACACTTGTGTGAACTGTGCATTGATTCCTACATACTTGCATATTGCATTTGTTATATTGCTCTATGTTGACAATATCCATGAGATATACATGTTACAAGTTGAAAGCAACCGCTGAAACTTAATCTTCCATTGTGTTGCTTCAATGCCTTTACTGTGATTTATTGCTTTATGAGTTAACTCTTATGCAAGACTTATTGATGCTTGTCTTGAAGTACTATTCATGAAAAGTCTTTGCTTTATGATTCATTTGTTTACTCATGTCATTACCATTGTTTTGATCGCTGCATTCATTACATATGTTTACAAATAGTATGATCAAGGTTATGATGGCATGTCACTTCAGAAATTATCTTTGTTATCGTTTTACCTGCTCGGGACGAGCAGAACTAAGCTTGGGGATGCTGATACGTCTCCAACGTATCGATAATTTCTTATGTTCCATGCTACTTTATTGATGATACCTACATGTTTTATGCACATTATATGTCGTATTTACGCATTTTGAACTGACCTATTAACAAGATGCCGAAGTGCTAGTTCCTTTTCTGCTGTTTTTGGTTTCAGAAATCCTAGTAACGAAATATTCTCGGAATCGGACGAAATCAACGCCCGGTTCCTATTTTCCCGGAACCATCCGAACACCCGAGAGCGCCGAGGAAGCCTGGGGCCCCACACCACACCCTGGCGCGGCCAGAGGGGGGGCCGCGCCGCCCTATCACTACAAGAAAAGTTGCCATGGCCGACGAAGTTGAAGTCGCGCCGTGGTTGCTGGTGTACCATGGCCGACGATTTTGGTCCCTCCGTGGTGCATGTCAAAACTTTTTTTTTCTCGTTTTTGAGGCCACCTAGCCCGACGAAAGCGGCCAAAACGTGGCGTATGGTGGCCCGGGACGTGGTGCATCTCGAAATCTCGGGTTCGCCGGCCGAGTCAACGCAAATCCGCACCGCCGAGGGATGTAGGGCCCAGATGGCAGCCTCTCTGGCATTGTTTTTTTCTAGATCGCGCCATCTCGTTCAACGTTCTCCGATCGAGCCGTTTACGATGCAGGATCATGGGTCCCGCATGTCATCCTCTATGAACCAAAATTCTTTCTATTCTTGGATTTTTTTGACCCCCTGATTTCTGGCTACTTCCTTTTTCTTTTGATCCCTTGCCGCCTTGGAAACGTTGAGACCGCTGCTGCTAAATGGGACCCGCATGTCATCCTCTATGTGCAATCAACTTTCTTTTCTTGGAGTTTTTTTGGCACCTCAAATTTGGTCACTTGCCTTTTTCTTTCGATCCTGCCGCCTCTCAAACGGTGATACCGCTGCTGCTAAATGGGACCCGCATGTCATCCTCTATGTACTATAAAACTTTCTTTTCTTGAATTATTTTTGGCACCTCATATTTGGTCACTTACCTTTTTCTTTCGATCCCCTGCCGCCTCTCAAACGGTGATACCGCTGCTGCTAAATGGGACCCGCATGTCATCCTCTATGTACTATAAAATTTTCTTTTCTTGGATTTTTTTGGCACCTCATATTTCGTCACTTGACTTTTTCTTTCGATCACCTGCTGCCTCTCAAACGGTGATACCGCTGCTGCTAAATGGGACCCGCATGTCATCCTCTATGTACTATAAAACTTTCTTTTCTTGGATTTTTTTGGCACCTCATATTTGGTCACTTGACTTTTTCTTTCGATCACCTGCTGCCTCTCAAACAGTGATACCGCTGCTGCTAAATGGGACCCGCATGTCATCCTCTATGTACTATAAAACTTTCTTTTCTTGGATTTTTTTGGCACCTCATATTTGGTCACTTGACTTTTTCTTTCGATCCCCTGCTGCCTCTCAAACGGTGATACCGCTGCTGCTAAATGGGACCCGCATGTCATCCTCTATGTACTATAAAACTTTCTTTTCTTGAATTATTTTTGGCTCCTCATATTTTTTCACTTGCCTTTTTCTTTCGATCTCATGCCACGTTTGAAACGTTGAGGAACCTGCTGGCTCATGGGACCCGCATGTCATCCTCTATGTACTATAAAAGTTCATTTTCTTGGTTTTTTTTCACCATCTGATTTTTGGCAATTTCTTTTTTCTTTTGATCCCCTGCCACCTCTCAAACGCTGATACCGCTGCTAAATGGGACCCGCATGTCATCCTCTATGTACTATAAAACTTTCTTTTCTTGAATTTTTGGCTCCTCATATTTGGTCACTTGCCTTTTTCTTCCGATCTCATGCCAAGTTTGAAACGTTGAGGAACCTGCTGGCTCATGGGACCCGCATGTCATCCTCTATGTACTATAAAAGTTTATTTTCTTTATTTTTTTCACCCTCTGATTTTTGGCTATTTCCTTTTTCTTTTGATCCCCTGCCGCCTTGGAAACGTATGGTAAGCTGCTGACTCATGGGACCCGCATGTCATCCTCTATGTACAATCAACTTTCTTTTTCTTTTGATCTCAAGCCGCATTTGAAACGCTGAGACCGCTGCTGCTAAATGGGACCCGCATGTCATCCTCTACGTACAATAAAGTTTCTTTTCTTGGATTATCTTTGGCTCCTGATATTTTGTCACTTGCCTTTTTCTTTCGATCTCATGCCGCCTTTGAAACGTTGAGTAAGCTGCTGGCTCATGGGTCCCGCATGTCATCCTCTACGAACAATAAAAGTTTCCTTTCTTGGAGTTATTTTTTACCCCTAATTTCTGGCTATTTGCCTTTTTCTTTTGATCCCCTGCCCCCGTTGAAACGATGAGGACGCTGTTGGCAGGTCGGTCCCACATGTCATCCTCTATGAACAATAAAAGTTTCCTTTGGTGGATTTATTTTTGACCCCTAATTAATTTCTGGCTATTTCCTTTATTTTTCTTTTGATCCCCTGCCGCCTTGGAATTGTTGAGAATGCTGCTGCCTCATTTTTCTTTTGGTCCTGTGCCGCCTTGGAAACGTTGAGACCGCTGCTACAAAATGGGACCCGCATGTCATCCTCTATGTACAATAAAGTTTCTTTTCTTGGATTATTTTTGGCTCCTGATATTATGTCACTTGCCTTTTTCTTTCGATCTCATGCCGACTTTGAAACGTTGAGGATGCTGCTGCCTCATGGGTCCCGCATGTCATCCTCTCAGAACGATAAATGTTTTCTTTTCTTGTATTTTTTTACCAACTGATTTTTGGCTTTTTTTATTTTCGATCCCCTGCCGCCTTTGAAACGTTGACTCCGCTGCTGGCTCATGGGTCCCCGATGTCAGCCTCCCCGTACAAGAAACATGTGATATTTTATTTTGCAGACAATAAACGTTGTATTTCGCTCTGAGCTATTGCAAACGGATAAATTAAATCTTTATATCTACATAAACAAACTTATATGTTGAATCTCCTTGTTTTTTGTTTTTGCGAAGCATAGGACTTTCCTGTTTTTTTTTTGAGAAAAATCCGACCTTTCCTGTTTTGGAGTGGGCTGAAATTGTACGAGTCAAAAGGCCCAGCAGTATAGTTCGAAGGCCCAGATGTCCAGATACAGCCCAATTAAAATCTTTCTTTTCTTGGATTTTTTTCACACCCTGATTTCTGGCTACTTCATTTTTCTTTCGGTCCTGTGCCGCCTTGGAAGCGTTGAGACCGCTGCTACAAAATGGGACCCGCATGTCATCCTCTATGTACAATAAAGTTTCTTTTCTTGGATTATTTTTGGCTCCTGATATTATGTCACTTGACTTTTTCTTTCAATCTCATGCCGACTTTGAAACGTTGAGGAAGCTGCTGGCTCATGGGTCCCGCATGTCATCCTCTATGAACAATAAAAGTTTTCTTTGTTGGATTTATTTTTTCCCCTAATTTCTGGCTATTTGTCTTTTTCTTTTGATCCCCTGCCCCCTTTGAAACGATGACGACGCAGCTGGCAAGTCGGTCCCACATGTCATCCTCTATGAACAATAAAAGTTTCCTTTGATGGATTTATTTTGACCCTAATTAATTTCTGGCTATTTCCTTTTTTATTTTGATCCCCTGCCGCCTTGAAATAGTTGAGGATGCTGCTGCCTCATGGGTCCCGCATGTCATCCTCTCAGAAAGGTAAATGTTTCTTTTCTTGAATTTGTTTACCAACTGATTTTTGGCTTATTTTTTCTTTCGATCTCCTGCCACCTTTAAAACGTTGACGACGCTGCTGGCTCATGGGTCCCCAATGTCAGCCTCCCCATACTGCAAATCCTCTTTCTGCAAAGGTTGTATTTCTAGATAGATAAGGTGGATTCGAATCTGCCATGGTTCAGGCAGCTCAGGTAAGCCTTCTTGCACTAATTAATGGAAGTAGTGTATCGCAAGGTCAAGACATGTGGCTCAGTGTAATGAATCTATATGAATCATGTTGTGGGTTCAATCTGATAGTTCTCTAACAGGTCAGCCAAAATAGAAATTAAGTTTTTTTCTAAAAGGGAAATGCAAATTAAGATGAACACAAACATTAGTTATCATAATAGCTGATCATACATACATACTTGCTAAGAGCAAAAGCTTGCCAGAGTTTTACCACCCATACAATTAATTAGCAGTTCAGATAAGATAACCTTATATAAGTATAACTACAAATGCATTTGCTAAGGGCTCATGGGACAACAGAACTAGACAACCGCGAACTTTATGACCAGCATGTCACAGCGGCATCGAAAGATCTTGACCTTCAACTTTGATCCAATGCGAAGTTTGGCACCGTCAATGAACTTTTTCCACCTGGAAGTAACAGCCAAGCGGCCATCTGTGGGACTGACAGAGTACCGTCCCTCCACGGTGAGACCTTCACTCTCCATGACGAGGGATATCTTGCCCCTTCGGCCAGCATTGAGATCCTTGGAGATACTTTTAGGCAATTTCTGATTCAAAGCAAGAGATACCACCAAAAATTAGTCAATGGCACCAATGCACTGAACCATGTGAGACTTTGAGCAGAGAAGACATCAAGATAAGAGCAGTTATGCTGTCATATACTCACGAACATAGCCTTCAGATGCGTCCTGGTCACCACACGGGTGGCCACAGCAATGAGCTGAGACCTCGGTGATCTGGCTGGGGCAGGTGCATGAGCCTGGGCTGGTACACGAGCTGGTGCTGATGCAGGAGACTGCTGGGCAGGTGCAGTAAACGGTGCCTCTAGAGGAACCGGTGCTGATGCAGGAGACTGTTGGGCAGGTGCAGTAAACGGTGCAGCTAGAGGAACCAGTGCTGATGCAGGAGCCTGCTGGGCATGTGTAGTATATGGGGCCTCTACAGGAACCAATGCTGATGTAGGGGACTGCTGGGTAGATGCAGTAAACGGAGCTGGTACAGGAACCGGTGCTGATGCAGGAGAGTGGGAAGCCGGTGCCGGTGCTGGTGTGGTTGCCCTTTGTGACATCCGCTCCTGTTCCGTCAGGGGATCTGCAGCTTTGATCATGTTAAACCCAGCAAGCTAGAACAGAGGGAATGGTTTAGAACAACTGCTCAGAATGCAGTTATCAAAAGATATGAGTAGAAAAAAGTTACATATTATATATTTGGAAGTGTCTCCAACTCTGTAAGCAGTTACGTATATCTGCCCGTTTGAGTTTCTGATCCTCAGCTCGTCGCCCTTCTTCAGACCGTAGTCAAAAGCAAACTTTCTCCAATCATGTCCATACAAATATGTGATGGCCTGCGTCTTGTAGACATACACCTCATAGACCGTGTAGGTGTTCATCAATTTGCCATTGCCATGCATAGTGAAAGATCCTTCATGCGGACACATCTGGTTAATCATTGGACGAAGTTCACAAGGTACAGTCTGCATGTGAAAATTGATACAAATGTAAGAAGCAGGAAGACTAAAAACAAGACTTTACTATATGCCAATTCATGCTAAACCACTGAGAATACATACCTGTAACTCTGTGAAGGAGCTACTAGAAAGGTAGATAGAGCCATAGGAGGTGTTATATGCGGGGTATGTACATGGGCCCGCCATATTCCCGCAAGCTCGGCATCGGGATGGTGAAGGAAACATGGGAGGTACTACTGGTGCGTAGCGCTGAACGTAAGTGGAAGAATTAGGTTGTGTAAAGTGCATAGTTCAGAGCAATGCAAATGTTGACAAGCAAGTGCATAACACTATGTTACAAACTGAACAGTGAAAAATTAGTGTATGATGAATATAAGCATGCTAATTTGGTGTTTCCGAATTCCAAAAAGCATTAGACAGAGCCAGTGATAATATCAGACATAAATCATGGCATGTATATGTGGCTTAAGAAAATATACCCGAACCCTTGGATGGTTACGGCCCGGCTGATCCTTGGACTTGAGCTTATATAAGCATCCAGAAGGTGGGGCTGACAGTAACTTGGTGGCAGCCTCTGCAGATGCCTCATCAGCAGCAGTTGCAATCCTTTTGACCAATGAAGGCTTAGCAGTTTCAGTCTGCATATAAAAATTGAAGAGCAACAGACATCAGCAGTGATATATAAAATGAATCTATGAGACACTGATGCATATAGTGCTGGATGTAAGTGGAAGAATAGGTGTGTGTGTTTCTGAACTATTGGTAAGCATTAGACAAAGCCGGCAATAAACAGACAAAAATCAAATCATGTATGAGGATTAAGAAAATATACCTGCTTACTGAAAAGGGTACCACCCAGCTGGCCCGTGGCCTTGTGCTTGAGGAGGTTTTCAGAAGATGGTGGCAGCACCATCGTCTTCACAGCAGCCTCATCAGGATCATTTTTTATCCATTTGAGTAGAGGAACAGAAGTTTCATCCTGCATATGAATAGCAACAGAACTCATCATTGATATTTAATAAATCTATGAGATAGACTGATGCAAATAGTGCGGGTGTAAGTGGAAGAATAGGGTTGTGCATAGAGAACAGTTGACAACAATGCAAATGATTACAAAAGAAGCCAATGGAAATCAACAGTTTATATACTGGATGAGACAGACTGAAAAGTGAAAAATTAGTGTATGATGATTGTAAGCAAACGCAGTGTTTCTGAACTTTTGGTAAGCATTAGACAAAGCCAACAGTAATTAAACAGATAATAATGAAATCATGTATGTGGATTAAGAAAATATACCAGATTCATTAAAAGGTCACCACCCAGCTGGCCCATGGCCTCGTGCTTGTAGAGGTTTTCGGAAGATGGTGCCGGCACCATCGTCCTCACAGCAGCCTCATTAGCCCCATTTTGCATCCACTTGAGTAAAGGCGCAGCAGTTTCAGCCTGCATAAGAATGGGAACAGATCTCAGCAGTGATATTGAATGACTCTGAGACAGACTGATGCATATAGTGCTAGATGTAAGTGGAAGGGTATGGCCGTGTATGGACAACAGTTCACAACAATGCAAGGGTGTGTTCGGTTCTGAAACAGCGTGGAATGGAATGGAATGGTTCCATTTCAGAGGAATGGAATGGTTACATTTTTGTTCGGTTGGGAAAAATGGAGAGCAGAAGAGATCGAGGTTAAACTAACCAATTGTCTCAAAATTGTAATTAACAATTGCAAATGACATTTTAATCTCAAAGTCGTAATTAACAGCGCCTAATGGTGCTCTTTTAATCTAAAAATCGAAATTAACATCATTTTATGTTGGGTTAGGGGAACTGGAGTAGATGAACATTACTGTATGATGATTGTAAGCAAACGAATTTGGTGTTTCTAAACTTTTGGCTTCGAGATCTTATGGGTTTCAACTCTAGCCTACCCCAACTTGTTTGGGACTGAAAGGCTTGGTTGTTGTTGTTGTTGTTGTAAACTTTTGGCAAGCATAGAAAAAACCGACAATAAACAGAGAAAAATCAAGGCATGTTTTGTGGATTAAGAAAATATACCATATTCATTAAAAGATCACCACCCAGCTGGTGCGTGGCCTTGTGCTTGTAGAGGCATTTAGAAGATGGGGGCGGCATCAACATACTGGCAGCCTGATCAGCCGCAGTTTTGATCTTCCTTTTGAGTAAAGGCCCTAAAGTTTCAGTCTGCATATGAATAGCAAAACAAAAGGCAGACCTCAGCAGTGATATTGAATTACTGTATGAGATAGACTGATGCATATAGTGGATGCTCTTAGCCTTTTGCAGCGTGAACACTAGCTATGGACAGACAAAAAAACTAGTTAACTCAGCTTTGTCTAGATATGAATGTACTACCACCATCCAAAAGCTTAAGCCTTATTTATTTTTGAGAAATCAAAACAAGCAAAGTTTGACCAAAATTTTAGAACATTCTATCAACAAATATAATACTGTGTAGATACCGTAGGAAAATATATTTTATTATCTATTTAATGATATTAATTTTGTATTTTGCATGTTACTGATTTTTGGTAAAAGCTTAGTCAAACATGGTATAGTTTGACTTTCTAAAAATAATATAAGCCCAAAGCTTTGGGATGGAGGCAGTAGTATCTAGAGCTAAAACACATCTAGATACATCCGTATCTACAGATAGTTGAGTCAATTAATTTGGATCTGAGGGAGTATCAGATTCAGACTACATCATGGTAAGTTGGTTAAAAAAATTACCCCTGGGCGGTCCCTGCCCAGCTCGGCAGTGGCATTTCGCTTCTTGTGCTGCAGATCGGGCCATGCTCCTGCAGCAGGTGGGGCGCTATTCTCGTTCCCCATAGCCTCAGCACGGAACCTGGAGGTACCAACCTGATACAGAGAATATAGAGCATGGTGTCACAGAGGCTTTACGCACAAACAGCTGAAGACATGTGCTACTTTAAGCATATTCCAGAACAGGAACAGATTGAGGATGCAGAGACCAGAGAGACACTTAAAAGGTAAAGAGTGGATAAGCAAACGGAGTACCTGCTTCGCGGGGCTGGGGACGCAGCTCAGGCTCAGCCAACTGCCCACATGCGTGGTGGCCTTACGCTCCATTGCCCCCACCGCCGAGGTCTTACCTTTCCTGTACAAGCTGACAAAAGATACAGTGAGGATCAGCAGAAACTACAAAGGTTGCAAATGTCGACAAATAAAGGAAGAACACCCCAATCCAAGCAAAGGTAGCCCCCGCCCCCCACCCCCATCAATCACTCCCAGCTCGAGGGTGACCAGAAAGACACCCCTTTGCCCAGAATAGGAAAGAGATGCGCAAGATATCGAGGAGAGGAAAAAAGAACCGATCTCGAGAAAGGAGAGAACATTACTAGTCCTACCTAATCCGCTTGGGCTAGATGCAGCTTGCCCCTCCAAGCTGGATGCCTGGACGGTGGAGGCGAAAGGAGGGGATCGAGCTAGCGGCTTGCATCCGTCGGCAATCGGCACTCGATCGGGAGAGAAGGGGTGCTACATAAAGGGGAGGGGTAACATATTTTATTACACAGTGAACTTACTGATGTGACTAGTCATTACATGTCTCACTGAAACTAGGGCCCATAGTGTGGCACCCCAAATTTACTTGAAGCTGCCCGGCGGGACGCATTGGCGCGTCAAGAAACCCCCGAATTGTAGCGGGGAAATGAAACATTTCACAAAAATTCGAAATTCAAGCACACCGCCACGCGCCAAGCACGCGGCTGTTCCTTCCTCTTCCTCGGTTCCTCCTCCCCTATCCGAAAAAACCCCAAATCCCAAGCTCAAACCAAAAAAAAAACAAAAAACAAATCCCCTGGCCGCCATGCATGTCCTCGTTAACCCGCTGGAGATCGTTCCCGGACGATGCGGACCACCCGCCCTGAGATCCAGAATTCCGTCCACCTCGAGGCACTGCGTGCTGTCTCGCAGCAGCGGCTTGAGGGCGCTGAAGAGGAAGTTCCGCCGGAAAGTGCTCATGGCAACCGTGCAAGCTCACCGGCGTGCTGTATCCCGAGAGGAACTGGTCAAAGCTTTGCTATTCGCCACACAAAAAAAATTGCGGGCCAAGATCTGGTCAAAGCTTCGTCGATGGCTTGCCGCGAGAGGCTTGGAGTCCAGAGTCAATAAACTAGCTGCTCGAGGACTTGGGCGGTTTACACGGATTCATATTAACTGACTCAAGTTTGTTAGTCTAGTTAACAAATGCATCTAGATACATCCATATCTAGACAGAATTGAGTCAATTAATATGAATCAGAGGGGAGTACCTGAAAGTGTTTCATGCTACCAACTAATGCGCTGGCAGGAATCGCTGTAGAAGTAATTGTGCTACTACTTGTACGATGAACTGATTGTGTGGGTGTCGAATTTTGCAACGCGATCATCCACTGAATGCTTAATCTAGCGCCAAAGGCGTACAAATCATAACATACTACAGCACCAGAACATAAGAGTACGAATCATAAAGTAGCTCAACATTTTGCATCAGGGCTGGGTGGTCCTGAGACTACCGGGACGCCCCTGATGATCTCCGGGTGTGCATCCTCTTCAACGCAAAGCTGTGTACTCGGTCCACGGCCTCCTTCTGTAGGCTGGATAATCTCAGGTGCAGGACCTTCGTCTATGAGAGGCTCGTCATCAGTACCATCCACAGGTGCATCAGGGCTGGGTGGTCTTGAGACTACCCGGACGCCCGTGATGATCTCCGGGCGTGCATCCACTTCAACGCAAAGCTGTGTACTCGGTCCACGGCCTCCTTCTGTAGACTGGATAATCTCAGGTGCAGGACCTTCGTCTATGAAAGGCTCGTCATCAGTACCATCCACAGGTGCATCAAACTGAGATTCATCTTCAAATCTCCCATCAAACTGAGAGACCTCTTTAACTCTATGCTTCTGCAATTAGTACATCAACCGATTAGACAAACATCTAAGGGATGCAACCTGAACAAATGCCGTTTTACATATTTACCTTCTCATCTGGCACAGCACATGTCCCAGAGCTGAAACCCGTTTCCTGAAGCAAGCGCTTTTTCTCTCCTTCCCGTCCATCCATCTGCAACAAGTTAAATTTGAGTACAGAACCTTGCACAGCAATGCAAACTATTGATTGAAACAGCGGCAGCATCAATATAAATAATTAACTACATATGCCAGCACACATACAGTGTGAGCAAGATCTGCTTCTCCTGCTAAAGGATCATTATATGGTTCACCATGCTAAACCCGCCTAACATATGTGCGGTCCATCCCAAAAATGTGTAAATGATCTGCCACTACAGGGTGAGGCCTCTTCTCACCATTCATACATGTGCAGCGCGGGCAATACACGTCCAGGTTGTGACCATCATGAGCTCTAATAAACCCCATAAAGGGTTGAACACCATTTATATATGAAGGGGAACATAAGTGTCCATGCAGTTTCCAAGTTCTGTCCATCTGTTTAATTATGAGATACAGTGGTTGGTGATTAATTTAAGGCGAAGTAGGAAATGTATATCCATCGAGTACAAAACTATACTACATGATTATGCATTTCAGCAATCATGTCGAGTACAAAACAAAAAATGCCCATCGACATTTTAGCAAACAGATCGTGTACAAAACTCTGCCATGGCATTTCAGCAAATTAACGGATCGAGTGCAGAACTGACTCTATATGCCCACGCAAATGAACAAATTGATCGATGACAAATCGAGCGGAAAACTATAAAGTGCCAATTAGTTCGAGCATACTGACGAATTTTTTTAGCAGCATCAAGAAAATATAAATCGTTAGGCTGTCTTGCCCGATACATGATTGAGCTAGAGATAGCAGCCCTACCGTGGATCAACTTGACCGCCGGTGCGTCTCGAGAAGAACGACGGGGAGGGGAAGCTTCTTCTTCGCACGGACGGGACGGGGAGGGGAAGCTCTTCGCACGGACGGGGATAAGTTGTGTACGGGTGGGTGGGGGGTCATGCGGCCGGGCCGCCGGGGTGATAATTAAGGTCGGTAGGTGGCGTTTAATGGAGTTGCGTGTGTAATTTGCCGTGCACAAGGTTGAGGAATAGGCGGTTCCCTTTGCCGCGCGCACAATTCAAACTATCCCGCCCATGTAGTTTAAATTCGCCATATTTTCGTTAAATCGACATAAAGTCATGTGAGTGGGGGAAAATTAGCAAAGTTGCTTGAAAAATAGTAAAACTCTGGAATTATCCTTTAAATATGCTCTACTTCGTGTGAAAATCGGGGTGTGGAAGCATGTTGAGCTGTTTTATTTGTACTTTCTTCATTAAAACTCCCATTTTATGCACTTTGGATGGAAAGAAATCATTTGTACATAAATTTTGACAACGCCATTTGCAAACACTAATTGTTTACATGCCAAGATGCACCCATCCACCAAATATATATGTGGCAAAAGTTTATCACAATCTAGCAGATATGCATAATTAGTGAGGGACCCCTTTTGATTTTGTGCAATTTCCACTAATTAGGTAGAGATCGAGAAGGGTTAATTAATTAGGCCATGTTAGGGGTTATGTGTTTTAGATTAGGTTGTGTGGATTCAAATACAACTTCTTTATTTGTGTGCTATGATTAATCAAAACTAGATCGATCGACTGCGCACACATTATTAGAGGCGCATGCCTTTGCGCACAAAGTGCATGTGTGTGTTGTTGGCCACCAACGAGAGAGAGAGAGAGAGAGAGAGAGAGAGAGAGATAGAGGTAGAGAGAGCTACATACGAGAGAGCGATTGAAATCCCCAAATTAAACACATATATATGCATGGCACATTTAATTTAATTAGAGGACCGCGAGGCACCCCTGGCCTGCTTGATGCATAATTAAGTGTCATTGGCCTATATATATAGGGTTTAATTAGGGTTTAGGGTTTAGGGTTAGGAGGTTAGGGTTTAGGGTTTAATGTTTATGGTGTTTAGGGTTTAGGGATTAGGGATTAGGGTTTATTTAGGGTTTAAGGTTTAGGGATCATCGATCGAGTGCGCACACACACATTATTAGAGGCACACGCGCCTTTGCGCATAAAGTGCATGCGTATATGTGTGTGTTTTTTGGCCACCAACGACATATAGATGATCGAGAGAGAGAGATTGAAATCCCCCAAGAATATGTTCAAATATATATTAAAATATATGCACGAATTAATGCATGCATGGTAGGCCATGCATGCACACTAATTATATATATATTATGAGGAAACTTAATCAAATGTGTTTTCATTCGAGAGAACTTGTCAAAATTCAAGTTAATTAATTTATCATCGATAATTATATAATTAATTAATGAATCTCAGGGAGATGTTATACAACATATGATCGATATATAGGCCATGTATATATTAATTGGTTTTAATCTACCGTTTTTGCTAGCTAGCTGCATGCTATATATAGAGCATGTTTTTATTAGATCGGGTTATAGCTAGTATAGTTTAGGGTTATGTGTTTTAATTAACTAGGGTTTGATTAGCTAGGGGTTAGTTATATATATATGGTTTAGGGTTAATGCATGTCACATTTAATTTAACTAGAGGACCGCGAGGCACCCCTGGCCTGCTTGATGCACAATTAAGTGTCGTTGGCCTATATATATAGGGTTAGCTAGCTGGGTTTAGGGTTTAGTGTTTTGGGTGTTTAGCTAGGGTCTAGGGTTTAGGGTTTAGTGTTTACTGTGTTTAGAGGGTCTAGGGTTTAGTGTTTAGGGTGTTTAGGGTCTAGGGTTTAGGGTCTAGTGTTTAGGGTCTATGGTTTAGGGTTTAATTAGTGTTTAGGGTGTTTAGGGTTTAGGGTTTAGTGTTTACGGTGTTTAGGGTCTAGGGTTTAGGGTTTAGTGTTTAGGGTCTAGGGTTTAGGGTTTAATTAGTGTTTAGGGTGTTTATAGGGTTTAGGGTTTAGGGTTTAGGGTTTAGGGTTTTAGGGTTTAGGGTTTAGGGTTTAGGGTTTAGGGTTTATGGTTTAGGGTTTACGGTGTTTAGGGTCTAGGGTTTAGGGTTTAGTGTTTAGGGTGTTTAGGGTCTAGGGTTTAGTGTGTTTAGGGTGTTTAGGGTTTAGGGGATTAGGGATTAGGGTTTTAGGGTTGTTTAAGGTTTAGGGATCATCGATCGAGTGCGCACACACATTATTAGAGGCACCCGCGCCTTTACGCATCAAGTGCATGCGTATATATGTGTGTTTTTTGGGCCACCAACGATATATAGATGATCGAGAGAGAGAGAGAGAGAGAGAGAGATTGAAATCCCCAAGAATATGTTCAAATATACATTAAAATATATGCACGAATGCATTGTAGGCCATGCATATGCACACTAATTATATATATATTATGAGGCAACTTAATCAAATGTGTTTTCATTCGAGAGAACTTGTCAAAGTTCAAGTTAATTAATTTATCACGATAATTATATAATTAATTAATGATTCTCAGGGATATGTTATACAACATGATCGATATAGGCCATGTATATTTTAATTGGTGTTAATCTACGGTTTGCTAGCTAGCTGCTATATATAGAGCATGTTTTTATTAGATCGGGTTATATCTAGTATAGTTTAGGGTTATGTGTTTTAATTAAGTAGGGTTGATTAGCTAGGGTTAGTTACATATATATGGTTTAGGGTTAATGCATGGCACATTTAATTTTATTAGAGGATCGCGAGGCACCCATGACCCGCTCGATCGATGCACAATTAAGTGTCGTTGGCCTATACATAGGGTTTAATTGGGGTTTAGGATTAGCTAGGGTTTAGGGTTAGGGTTAGGGTTAGGGTTAGGGTACGTTTAGGGTTAATGCATGTCACATTTAATTTAACTAGAGGACCGCGAGGCACCCCTGGCCTGCTTGATGCACAATTAAGTGTCGTTGGCCTATATATAGGGTTTAATTAGGGTTTAGGGTTAGCTAGCTGGGTTTAGGGTTTAGTGTTTTGGGTGTTTAGCTAGGGTCTAGGGTTTAGGGTTTAGTGTTTATGGTGTTTAGAGGGTCTAGGGTTTAGTGTTTAGGGTGTTTAGGGTCTAGGGTTTAGGGTCTAGTGTTTAGGGTCTATGGTTTAGGGTTTAATTAGTGTTTAGGGTGTTTAGGGTTTAGGGTTTAGTGTTTACGGTGTTTAGGGTCTAGGGTTTAGGGTTTAGTGTTTAGGGTCTAGGGTTTAGGGTTTAATTAGTGTTTAGGGTGTTTATAGGGTTTAGGGTTTAGGGTTTAGGGTTTAGGGTTTTAGGGTTTAGGGTTTAGGGTTTAGGGTTTAGGGTTTAGGGTTTAGGGTTTACGGTGTTTAGGGTCTAGGGTTTAGGGTTTAGTGTTTAGGGTGTTTAGGGTCTAGGGTTTAGTGTGTTTAGGGTGTTTAGGGTTTAGGGGATTAGGGATTAGGGTTTTAGGGTTGTTTAAGGTTTAGGGATCATCGATCGAGTGCGCACACACATTATTAGAGGCACCCGCGCCTTTACGCATCAAGTGCATGCGTATATATGTGTGTTTTTTGGGCCACCAACGATATATAGATGATCGAGAGAGAGAGAGAGATTGAAATCCCCAAGAATATGTTCAAATATACATTAAAATATATGCACGAATGCATTGTAGGCCATGCATGCACACTAATTATATATATATTATGAGGCAACTTAATCAAATGTGTTTTCATTCGAGAGAACTTGTCAAAGTTCAAGTTAATTAATTTATCACGATAATTATATAATTAATTAATGATTCTCAGGGATATGTTATACAACATGATCGATATAGGCCATGTATATTTTAATTGGTGTTAATCTACGGTTTGCTAGCTAGCTGCTATATATAGAGCATGTTTTTATTAGATCGGGTTATAGCTAGCTAGTATAGTTTAGGGTTATGTGTTTTAATTAAGTAGGGTTGATTAGCTAGGGTTAGTTACATATATATGGTTTAGGGTTAATGCATGGCACATTTAATTTTATTAGAGGATCACGAGGCACCCATGACCCGCTCGATCGATGCACAATTAAGTGTCGTTGGCATATACATAGGGTTTAATTGGGGTTTAGGATTAGCTAGGGTTTAGGGTTAGGGTTAGGGTACGTTTAGGGTCTAGGGTTTAGGGTTTAGTGTTTAGGGTGTTTAGGGTTTAGGGATTAGGGATTTAAGGTTTTAGGGTTGTTTAAGGTTTAGGGATCATCGATCGAGTGCGCACACACATTATTAGAGGCACCCGCGCCTTTACGCATAAATTGCATGCATATATATGTGTGTTTTTTGGCCACCAACGATATATAGATGATCGAGAGAGAGAGATTGAAATCCCCAAGAATATGTTCAAATATACATTAAAATATATGCACGAATGCATTGTAGGCCATGCATGCACACTAATTATATATATATTATGAGGCAACTTAATCAAATGTGTTTTCATTCGAGAGAACTTGTCAAAGTTCAAGTTAATTAATTTATCACGATAATTATATAATTAATTAATGAATCTCAGGGATATGTTATGCAACATGATCGATATAGGCCATGTATATTTTAATTGGTGTTAATCTACGGTTTGCTAGCTAGCTGCTATATATAGAGCATGTTTTTATTAGATCGGGTTATAGCTAGCTAGTATAGTTTAGGGTTATGTGTTTTAATTAAGTAGGGTTGATTAGCTAGGGTTAGTTACATATATATGGTTTAGGGTTAATGCACGACACATTTAATTTTATTAGAGGATCACGAGGCACCCATGACCCGCTCGATCGATGCACAATTAAGTGTCGTTGGCCTATACAGAGGGTTTAATTGGGGTTTAGGATTAGCTAGGGTTTAGGGTTAGGGTTAGGGTTAGGGTATGTTTAGGGTCTAGGGTTTAGGGTTTAGTGTTTAGGGTGTTTAGGGTTTAGGGATTAGGGATTTAAGGTTTTAGGGTTGTTTAAGGTTTAGGGATCATCGATCGAGTGCGCACACACATTATTAGAGGCACCCGCGCCTTTACGCATAAATTGCATGCATATATATGTGTGTTTTTTGGGCCACCAACGATATATAGATGATCGAGAGAGAGAGAGAGATTGAAATCCCCAAGAATATGTTCAAATATACATTAAAATATATGCACGAATGCATTGTAGGCCATGCATGCACACTAATTATATATATATATTATGAGGCAACTTAATCAAATGTGTTTTCATTCGAGAGAACTTGTCAAAGTTCAAGTTAATTAATTTATCACGATAATTATATAATTAATTAATGAATCTCAGGGATATGTTATACAACATGATCGATATAGGCCATGTATATTTTAATTGGTGTTAATCTACGGTTTGCTAGCTAGCTGCTATATATAGAGCATGTTTTTATTAGATCGGGTTATATCTAGTATAGTTTAGGGTTATGTGTTTTAATTAAGTAGGGTTGATTAGCTAGGGTTAGTTACATATATATGGTTTATGGTTAATGCATGGCACATTTAATTTTATTAGAGGATCGCGAGGCACCCATGACCCGCTCGATCGATGCACAATTAAGTGTCGTTGGCCTATACATAGGGTTTAATTGGGGTTTAGGATTAGCTAGGGTTTAGGGTTAGGGTTAGGGTTAGGGTTAGGGTACGTTTAGGGTCTAGGGTTTAGGGTTTAGTGTTTAGGGTGTTTAGGGTTTAGGGATTAGGGATTTAGGGGTTTTAGGGTTGTTTAAGGTTTAGGGATCATCGATCGAGTGCGCACACACATTATTAGAGGCACCCGCGCCTTTACGCATAAATTGCATGCATATATATATATGTGTGTTTTTTGGCCACCAACGATATATAGATGATCGAGAGAGAGAGATTGAAATCCCCAAGAATATGTTCAAATATACATTAAAATATATGCACGAATGCATGGTAGGCCATGCATGCACACTAATTATATATATATATTATGAGGCAACTTAATCAAATGTGTTTTCATTCGAGAGAACTTGTCAAAATTAAAGTTAATTAATTTATCACGATAATTATATAATTAATTAATGAATCTCAGGGATATGTTATACAACATGATCGATATAGGCCATGTATATATTAATTGGTGTTAATCTACGGTTTGCTAGCTAGCTGCTATATATAGAGCATGTTTTTATTAGATCGGGTTATAGCTAGTATAGTTTAGGGTTATGTGTTTTCATTAAGTAGGGTTGATTAGCTATGGTTAGTTACATATATATGGTTTAGGGTTAATGCATGGCACATTTAATTTAATTAGAGGACCGCGAGGCACCCCTGGCCTGCTTGATGCACAATTAAGTGTCGTTGGCCTATATATAGGGTTTAATTAGGGTTTAGGGTTAGGGTTAGGGTTTAGGGTCTAGGGTTTAGTGTTTAGGGTGTTTAGGGTTTAGGGATTAGGGATTAGGGTTTCAGGGTTGTATAAGGTTTAGGGATCATCGATCGAGTGCGCACACACATTATTAGAGGCACCCGCGCCTTTGCGCATAAAGTGCATGCGTATAGTTTAGGGTTATTTGTTTTAATTAAGTAGGGTTTGATCAGCTAGGGTTAGTTACATATATATGGTTTAGGGTTAATGCATGGCACATTACATATAGTTTAAATCTCAAGAATGTTTATACATGATAGGCCATATGTGCAAAGGAATTTTTTTCCTCGTGAACTTGTCAAAATTCAAGTTTATCAGTGCCAATGGAAACTAGTCCAAAAAATTACATAGAGGACCAAAAGTACTAGACAATAACTAATAGAACCTGCAACTTTACAAAAAGGACCCCAAAACATATAGAAGAAAATCAATCGAGTCCTTCTCGACCGCACATCAGATCTCTGCTCCGCATCCTTTCCAGCAACTCCGTCGCCGGGGACGCACCACTTGGGACGGTGTCGCCGGTAGTCGCCAGGACGAAGGAGAAGAAGGGCCTCAGCAACGGCATATTGGCTCTGAGAAGGGTCGCTGAAAGTCCAAGATGTGCACGGGCAAGACGGATGACGCCGTCGTATGCCCCGAGCTTGTGAACTTTAGCAGCTTGACTTCCCCATTGGCCAGATCTGAAGCACTGACCAAAGCAAGCCTCACCGTTAGCGCCATCACATTGATGGCACCAGATCGGGGTTTGGCCGGCAAGATCCGCCAGATTCACCATAGGCCAGATCTGAAGCCGATGACGAGATCCCCGACTCCATTGCGCCATTCTGCTCATGGGAAACACTGGATCTAAGCTTACAACAACACTAACTCCCTCGGATCCAAATTAGCTGACTCAACTTTGCTTATCTAAATATGGATGTATCCACACATGTTTTTACTCTAGATACATACACGTCTAAGGAAAGTTGAATCAATTAATTTAGTTCGGAGGGTGTACAATATACAGAGAGAAGTCGGCCTCGTCTCCGGCCGGCGAGGCCGCCGGAGAGAAGGGGGAGAGGAGCCGGGGGAGTGGGAGAGACTCGAGAGAGAAAGAGAAGAGGAAGAAATGAGAGCTCCCTGGGGAAGAACATTATTTTTGTCGTTCTGCTCGTAGCTTGAAACTGAAAATTTCGGCCACGCGCCAAATCATCCCGCCGCATCCATTCGAAAATCCCGTGACCAGTTTTACCCTTTTAACCCTGGTCCGGAAGCTACAACCCACCAACCATGGAGGGCTCATTCGGTAACAATGAAATATCTTGCCTAGATCCCGAACCCTCCCCACAGGCCCACACCCACCCACCAACCATTCGCCCCATTAGCTCAAAAATACTCTCACACGCCAAAGCTCTGACTCTCTACAGTACTAGATCTGCTTCGCCGCCGGCATACTCCTCCACAGCGTAGCCTTGATCGTGTTGGCTGTCCACCCACCTGATCCGCTCCCCCGCCGCCCTCGTCACCGACGGATCTGCTTCACCGCCGACCTCGCCACCGACGGATCTGCTTCACCGCCGACCTCGCCACCGACGGATCTGCTTCACCGCCGACCTCGCCACCGACTACCTCGCCGCAGCGGCTGTATCAACTTCACCGAATACCTTGCCAGCCAACCAGATCTGCTTCACTAACGCCCGCTTCTACTGAAACAGGGTCGATTCATCGTCTCCCGCGTTCGCCGCCGCTGGAATGCAAGTTGCCGCCCCCGTCCACCCCGCCGCAGCTTGGTTAGTACGCTGGCCCGTTAGATCGCGGTGTTTCTTTAGCCATGTTTTGTGTAGTTATTTGCAGATCTCATATGCCGTTAACTTTCTTGATGTGTTGCTTCGCATGAAGTTTGTTTAAATGTTGTACAGTACAAAAGCATTATCCGGTCGCTACCATCCTGTTCATTCTACTGACACCTGTGTGCATCCACATATTTATAGCCTTGTACCCATTCATTTGCTGCCAACTGTTTTTGTACTGCATGCTATTGTCGCACTGCTTTTATAGTCGTGCTATGGGCATTTCCAATCTGCTTGTTCTTATACCACGTCATTAGCTCACCGCTAGCTGTTTTCTCGTGTCTGCTATTCTCACACTGCTTTTATAATCATGCTATGTGCATTTCCAATCTGCTTGCTCTTATACCTCGTCTTTAGCTTATATAGTTATTGCTGCGTGCATGTCTGGTCTTTGTATTATCGTAGACTGACTTGTCAATGTTATTTTTCCTTGGGATTGATCATGCGAACCACTTATTAGAACATCCAACATTAACAGCGGGGACGCTAGGTAAGGTTGGAATCTGAGTTCGTGGTTGGTAATTTTGGCAGTTTACTTCCGTTATTATCTATAACCTATATGCATTGTTCCTTATGCAAGAGATTAACACTTGGAACCCTGCCATAGCAATGCCATTCATGCTTTACTATGTTTCTGCCTATTTGATATGCTTGTCTTGGAGAAACTTCGAGGGTGATTTGAACCTGACATTTGGTCATTCTTAATGCCAGTTTACTTTATGTGTAAAACCTTGGCATTACCCTACTCTAAATCTGAATGTCTGAAATTCGTATCTCATGCAAAGCAACATCTAGTTGGTTTTAATCTGATATCTGGTAACTATTGGCTTATTCATTTGGCAGCTCAAGTTTTTTGTTATTTGAAACCAGCTGACTTGGTCTTAAATGTGATATCTAAACACAGATTAAGGACAATGGAGCAGGAGGATTAGCATTTCACTTGATGGCTGAACCTAAAATGATAGGCATGTTGACCACGACTAGTGCACGCAAGAGAAGGACCTGCAGTGAGCCAGTATGTGCTTAGTACATGCATCTTATCTTATCTTGTGCTTATTTCTGCTACATGCTGTTATCTGATCTCTACATTGCGTAATACATGTTTGAATAGTTAATTGTTGTAACTATGTTTACAATGTTACCAGAATGCTGTTTTAATGAAGCAGTCATCATTAGAAGATAGTCGCCAAAAAAGGATCTGTAGCGACCCTGTGCAACATTATGATGTAAGTTTGTGCTTAGTACAAGTTCCATACATGTCTTATTTATGCAACTTGTTATTATCTTATATCTACATTGCATAATAAATGTTTGCATAGTTCATCGTTTAACTCTTTTTGCATTATTATCAGAATGCAGTTGTGATGAAGCAATCTTCATTACCAGTGAGGCCCACAAAAAGTTCTGATCTTTCTTCTGATGCATCTTCTCATAGCCGTCAACCTAGACCATTTCTTTCATCAGACAGTAAATATCTCAAGGCTGTACTTTATAAAAGACATGGTATTGCTGCTTTAAGATCTGTAGCTGATATGTTGACAAAGAGTACACAAGATTCAATCAAGGCGATTGCCAAATGTCAACGTGTTATTGATGATGCTAATAGAAGTCCTCAATGATTCTATGTAATTTTTTTATTTGGGCACATTAATTGCCTTGTAATTTTCCTATTTGTTTTATTTGTGTATGTAATTGTGTGTATCATTGAAATCAGATTTTAGGCTCATGAAATTTAATGCAAGTTGACTAGTCAAACAAGTAGGGCCCTACAACAGATTGGGCCGGCCCACTTACAGTAGTGTGGGACCCACTTTCATTTTGGGCCGGCCCACTTCTTTAGTAGGCCGGCCCGGTTACACGATAATGGGCTCCACATGCTTATTGGGCCGGCCCACTTGCTCTATGGTGGTCCCACATGGTAAATGGGCCGGCCCTTTAATAGGAAGGTGGGACCCACCTGTGTTTTGGCCCGGCCCACTATCTTGTTGGGCCGGCCCACTTTCTATATGGTGGACCCCACATACCAAATGGGCCGGCCCACTTTCTATATGGTGGACCCCACACACCAAATGGGCCGGCCCTTTAATAGGAAGGTGGGACCCACTGTGTTTTGGCCGGCCCACTATCTTGTTGGGCCGGCCCACTTTCTATATGGTGGACCCCACATACCAAATGGGCGGCCCATTAACGGGAATGTGGGACCCACTGTGTTTTTGGCCGGCCCACTATCTTGGTGGGCGGCCCACTTGCTATATGGTGGCCACACACTAAATGGGCGGCCCTTTAACAGAAAGTGGGACCCACCTTTGTTTTGGCGACCCACTATTTTGTTGGGCCGGCCCACTTGCTATACGGTGGACCCCACACACTAAATGGGCGGCCTTTAACGGAAAGTGGGACCCACGTGTTTTTGGCCCGCCCACTAGCTTGTTGGGCCCACTTGCTATACGGTGGACCCCACACACTAAATGGGCCGGCCTTTTAACGGAAAGTGGGACCCACTGTGTTTTTGGCCGGCCACTTGCTTCTTGGGCCGGCCCGTTGCTGTAAGGTGGACATGTTAAATGGGCCGGCCCATTTAAGTTTTGACCATCAACCTTAGAGGTTAGGCCCGGCCCACTTAACTAATGGACCAGCCCAGCTATATAGTTGACCGGTCAAACTATGTCATCTGGCCCGCTTAAGACGTGGCAGGCCTCGTGTGGGCCTACCATCTACCACGGGGTTTCAGCGGTTAACGCCGTTAACGCGTTAACGGCGTCGCCACGTGTCGTTTGCATGACGTCGCAGTCAACGGGCTCCCGAAAACACTTCCGCAACGGTCCGATTTTCCGTGGCGGAAGGGCGCCCAAGCGCGACGGACCGAAAAAATCGTCGTTGGACTTTGCCTGACGCAGTTTCGACAACGGAACCCATATCGTCGGGTTAGGCCCATAGGCGACGAAAAATGCCCCTTAGTTGACGATTTTGGGACGTTGTCTATCAGAACTTTTCTTGTAGTGTATGGTGTGGTGGCCCCAGGCCTCCTCCGAGGCTGCCCTTTCGCCTATTAAAAGCCTCCGTCGCGAAAACCCTATTACGGAGGACGAAACCCACAGAAACCTTCGAGCCGCCGCCGTCGCGAAGCCAAGATGGGGGACAGAGTCTCTGTTCCGGCACCTGCCGGACGGGGAAGTGCCCCGGAAGGCTCCTCCATCGACACCGCTGCCATCTCCACCGCCATCTTCATCAAACGCTGCTGCTCCCATGAGGAGGGAGTAGTTCTCCATCGAGGCTCGGGGCTGTACCGGTAGCTATGTGGTTTATCTCTCTCCTATGTACTTCAATACAATAATCTCATGAGCTGCCTTACATGATTGAGATTCATATGATGATGCTTGTAATCTAGATGTCATTATGCTAGTCAAGTGAGTTTTACTTATGTGATCTCCGGAGACTCCTTGTCCCACGTGTGTAAAGGTGACAGTGTGTGCACCGTGTGGGTCTCTTAGGCTATATTTCACAGAATACTTATTCACTGTTATGAATGGCATAGTGAAGTGCTTATTTATATCTCTTTATGATTGCAATGTGTTTTGTATCACAATTTATCCATGTGCTACTCTAGCAATGTTATTAAAGTAGTTTTATTCCTCCTACACGATGTAATGGTGACAGTGTGTGCATCCGTGTTAGTACTTGGTTTATGCTATGATCATGATCTCTTGTAGATTGCGAAGTTAACTATTGCTATGATAGTATTGATGTGTATTATTCCTCCTACATAAGCATGAAGGTGACAGTGTGCATGCTATGTTAGTACTTGGTTTAGTCGTTTCGATCTTTCATGCACTCTAAGGTTATTTAAATATGAACATTGAATTGTGGAGCTTGTTAACTCCGGCATTGAGGGTTCGTGTAATCCTACGCAATGTGTTCATCATCCAACAAGAGAGTGTAGAGTATGCATTTATCTATTCTGTTATGTGATCAATGTTGAGAGTGTCCACTAGTGAAAGTCTAATCCCTAGGCCTTGTTCCTAAATACTGCTATCGCTGCTTGTTTACTGTTTTCTGAGTTACTATTGCGTGTTACTACGCTTGTTTACTTCCCGCAATATTACTACCATCAACTGCACGCCAGCAAGCACTTTTCTGGCGCCATACTACTCATATTCATTCATACCACTTGTATTTCACTATCTCTTCGCCGAACTAGTACACCTATTAGGTGTGTTGGGGACACAAGAGACTTCTTGCTTTGTGGTTGCAGGGTTGCATGAGAGGGATATCTTTGACCTCTTCCTCCCCGAGTTCGATAAACCTTGGGTAATCCACTTAAGGGAAACTTGCTGCTGTTCTAGAAACCTCTGCTCTTGGAGGCCCAACACTGTCTATAAGAATAGAAGCACCCGTAGACATCAAGGGGCAGCGTCGGGGGGCGCCTGAGGGGCCCACCCCATAGGCCGGCGCGGCCAGGGGTGGGGCCGCGCTTCCCTATGGTGTGGCCACCTCCTGGCCCCTCTTCGTCTCTCCTTCGGTGTTCTGGAACACTCCGTGGAAAATAAGACCGTGGACTTTTGTTTCGTCCAATTCCGAGAATATTTGTAAACTAACTTTTTTTGAAATCAAAAACAGCCGAAAAGAGGAACTAGCACTGTGGCATCTTGTTAATAGGTTAGTCCTAGAAAATGCATAAAAACATCATAAAGTGTGAATAAAACATGTAGGTATTGTCATAAAACTAGCATGGAGCATAAGAAATTTTGGATACGTTGGAGACGTATCAGTAGTGTCCCGATACTAGCGGCGGTAGTACCAGACTTAGGGAGGGTGCAATAATTCTGGCTAGGAGACCGGTACTACTGGTTACGACAAGTTTCTTTGGACACTTAGCATTTACCGATGGTCATGTGAAGGGAGGGGGAGTAGTACCGACTAGGGCCCCAGTATTTCCGATCATGGCAAGTTAGTGCATAACGAAAGCAATAGGAGTGATATCTCCGACTAATTGGAAACCTTTGGGAGTGAAACTATGTTTGTGTATTTGAAGTTGACTCCACCTTCCGAAGCGGATCCTCTCTCGATAGTACGGTTTTCCTATGACTCAAACGCAAACAAAATAGCCGGAACATCGTTTTGCTCTTATCCCTTTTGAGGGGCATCGAACCTCCTTGCACCACCTTGGAATACACCTATGTAGTTCATGCACATGATTAGTTTTCTAATTTTAAAGGGTCATGAGGTGGATTAACTTGGTTTGTTATGTGTCGAAGACGACGAGTCTCGGCACCATGATGCTTGATGACCCACAAGTATAGGGGATTGCAACAATCTTCGAGGAAAGTAAAACCCACATTTATTGAATCGTCACAAGGGTAGGTAAAGAATACTTATAAGCATTAACAATGGAGTTGTCAATTTAGTTGCACCTGGAAAAGCACTAGTAACAGGGGTGATGTGAAAGCAGCAATAATATGAGAGCAATGGCAATAGTAACACAGCAGCAGTACGTAGCACAGAGGAGATGGCACCGGAAAATATTCCAGTGCGTAGTTGACTGTAGAGCAATGATGATGATAGAATGACCGGGGTTCCCAGCTATCTACACTAGTGGTAACTCTCCGAATAACATGTGTTGGGTGAACAAATTACAGTTGGGCAATTGATAATTTTAAGGGCATGACAATGCATGCTATGATAAGATAAATGTTACTGTAGTATTTAATTGGTCATTACAACATAATACATAGACCGTAATCCAACTGCGTCTATGACTAATAATCCATCTTCAGGTTATCATCCGAACCCCTTCGAGTATTAAGTTGTAAGCAACACACTATCGCATTAAGCAATGTGTGTAAAGTAAACAATAGAATTACCCTCGGATAAAACATTGTTGTTTTCTCCCTAGTAGCAACAACACATCTACAATCTTAGAAGTTAAAGTCACTCTCCCAGAAAACTAGAGGCATGAATCCACTATCGAGCATAAATACTACCTCTTGGAGATACAGACAACTACTTGATCAAGGTAACTACAAGTACCAGAGCGTGCAAGATTTTAAATAACAGTAGTATGATAATATAATGAACAATCTGATCACAATTCCACAATTTATTGGATCCGAACAAACACAACACTGATTACATCATATAGATCTCAATCATGTAAGGCAGCTCATGAGATCGTTGTATTGAAGTACATGGGAGAGAGAGTACCAACTAGCTACGGCCGAGAACCCGTAGTCCAGGGGGAACTACTCACGAACCATCATGGAGTCGAAGTGGAGGTGGTGGAGTCGATGGAGATGGCTCCGGGAGTCAATCCCTGTCCCGGTAGGGTGCCGGAACAGGAACTTCTGACCCGTAACTTGTCTGGACGATGGCGGCGGCGACGACACTTTTTGTGGACGGAGGCTTGTATATTTAGGGTTTTTGCATCGGGAGCTTTTTATAGGCTGAGGATTTAGGTCGGTGGGGTGCCTGGTGGCCCCACACCTACCCTAGGCGTGGGCCAGGTCCAGGCCGCGCCTAGGGGTTGTTTGGGCGCCCTGCTGCGCCTCTTCGACCCCCCTTCGGACTTCGTCTTTGTTTCGGTAAAATATTGACTTCGGCTTTTGTTTCGTCGAATTCCGAGAATATCTCCTGTACAACTTTTCTGAAATACAAAAACAGCAGAAAACAGAAAACTGGCACTGTAGCATCTTGTTAATAGGTTTGTATCGAAAATCATGTAAAAATGCAACAAAAGTGTAAACAAAATATATATGAATTGGTGTAAAACAATCATGGAGCTTCAAAAATTATAGATACGTTTGCGACGTATCAGCGCTACGGGATCTCGACGAGAGACGTATAATGATGGACACGCGCAGGGTGAAGGGGATGTTTGTCACCATGTCAGCGTCGACAATAGGTCTGGCGAATGTTATGGGGATCTCTACCTTGAAGATGGGCCGACGGTACTAGGATGGTGGCGTCTTCCAAGATGTGCGCATGTGGTGTGCATTGAGTGCATACTGAACC
This sequence comes from Lolium multiflorum, assembly GCA_030979885.1. Lineage (NCBI taxonomy): Eukaryota > Viridiplantae > Streptophyta > Magnoliopsida > Poales > Poaceae > Lolium > Lolium multiflorum. The sequence goes on along the minus strand of CM061753.1, from coordinate 171,082,720 downwards.
GAATTTGTGCTCCCAGCTTGTCATAGGGTTAGTCGGTGATGCCCCCAAATGTAACCAGTGGGGTGTTGTTTTTATCTAGGGATAAGACTTTTTTTTTTGAATTGTAGGGACAAGACTTGCATGGGATTGTCTCCCTATTGTCCGTTTGATGGCTTCTGGTTTTTTATATTTGCTTTTGTCAGCCTTTTATAATAATTTACAATAAATGTGGGCGTGGATCTTTTGAAGAAGAAGCTGCTGGTCTTGTCCTACTTTTTTGAAAATGTACACAATGGGCAAAATCAGCACAAAACACGTTGTGTTCGAAAGTTGACAAAGGAAAGCAGAAATTTAATTCAGCTTCCGGGTGCATATGATCTCTCTATCAAAAAATTATATTTGGAAGTGTCAATTTTTTTTAAAAAAACATTCTACATATTCATCTCCATAATATATGTGAGTACGCCAAGTTTCATGAAAAAATAATATTTTTTATGGTCTATGTAAAAAAAATAAAATTTATCTTGTGAATAACCTTATTCTAAACACTAAATTTTGTCTTTTTTACACAGACCACATGACAAGTCGATTTTTTCTAAAATGACTTTGTGAGCGTGTAGCACGAGAAGCTGTACGTGCAAATTTTTTATTTCAGTTTTTTGAAATTTTAAAATATGTGTAAAATGCATTTAAAATAAAGGGAGCATATGCTCTCATGTTCCAAAACACTACTCCCGAAAGCAGAAATTCTATCTAGTACTTGGGTGATATAATGAAATAAACATTTGAGCGACATGATGAAATAAACAGGCACCGTATGATACAGGGAACATGCGCGTACTGGTTGGTTGGTTAGTTGGCTTCCTAGGACTCTCACGAAACGAACCACTTTAACTAATCAAGCGTCGCAACTGTAATCTGACCCTTGATGTCCTAGCTAACTCCAATCTGGCCACCTCTTTCCTGCCAACCCTTTTTCACTTTTCGTGACATACCGTTTGCGTGATTGCGCTTCCGATGGGCAACTTAGACTGCTTATAGTGGGAGTAACATAGCTAGTAACATCACACACCCCAAAGTATTTTGGTGACATGGTATCATAATAAATGAAGAAAGAGAGTGAGGTGATAACTAGCTATGTTACTATAACATCACACTTCTCAAGACAAGATGAGTCAGAAACTCAATTCGGCTCCCGGGTGCGTATGATCCCTCTACCATAAAAACATATTTCCAAGTGTTAAAAAATTTTGACAAATTTTTTTGCATGTACATCTCCATAACATATGTGTATTCGTCAAGTTTCACGAAAAAATGATATTTTTTGTAGTCTAAGCGAAAAAGAGAAAATTTATCTTGTGACAAGTCTTTGTTTCAGCACCGAATTTTGTCTTTTTTACACACGCCACATGACATGTCGATTTTTTATGAAACGACTTTGTAAGCGCGTAGCACATGAAGATGTACGTGCAAAATTTTTGTTTCAAATTTTTTGACATTTTAAAATGTGTCTAACATGTATTTCAAGATAAAGGGAGCATACGCTCCCATGTGCCAAAACATCACTCCCAAGATGAGTCTACAATCTAATAAATATAGCATGCATGGTACCACATATAAGTAACTATCCACTATGGAGGTAGTAACATAGGATAGTAACATGCACCATGTTACTACTCTATGTTACTCCCCACTATGACTAGTCTTAGTCCACCTCAATCACGGCGACGACGCGGATCTGCGCAGAAACGCCCAAATTTTAGGAAGTTAATTAACGCACCTCACACGTTGATGATCTTCTTGTGGGAACTGAGTGATTTTTTCATGTCTATAAATAGAGATCTCCAATAAATATCAGTGAAGTGGTAGAATAAGTTCAAAAGTAATGAAAAATATAAGTAGGTCCTTGGATCACCTAGTGACGACTTTAAACACTGAAGTGGCATCGCGTCCTCCTCGCCTCTCCCTCACTGAAATAAGGAGTATGAGAAGTTGTTGTGTCGAGGCTTAAAAAGATCACCGCATCAAAACAGCAACCATCGTCTATGATAAAATTTATGGATCAGAAGAGACAGGCCTATAACCATATGAACAAACATAAATACCGATCGAATTCTAAGAGATATAATGGAAGACAACTCTTCGCACCCTCTATCAACACTAAGCTAGATATATTGGAAGACAACTATGCACGCTTGGCGCTAGGCTTAGCGACGTAGTGGGAATAGGGCGTGTGGAGGGGCCATGCATTTCTTTACTTGTGCATTTCTGTATAGTTTTACTAAAACCTAGGAACAAGTTTTCGCAAGAACACGCACTTGTAATTTACACAACAGAAGCAATCATCAAGTGTCGCGCGCATGCATGATGACAGGGATTTCGATGTCCAGCGGGTCAAGGCTCGAGAAAGCGATCGATTTCGTCCGCAGGCTCTCTCTGGAAAAGCCATGACACTCTGCAGGAGTGCAGGCGCATGGCACAAAACCATTATCGACGCACTTAGGTTTAGGTAGCGTAACCTCGAGTAAAGAAGAGCCATAGTGCAGCCAGTGGCCCCTTGCGCTTTTTTTTTTTAACTGGAGAGAGAGGGGGAGGAAAAGTTGCAACATAATGATGGTATGGAACACGCTTTAATCTTCTTCCAAGCACAAACAGTGATAAGCACGCTTTCAGGACGCTGCAAGGATTGCAGCACTCCTGCTGCCATTATGGTACTAATCATATGATTGAATGCACGAGCAGTTATTTTGACAATTTTGATTTATAACTGTAGGCCAAGGAGTCTAGATATTTGCTGTCCACTGCCAGTGAGCAAAAATGCCAGGCAAGCACAGCTGCTAGTATGCTTTGGTCTTTCTCTTGCCAAACAAACAAGCACATTCATGACGATGTACTCCCCGTCCCACCACGAAGGTTGTCTGAGATTTATCAGAACTTAGATAAATTTTGACAAATCTCAGGTAACCTGATTTGTTAAACTTGGATAAGTTTTGACAAAACTCAGACAACCTTTGTGGGAGGGAGGGAGTATGAGAGATTTGATATGTTATCTTAACTCATGGTAGTAACATTTTGGCAAGCTGTATTGCAGCATCTTAACATGAAGAACAATCAAAGAAGGAGAGAAACCAAGAGTGAGCTCCACTAAGGCAAAAGAGCTAGGAGCTCAAGTGCTTACACACCCTATTTCACACAAAAAATTATACTGCTAATAAATCACCTCAGTTCTGCTCTACTACTTTAGGCTCAATGTCCTTCAGCAGGCCAACGATCTGCTGCATGGCTGGCCTCTTGGACGGCAGCTCGGCGGTGCAGAGGTAGGCAATCCTCAGCGCCTCCTCCATCTGCCTCTCCAGCCCCGTGTCGCGGATCTTTGCGTCGATGATGTTCGACCCCTGGTTTGCCTTCACCATTGCCCTTGCCCAGTTCACCAGGCTCGCCTCCTTCTGCTCAGGGTACTCATCGCCCAGTGGCTCCTTGCCGGTGATCAGCTCGAACAGCACGACGCCGAAGCTGTAAACGTCAGACTTGGCTGTCGCAGTGGCGTTCTCTGAGTCTGAGAACTCCGGCGGCGCGTAGCCAGGAGAATGGTGCAAAGGATCCTCGTCGGTGCTAGTCCCGGCAATCATCGATAAACCGAAATCTGACAGCCTAGGCTCCATCGCATAGTCAAAGTAGATGCTGCTTGCCTTCACATCCCGGTGGACGATCTGCGGAATGCAACCATGGTGGAGGAATGCCAGTGCCCTTGCAGCGCCTAATGCAATCTTGTGGCGGAACCTCCACGTCGCGGTGCCCTCTGGGGTGATGTTCTCAGTGGCCTCGCCACCACTGTGATTGTCCTCCCAGGTGTCGGTGCTCCAATCTTCAGTGGTCTGAACACCCAGCGGCAAATCATGCAGCAAGTTGTGTAAATTGCCATTCTCCATGTACTCATATATGGCGATTCTTTGGTCTCCTGCCAAGCAGTAACCAGTCAGAGGAACCAGATTAGGATGCTTAATCCGGCCCAGCCGCTCAAGCTCTCTCGCAGCATCTTGGTCTGACATTGCTGAACCATGGACTAACACCTTCACAGCGACCTGGATTCCACCAGGGAGGAATCCCCTATAAACTGGCCCGAATCTCCCTTCAGCCAGCAAAGTTCCCCTGTCAAAGTTTGATGTCGCTGCCAAGAGGTCGGCGAATGTGAAGCTCAGCAATGGCTTCTCAAATATGACAACTGGAACTGATGTGGCGACCTTCACATCGGCAACCCAAGTTGTTGAATCGGTCTGGAACGCGAATGGCCCTGATATCCCCGGCTCCTCTTTGAATGACACCTGCTTATCTGCAGGAAATGCGCCACTCCTCTTCCTCCGTCTCCGACATACAATTGCCAAGCAAAGCAGCCCAAGAACTGAGAAGAAGAGCGAGAGCACAATGGCCAATGCCAACTTCATCCCCTTGCGGCGTGCCCCTTTTTTCTTGATAACGTCTGGGTTCACAGCAATTGGGCAGTCATTCCTGGAGCTAGCAAAGGCAGCTGCAAATGCTTGAGGGGAGAGGTCAGAGGCGCAGACAGTGAGATTGTTGTATGAGAAGTTGAACCGCTCCATGGACGCCAATTTCTTAACCAGTGACACAGGGATCTCCCCGGTAAGGTTGTTGACTGACAGGTCCAGCACCCGGAGCTGCAAATTGCTCATTTCCGGCACTAGGCCGCTGATATTGTTCCGTGACAAATCCAGCACCTTCAAGCCAGGCAACTGGGAAGACAGCGCTGGAGGGATTTGGTCGTGCAGCCCAGTGCTTGACAAATTGACATACTCCAAGGATGCAGAGATGTCAGCCATGGACGCGAGCAGATTGTTGGTGGACAAGCGGTTGAATGCGAGATTCATGTGCCTGAGGTTCCGGAAGCGGCCGGCTAGATGAATTTCACCAAGAAGCTCGTTGCTTGACAGGTCCAGGTAGATCAAGGAGGAACCAGCATACCCAGTGGTAAAATTTAAGCGCGAGAAGCGGTTGCTGCTAAGGTCTATGACCCTTAGCTGCTCCTGGAACGCGCCGATGAGGGAGCCGCGGAAGTTGTTGCCGGACAGGTTGAGATAGGCCAGCGACCGGAGCGGCGACAATTCGGGCAAGTCGCCATCGAGCGCATTGCCGGAGAGATCCATGGCGACGAGGCTCCCGTAGCCAAGAAGGAGGCCAGCCGGGAGCTGGCCCTGGAACTGGTTGTGGCTGGCATCGAGGACCTGCAGGCCGACGATGGAGCCGAGCGCCGACGGCAGCGGGCCGGAGAAGGCGTTGCGGGAGACGTCGAGCACCAGGAGGCGCGCGAAGTTGCCGACGTTGTTGGGGAGCGCGCCGCCGATGGCGTTGCGGGAGAGGTTGAGCCCCCGCAGCGAGGCGCCCAGCTCCCAGAAGTCGTTGGAGAGGGCGGTGAGGCGGTTGCCGCTGAGGTCGAGCGACTGCAGGCTGGAGAGCTTCCCCACCGTGTCGTCCGGGATGGGGCCCGACATCCCCATCCCGGCGGCGGCGAACGCCACGACCCGGTCCTCGGCGTCGCAGGACACCCCTGGCCAAGAACACACCGCCGACGAGGGCCTGGCGAGGCCCATCCTGTCGAAGAAGCGCGAGACGAAGGAGGCGTCCGTGTTGGGGTCCTGCGCCGCCGCCATGGCCACGACGACGGCCAAGAAGAGGAAGACGACGCCGCGAGCACCGGCAGGGCCCATGGCGACGGAGATAGATCTTTGCGCTAGTGCGAGGCTTTGTGCGGCGGCGGCGGCGGCGGCGGTGGTGGAGGTGGTGTCATGGGGGGGACAGCTGGGAGTGCGGCAAGTGGCTCTGCTCCTCCCCGGCCTGGGTCTGGTGGTGGAGGTTTTGGCTTTCCTCTTGGCTCGTGGCTGACGCGGTTTGTGTTTGGCAGGTTCGGGCGGGCGGGCCTGCCGTGTGTGAAAGAGGGGAAGAGAAAGCAAGGAGCTTTGGGGAGGGAGAGGAGGAGGAGGAGGAGGAGGAGGAAGGCGGCCATAAATCGTGGGGGAGGTGAAGGGAGTAAATAGGGGAGTAAATTGTGGGAGTGGATTGAGCTGACCCTCCTGCGCTGCGCTGCACATACGCGGAGAGACGGACAGATATTCAGATGCAGGAGTTGATTCTGGATCTGTTTCATGATTATGGTAAGGGTATCTCCAATACGGCCACGTAAAAATCGACGAGCTGCTTTTGTTTGGGTCGGTCTCGTAGACACCAAAATAGTCGTCAGGCTAAGATTATATGTTTCCGTCGGGGGCAGCCCCAGCAGGCCGACCCATTTCATCCGGCGAGGCCGGCATGTAAGTAGAGAGAAAAAATATGGCACGATTGAGATATTCACATTTTTAGGTACAATCGGAATTTTGAAATTAGTGCAACATATTGAAATAAATTAAACATAGAGACTGCAAAAAAAATATGTCCAAACTAACTTTTAAACTAGCTACTTCTTCTTCACGGAGGCGCTTCCTGCTGGTCACCTCTTCGGAAGAGCTATTATCGGCCGATGCGTCCGACGAGCTTGTGTACCCCTCCGACAAGTAGTCATTGTTGTCTATGTCGTCGTCGATGCACGCATGCTGCACCTGCGCTTTTGATGGTGTTCCGGTGATGGCGCCAGACAATCTTGCTGAGCGTTGTTGTGGAAGCGGTTGGGAAACCCCAAAGGAAGGTGTGATGAGCATAGCATCAAGTTTTCCCCCAGTACGAAACCAAGGTTTAATCGACCAGTAGGAGAGATGCATGACTTCTGAAGGTGCTACTACCTGACTAGTGGCAGGGCGCACTACGGCGTTAGCACAATGTGGAACACACACAACACAACCAAAGTACTTTGCCCCAACTTGCAGTGAGGTTGTCAATCTCACCGGTTTGCTGAACACAAAGGATTAGACGCATCGAGTTGAAGGAGATGTTTGCAGTAATTAAAGAGAACATGAATTGCAGCAAGTAAACAGAACATGATTGCAGTGGTTGGATTTATCAGTGTAAAGGAAAGGACCGGGGTCCATAGTTCACTAGAGGTGTGATGACCCACAAGTATAGGGGGTGTATCGTAGTACTTTCGATAAATAAGAGTGTCGAACCCAACGAGGAGCAGAAGGTGTTGACAAGCAGTTTCGATGAAGGATTCACTGTAAATGCTCATAGACAAGTATTCAGGGGGTTTTGATGTAGCAGATAAATAAAGTACGAGTAAGTAAAATGCGAGAGAAATAATTGCAGCGAGTGGCCCAATCCTTTTTAGCACAAAGGACAAGCCGGTTTGTTTACTTATAATGACCAAACGTTCTCGAGGACACACGGGGATTTTAGCCTAGTGCTTTCGCTTCATACAGTTGATTAATCTTCATTGTTTTGATAAGTGTTGTGTGGGTGAACCTATACTAATGCACTGCCCTTCCTAGGACTAATACATACTTGTGATTATACCCCTTGCAAGCATCCGCAAATACAAGAAAGTAATTAAGATAAATCTAACCATAGCCTTAAACTCTGAGATCCTGCTATCCCTCCTGCACCGATATACTAACGGGAGTTTAGGTTGTTGTCACTCCGACAACCCCACAATTAGCAAACGAATACAAGATGCACTCCCCTAGGCCCATAAAGGTGAAGTATCATGTAGTCGACGTTCACATGACACCACTAGAAGAGTAACACCACAACTTAAATATCATAACATTGAATATTACTCACCCATAATTCACTACTAACATTTAGACTTCACCCATGTCCTCGAGAACTAAACGAACTACTCACGAGACATCATATGGAACATGATCAGAGGTGATATGATGATGAATAACAATCTGAACATAAACCTTGGTTCAATGGTTTCACTCAATAGCATCAATAACAAGTAGTAATCAACACCGGGAGAGTTTCCCCTATCAAACAATCAAGATCCAACCCAAATCGTTACAGCGATGACGAGATGCAGCGGTGGAGATGGCGGTGTAGATGGTGGAGATGATGATGATGATGGAGATGATGTCCAGCTCGATGACGATGGCGATGGCGTCGATTTCCCCCTCCGGGAGGGAATTTCCGCGGCGGATTCCTGCCCGCCGGAGAGCTCTTTTCTCTCTTGTCTCTCCGCCCCGCGAGGCGGCTATTCTCCGTAACTCCCCGTGCCTTAGGTTTTCGGGACGAAGAAGTACGCGAAAGAGAGGCGGCCGGGGGCTGTGGGCCCCCTCCCCACATGGCGGCGCGGCCAGGCCGGGCCCGCGCCGGCCTATGGGGGCCCATGGCGGCCCCTCTCGGCCCCTCCTTTTGGCTCCCTTCGTCTTCTGGAAAATAGGATTTTTCATATAATTGCCGTCAATTGTTGATCTTCCGAAATATGGTGTCCTGACGGTGCTTTTTCCAGCAGAATCCTGACTCCGGTGAATAATTCTCCAATGATCATGAAACATGCAAAATAGGTGAAATAACATAAGTATCATCTCTAAATATGAAATATATCAATGAATAACAGCAAATTATGATATAAAATAGTGATGCAAAATGGACGTATCAACTCCCCCCAAGCTTAGACCTCGCTTGTCCCCAAGCGAAACTGAGCTCAATAAACAAGACCACATGTTTATGGAGTGAAGAGTCGATAAATAAAATACGGACAAGAAGCATCATATTGATTCACACAAGACATTCTAGTAAACATTCTCTTCATATAACTCAACTCGAAATAAGTAAAGAGAAATCACAAGTAAAGGTGCATAGGAAATCATAAGCGGTTATGGCAAACTTTGTTCTTGGTCAGAGAACTACTAACGGATTGCACTTATCTTCTAAGCAAAGCTTTCATATCAGATTTATATGGCAGGGCTTTCATCCTTAATCATAACAATCTCCTCATAATCATTGATAACTTTCAAAGTCATATTCATTCAGATAAAATTTGTACTAAACAAGAAAGCATAAAAGACATGATTAACTAAATCATAGCATAAATGGTTGGTTCACAACAACTCAATTGCTTGCTTAGATAGAGGGAAATAGGTTTACTGACTCAACATAAAAGTAAAAGATAGGCCCTTCGCAGAGGGAAGCAGGGATTAAATCATGTGCTAGAGCTTTTCAAGTTTTGAAATCATATAAAGAGCATAAAAGTAAGATTTTGAGTGGTGTGTGTTGTTGTCAACGAATGGTAGTGGGTACTCTAACCCCCTTGCCAAACAGACCTTCCAAGAGCGGCTCCCATGAAGGACGTCATCTCTACCAGCAAGGTAGATCATCCCCCTTCTCTTTTGTTTACACATGTATTTTAGTTTTATTGTGGATGACACTCCCCCAACCTTTGCTTTCACAAGCCATGGCTAACCGAATCTCGGGTGCCTTCCAACATTTCTCATAACATGGAGGAGTGTCTATTGCAAAATTAAGTTGCTTACTGATAAATCAGGGCAAAACATGTGAAGAGAATTATTAATGAAAGTTATTAATTGGGGCTGGGAACCCCGTTGCCAGCTCTTATTGCAAAATTATTTGATAAGCGGATGTGCCACTAGTCCATTGGTGAAAGTCCACCCAACAAGATTGAAAGATAAAACACCACATACTTCCTCATGAGCTATAAAACATTGACACAAATAAGGAATAATATAGTTTGAATTATTTAAAGGTAGCACATGAAGTATTTACTTGGAGTGGCGCAAAATACCACATAGTAGGTAATTATGGTGGACACAAATGGCATGGGTTTGGTCTAAGGTTATAGATGTATGAGAAGCATTCCCTCTCAATACAGGTCTTTGGCTAGCAAGGTTGGGTAGCAAGCATAAAGGTTGAGGGAAACAAACAAATATACATGTGATAAAAACAATCATGCATCTTTCTCATAAGCACAAGCAATTTTAACTTCAGAATACTAAACTCATTAGCAGAAAGATAATAAAGTAATATATCTACATGTATTTCCCTTTTCTATTTAAACATCAAGGTGTTGTTGCTATTGACCAATGCTAAGTTTGCCAAAACCAAATAGATTTACTTGATGCTCCCAAAGTGATATCAATATTAATGTCAAGAGTAATCATATAAAAGAAATTGCAAACTAAAATAAGGTGTGCAAAAAGTAAATGATAAGACTTCTCATTAATATTCCATAACGATAACTCACACCAACGGATACATAGATAACCAACTAAGAGAGAGATACTTCCACACTGCAAACTATTCTATATGATAACTTCCCTACTCATGATATGACACTACTTGATAGTAAAAGATAAAGATAGTGATGATGTGATACCGCGGCACTCCCCCAAGCTTGGAACAAACCAAGGGGATGCCAATACCGATGATGAATTTACTCCTCCGATGGCGATGATGGTGGATTCTTCTTGTCATCAGACTTCCAGGGAAGAGGCTCTCCATCAACAAACGATGTCTTGGTCTCGGGAATCCTGAAACTAGCAGCATCGCTAATGCGTTTAAACCTGTTTTCATACTCACAGTTTTGATTCCAAACATCATAAAGTTGCGCCTGAAGTTGGTTGGTAGTGTTGTGAAGTGAGAGGATATCGCTCCACAGCTTTGCAGTCTCCTTCTCGTGTTCACCAATGAGTTCGGACACAATTCTGTGGAAGATGTCCACTTCACGCTCAGCCATCTTCTTGTAGGTGAAGACCTCTTGTTCCAGTTTCTTCATCCTGTCCTCCAAGCTTCCTTCTCCCTTGGGTCCCCGAACATCTTCTATCTGCAACTCTCCATCTACGAGCAGCAATTCCTTGGGATGCATCTTCAACTCGCTCATGTACGGGTTGACGACGTTCTCAAAGAAGTTGTCCTTCGGAGGCTCCGACGAAGACATGGTGGCTCTAGATCTGAAAACAATATCTGGCAGAAAACAGCTCGAAACAAAACACGACGAGAAAATGATATACGGACCTCAGGGGTCCGGGGGATTATATAGCAAATATTTTTACGACAAAAGGAAGGTTCCAGGCCGAAAACGAGTGGAAACGGGACGCCGAGGGGCTGTCCCCATAGGGCGGCGCGGCCAGGGTGGGGCCCACGCCGGCCTATGGTGACGGGCCCTCGCGCGTCTCCTCCACTCCGTTTCGATCTCGTAATTTTTCATATTTTCCATAAATAGCAGAAATATTGTTCGGAAAGTTAAACGCGGACTTTTTATTACTAAAACTGTTACCTATTCAAAGTCGGACTCTGCAGAACTGTCAATTTGATCTTTGATGAAAGCTTCCGGAGTCATCACTTGAATAACATCAATATCTTCATTATAAGAATCTCCAGAAATATAGTGCTTGAGTCTTTGTCCATTCACTACTTGTGTGGCGTTACCTTCCAAAGAGCTAATTTTTATTGCTCCTGAACGATATACCTCCTCAATAACATATGGTCCTTCCCATTTTGAGAGTAATTTCCCTGCAAAAAAGACGAGACCGATACAATAGGACTTTATCTCCAACATTAAATTCTCTTTTAATAATTCTTCTATCATGCCACTTCTTAACTTTCTCCTTAAAAAGTTTAGCATTTTCATAAGCTTCACTTCTCCATTCATCTAAAGAACTCAATTGTAGCAACCTCTTCTTACCGGCAAGTTTAAAATCTTTATTAAGTTCTCTTACAGCCCAATAAGCTTTGTGCTCTAGTTCTAAAGGTAAATGACAAGCTTTTCCATAAACCATTTTATAAGGAGACATTCCCATAGGATTTTTATAAGCAGTTCTATAAGCCCACAATGCTTCCTTTAACTTACTAGCCAATTCTTTCTAGATTTATTAACAATCTTTCCCAAGATAGCTTTAATTTCTCTATTTGATAATTCTACTTGCCCACTAGTTTGAGGATGATAAGCTGAAGCAATTCTATGATTAATACCATATTTGGCAAGAGTTTTTCTAAAACCACCATGAATAAAATGAGAACCTCCATCAGTCATAATATATCTAGGTACTCCAAATCTAGGAAATATAACATCTACAAGCATTTTTATAGAGGTCTCACCATCAACACTTTTTGTAGGTATAGCTTCTACCCATTTAGTAACATAATCAACAGCGACAAGTATATGAGTGTTACCTTCTGAAGAAGGGAAAGGACCCATGAAGTCGAATCCCCAACAATCAAATGGTTCAATAACAAGAGTATAATTCATAGGCATTTCATTGCGTCTAGAGATATTACCAACTCTTTGACATTCATCACAAGATAAGATAAACTTCCTTGCATCCTTGAAAAGTGTTGGCCAATAAAAACCTGATTGTAGAACCTTTTGCGCGGTTCTATCTCCAGCGTGATGTCCTCCATAAACACTACCATGACACTTACTCAATATCTCTTGTTGTTCATATTCTGGGACACATCTTCGCATAATACCATCCACTCCTTCTTTATATAAGTGTGGGTCATCCCAAAAATAATGCCTCAAATCATAAAAGAATTTCCTCCTTTGCTGAGCTGAAAAGGTTGGAGGCAAGTACTTCGAAACAATAAAGTTAGCATAATCAGCATACCAAGGACTATCTCGCGAACTCACCTTTATTACAGCCAATTGTTCATTTGGAAAACTATCATTAACAGGAACAGGATCATAAGCAATATTTTCCAATCTAGACAAATTATCAACAACAGGATTATCAGCACCTTTCCTATCTACAATATGTAAATCAAATTCTTGCAAAATAAGCACCCATCTAATAAGCCTTGGCTTAGCATCTTTCTTTTCCATAAGGTACCTAATCGCAGCATGATCAGTATGTATTGTAACTTTTGAATCAACAATATAGGGTCTAAACTTGTCACATGCAAAAACTATGGCTAATAACTCTTTCTCAGTTGTAGCATAATTTCTTTGAGCAGCATCTAGAGTTTTACTAGCATAATGAATAACATTTAATTTTTTATCTACTCGCTGTCCAAGAACAGCACCTACAGCAAAATCACTAGCATCACACATAATTTCAAAAGGTAAATTCCAATCAGGAGGTTCAACTACAGGAGCAGTTGTTAAGGCTTTCTTTAGAGTTTCAAAGGCTTCCTTACAATCATCATCAAAAACAAAAGGTACATCTTTTTGAAGAAGATTAGTAAGAGGCTTTGAAATTTTAGAGAAATCTTTAATAAATCTCCTATAAAAACCAGCATGACCAAGAATACTACGAATACCTTTAACATCCCTAGGATAGGGCATCTTCTCAATTGCTTCAACTTTAGCTCTATCAACTTCAATACCTCTCTCAGAAATTTTATGTCCCAATACAATTCCTTCATTAACCATAAAGTGGAATTTCTCCCAATTAAGAACAAGGTTAGTTTCTTCACATCTCTGCAAAACTTTATCAAGGTTTCGCAAGCAATTATCAAAAGAATTCCCATAGACAGAAAAATCATCCATGAATACCTCAACAATCTTTTCACAAAAGCCATGAAAGATAGCAGACATGCATCTTTGAAAAGTAGCAGGAGCATTACATAAACCAAAAGGCATACACCTATAAGCATAAGTTCCATAGGGACAAGTGAAAGTGGTTTTCTCTTGATCTTTAGCTCTAACAGCAATTTGTGAAAACCCAGAATATCCATCAAGAAAACAGAAATGAGTATTTTTAGACAACCTTTCTAACATTTGATCAATAAAAGGTAAAGGGTAATGATCTTTCTTAGTAACTTTATTAACTTTTTGAAAATCAATGCACATTCTATACCCTACAACTACTCTTTGAGGAATGAGCTCATCATTATCATTGGGCACAACAGTTATTCCTCCTTTCTTAGGAACACAATGCACAGGACTAACCCATCTACTATCAGCAATAGGATATATAATACCTGCTTCAAGAAGTTTTAATACCTCATTTCTTACCACATCCTTCATCTTGGGAATTAGACGACGCTGATGTTCAACAACGGGTTTTGCACCATCTTCTATATTGATAGCATGTTGGCAAATAGCGGGAGAAATCCCCTTCAAGTCATCAAGAGTGTAGCCAATAGCTACTCGGTGTTTCTTCAATATTTCCAATAACCTTTTGATACGTCCAATTTGCATCACTATTTTGTATCATAATTTGTTGTTATTCATTGATATGTTTCATATTGGGACACAATACTTATGTTATTTCATCTATTTTGCATGTTTCATCATCATTGGAGGATTAAGCACCGGAGCCAGGATTCTGCTGGAAAAAGCACCGTCAAACGCAATATTTCGGAAGATCAACTGTGGAAGGGAATTTCACTAAAATTCCTATTTTTCCAGATGACGGAGGGAGCAGAAGGGGAAGAAGAGAGGGGCCACTGTGGGCCCAGACCATAGGGCGGCCCAGGGCCTGGCCGCGCCACCCTGTGCTCTGGGGGCCCACGACCCTTTCGCCTCCTTTTCTTCGCGTACTCCTTCGTCCCGAAAACCTAAGCCACAGAGGGATCCTCACGAAGGGTTACAGCCGCCTCTGCGGGGCGGAGAACACCAGAGAGAAAAGAGCTCTCCGGCGGGCAGGAATCCGCGGGGAAATTCCCTCCGGAGGGGGAAATCGACGCCATCGCCATCGTCATCGAGCGGGACATCATCTCCATCATCATCATCATCATCTCCACCATCTACACCGCCATCACCACCGCTGCACCTCGTCATCGCTGTAGCAATTCGGGTTAAATCTTGATTGTTTGATAGGGGAAACTCTCCCGGTGTTATTCTATGCTTGTTGTAGATGCTATTGAGTGAAACCATTGAACCAAGGTTTATGTTCAGATTGTTATTCATCATCATATCACCTCTGATTGTATTCCATATGATGTCTCGTGAGTAGTTCGTTTAGTTCTTGAGGACATGGGTGAAGTCTAAATGCTAGTAGTGAATTATGGTTGAGTAATATTCAATGTTATGATATTTAAGTTGTGGTGTCATTCTTCTAGTGGTGTCGTGTGAACGTCGACTACACGACACTTCACCATTTATGGGCCTAGGGGAGTGCATCTTGTATTCGGTTGCTAATTGCGGGGTTGCCGGAGTGACAGAAACCTAAGCCCCCGTTAGTATATCGATGCAGGAGGGATCGCAGGATCTCAGAGTTTAAGGCTGTGGTTAGATTTATCTTAATTACTTTCTTGTAGTTGCGGATGCTTGCAAGGGGTATAATCACAAGTATGTATTAGTCCTAGGAAGGGCGGTGCATTAGCATAGGTTCACCCACACAACACTTATCAAAACAATGAAGATTAATCAGCTGTATGTAGCGAAAGCACTAGACTAAAATCCCCATGTGTCCTCAGGAACGTTTGGTCATTATAAGTAAACAAACCGGCTTGTCCTTTGTGCTAAAAAGGATTGGGCCACTCGCTGCAATTATTTCTCTCGCATTTTATTTACTTGTACTTTATTTATCTGCAATATCAAAACCCCCTGAATACTTGTCTGTGAGCATTTACAGTGAAACCTTCATCGAAACTTGTCAACACCTTCTGCTCCTCGTTGGGTTCGACACTCTTATTTATCGAAAGTACTACGATACACCCCCTATACTTGTGGGTCATCAAGACTATTTTCTGGCGCCGTTGCCGGGGAGTGAAGCGCTATTGGTAAGCGGAATTGGTAAGGAAATTTACTGTTTGTGCTGATTTTATTTCTGCTGCTATAAATCATTATGGAGAGATCTTCTCTTCAATTTCTATTTGGGAAATCTACTACTACTACAACGGTAGTGGATGAAGCGCCAGGTGAGGAAGTAGTACCATATAAAATACCTATGAAAATTATTGAACGTGTTATGGATAACCGCTATGAAGGGGATGGATCCATCCTGGTGATCATTTATTGTTTTTGCATGAATTATGCGGGTTATTCAAATGTGCAGGTATTTCTATGAATGAAGTTAGAAAGAAGCTATTCACTATATCGCTGTCTGGTAAAGCGGCGCACTGGTATAAATTGTTGAAGAATGGTGATTCTATTGATTGGGAGGACATTGTGCCTTTATTCTATTCCAAATTTTATCCTCCAAGTGAAATTCACAAAGATCGGAACCGCATATATAATTTTTGGCCTCATGATGGAGAGAGTATCGCCCAAGCTTGGGGGAGATTGAAGTCTTTAATGCTCAAATGCCCCATTCATGAGCTTCCTGGTAATGTTATTATTGATAATTTCTATGCAAGACTTTCTTTTCAAGACAAGACCTTGCTGGATACTTCTTGTTCTGGATCATTTACACGCAAGAATGAAGAGTTTAAAAGGGACCTTCTTGATCGGATCCAAGAAAATACTGAAGGATGGGAGAACGACAAAGATAGAGAATCAGGTATAACTTATGATTATAAATGCATTGAAGCTTTTATGAATACTGATAAATTTCGTAATATGAGTGCTACATATGGTCTTGATTCCCAAGTTGTTGCAAATCTTTATAAAGCTTTTGCCTCTCATTATGAACTGCCTAAGAAGAATTTTGATAAGTATCATGAACCGTATAAAGATAAAATTGATTCATCTGTAAACAAATGTGTAGTGATTGAAACTGTTGATAATGTTATTCCTGAAGCTTATATTGAAAAAACTCCTTTCCCTGCTAAAATGAAGGAGTACTCTGTCATATCTAGTGCGTTAATAAAAGTGAAAAGAAACCTAAAGAACCTGAAGAACAAATTAAAATTGAACCTGCTGTTGCTATAGTTAAAGATCTTGTGACTGAAAATGTGGAGGATGGTCATATTATTTTCTGTGAAGATGCATCTAATATTGTTTCACATCCTAATAAATCCAAACAAGTTAGTGTTCCTATGCTATCTGTTAGAATTGGTGATCATTGCTATTATGGTTTATGTGATATTGGTGCAAGTGTTAGTGCTATTCCTTATGAGCTTTACACGGAGATTATGCACGAAATTGGTTCTTGTGAACTTGAAGATATTGATGTGGTTATTCATCTGGCTAATAGAGAAACTATTTCTCCAATTGGTATTGTTCGAGATGTGGAAGTTCTATGTGGTAAGATTAAATATCCTGCTGACTTTTTGGTACTTGGTTCTGCTGCTAGTGATCATTGTCCTATCATTTTTGGTAGACCTTTTCTAAATACTTGTGGAGCTATTATAGATTGTAAGAAAGAGAAAATTTTGACTAGATTTGCTGGTGAACCTTATGAATTTAACTTTTCTAAATTTACCAAAACTCCTTATAAAGCTGACTTGCCTAGTAATGATTTTAAAATGGAGCAGTGTGCATCTATTGTTCTTGTTCCTAATAACCCTTTGCAGCAACATCTGGAGAATAGTGAAAGTGAAGCTTTTAGGAAAGAAAGAGATGAGCTTGAGGAAATTTTTCTTCGCCAACCTATTCTCAAGCATGATTTACCGGTGGAAGATTTGGGTACAACACCGCCACCAAAGGAAGATCCTGTTTTTGATTTAAAGCCTTTACCTGATAATCTTAAATATGCTCATATTGATGATAAGAAAATATATCCTGTTATTATTAGTTCTAAGCTTTCAGAGATTGAGGAAGAAAGGTTATTGGAAATATTGAAGAAACACCGAGGAGCTATTGGCTATACTCTTGATGACTTGAAAGGGATTTCTCCTTCTATTTGCCAACATGCTATTAATATGGAAGATGATGCAAAGCCTGTTGTTGAACATCAACGTCGTCTAATTCCGAAGATGAAGGAAGTGGTAAGGAACGAGGTATTAAAACTCCTTGAAGCTGGTATTATATATCCTATTGCTGATAGTAGATGGGTTAGTCCTGTTCATTGTGTTCCTAAGAAAGGAGGAATGACTGTTGTGCCTAATGATAATGATGAGCTTATTCCTCAAAGAATAGTTGTAGGTTATAGAATGTGCATTGATTTTCGAAAAGTTAATAAAGTTACTAAGAAAGATCATTACCCTTTACCCTTTATTGATCAAATGCTAGAGAGGTTATCTAAAAATACTCATTTTTGCTTTCTTGATGGTTATTCTGGGTTTTCACAAATTGCTGTTAAAGCTAAAGATCAAGAGAAAACCACTTTTACTTGTCCTTATGGAACTTATGCTTATAGGCGTATGCCTTTTGGTTTATGTAATGCTCCTGCTACTTTTCAAAGATGCATGTCTGCTATTTTTCATGGTTTTTGCGAAAGTATTGTAGAGGTGTTCATGGATGATTTTTCTGTCTATGGGAATTCTTTTGATAATTGCCTGCGAAACCTCGATAAAGTTTTGCAGAGATGTGAAGAAACTAACCTTGTTCTTAATTGGGAGAAATGCCACTTTATGGTTAATGAAGGAATTGTATTGGGACATAAAATTTCCGAGAGAGGTATTGAAGTTGACAGAGCCAAAGTTGAAGCAATTGAGAAAATGCCCTATCCGAGGGATGTTAAAGGTATTCGTAGTGTTCTTGGTCATGCTGGGTTTTATAGGAGATTTATTAAAGATTTCTCTAAAATTTCAAAGCCTCTTACTAATCTTCTTCAAAAAGATGTACCTTTTGTTTTTGATGATGATTGTAAGGAAGCTTTTGAAACTCTAAAGAAAGCCTTAACAACTGCTCCTGTAGTCGAACCTCCTGATTGGAATTTGCCTTTTGAAATTATGTGTGATGCTAGTGATTTTGCTGTAGGCGCTGTTCTTGGACAGCGGGTAGATAAAAAATTAAATGTTATTCATTATGCTAGTAAGACTCTTGATGCTGCTCAAAGAAATTATGCTACAACTGAAAAGGAATTGTTAGCTGTAGTCTTTGCTTGTGATAAGTTTAGACCCTATATTGTTGATTCGAAAGTTACAATTCATACTGATCATGCTGCAATTAGATACCTTATGACAAAGAAAGATGCTAAGCCAAGGCTTATTAGATGGGTACTTCTGTTGCAAGAATTTGATTTACACATTATAGATAGGAAAGGTGCTGATAATCCTGTTGCTAATAATTTGTCTAGATTGGAAAATATTGCTTATGATCCTGTTCCTGTTAATGATAGTTTTCCAAATGAACAATTGGCTGTAATAAAGGTGAGCTCGCGAGAGAGCCCTTGGTATGCAGATTATGCTAACTTTATTGTTTCGAAGTATTTGCCTCCAACCTTTTCACAGGAGGAAATTCTTTTATGACTTGAGGCATTATTTTTGGGATGACCCACACTTATATAAAGAAGGAGTGGATGGTATTATGCGAAGATGTGTTCCTGAATATGAACAACAGGAGATATTGAATAAATGTCATGGAAGTGTTTATGGAGGACATCACGCTGGAGATAGAACCGCGCAAAAGGTTCTACAATCAGGTTTTTATTGGCCAACACTCTTCAAAGATGCAAGGAAGTTTATCTTATCTTGTGATGAATGTCAAAGAGTTGGTAATATCTCCAGACGCAATGAAATGCCTATGAATTATACTCTTGTTATTGAACCATTCGATTGTTGGGGATTCGACTTCATGGGTCCTTTCCCTTCTTCAGACGGTAACACTCATATACTTGTCGCTGTTGATTATGTTACTAAATGGGTAGAAGCTATACCTACAAAAAGTGCTGATGGTGAGACCTCTATAAAAATGCTTGTAGATATTATATTTCCTAGATTTGGAGTACCTAGATATATTATGACTGATGGAGGTTCTCATTTCATTCATGGAGGTTTTAGAAAAACTCTTGCTAAGTATGGTATTAATCATAGAATTGCTTCTGCTTATCACCCTCAAACTAGTGGTCAAGTAGAATTATCAAATAGAGAGATTAAAGCTATCTTGGGTAAGACTGTTAATAAATCTAGAAAGAATTGGCCTAGCAAATTGAAAGAAGCGTTATGGGCTTATAGAACTGCTTATAAAAATCCTATGGGAATGTCACCTTATAAAATGGTTTATGGAAAAGCTTGTCATTTACCTTTAGAACTAGAGCACAAAGCTTATTGGGCTGTTAGAGAACTAAATAAAGATCCTAAATTAGCCGGTAATAAGAGGTTGTTGCAATTAAGTTCTCTAGATGAATGGAGAAGTGAAGCTTATGAAAATGCTAAACTCTTTAAAGAAAAAGTTAAGAAATGGCATGATAGAAGGATCATCAAAAGAGAATTTAATGTTGGAGATCAAGTTCTATTGTATCGGTCTCGTCTCAGATTCTTTGCAGGGAAATTACTCTCGAAGTGGGAAGGACCATATGTTGTTGAGGAGGTGTATCGTTCAGGAGCAATTAAAATTAGCTCTCTCCAAGGCAATGCCACACAAGTGGTGAATGGACAAAGACTCAAGCATTATATCTCGGGCGATTCTTATAATGTTGATGTTGATATTATTCAAGTGGAAACACCGGAGGCTTTCATCAAAGGACAAATTGACAGTCCGCCAGAACTGGACTTTGAATAGGTAACAGTATAGGTAATAAAAAGTCCGCGTTTACCTTTCCGAACATTATTTTTGCTGTTTTTGGAAAATATGAAAAATTACGGAATCGAAACGGAGTGGAAAAGACGCGTGAGGGCGTGCCACCATAGGCCGGCGCGGGCCCCACCCTGGCCGCGCCGACCTATGGTCTGGCCGCCTCGGTGTCCCGTTTCCACTCGTTTTCGGCCTGGAACCTTCCTTTTGTCGTAAAAATATTTGCTATATAATCCCCCGGACCCCTGGAGGTCCGTAATATCGTTTTCTCGTCGTGTTTTGTTTCGAGCTGTTTTCTGCCAGATTTGTTTTGATCTAGAAGCACCATGGTCTCCAACAACAAGGACAAGGAGCCTTTGAAGGAAAATATTCAAGACCCGGAGCTGAAGAAAAAAGATGCAAGAGAGGATGAAGAAGTGGAGGAAGCTCCGCAGGAACGCCAACAAGCCACCGTCGCAAGTATTGGCGTGATATCAAGTCCATCCAACATCAAGAGGAGTGCACGAATCGCCACCGGAGGAGCGGTTCCACGTCACTACTTGGCTCCAAGGACATCTTATCCGAGCCATTACAACCCTTACCGCAATCTAATCTACGATCGTCAAACTGAAAGGACCCCCAAGGTAGTGTTGCCAAGTAATTGGGATATAAATCGTTCTGACACTGCAGGAGAGAAGGAGCCTGAGGCTGAAGAGTGGGGAAATAACTCCAAGAGTTGGGACTCACCGTCGGACAGACTCCTTAACCGCGTCGAGCACAATTCAGAGATGATTCGCAATCTCATATACAGGATTGACGAGCTCCAGGAGCTTATTGAGAAGCTTGTCAGGAATTCATCACCACCATCACCGAAGGAGTAATTCATCATCGGTATTGGCATCCCCTTGGTTTGTTCCAAGCTTGGGGAGTGCCGCGGTATCACATCACCACCACCTTTATCTTTTACTATCAAGTAGTGTCATATCATGAGTAGGGAAGTTATCATATGAAATAGTATGCAATGTGGAAGTATCTCTCTTAGTTAGTTATCTATGTATCCGTTGGTGTGAGTTATCGTTATTGAATATTAATGAGAAGTCTTATCATTTACTTTTTGCACACCTTATTTTAGTTTGCAATCTCCATTATATGATTACTCTTGACATGAGTATTGATATCACTTTGGGAGCATCGAGTAAATCTATTTGGTTTTGGCAAACTTAGCATTGGTCAATAGCAACAACATCTTGATGTTTAATGAAGGAGAGAAATACACTTAGATACATTACTCTATTATCTCTATGCCTAGTATTCTAAAGTTAAAATTGCTTGTACTTATGAGAAAGATGCATGATTGTTTCTATCATATGTATATTTGTTTGTTTCCCTCAACCTTTATGCTTGCTATCAAACCTTGCTAGCCAAAGACCTGTATCGAGAGGGAATGCTTCTCATACATCCATAACTTTAGACCAAACCTATGCCATTTGTGTCCACCATATCTACCTACTACATGGTATTTTCTGCCATTCCAAGTAAATACTTCATGTGCTACCTTTAAATTATTCAAACTATACTACTCCTTATTTGTGTCAATGTTTTATAGCTCATGAGGAAGTATGTGGTGTTTTATCTTTCAATCTTGTTGGGCGGACTTTCACCAATGGACTAGCGGCACATCCGCTTATCCAATAATTTTGCAATAAGAGCTGGCAATGAGGTTCCCAGCCTCAATTAATAACCTTCATTAATAATTCTCTTCACATGTTTTGCTCTGATTCATCAGTAAGCAACTTAATTTTGCAATAGACACTCCTCCATGGTATGTGAATGTTGGAAGGCACCCGAGGATTCGGTTAGCCATGGATTGAGAAAGCCAAGGTTGGGGGGAGTGTCACCCATAATGAAACTAAAATACATGTGTAAACAAAAGAGAAGGGGGATGATCTACCTTGCTGGTAGAGATACCGTCCCTCATGGGAGCCGCTCTTTGAAGGTTCGTTTGGCAAGGGGTTAGAGTACCCGCTACCATTCGTTGACAACAACAAACACCGCTCAAAATCTTACTTTTATGCTCTTTATATGATTTCAAAACTTGAAAAGCTCTAGCACATGATTTAATCCCTGCTTCCCTCTGCGAAGGGCCTATCTTTTACTTTTATGTTGAGTCAGTAAACCTATTTCCCTCTATCTCAAGCAAGCAATTGAGTTGTTGTGAACCAATCATTTATGCTATGATTCAGTTGATCATGTCTTTTATACTTTCTTGTTTAGTACCAATTTTATCTGAATGAATATGACTTTGAAGTTATCAATGATTATGAAGAGATTGTTATGCTTAAATATGAAGGCTCAGCTATAAAATCTAATATGAAAGCTTTGCTTAGAAGTACAATCCGTTAGCAGTTCTCTGACCAAGAACAAAGTTTGCCATCACCAATTATGATTTCTTATGCACCTTTACATGTGATCTCTCTTTACTTATTTCGAGATGAGTTATATGAGGAAGTTGTTTACTAGAATGTCTTGTGTGAATGAATATGATGCTTCTTGTCCGTATTTTATTTATCGACTCTTCACTCCATAAACATGTGGTCTTGTTTATCGAGCTCAGTTTCGCTTGGGGACAAGCGAGGTCTAAGCTTGGGGGGAGTTGATACGTCCAATTTGCATCACTATTTTGTATCATAATTTGCTGTTATTCATTGATATGTTTCATATTGGGACACAATACTTATGTTATTTCATCTATTTTGCATGTTTCATCATCATTGGAGGATTAAGCACCGGAGCCAGGATTCTGCTGGAAAAAGCACCGTCAGAACGCAATATTTCGGAAGATCAACTGTGGAAGGGAATTTCACTAAAATTCCTATTTTTCCAGATGACGGAGGGAGCCAGAAGGGGAAGAAGAGAGGGGCCACTGTGGGCCCAGACCATAGGGCGGCGCGGCCCGGCTGGCCGCGCCACCCGTGCTCTGGGGGCCCACGACCCTTTTCGCCTCCTTTTCTTCGCGTACTCCTTCGTCCCGAAAACCTAAGCCACAGAGGGATCCTCACGAAGGGTTACAGCCGCCTCTGGGCGGAGAACACCAGAGAAAAAGAGCTCTCCGGCGGGCAGGAATCCCGGGGAAATTCCCTCCGGAGGGGGAAATCGACGCCATCGCCATCGTCATCGAGCGGGACATCATCTCCATCATCATCATCATCATCTCCACCATCTACACCGCCATCACCACCGCTGCACCTCGTCATCGCTGTAGCAATTCGGGTTAAATCTTGATTGTTTGATAGGGGAAACTCTCCCGGTGTTATTCTATGCTTGTTGTAGATGCTATTGAGTGAAACCATTGAACCAAGGTTTATGTTCAGATTGTTATTCATCATCATATCACCTCTGATTGTATTCCACATGATGTCTCGTGAGTAGTTCGTTTAGTTCTTGAGGACATGGGTGAAGTCTAAATGCTAGTAGTGAATTATGGTTGAGTAATATTCAATGTTATGATATTTAAGTTGTGGTGTCATTCTTCTAGTGGTGTCGTGTGAACGTCGACTACACGACACTTCACCATTTATGGGCCTAGGGGAGTGCATCTTGTATTCGGTTGCTAATTGCGGGGTTGCCGGAGTGACAGAAACCTAAGCCCCCGTTAGTATATCGATGCAGGAGGGATCGCAGGATCTCAGAGTTTAAGGCTGTGGTTAGATTTATCTTAATTACTTTCTTGTAGTTGCGGATGCTTGCAAGGGGTATAATCACAAGTATGTATTAGTCCTAGGAAGGGCGGTGCATTAGCATAGGTTCACCCACACAACACTTATCAAAACAATGAAGATTAATCAGCTGTATGTAGCGAAAGCACTAGACTAAAATCCCCATGTGTCCTCGGAACGTTTGGTCATTATAAGTAAACAAATCGGCTTGTCCTTTGTGCTAAAAAGGATTGGGCCACTCGCTGCAATTATTTCTCTCGCATTTTATTTACTTGTACTTTATTTATCTGCAATATCAAAACCCCCTGAATACTTGTCTGTGAGCATTTACAGTGAAACCTTCATCGAAACTGCTTGTCAACACCTTCTGCTCCTCGTTGGGTTCGACACTCTTATTTATCGAAAGTACTACGATACACCCTCTATACTTGTGGGTCATCACCTTTCTTCCTCAATATCTGAAAGCTTAGCACTAATAATAACAGGATATGTTTTCTTATCATCAATATAAGCATACTTAAGATTATCAGGTAATGGTTTCAAATCAAATACAGGATCTTCCTTTGGTGGTGGTGTTACACCTAAATCTTCAACCGGTAAATCATGTTTAAGAATAGGTTGACGAAGGAAAATTTCATCAAGCTCATCCCTTTCTTCCCTAAAAACTTCACTCTCACTATTCTCCAAATGTTGCTGCAAAGGATTACTAGGAGCAAGAGCAATAGATGCACACTGTTCAACTCTAAAATCATCATTAGGCAAATCAGCTTTATAAGGAGTTTTGGCAAATTTAGAAAAGTTAAACTCATAAGATTCACCAGCAAATTTAGTCACAATTTTCTCTTTCTTGCAATCTATAATAGCTCCACAAGTATTCAGAAAAGGTCTACCAAAAATAATAGGACAAGACTTACTAGCAGCAGAACCAAGTACCAAAAAGTCAGCAGGATATTTAATCTTACCATATAGAACTTCAACATCTCGAACAATACCAATGGGAGAGATAGTTTCTCTATTAGCTAGCCGAATAACCACATCAATATCTTCAAGTTCACAAGAACCAATTTCATGCATAATTTCCGTGTAGAGCTCATAAGGAATGGCACTAATACTTGCACCAATGTCGCATAAACCATAATAGCAATGATCACCAATTCGAACAGAGAGCACAGGAACACTGGCTTTCCTAGACTTATTAGGATGCGAAACAATATTAGAAGCATCTTCACAAAAAATAATATGACCATCTTCCACATTTTCAGTAACAAGATCTTTAACTATTGCAACAGCAGGTTCAACCTTTATTTGTTCTTCAGGTTCTATGGGTTTCTTTGCACTTTTATTAACTACACTAGTTATAACAGAATACTCCTTCATTTTAGCAGGGAAAGGAGTTTTTTCAATATAAGCTTCAGGAAGAACATGATCAACAGTTTTAATTTCAATACATTTACCTTTAGGTGAATCAACTTTATCTTTATACGGTTCATGATACTTATCAAAATTCTTCCTAGGAAATTCAAAATGAGAAGCAAAGGCTTTATAAATATTTGCAACAACTTGAGAGTCAAGACCATATGTAGCACTTATATTACGATATTCATCAGTATCCATAAAAGTTTCAATGCATTCATAATCATAATTTATACCTGACACTCTACCTTTGTCATTCTCCCATCCTTCAGTATTTTCTTGGATTCGATCAAGAAGGTCCCATTTAAACTCTTCTTTATTGCACGTGAATGATCCAGAACAAGCAGTATCCAGCAAGGTTTTATCTTGAAAAGAAAGTCTTGCATAGAAATTATCAATGATAATATTACCAGGAAGCTCATGAATGGGGCATTTGAGCATTAAAGACTTCAATCTCCCCCACGCTTGGGCAATACTTTCTCCATCATGAGGCCAGAAATTATATATACGGTTGCGGTCTTTGTGAATTTCACTTGGAGGATATAATTTGGAATAAAATAGAGGCACAATATCCTTCCAATCAAGAGAACGCCCATCCTTCAGCAGTTTATACCAATGCGCCGCTTTACCAGATAGCGACATAACAAATAATTTCTTCCTAACTTCATCCATTGAAATACCTGCACACTTGAATAACCCGCATAATTCATGTAAAAACAGTAAATGATCTCCAGGATGAACAGTTCCATCCCCTTCATAGCGGTTATCCACAACACGTTCAATAATTTTCATAGGTATTTTATATGGTATTACTTCCTCACCTGGCGCCTCATCCACTACCGTTGCAGTAGTAGTAGATTTCCCAAATAGAAATTCAAGGGAGGATCTCTCCATAATGACTTATAGCAGCAGGCAGAAACAAAATCAGCACGTACAGTAAAAGTTTCCTTACCAATTCCACTTACCAATAGCGCTTCACTCCCCGGCAACGGCGCCAGAAAATAGTCTTGATGACCCACAAGTATAGGGGTGTATCGTAGTACTTTCGATAAATAAGAGTGTCGAACCCAACGAGGAGCAGAAGGTGTTGACAAGCAGTTTCGATGAAGGATTCACTGTAAATGCTCACAGACAAGTATTCAGGGGGTTTTGATGTAGCAGATAAATAAAGTACGAGTAAGTAAAATGCGAGAGAAATAATTGCAGCGAGTGGCCCAATCCTTTTTAGCACAAAGGACAAGCCGGTTTGTTTACTTATAATGACCAAACGTTCTCGAGGACACACGGGGATTTTAGTCTAGTGCTTTCGCTTCATACAGTTGATTAATCTTCATTGTTTTGATAAGTGTTGTGTGGGTGAACCTATGCTAATGCACTGCCCTTCCTAGGACTAATACATACTTGTGATTATACCCCTTGCAAGCATCCGCAAATACAAGAAAGTAATTAAGATAAATCTAACCACATCCTTAAACTCTGAGATCCTGCTATCCCTCCTGCACCGATATACTAACGGGGGTTTAGGTTGCTGTCACTCCGGCAACCCCACAATTAGCAAACGAATACAAGATGCACTCCCCTAGGCCCATAAAGGTGAAGTATCATGTAGTCGACATTCACATGACACCACTAGAAGAGTAACACCACAACTTAAATATCATAACATTGAATATTACTCACCCATAATTCACTACTAACATTTAGACTTCACCCATGTCCTCGAGAACTAAACGAACTACTCACGAGACATCATATGGAACATGATCAGAGGTGATATGATGATGAATAAAAATCTGAACATAAACCTTGGTTCAATGGTTTCACTCAATAGCATCAATAACAAGTAGTAATCAACACCGGGAAAGTTTCCCCTATCAAACAATCAAGATCCAACCCAAATCGTTACAGCGGTGACGAGATGCAGCGGTGGAGATGGCGGTGTAGATGGTGGAGATGATGATGATGATGATGATGATGATGATGATGGAGATGATGTCCAGCTCGATGACGATGGCGATGGCGTCGATTTCCCCCTCCGGGAGGGAATTTCCCCGCGGATTCCTGCCCGCCGGAGAGCTCTTTTCTCTCTGGTGTCTCTCCGCCCCGAGAGGCGGCTCGTCTATTCTCCGTAACTCCCGTGCCTTAGGTTTTCGGGACGAAGTACGCGAAGGAGAGGCGGCCAGAGGGGCTGTGGGCCCCCTCCCCACATGGCGGCGCGGCCAGGCCAGGGCCCGCGCCGGCCTATGGTTGGGGCCCATGGCGGCCCCTCTCGGCCCCTCCTTTTGGCTCCCTTCGTCTTCTGGAAAATAGGATTTTTCATATAATTGCCGTCAATTGTTGATCTTCCGAAATATGGTGTCCTGACGGTGCTTTTTCCAGCAGAATCCTGACTCCGGTGAATAATTCTCCAATGATCATGAAACATGCAAAATAGGTGAAATAACATAAGTATCATCTCTAAATATGAAATATATCAATGAATAACAGCAAATTATGATATAAAATAGTGATGCAAAATGGACGTATCAAGGTGCCTCTCAATAAATATAAATAGCATGCCGGGTGAATAAATTACAGCAGGGTAATTGATAGAATATCGACCATACATGACAAGATGATTACTATGAGATTTGTTTGGCATTACAACATAATACATAGACTGTAATCCAACTGCGTCTATGACTAATAATCCACCTTCCGGTTATCATCCGAACCTCTTTCAGTATTAAGTTGCAAGCAATAGATTATCGCATTAAGCAATGTGTGTAAAGTAAATAATAGAATTACCCTTGGATAAAACATTGTTGTTTTCTCCCTAGTAGCAATAGCATATCTACAATCTTAGAAGTTATTGTCACTCTCCCAGATTACTAGATACATGAACCTACTATCGAGCATAAATATCCCCCGTTGGAGTCACAAGCATCTACTTGGCCAGAGTATCTACTAGCAACGGAGAGCATGCAAGATCACAAATGACAAATGACATATGACATGAATATATAATCGACCTCAACATAGTATACAATATTCATCGGATCCCAGCAAACACAACATGTAGGATTACATAAGGATGATCTTGATCATGTAGGGAAGCTCACAAGATCTAAACATGAGGCACAAATTGGAGAAGAAAACCATCTAGCTACTGCTATGGACCCATAGTCTAGGGATGAACTACTCACGCATCACTTCGGAGGCGGGCATGGCGATGTAGATGCCTCCGGCGATGATTTCCTCCTTCGGCAGGGTGCCGGGAAGAGCTTCAGAACCCCTCGAGATGGGTTTTGCGATGGCGGCCGCGACGAAACTTTTCATGGATGGAGGCTCGGTTATCCAGGGTTTTCCCGAGATTGTGAATAAATAGGCGGAGGAGGTGAGGTCGGTGGCCGCCTGGGGGCCCCACACCACCCCTAGGCGTGGGCCACACCCAGGCTGCACCATGGGGTGGTCTGGCCGCCCTGCTGCGCCACTTCGCCCCCCTCCGGACTTCGTATTTGTTACGGTAAAATATTGACTTCGGCTTTTGTTGGGTCCAATTCCGAGAATATTTCATGTACAACTTTTCTGAAATACAAAACAACAGAAAACATGAAACTGACACTGTGTCATTTTGTTAATAGGTTAGTGCCGGAAATCATATAAAAGTGCATCAAAGTGTAAGCAAAACATATATGAATTGGTGTAAAAGAAGCATGTAGCATCAAAAATTATAGATACGTTTGAGACGTATCAGCCTTCACCCGGGCCCTTGCCTCCTTTTTTGCCGCCGCCGCCTCCTAGGCCGCCTAGCTCCCCCGCCTCCAGCCGTCTCCACTTTGCATCTTCATCCTCTTCCTTTTCCTCCTCCTCGTCCTAGCCATCGTCTTCAACGACGCCCCCCTCCTCATCCTAGTCGTCGTCGGCGATGGCCCCCTCCTCCTCCTAGCCGTCCATCGGCGGGGAGCTAGAGCTGCTCAGCGTGGCAGCTCTATCCCACCAAGGGCGCCATCCCAGCGGCTTCCACTCGCTATCGCTGTCTGATGGCAAAGATAGATTGCTCATGGCTCAGTCGTAGAGATGAATGCCGCATGGCGATTGGAGATCCTTAGCGCAGACGTTGGTGTCTTATTGAGCGGGGATTAATGGCGGCGCAGATACCGAAGAGGACCGCAGTTGCTCTTCCGCGTCGGTTCGCGCTCCATTCCGGCGGTTCCCGCGTCAATCAACGCGGTTGCCACTCCGACGGTTACCGTTCCCGGTAGTTGTTGTGCTTACATTCGCGCCGGCTCGATCCAGGGTCGGTGCCAGGCATGCCCGTGGGAGAAGCGAGCGGAGCATCCACGAAGACGCAAACGTGCCGCATATTTGCGCCGTGTTTACTTCTCTGTGGACGGCCCAGTCACTATGCATCGTCCCACTCGAACAGGGTGCAAGCGCATTTTTTGATCGCGCAAACCACAATCTCAGCAGCGTCACTCCGTTGAAGATGCCCTAGGCTCCGTGAAGGCTTGCACTGGCACATGGCAGCGAGAGAATACCCTAGCGATCGGGTAGGAAAAACCCCACACACACTTCACAAGGATAACGAAATGGTGTACACTGCCGAATAATGTACGCCTGTAATTTTGGTTTCTTTTTTGCTACTCCCAGGTTTGTTTTGGTTTCTTTTTTTTGTTGCTATTCCTAGGTTTGTTTTGGTTTCTTTTTTGCTACTAGGTTTTATTTTATTTTATTATTACTACATGGGTGGGAGTGCACCACACCGTGTTAGTTACATTTTTCAACATTTGAGAGTATTTTGAACGTCATCATTATCGAATTTGTTTTGTTTTGTTTTGCAAATCCTTTTACTTCTTGGGGAGTTCCACAAGATTTTCGCCCAATACACAAAGGGCATATGTGATTCATGTCTTAAAATCTACCACGATTTTGGTGTGTTTTCATGGCCGCACTGGAAAACCAAATGGTTCTTTCAAGTAGGTTTGAGTTGAATTCTCTATGAACTATAGTGGGAGGTATTCGTTAGGAAAAGTTCATATACACTTCGAAAGGAAAAAAAATGATGTACACTGAACAACTTGCGTCTGTGGAGTAGTAGTTGCTACTTGCTATGAGCCTAGGCCACCAACTTTTGGGTTTCTTTTCTACTAGTACTAGCTCTATTTTGCGTGCGAGAGCATCATATTGATTTTAGTGCTTCTAATTAATTCTGTTATTAGTTACATTTGTCATCATTTGAGGGTATTATAGATGATCATTGTTCTCTAATTTTTTTCTTTTCCTAATCTTTTTTTATGTTGACAAACTCCTCTGGTTTTTTGCTAAATACGCAAAGGATATTTTTGATCTATAGGATGCTAAAACACATAAATAGCCAAAAGAAAGGTGGGTCGGATTACAATGTCATGTCCATTTAAATCTCAATTTTTATATTTTTTATTGCGTCATAGTAGAAGATGGCGATTCTTCGCAGTAGTTTTGAGGGGATCCAAATTTTCCCATCAAACATTACGGAAATTAATCATTATGATAAAATCCTATAGAATTCAGCTATACAAATCAAACAACCAACATATGAAATTTTTCTAAGGATTCCAATCTTCTAAATCCTATAAAAAAAATACTAAACCTTATACATTAATTTGTTCCAAATTATGATTACATGGTTTCACTTATAGTTAGTCCCACTATATCCGTTTTGTTCTACACACAAAACATATGCCTACCATTATGTACATATTCATACCTAAAAGATTGGATGAGAAACCTACGTTCATAAATCAAATTTGGACAGTAATAATAGATCTTACATTTTCAAACATATGCCAGTTTATGGCTTGTGCATGCTTTGCTATCGTTAATGCAAAAATGCAGGTAATAGCATAACAATTTAGAAACGGCTTAGAAAATATTTGAGAGTTTTTTTATAGCTGATAAAGAGGTGTATTGTAATTTAGTCTTAAAATAAATTTTCATATCTAAATGCCTTTTTTATTTTCCCATATTTTTTTGATTTATGTTATGCTTAGCCAAGGCTGCTAAGCCTAAGGACACGCTAACATAAATATAAAAAATCGATGCATCAATGTCATGTAAATAAAGGGCCAATACTTCTGTTTTCAATGTCAAACTTGTAATGTACGCCGCTATGTCGTAAGCATCTCTCGTGTGGAAATGTGGTCTCTGTGTGATCCCTAACTAGAAAAAATTGAAAGACGTGGAACATAAGGTTTGGAGAAAGGATCCCCCATGTTGTGAGTAGATGGGAAATCGGAAGGTGATTGCACATAACTAGCTTTTTTGCAAAGTTGCCATAAGTTGTGCCTTAGTATGCATACAAATTGGTGGCCTTAGAATGCATGCAAAGTTTCCATAACTAGCTTTCTTGCACATAACTAGCTTTATCATTCGTTAATTTCTTTCAAAAAAATCATTTACTATACCGCAACGAATTTATAGTTTTCATATTTTGCATGGGTTGTAGCAAGTCAGCGACTTATTCTTTTCTACTATACTGATCAACAATCACGAAGATGTGGGTTGAATTTAAACATAACTATTATTCACACTTTGAATGAATAAAAACGAAATGAAAATGGTTTAGTTGGTATATAGGAATTTTCTTAGTATAGCCAAGTGAGATGATTGCAGATTTTGCAGAAAGTGAAAAAAAATCTTATCTAAGAGATGATATCTCATATGAAAGATGAGACAATTTGCTCCATAATATTTTGTATCTTACCTTCACCACACTCTTTCCTAGTTAGGTTTAATCATCACGTAATTTAATAAACATGCAAAGTCAATTGCAACAGATTGCGATAAAAAAGATAATCTATTTTATAACCTAGTTTTTGTCCAAATGATGTATAACGCATAATAGAAAATTATCTTAGCTATCAATATACCTACCAATATCCATAATGGATGATTACACATTCAAACAATTAGTCATTCAATTGAAAGTAAAATAGATGAAGAAAAATCTTCGAATTCAAGAACGATTAGTGATTGCTAAACTCATAATTTCCTTTTGGTTATAGAAGTATCATAATCTTTTTTCCTTCCCCGAATTCTTTAATTTTAGTTAGTTCATGCTGTTATTGTATATTAATTTATTTTTATCCTAGGGACCATTTTTGGATTCCATTTCATAATATGATGACCAAAATGAACTCTTGCTTCTACCATTCTTTCAAATTGATGTTGCAATATCTTATTGTCATTTTTGTACATGAAAATTAGAGTAACATATTTTTTCAAGATTTATTTATTTATATGGTTTATATCAGATAAAGAGAACAATGTCTACAACCAAATAATGGAACTGAAGCTAGATAAAAAAAACTCTAAACAAATTGAAAAAATATAGCAATGATCATAAGCCTAAAACTTATCATCAAATCCATATCCAAACTCGTCATTATTGCACGAGCTTAGCTCTCCCTTGTGATGGAGCACACTAAAAATTAACCCACTGGATTATCTGCACAGACATGTAAAGTATAATTTGAATCATCACAATAGTAGACCACCTCGTGCCACAGAGAATGACAATAACGCCAAGCATATCGGCGGGACATTGCCCCAATCTAGGCAGGCAACTGCGCTACCATCAAATTAACTATTTTTCTCGCAAAGGCTCAAAATAAGTGGCTGTTAAAGACGACGGTGTTGCCTATGGCAGGTTGGATCTAGATGCAATGGCTAGGGTTTTGGAAAGGCCCTCCCCGAAATAATACCCATGGAATACAATGTTCCTCATTTTTATCTTGAGATTATTAGATTAGAGTAAAAAAATTATTGCTCCGTAACAGTGCATTATTACAAATGGATTACACCAACGTGTCAACGCAAAACTTTTAAAGGCACACGGTACATTTGGAACTGTCACCATCATAATTACGTAAAAGATGATGATGTCAATTGAGAATAAGTCTCACAGGTTTCATCGATGATACGACACCAATTTGATTCAAGAAGTACTCTACCAGAAATAATTAAGTCATACGCGCGCTTTTACACGCCGTGATTTTTCTTTGTTTGCCCTGCAACGGAGTAGTTGGATACGTCATGCCTCTGCAAGTAGAAGCATAGTATATACGAACAAGCTATAGATTCATGAAGAAGTCGTCCTCGACGAGCGAGGTCGCATACACCTAACGGATTACCAACTTCCTTCACATGGTTTACAATTAATCGACGGAACCTCGTCAACCAGTACATACGTACGAGAGGGCGCAACACGAAATCAGATTCTGGGGAAATCGCCAACACATGGCCAGGACGGCAGGACCTGTTCAGGCTGAGGATTCGAATTTAAAATTTGAAGCTAGCCATAGTCCGCTATGACGCATATTGGTTCATTCATTGCTCCCGGACATGCTCTAGGATACAGCTGGGGACGGCCCGATCTGGGCCGGCTCGAAAATTCCGGGCCGGCCCAGACAAGAATTGCATGTTAATTAGGTCGGGTTTGGACTTGATATTGAAGCCCGAACGTTGAGCTGGATCAGGCTTGGGCTTGCAGAAAACAAGATTTAACCTTAGTTAGGGCTGGATTGGACTTTTGTCCGTTCGGGCTGGGTTCAAGCATGGTTTATAAGCCCGAAGGTCGGGCTGGACCGGGCTTGGGCCTGAGAATTTAGGTTTGGGTTTTTTCGGACCTGGCCCGAAAACCGGCCTGGTTCGATAAATGCTCAGGTGTACTCTAGGATCACGCACAATTTTTAGTTGCTAAGAGCATCTTCACCGGCGACTCCTAAATAGGCGTTGGCACAAATGTATGAGGGATGCCGGCATGTCCTCCCGAACTATAGGGACCGCCGTTCTACACCGAGGTCCCCCATACCAACGCCCTCCAATTTTTCCCCTATTTACACCATCTATACAATATTTTAAAACAATAGTTCAAATAGTTTTCAAACACATAAATTTATTCATATAATAATTTAACATAGTTTAACGCAAATACAAATTGAATTATTCATACAATAATTTAAATTTTAAATCATGCGTTGGTGGCTCCTCTCATCGCCCGCAAATGCACAGCCATATCCGCCTAAAGTTGAGCATGAGCATCTACATCTTGGATTTTTTCATGCATGTGAAGGAAAGCCGCAAACTTTTAGGGCACATACTCAGCAAAACACCCTTTCTATCATCATCTACAGATGCGTCACGCTCGCTCTCAATGATCATGTTCTGCATGATCACACAAGTGTTCATCACCTCCCACATCTAATATTCCGACCAAGTGAGAGCACGATAGCTGACAATGGCGAAACGCTGCTGGAGCACACCAAAATCCCGATCAACATCCTTACGAGTTGCTTCCTGGCATGTCGCAAAATAAGCATCCATCTACGAAGCTGGAGCAGAGATTTTCTTCACAAATGTAGCATACGTTGGATAGATAGCATCGGCCAGATAATACCCCGTGTTGTATATGTGGCCGTTGACATCAAAGTTCACGATAAGAGCTTGTCTCTCAGCTAGCCTGGCAAACACCGGAGAGCGATGCAGCACGTTGATATCATTCTGGGTTCCTGCCATGCAAAAAAAGCATGCCAAATTCAGAGATCATGGTTTGCCCCCGCCTCAAGAATGACACAACATTGACCTTTAGGCCCCTTGTACATCTCTTGCCACACAAAAGGGCAATTATTCCAACCCCAATGTACACAGTCGATGCTTTCAAGCATCCCAGAAAAGACTCAGACGACATTTTGTGTCAGGATCCGAGCTGTATCATCTGTCGTCGGTGCTCTCAAATAATCTCCAGTAAAGACCGCTATGACGTGTGACGCCCCAAAATCGGTACCATGAGGATTCCAGCGATCCCGCCAAAATCCGCACGATATCAATTTTAGAGATGCCCGCCAACACCTCGTACACGTAGAAACATGCACGTGATGCCCGTGGAATTACCACGAGCAGTAACATTACAACAGGTTTACAATAGAGCCCACAAGGAACATATATTACAACAATGACTCCAATGAGTAAAGAATACAAATATACAATACAAGATCCAAATCATATAGAAGATCAAATACGTCCGAGTACGGAAAAGATACAAATTAGACTAAGAGTCCTGAAGATAACCAATGGAATCCATAATCCTTCCTAGGACAAGTCGGAGGGTAACCTCGCTAACACCATCTTCATCGAACATGTCTTCATACATGCCCGGTATTGTCCCAAAGCAGTAATAAGTACGGGTTCGTACTTAACAAGACTTTAAGATGTATAAGCATTCGCCAACCAGTCATCCTTTGTACTTGAGGCACGCAGGGGACTTAGAGGACGCAAGAGGACGTCATAGGTAATATGATGGGGTTAAGCGGCAGCGTGCAAGCACTAAAAACCTATAGATACACTCACAACTTACAGGTGGTAGAAAAAGATAAGGGAGAGCACTAACAGTTCTATACTTTGCAACCATAACCCAGCCGATGTGTCCCCCCCCCCTTCGCAAAGGAAGTACTTATAAAAGCACTCACACGGTTTACAAGTTTTAACCATTTAATATTGAAGTTGTGCTAACTTACTACACAAGTTATTATTAACGAACAACATGTGTAAGTTGTCTATGGTCGAGTCATACAGCTCCAAGTCGTCCATAACCGTGGACACGACTTTTCAAAAATATTTAACCCTGCAGGGATGCCCAAATGTGCCTAGAAGCACGATCCATCCAACCTAGCGAGGGTAAGATATCACGACACACACTCTCCTTCACCACAACAAAGTCCAGGAAGCCACCTAACTAAGTTAAATCTGTATCAAAGTCCGGCCGACTCTCTGAGACGAACTTAGCTGTGGCGAGAAGGCTAAGAAGGATCGTAGCCCACTAGAGACAACGGGGTTACAAGGCACACACCGCTTCCCCAAAAGTAACATCATATCATCTGATCACAAAGAAACAAAGCTTGCATGCCCAGGAGAAAACAAAACATTACAAACTAATTGTGGCCACTAGACAAAGCTGTAGATTCCGGCAGTGGTCGAGGGACGATCCAGTAAGCATACCCACGTATGGCTAAAGCTCTTAGTCTTGGAACGGATAACAAAACTTGAGTCCTAAGATATTTAAGAAACACAAGTCACCCGTCATAAAACAAGAAGTTGACCCACCAATGCCTCCGCCTAACAATTGTTAACAACTAAAGTAACCATGATACCTCCAACAGATATAACCGTGTTGCCTGCCAAAACCCACCGGCGAGCAGTGGTTAAGCAACACGAAGAGCCGGGAGGCTTCCAAGGCGAGCGGGCCCTGGTCCCTCGATGTCGTCCCGCAAATGCTCTGCACACGACCTGGCGGTTGCGAGGGCGTGCCACCTGACCTATACCTGGCCAGGAAGGTGTTGAATTGCTTCGATTAGTTCCCTGCATGGCAGACACGTAAACATTAAATACGAGCCCTATCGGCTCTCAGGTTGCCCTGTGGATTGGCTCAAAGAGCCGATCGCCCCATGGTTCATGTTGGATTTTCAATGACATGGGGATCCTGCTTGATCATAACGAAGCTAAACCAATCTACGATAGTTTAGGGTTTTCACCGTATGATCGGAACATCCTACACGTAGTTGAGCCTAATAGACACGAAAGATAATGGAAAACTAACCCTAAAAGAGGCCTAAAAACCAACATTAAGTTAATTCCCGGAACATCCCTCTTAGGACTAACAAACCATACCTAACGCACTACCGGATCATTCAACCCGTTTGCAAGGCCTAACCATACGGATATTAAACTAATCCTTGAAGAACAAGGAGCAACTATAACATATCGGATCTACTAAGTAACGAACAAGCAAGATGCTGCCCTTACACCTGGATAGGTGTAAGGGCAGCTAGATATTGAGGGACGGCACAACTAAGCAGATATGTGCAAGAAAAGCATCTATGCGAGCCCCAAAACATCTACGATAAATAGTGCTACTCTCCATCAACAACGCTTCAGTACGAGCAACACAAGGTAAACGAATTGTTTGTGCCTAGATCGCAAGATGCGATCTAGGCAGCATGATGCTTACCCGGGAGAAACCCTCGAAAGAAGGGGTGGCGATGCGCCTGATTTGTGTTTGTTGTGAACGTGATTGTCCTCCTTTTCGATAACCCTAGATACATATTTATAGTCCAAGGGACTTTATAATTTGGACGTGCACCTAACCGTGCACGAGTTAAACTCTATCTTTTAATCTAAACTACGATGCGATCTACTATATTACAGATACACGGGCAATTAAGCCCAAACTCTTCGCGCAAGGCCGCTTCAAAGATGCTCCACACGTGTATCTTTCAAGCCCATCTTCACTTACGGCCCATCTCCTGATTTGGCCAAAATCTGGTGATAACACATTCCCCCTGGTTTTGGTAATGATAATTTCAAAACCACTCTGTTTTTCCTTCGAGGGGTCATGTCGTGGCAGAGCAGAACCGTCGCAGTATTCTTCATCATGACACCTTGCCTTCTCAACTTCTCTGCACGATTTGACGGTTTTGGCACCACATCCTCGAAAACTGCTTAAGCATTAAATCTCTGCTATATCCCCTTTTATTTAGCCACTTCTTGCAGTTCCCGTCTTCATCCCTTCGCTCCAAACCAGCCGCCAGCCAAAAACCCTCTTTGCCACCATGTCTTCCCCTTCTTCCTCCTCTTCCTCGTCGAGCCTCTCTGTCCAATCCTCCCCACTCCGGGAGCCGACGCCGGAGTGGGACCCGCAGGAGGCCCACGCGGCCAACATCCGTCGCGCCATAGCCGACGGGGACGAGTCGAGCCACGACTTCTCCGTCTGGTCGGAGGACGACAAGTTCTCGATCGACGGGGAGAGCGACCTCCGTTTCCTCGCGGATGGGGAATCGGAGGAGGAGAGCGACGACGATCGCTTCTCCTGGGAGGATTTCACCTCCTCCGAGGAGGTGAAGGAGGAAGACGAGGAGGAGGACGACACCTCCTCCGACGAGCCGCCGGCCAAGCGCCTCTGTCCTTGGCCGGGCAACCTCAGCGACTTCGACAGCGACGACGACGACGCTGACGAGGAAGACGAGGACAATGAGGGTCCTGCCGGCGGTCGCTACAGCAGCGACGACGAGCCGCCGGGAGCAGCGCCGACAGCGGCGATGACGACGATGAGGGCAGCAGCGGCCCCTAGATAGGATAGAGCTAGGAGTAGTAGATGGGGCAATGTATCCCCTAGTAATTTCTTTTGAGAGCAATCAGCTCCTTCCATGTAAGAAATCTGATTATCAATGAAGAAATTCCCCCAATTTGACTTTGTCGATCTCTTCCATATTGATTTAGCCGATTCTCCCCTATCTTGATTTTGCCGATTGTCACTTTGGTCGATGCTCAATGAGCCGATGGTATCGCATCAGCCCTTCACCATAAGTTGCAAGACAGGTCAACTCAATTATCCTCAAACGGTAACCTGCAACCCTTGCTTCAATTCAGATTCCAAATTTCTAATCGAACAAGTCCAACTCGCAGTGCGCTAATTCCAGATTTTTGGTCTCCAAAACACCTGAGCGTGATGTTCGATTTAACGGCAAAATTCCTGAATCAATGCCTTCAGGAGAGCTCTAGGACCGTTGCTGAAAACCTTGATGTTGAAGCTGATACTTCTGCATAACAGGTACCATTTGCCCACAACTTTCCTTGTGATGCTCTGTTTCTTTGCAGCAACAAGCTGGCCCAGAGCCTATCAATGATGATGGCTCCCTCTTCAAACTCCTCCCACCAGCTTAGGTGGTTCCCTTCTGCAATAACTCACCACTGTTTAAAAAGATCGTGGTGCAGCGTTAGCCGATTTCAACCAAAATCGGCTCCCAAGAGCAAAGGATCTTCAGGGCCAGCTGCCCCCCGAGCCTCAGTCAAGGCGAGAATAGTAGTGAAAGGTGGCTGCCAGGACAACTTTGAAGGGCAAACACCCCTCTAGGCTTTAATAGCCTATTAAGTCCAGTAATCCTGTCCTTGTAGACCTCCACCGACAATAATACAGCAAGGACATGCGATCCAGCCGACGAGGCTCCAGCTTGGGCACCTCTGGGGGCACTACCACGTAAAACCAGCCAGATGTGCCACCATCGGCTTCCAAGAAAAGGTCAGCCTCCAACTCCCATCACCAACTCCCATCAAAACAGGAAAGGAAAGCTTACGCACAAGGAGTCGATGTACCAAGAGGGCTCGGAATTTTTTTGTAAACCCCTTTTTTGAGCCAATCGATTTCATGAATCGGCTCCTCTTGGGTACATCCTCCTGGCTCACCTTCTCTGTGTGTATGCCCCCCGAACCGAATCCTTCAAGTAATTTGAAGATATCGGCTTTTCAGCCAACCACCAGCCTGCCACATAACTCACCATGCTAAATAGCACAGTGGCTAACACATGTGGTGAGAATAATTTTAGCCGATTGCTGGAATCGGCCTCCCTTGCAGTTGTTGATCCAACTATTTGCTGATAAATGTTGGTCGTGGCTTATCCCCAGGACCAATGTCGATCTCTTCTAGTCCATCAGCTGCTGTAAACCCATATCTCAGCTTTCCATTGCCTGCCAAATCAATGATGAACACAGGCAGAAGATAGGTTGAAGCTAATAGTGGCCGATTGCTAGAATCGGCCTCCTTTTCCATTGCAATGTTTAACGAGGGTTTACAACTTCTTGGCTCTCTGCTATGACAACGTGGCATGTTTGAAGTGAGATCCTTGTTTCTTATTTTTTGGGGCCGATCGCCGGGATCGGCCTTGCCACGTACGTCAATAGACTTGGATCTTGCTACTCTGTCAGGCCAGTAAGACTAGCCTCACCCCGTTTTTTGTAGCTTCGATGCGCTCACAGCCGTCCAGATTGATTCCAGAGAGCGGCTCTTGGTCGTTTGCTTCCCAGATGTTCATGGCAGCCAAAGAGATGTCGATCGAATCATCTGCATGAACAACCTCCACTTCATCTCCATCCCATTGTATGATGCACTGATGCATTGTGGATGGAATGCAACAGTTAGCGTGGATCCAATCCCTTCCTAACAGGACAGCGTAAGTGCTCTTGCTGTCGACGATGAAGAAGGACGTAGGGATGGTCTTTTGGCCGACAGTCAAGTCCACGTTCAGAACACCCTTGGCTTCTGACGGTTGGTCGTTGAAGTCGCTTAGCGTGACGTTGGTCTTGATCAAATCTTCACTGGAACGTCCCAAACGTCGTAACATGGAGTACGGCATAATGTTGACTGATGCTCCCGTGTCAACCAGCATCTTGCTAATAGGCTGCCCATTGATATAACCCTTCAGGTATAGGGCCTTGAGATGCCTGTAGCTCTTTTCTTTTGGCTTCTCGAAGATAACTGGCCGTGGCCCGCAATCAAACTGTGCCACTGATACTTCCTCGTCTCTCGGAGCACAAAACTC
Organism: Lolium multiflorum; assembly: GCA_030979885.1. Lineage (NCBI taxonomy): Eukaryota > Viridiplantae > Streptophyta > Magnoliopsida > Poales > Poaceae > Lolium > Lolium multiflorum. The sequence continues at coordinate 171,041,900 of CM061753.1, read as the reverse complement.
TGACGGGAGAACGAACACCATGTTTGTATCAGCCGATGCCTCTGCATCGGCTTTTGTCTGCTTGGGTCGCCACACTTTCTTTGGTGGGCGAGCCTCTGTCTCCAGCGTTTGCTGAATTTTCACGGCCAGATCGGGCCGTGCTTTCCTCAACGTGGTACTGCGCCTCGGCTTCTTCCAAGTTTCTTAGCCGTTGCACTCTGCGCTTTTGGGAGTGGCTGAGCCCATCAGGACACCACCTTGGTCGGTGATATCTATCTTCTTCTTCGACTCCTCGAAGTCTTCATCTTGGGATGACTCAGCTCGTTTGTTCTGAGGTGGGAGAGGTCCTAGACGCTTGAACACTGAAACTTCATTTGTTCCCTTCCTCTTCACATTGGGCAGTTCTCGATTGTAGGCAATCGGCTCATTCTGAGTCCCAGCAGTGTTTGAAGAAAGGACAATTCCAATGTCTGTCCACGTCCTCTCGCTCTCTTGACCTCCCTCTGGCGTGACGCTCATACCCTTCGTGTCGACGATATTTCCTGTTGTCTGCATCAGACCGACGATATCTATCATCATCTTCGTCGTAGCGCCGACGTCGGTCATACTGCTGCTCATATTTGTTGAGGAGATGTGCGGAGAGTGGTCGTTGATACCGGACGCTTATCACCTCTTTCTCAGTTAAATACCGTCTGTCATCATGCTGGGGCCGGTCGCGTGGATCGGCCTCCTTTTTATCTTTGCCGCGAGAGCGACTGCTCTCTGGCTTATCCTCGCCATGGCGATCTGCAAGCCCTGCCATATTGATATCAAACGAGAAATCTGGCTCGCGTCCTATGCACTGACTGAGATCGACCATGTTGACTTCCGGAAACGGCTGCGTATCAACTCTCATGGCAAACTGACCGAAGAGCAATCGGCCTTGTTCTATCGCCATCTGAATCTGTCCGCGCAGGACTTTGCAATCGTTGGTGGTATGGGTGAACGTGTGATGCCATTTGCAGTATGGCTTGCCGTTCATCTCTTGTGGCGTGGGGATTTTGTGACCTTCGGGTAACTTCAGCTGTTTCTCCTTCAGCAGCAAATCAAAAATTTGCTCCGTTTTGCTCAAATCGAAGTCGAACCCTTCACAGGCCCTGGTTGCTTCACCCACTTGCAGGACACGGGTTTTGCCCCCGAGTCCACTCAGCTACGCGACCTCCTGATCTCTGCGAAATCTTCATCTTCGTCTGTCTCGATCAGGGCTACGCGCTTGTATTTGTCCTGGTACAATTCCGGATGGCCTGTTCGTATCTGTCAACTTCTGAACCATGTGCGCGGTGAATTGCTGCTTGGAAGGTCACATCTCGAGCGGCGCGATAATACTCGCCAGCTCGACTGCTTCCTTCTCAGATAGGCGAACCGAATAACATCGGTTCTGACGGTCCTGAACCTCTGGATGTACTCAGATACCGTCTCTCCTCGTCTCCCGAACTTGGGTCAGATCGGCAAGGCTAGCTTCCGTAGTTTCTGAATGGTATTGTACGTGGAATTGCTCTTCCAGTTGCTTCCACGTCCGAACCGAGTCTGGTAGCAACGAGGTGTACCACCCAAAGGCTGGACCTGTGAGAGACTGCGAGAAGAACCTCACACGTAGCTCGTCTGAAGCTGAGACCATGCCCAACGTGCCAAGTATCGGCTCACGTGCTCGATCGAGCTGGTTCCTTCTGATCCACTAAATTTTGTGAAGTCAGGGAGCCGATACTTAGGTGGCAGCGGGATCAGGTCGTAGTCGTTGGGATACGGCTTGGAATAGCCGATCATTCTCTTCTTCAGGATGCCGAACTGGTCTCTCATGATTGCGGTGATCTCATCCACCGTAGGAGCTGCAGAAGTTGATCGTTGATGACTTGTACTGGTGGCATATTTAGCTAGCCACGCCTGTTTCTCAACATCTGCTCCAGCACTGCTTCCTGCTCCAGCGACTCCTCCTGCCGTGGCAGTCCTTCCTGCCATAACCGGGGTCATCCAGTCGTTGCAGCCCGGCACGTATGTGCACACGTATCCATGTGGAATCTCCTTGGGCGGCTCATACAGGAATTGGTAGTCGCCAGGATCACCTCCAGTCTTGTAGACGGTGCCGGTGAACCCGTGTGTGCAGTGGTGGCCGTGGAGGTGGTGGCCCCATGGTGAGTTCTGTCGTGGTATCGTCATGACATATGCCATAGGGTGGCTAATCGAAGTGGTTCCTAGTGGTCTCACGGCGGTATCCGGATGCGGGTATGGGCACGAGCGACACGGCGACGTACCCAGGTTCGAGGCCCTCCGATGGAGGTAACACCTCTACTCCTGCTATGAGTGTATATGATAGTGACACAGTACAATGGTGCTCCTTGAGCTGTATATCCGGCTGCTCCTGGGAGGCTAAGGTAGACGAAGGTCTCTCTCACAGGGCAGCTCTAAGACTAGTGAATGAGAAGTGATCGATCCTCCCCCGCACGAGGGGGTAGCCCGGCTTATATAGGCACCGGTACTTTACATATAAGTCCCTATAGTCTAGTGGCCGGCATGGCCGGCTCCGGCTCCCGCTCCTTCCCGAGGCGCTGACATCAGGGAGCCGTTGAGCGTAGTGGCACGTCCCATCCACCTGCTCAGGTCAGCGGCATGGCGAGGTGGTGTCGTTGTCGCCATCATGCTCTGTAGCGCGTACGGTCCGACGTACGCCATGATGGCCTGTCTGGCGCGTGGCACTGCTGCTCTACAGTGCCCCGTACTTTACGGGAGATGAGGTCAACGTGGACCTTTGAACCCGGATCACCTACCCGGTTCCTTCCGTGCAAGACTGCCAGCCTCGAGTCGGTCCGAGGTACAAACCCCAGTCGGATATGGCTTGTAGAAGCCGGCCCAGCTACAGCGTTGAAGGCCGCAGCCAGGCCGACTAGGACTTAGAGCCAGCCGGCTTCCGAGGCAGCCGGCCATGGCTCCAGCCGGCTGCTCCTCAGCCGGCTTTGCCGCGAGCCGGCCGTCCTCAAGCCGGCCGCTCCGCGTCCATTGCCCTACCCGGGGTCTTCCCCCCGACATTAGCCCCCGAAGCTGGCAAGGTCCTGCGTTAAGAAGGACCTAGGCAGGTTTCCCTGGCTTCTATATATCTCTCGCTTGTTTCCGGCGGCTCCGGAGGGGCCAGCTGAGAATTTTCATTCAGCCGGCTGCGCCCTCGTCCGGCTCGCCCCGTCCGGCTTCCTCCAGCCGGACGCCTTTTTTGCTCCTGTTGTTTTCACTTTTTCTTAAGTGTTGATGATGCTTCCGGCTTGTTGCCAGAATTTGGGGCCGGGTCGATTTTATCGTCCGGCTCCGGCTTGGGTGCACCGGCAACTCCGCCGCCTCGAGTCCCGCGCCCGACTTGACCGTTCTGACGGCTTCGTCAGCGTGGCCGTTTCGTATGGTCACATCGCTGTCTCCTCCGGATCCGGTGCGGTTGTGGGGAAGTGGCGCGACGGTTTCTGGTAACCGCCGGTCGTGGGGGCAGTTATGGCCGCAGTAAATCCCGACGTGGCCCACGATCGCCACGTGGCCACGCGGCGCGCCGGGCGGCTATAAATGCCCCCGGTGCGAGGCAAGCTTCTTCTTCTTCCTCGCTCTCGCCCGCTCTTCTCCCCCACTCCGTTCGAGCATTCTCGCCGCCGCTTCTTCCCCGGCGACCTCCTGGCGAACTCCGGCGATCCTACGCGGCCGGAACTCTCCGCCGTTCGGCAGCCGCTCGCGCGCCAAGCCGGCGCCACGGGGCCCCGCGGCTCGACGCTGCGCTCGTCGCCACCGCGCTCTCCTCCGGTGAGAAGCGGTTCCTCCTCGCCTTTTGATCTTTCCTGGTCTTCTTCCTCCTCTTCTTCGACGATGGCCTCCGCCAGCGGGTCCTGGAGGGGCTCGTACATGCACGACGACGACATCGAGCGGCTGGTGCGCCTCCGCCGGATTCCTCGGGAGGTGATCACGCGGGCGCCAGGCGAGGAGGTGGAGCCCAAGCCGGAGCCTGGCGAGCGCGTCGCACCTTGACCGCGGGCTGGGTCTGCCGGCTTCGCGCTTCTTCCGCCGGTTCTGGATTTCTTCGGTCTGCAGCCTCACCATTGCCGGCCAACGCCTGCGTCCTCCTTAGCTGCTACGTGGCTTTCATGGAGGGCTACGCCGGCTTGTGGCAGACGTGGAGTTCTGGAGCCGGCTTTTCTACCTCAAGTCGCAAATGACTGAGGGCCGCCTGAGGACCTGCGGCGCCGCCTCCATATATCCCCGCGCCGGCTCTCTCTTCCCGAAGATTCCGACTGTCGACTCGGTGAAGAACTGGCAGATGTCGTTCTTCTACGTGAAGAACGCCAACCCAGCCTTCGACTGGATCAACTTGCCGGAGTACAATCCGGCTCCTCCGACCACCCGGCTCAACTGGGGTCACAACGCCAAGTCGGCGGATCCGGACGCGGAGGTCAACCTCCTGTGGGACTTCTTGGGGGAGTGCGTCACTGGGGGCCGGCTGAGCGCCGAGGACCTCCTCTGCACTTACATGGAGCGCCGGGTGCTACCACTCCAGGGCCGCGTCCACAAGATCGGGCATATGTCCGGCCGGCTGGATCCGACCCGGACGTCGAAGGTGGCGCTCACCAAGGCCCAAGTTGCTCACCGGGTGAACAACATCACCAAGGCCAACATGCCGGAAGCCTGGGAGTGGGGGCTGCCGACCACGCCGCCTGAGCGGGTAAGTTGGTGTTTCGGCTTGCGCCTTTTGACTTGCGGCTGCGTGGCCCACTTGTTATTCATCTGTTCTTGCTTTCCAGATTTTCCCCCGCCAAGAGATCGAGGACGGCGACTTGGCGCACAAGATCTGGACGCCGGATCACGTGGATCCGGCTGACCAAGCCGGCGACCAAGCCGGCGATGATGACCTGCCGGTGGTGCCCGACCAGGGCGGCCAAGGGGAGCACAACCCGCCGCCCTCGCCGGAGCAGCGGGAGGAGGAGGAGGAGCCGGCCACGTCCACCACGGGACCGGGACCGATCCGGGCGGTGCCTCTGCGCACGAGGCCGCCTGCCGCCTCGGCGACTTCCGCGCCCCAGAAGAAGAAGCGAGCCGCCGGCGGGAGCACGGCCAAGCTGGAGAGCCGGGCCAAGAGACAGCGCCAGCAAGGGCCCAAGAAGGTCCCGGAGATGGCCGGGTAAGTCCTTTTTTCCTTCATTGTTTGATTCCTTTTCTTTCCTTTCTTTGCACTCAACTTCTTTTGTTTGCTTGATTAGGGCCGCCATAAAATTCACCCTGGGCGGCGCCTCTGGGCCGGCTGCCCGTGCTGCGCCGCCACCCCGTCGGCAGAGGGAGCCGACGCCGCCGCCTTCGACACTTGCGCGCGCGCCGCCCGTCGTTGTTGTGCCGCCTGTGGCTACGCCGCCTTCCGCGGGGGCGTCTTCTTCGGCTGCGCCTCCTTCAGCGCCGGGCCGGGCGCCCAGGGCGAGTCGGCCCAGAGGCCCACTCTTGGCGACCTGTTTCCGCACCGCGCGCCGCTGCTGGGGCCGGCTGCTGGAGCCGGCCGAGGTGTGCCACCGGCGAGCTGGAGCCGGCGGGGCTGCGCCGCCTGAGAGCCGGAGGTGGTTCCCACCGGGCCAACCGCGCCGCCTCCGGCTTCGGAGCCGCCGAGGACGGAGCCGCAGCGGGAGGAGCCGGCGCGCGCTAAGGACGCCGACTCCCAGGCGTTGGTGAGGTCGAAGGGCCCAGCGGTGTCGCCCACTAGCCTTCATGTGGCCAAGGGTGCCCGGCTGGCGAGAGTGCCGTCCGCCTCGGACTCCAGCTTCGGCTCGGCTGGCACCATGGAGAAGGCCTGGCACCAGGCGGACTCCTGCGAGATAATCAGCCGGGAGGGGCAGCCTGGCACGGCGCCCTTGAAGATGCTTTTCTCTGGCTACCGAGCCAGCCTGAAGAACAAAGCCGCCGAGGCCATGGCCCAGCTGTCGACGCTGGAGGATGCTGACAAGGTAGGTGGCTTCTCATCTTATTTTCTGCAATTTTATTGTTATCCTGGTAGCCCTCCGAGGCATGGGCCGGCTGCTCGGAGCCGGCCCAGGTTTCGCCTAAACGGTTCTCTTTTTCAGGCGGTCGACGAGCGACGCACCGTCTTGTACAACAAGGTGGTGACCAGCTACCACAAGGCCAAGATTGAGCGGGCCACCTTGGCTCGTGAGCTGGAAACCGTCAAGGGTAAGCTCTTGCTTCTTCCGGCTCGATGTCTTCTTTCTTTTGTTTTTGTTGGCTGACATTTCTTTCCGGCTGCCTCGCAGTTGAGGCCGCCAAGGTCCCGCAGCTGGAGGCGGATCTCCGGGTTGCTCGTGCTCAGTGCGCCGAGAGCGAGGAGGCGGGCCGTTCTGCAGCCGCCAAGCTCAAGGTGGCTGATAGGGAGTTGACGCGGCTGCGCCTGCTGGAGAAGAACCATCTTGCTGAGCTCGCCTCCCTTAGGACGGCGGAGAAGGAGAAGGTGGAGGATCTGAGCCGGCGGCTGGACGAAGTGGAGAAGCAGCGGCTTGCGCTTCAGGAGGAGGTTACCACCAAGTCCACGGAGCTGACGGCTACTGCCAAGCACTGGACGGACTTGCTTGGCGCGATTGATCGTGGCTTCTCGGGTGAGTGTTTCTATGTTCCCTCCCTTTGCCGGCTTTCGGCTGTCGGCTGCCAGCCTCCGCTGGTAGCCGGCTGCAGAAACTTATCTTTTTCGCTATCTCCATCTTCAGGCTGGGGGCAGTTGGCTCGTGCCGACTGCCGCCAGTCCTTCTCTTTAGAGCTTCGGAATCTCCATCTTCGGGCTGGGGGCAGTCGGCTCGTGCCGATTGCCGCCAGTCTTTTTCTTTTATCCTTCGAAATCTCCATCTTCGGGCTGGGGGCAGTCGGCTCGTGCCGGCTGCCGCCAGTCTTTTTCTTTTATCCTTCGAAATCTCCATCTTCGGGCTGGGGGCAGTCGGCTCGTGTCGGCTGCCGCCAGTCTTACTTTAGAGCTTCGGAATCTCCATCTTCGGGCTGGGGGCAGTCGGCTCGTGCCGGCTGCCGCCAGTCTTACTTTAGGACTTCGAAAATTTGCATTTTTCAGCTTATTTCGGCTTTGATGACTTCTGACATGCTTCTTTCTTGCAGCGGCCTTCCCGGAAACGCAGGATGCGGCCTTGGCAGCCGTTGACGTTGCGCGTGAGTCCAGCCCGGCGGACTGACGAGGGCAGCTCGGAGTGCTTAACCATGGAGGATTACATGGCGTCTATGGCTGCCCGCGTCGAGCCCATCACCAAGTTTGGCTGGGAGCTCCGGAAGGCGGCTGAGGAGCTGGTCCGATGCTGTGGGGGAGGCGGCGCCGCAAGACATCTCCAGCCTCACTTCTTTGATCGAGCGGGCACCGGATCGCTTCCTCGACTGGAAGGAGTCTGCCACGCGCGCTGGTGCCGACATGGCGCTGTCCTTTGTCCTCTCCTGGTACAACGAGGTGGACCTGGGGAAGCTCGAGTATCGGCGAGCCGGAGTGGAGGACAAGCTCCCGGCCGACCACAAGGCCGCCCGGCTTGCCCGAGCCAGCGCCATCGCCGACTTCGTCGACAAAAGCCTCTTCGTCGCGGATCCGAACCCTCACTCCGATGAGGAGGAAGAGCTTGAAGACGAGGAGATCGAGATGGAGTCTCCGCCTCCTGCTAACGATCCGGCTGGTCCTCCCGCAGCCGGTGCTTAGGCTTTCCTGCTCATGTAGCTTTGCTTTTGCCAAAACAGATTATTAAATCCCCGGAATGCCGGGTGCCTATGTAATGACAATATTATCGCCTTTTTATTATGATGCACTTTAGTGTGTTTGTTAATCATTTGTGTGCCGGCTTGCTTTCTTCCAACTTATTCGCTTTTTCCCATCCGCCCCACTCTTTGGCTGTGCTCTTGCCGGTCATACGTCCGACTTGCGATCCGTCGCCGGATCAAGAGCGTGCCGCTGGGTGAGGCCGATAGTATTTCAGTCGAATGAGTCGATTTCGGCAGTCCGACACTTTTATGAAAGGTTGCAAGTCAACTCGCTTTTACTCTTTCCTTAGTCGTTTTTCGCGTGTTGGTTCCCTAGGCCTTACTCCCGCCAGCCGGACAGCCGGGTTGCGGTCTGTAGCTGGTCGGAAGCCGGCTGTCGGAAATCAGATCACGTTACTAAGCCGTCGTGTGAAAGGGTTCAAGCCAATTGGCGAAACGAAGTAGAGTGCGCGAAAAACTTGTCGGAAACGGCGCTCTTGGCGCATGCTTTTTCATAGCTTACAAAAGGGGTACAAGGGATACATACATTCCTGCTCTCAAGTGTAAAATGGTCGAAGCAACCTGACGTTCCAGGGACGTTTTGTCTCCTCGTCAGTTTTGCTCGCCTTGTTCTTTTTGGCCTCTTGGGCATCTATGAGATAGTAGGAATCATTGCCTATTGCCTTGCTCACGATGAAGGGACCCTCCCATGGGGATGCTAGTTTATGCTGTCCGGCTGTCCGTTGGATCAGCCGGAGCACTAGGTCTCCTTCTCGGAATGCTAAGGACTTGACCTTCCGGCTGTGATAGCGACGGAGGCTTTGCTGGTATACGGCGGACCTGGATTCGGCCATCAGCCGGACCTCTTCAACCAGGTCGACTCCATCTTCGCGAGCTTCTTTGGCTTCGGCTTCTGTGTATAACTTGATCCTTGGCGCGTCGTGCTCGATGTCAGTCGGCAGGACGGCTTCGGCCCCGTATACGAGGAAGAAGGGCGTGAAGCCGACTGAGCGGTTTGGCGTTGTGCGCAGGCTCCATAGCACGCTGGGCAGCTCTTCAATCCAGCAGCCGGCTGAGCGCTCAAGCGGCTCCACCAGCCGGGGCCGGATGCCGGCTAGGATCAAGCCATTTGCCTTCTCCACTTGGCCGTTGGTCTCCGGGTGTGCTACGGATGATAGGTCCATTCGGATCCCCATCTCCCCGCAGTAGCGCTTGAAAATGCCTTCGGCGAAGTTGCTGCCGTTGTCGGTGATGATGCTATGCGGGTAGCCGTATCTTGCGATTATCTCCTTGAGGAATGTGACGGCTGTGGAGCCGTCCAGCTTCTTGATCGGCTTGGCTTCGATCCACTTAGTGAATTTATCAATCATCACCAAGAGATGTGTCATGCCGCCTCGGGCTGTCTTGAATGGACCCACCATATCCAAGCCCCATACGGCAAACGGCCAGGTAATGGGGATGGTTTTTAGGGCGGAAGCCGGCGTTTGCCTTTGCTTTGCGAAGCGTTGGCAGCCGTTGCACTTCTTCACCAAGTCTTCTGCGTCTCTGAGCGCAGTCGGCCAGTAAAAACCGTGCCGGAAAGCTTTGGCCACTATGGCTCTGGAGGAGGCGTGATGGCCGCACTCTCCCTGGTGGATTTCCCGTAGGAGTTCAATCCCTTCAGCCGGCTCGACGCACCGCTGGAACACCCCACTTACGCTGCGTTTGTACAGCTCGTGGTTGATGATTGTATAGGCCTTGGCCCTTCTCTCAATCTGCCTGGCTTGAACCCTGTCATTGGGCAGCACACCATCGGTGAGGTAGGAGAGGAATTCTTGTGCCCATGATGGTACGCATTTTATTTCAAATACGCTAACCACCAAGGCCTCCATCTTCGGAGCTTCCGGTTTCGACTGCGTGGTCGCCGGGTTCGGCTGTGAAGCCGGCGGGTTTGGCTGAGAAGCCCCCGAGTTTGGCTGAGAAGCCCCCGCGTTGGACCGATAAGCCCCCGGGTTCGGCTGAGAAGCCGGCGGGTTTGGCTGATGAGCCCCCGACTTGGGCAATGAAGCCCCCGGGTCAGCCGGCACGAATATGGAATCCGAGTCCGGTGACGGTATGATGGACGGTTTCTTGAGAATCGCCAGGGCAACGCCCGGCGGAATGGCTTGCCGGGTCGAGCCAATCTTGGATAGGGCATCTGCCGCCTCATTGTTTGCTCGTGGCACATGGTGGAATTCACAGCCATCAAAGAAGCCGGATAGCTGCTGGACGTGGAAGCGGTATGAGGCCATGTTGGCGTCCTTCGCGTCCCAGTCGCCCGATGCTTGCTGTATAACCAAGTCGGAGTCGCCGAAGCAGAGGATGCGACGCACGCCGATCTCCTTGGCCAGCTTCAGCCCGTGGATGAGCGCTTCATACTCCGCCACATTGTTGGATGCGGCGAAGTGGATCTGCAGGACATAGTCCAGCCGATCTCCCTTGGGGGAAGTGACGACGATGCCGGCGGGACGATCGATCATGGGCTCGTTGAGGATCCGCGGCCCGAAGCACTTGGGGCCGGCTGGCCCTTCTTCCTCCGCGATGCGGGATTCGACCAGCCGGTCGAGGCGATCTCTGGCGTCGGCTGGCTCGACGCGCGGGCCCAGCCGGGAGCGGGCCGGCTGGCGCTGGCCGCTGGCCTCTGGAGCCGCGCGGTGCTTGATGGTGGACGGCCTCTCGTACTCTTCTTCGTCGCGCCGGCTTGATGGTGGCCGGCTGCGGCCGCTGTTGCCACTGGGCGGCCGGCTTGTGCGGCTGGAACTTGCATGGGTGTTCCGGGAGTCGGCGCGCCGGCTTGGTGCGGGGGAGGTGGACTCGGCCGTGTCCCTCGGACCGTCCCGGTCGTTGCCTGCAGCGCCACGAGCGTGAGAAGCTCTGGGGGCATGGGCGTACCTGGGGTCTTTGGTCAGCCGGTTGGCCGCCTTCAGCAGCTCAGTCACCCGCTCAGTTTGGCGGCGTAACTCTGCGCCTTCGAGGCGGTGCAGCTCTTCCGCGGCAGCTTCAGCCGCGAGCATGTTCTTGTCGGGGGTGTTGTAGATGGGTTGCTCCGCAGACGGAGCCGGCGATTCTGCGCCGTCCCGGGCGATCTCGGCGCCCAGGGCGCCTCTCTCCGGCGGATCTGGCCGGCTCGGCTTGGGTTGTCGCCGGCGGGCGTGAGGCCGTGGGCGCGGTTGAACTCGCGCTGGGTGATTTCCCACTGGCGCTTTGCAGCAGCCAGTTCTTCTGTTTGCTTGAGGAGGAGCTGGCGGTGCTCCTCCAGGTCCTTCTCGATGGTGGTGGGGTCGGCGCCAGGCGTGAGCGGGGTGCTCAGCTTTGCCCGGACTTCCTCCAGCCGGGACGGTGGTGGCGGCGCCTTTGCGCCCGAGGCGGATGCGCCGGCAGCGGCTTCGCGCTCCAGCACTGGCCCACGGATGCGCGTGGACTTGCCCCCGGCGTCGTCACCGGTGGCCATGACCTCCTGCATGATGCAGGGGCCGGTGGTGGTGAGGCTGGCGCCGGCTCCTGGGGGAGGGCTTGCACAGCGCACGATCTCGCGCGGGTAGCGCGATGGTGCGACGGTGGCGACGTAGACGTCGAAGCCGCCGAAGCTGATGATGTTGCCGCCGGCAGGGAATGGCCGGTCGGCGAAGCAGCCAGCGTTGTCGCTGACGCAGTCGAGGGAGCCGAATCTCCAGACCAAGCCTGAAGCGACCCTCTCGCCGGTGGTGGTGGTGAGGCCCGTCCGGATGGAGACACCGGCCGCGGACGCTGAAGGCCCCACGGTGGGCGCCAAATGTCGTGGTATCGTCATGACATATGCCATAGGGTGGCTAATCGAAGTGGTTCCTAGTGGTCTCACGGCGGTATCCGGATGCGGGTATGGGCACGAGCGACACGGCGACGTACCCAGGTTCGAGGCCCTCCGATGGAGGTAACACCTCTACTCCTGCTATGAGTGTATATGATAGTGGCACAGTACAATGGTGCTCCTTGAGCTGTATATCCGGCTGCTCCTGGGAGGCTAAGGTAGACGAAGGTCTCTCTCACAGGGCAGCTCTAAGACTAGTGAATGAGAAGTGATCGATCCTCCCCCGCACGAGGGGGGTAGCCCGGCTTATATAGGCACCGGTACTTTACATATAAGTCCCTATAGTCTAGTGGCCGGCATGGCCGGCTCCGGCTCCCGCTCCTTCCCGAGGCGCTGACATCAGGGAGCCGTTGAGCGTAGTGGCACGTCCCATCCGCCTGCTCAGGTCAGCGGCATGGCGAGGTGGTGTCGTTGTCGCCATCATGTTCTGTAGCGCGTACGGTCCGACGTACGCCATGATGGCCTGTCCGGCGCGTGGCACTGCTGCTCTACAGTGCCCCGTACTTTACGGGAGATGAGGTCAGCGTGGACCTTTGAACCCGGATCACCTACCCAGTTCCTTCCGGTGCAAGACTCGCCAGCCTCGAGTCGGTCTGAGGTACAAACCCCAGTCGGATATGGCTTGTAGAAGCCGGCCCAGCTACAGCGTTGAAGGCCGCAGCCAGGCCGACTAGGACTTAGAGCCAGCCGGCTTCCGAGGCAGCCGGCCACGGCTCCAGCCGGCTGCTCCTCAGCCGGCTTTGCCGCGAGCCGGCCGCTCCGGCCATTGCCCTCGGTCCTCCCCAAAAGTTCCTAGAGCAGGACCTGACGGAGAGTACTTGTGCTTCGTGACTTCTTGCACCACATTGAGCGCGACACGCTCCAGAGTATTCACCAAGCTCTCAGCATGCCGATGAAGAGAGTGAGCAACGGCATAGTTGACTTCCTGTCGCAGGGCTCTGGTACGTTCGTCCGAAGGGAGAGATAGATCTAGTCCATCTAGCGCGCCTTCGGGTTGGAACCCTTTGAACTTGATCCCATGCGAACGGGTTTTCTCAAAAGCGCCGATGAGATCGGCTTCCAGGATGGCCTTGAGCTCATCATATCTCTTCTTATGCTCAGGAGGCAGATCTTCATACTTGACTGGTTCCGCCGTCTGAGACGCAGATGACGACATGGTTGCTGCGGAAGATTGTCCCGATGTCCCACCGGGCGTGCCAGAATGTGTTGCCTGCCAAAACCCACCGGCGAGCAGTGGATAAGCAACACGAAGAGCCGGAGGCTTCCAAGGCGGCAGCGGGCCCTGGTCCCTCGACGTCGTCCCGCAAATGCTCGGCACACGACCGGCGGTTGCGGGCGTGCCACCTAACCTATACCTGGCCAGGAAGGTGTTGAATTGCTTCAATTAGTTCCCTGCATGGCAGACACGTAAACATTAAATACGAGCCCTATCGGCTCTCAGGTTGCCCTGCGGAACGGCTCAAAGAGCCGATCGCCCCATGGTTCATGTTGGATTTTCAATGACATGGGGATCCTGCTTGATCATAACAAAGCTAAACCAATCTACGACAGTTTAGGGTTTTCACCGTATGATCGGAACATCCTACACGTAGTTGAGCCTAATAGACACGAAAGATAATGGAAAACTAACCCTAAAAGAGGCCTAAAAACCAACATTAAGTTAATTCCCGGAACATCCCTCTTAGGACTAACAAACCATACCTAACGCACTACCGGATCGTTCAACCCGTTTGCAAGGCCTAACCATACGGATATTAAACTAATCCTTGAAGAACAAGGAGCAACTATAACAGATCGGATCTACTAAGTAACGAACAAGCAAGATGCTGCCCTTACACCTGGATAGGTGTAAGGGCAGCTAGATATTGAGGGACGGCACAGCTAAGCAGATATGTGCAAGAAAAACATCTATGCGAGCCCCAAAACATCTACGATAAATAGTGCTACTCGCCATCAACAACGCTTCAGTACGAGCAACACAAGGTAAACGAATAAACGTTGTGCTGCCTAGATCGCAAGATGCGATCTAGGTAGCATGATGCTTACCCGGGAGAAACCCTCGAAAGAAGGGGTGGCGATGCGCCTGATTTGTGTTTGTTGTGAACGTGATTGTCCTCCTTTTCGATAACCCTAGATACATATTTATAGTCCAAGGGACTTTCTAATTTGGACGTGCACCTAACCGTGCACGAGTTAAACTCTATCTTTTAATCTAAACTACGATGCGATCTACTATATTACAGATACACGGGCAATTAAGCCCAAACTCTTCGCGCAAGGCCGCTTCAAAGATGCTCCACACGTGTATCTTTCAAGCCCATCTTCACTTACGGCCCATCTCCTGATTTGGCCAAAATCTGGTGATAACAAACCGTAAACCATGTGTCATGATCCCCCAATAGATAACCCGATAACGATAGCGATAGCAGTAACAAGATTTAAATGGTACTATGCATGCACTTCGACTTGCAAGGCAAACCCGATAACCAAACAACAACTGTAGGAGGGTGGCAGAGGAAATATGGGTTGCTTGAGGTAACAAGTGGATAGGACACGTGACAAGAACACAACTGAAGGCTAGCATAAGAGAGAAGTCAAAGTAAAATAGGTAAAATACTCCTGCATAGACAGAAGTGGGGAAATGCTTGCATGTTAAAGATTGCCGGAGGACAACCGGAGAACTTGTCGTAGCTCGCATCAACTCAACATTGTATCCGGGAAGAAGCAAATCACTACAACAAACAACAGTGCACAACTTCCTACTACGGCAAAACAAAGAGCATGATCAAGATATGATGTGATATGCATGACATGACATGACATATATGATGTGATGCACTTACTCAATTTAAGCGGGATCGGAACCCCGAACAAACAATTATTAGGTGCAAGTTATTTTTCTACCCCACAAATTAAATATTGATTAACATGGCATAGACATGGCATGGGTGAGCTACACAATTTAAATGGAACCAGAATAAGATAAACAATCCCGCACAATTCCATATTTAATTATTAGGTGCATCGTTATTACCAGAACAACCACAAGATATGCGATGTGATGCCACACATGATGATATGATAAATGCAACAAGTTAGATGATAAATTTATAAAAATAGGTTGGTTAGGATTTGGGTCTCACGGTATCGAAACAAGGGTTTCTCGCTGGATCAAAAAGGAAGAAGATGAAGCCGGGTTTTGGTCTTCGGATCCGTGAAGAAGAATTTGGTTCGATGGCGGGGTCTTCGGGTTCCAACTTCTAGTGTCGATGATGAACTTGAAAAGGCACCGCTGAACTTGGAATGGAACCATTGGTTTAAAGCCCTTGGGCCGCGAGGAAGAGCTCGAGGGTTTCACACAGGAACATCTTCACGGCATCGTGATGGCGTGTACTCGGCGTATGCGGACACGCTGTTGGGGAACCCCAAGAGGAAGGTGTGATGAGCACAACAGTGCTGGTGTGAAGTTGATGAAGGAGAATTTATGCGCAACGTTGAGTGGAACCCCAAGAGGAAGGTATGATGAGCACATCAGGAAGTTTTCCCTCAGTAAGAAACCAAGGTTTATCGACCAGTAGGAGAAAAACGTTCTCTCCCGAGGTGTTACGAACCAACTCGTGGCAGGGCGCACTGCCGGCGTCAGCAGCAACGTGGAGACCTGCACACAAACAACCAAGTACTTTGTCCCCAACTTTCAGCGAGGTTGTCAAGCTCACTGGTTTTGCTGAAAACAAAGGATTAAACGAACCGTGTGGAAGAAGAATTGTTTGCAGAGAACAGAACAGGAAAATGTTGTAGAAGATTGCAATTAAAAGAAGAAGGACCGGGGTCCACAGTTCACTAGAGGCGCCTCCCCAATAAAATAAATATGTTGGGTAAACAAATTACAGATGGGCAATTGACAAACAGAGATTCTACGCTAATGGTTGGTGCAGAATACATGCTATGAAAGTATGCGGGCATTACAACAATATACATAGACCGTAATCCAACTGCATCTATGACTAATAATCCACCTTCAGGATTGCATCCGCGACACCCTCCAGTATTAAGTTGCAAGCAACGGACTATCGCTTTAAGCAATGTGTGTAAAGTAAACGATGAAACTACCCTTGAATAGAACACCGTTGTTTTCTCCCTAGTAGCAATAGCACATCTACAACCGTAGAGAACAAGGTCACTTCCCATGGTTAAATAGAGGCATGAACCCACTATCGAGCATAAATACTCCCTCTTGGAGTCGCTAGCATCTACTTGGCCAGAGCATCTACTAGAAACGGAGAGCATGCAAGATCATAATAACATAATACATAATCTCAACCAAAGCAATCTCTCTATAAATCGGATCCACATCAAACCAACATGTAGCAATTACAAATAGATGATCTTGATCATGTTAGGAAGCTCACAAGATCTATACATGAAGCACAACTAGGAGAGGACAACCATCTAGCTACTGCTATGGACCCATGGTCCCGTGGAGGACTACTCACGCATCACCTCTGATGAAGACATGGCGATGTAAAGGCCTACGGCGGTGATTTCCCTCTCCGGCAGGGTGCCGGGATGGACTGCAGAACCCTCCCGAACTAGGGTTTCGGTTGACGGCGGCGTCGGAACTTTTTGTGGATGGAGGCTCTCGTCTCTGGGGTTTTCCCGATACGAGGAATAAATAGGCGGAAGGGGGGAGGAAACGAGGCGACGAGGCGCCAGTACATGGGTCAGGCGCGGACAAGGGTGGGGCCGCGCCTGCCCTATGTACTGCCACGTGGCAGCTCTCCTGCGCGTGTCCTTCTGGCTCCGTCTTCGTCCCGAAAAATAAGACTCTGGGCTTTTGTTTCGTCCAATTCCGAGAAACTTTCATGTACAACTTTTTTGAAACACAAAAACAACAAAAAATAGGAACTGACACTGCGTTAATAGGTTAGTCCCAGAAAATGCTAAAAAGTGTGGAAAAATGCACATAAAACATATAAGAATTGTAACAAAATAAGCATGTAGCATCAAAAATTATAGATACGTTTGGGACGTATCAACATCCCCAAGCTTGACTCCTGCTCGTCCTCGAGTAGGTAAGTGATAACAAACAAATAATTTTTGAGGTGACATGTTGTCACACTACTTTGATCAATCTAAGTGTAAAAGCAAACATAGCTGGAATCATAGAATCCTAACATAAGCATGATAGATATAATCAAACAATGAAACTTAATAACCATGCTAAAACATGAATAGTAATCAAACAAAAGAAAATGTATAACGTGCATGGAAAGCAAAGTGATTGTCAAGAGCATAGCATAGATACATAATAAAGTGGTACTCAGCTTGTCCCATAAGTGGAAGCAAAACATAAATGCTTGGACACCTTTAAAAGATTATAAGGATGACTAGAAACAAAAAGTTTGAACAAGCAATACCATAATTATGAATCAATCAATAAAATCTTGGGACCATGCACATAAAACTAAGAATGACAACTATGCTCTCATAAGTGGTGCATAAACTAGAAGGTGGAGACTCAACATAAAAGTAAAAGAAGGTCTCTCTTTGAGAGGCAAGTAAGATCACTCATGTGCTAGAGCTTTTTATTGAAACAACAAGAGTATAAAATGCACTTTTGAGAGGTGGTTGATGTCAACGGTAAGTACAAAGCATATGGGTTGTGCAAAAGTGCTACTTCTAAATCGCAAGCCTCATGCATAATTGCTACTAGTGCTCACACCTCGTCCTACTCACCTCGGATCACCATTAGCTCTCATCACATACAAGTTGTTTTAACCGAGTATCACAAAGGGGTACCCCCGTGCCTCCTGTACAAAGGTCCTAGGAGATGCATTGCTTTTGATTTCTCATTTTTAAAGCATCTTCAACTTGGGACATCCATACCGGGACGACACGAGCAACAGATAAATGGACTCCTCTTATTTTTTTATTGCTATAAGCTTTCTCATAAGATATTGAGGATTTGTCCAACTGAAACTTCCACCATGATACATGGCTTCGGTTAGCGGCCCAATGTTCTTCTCTAACAAAAATGTATACTCAAACTATTTTGCATGGATAATCTCCTTCATTTCAGACAAGATGAACATGCATAGCAACCCACATGATATTCAGCGGCAAAGCACGCTGAGGTGTCCCCAGTATTTCAATGGTTATCACACAACAAGCAACTTAAAAGAGCTACGGTTACACAAGGAACACACGCTAGGCACAATAGTCATTTTTGACTACTTTCCCATGAGCAACAAAAATATAATACTTTGAAATTTAAAGGTAGCACATGAGCAAACTACTATGGAATGACAATGAAATACCACATATAGGTAGATATGGTGGACACTTTGGCATATTTGGTTTTTGGTGGTTGGATGCATGAATAAAATACTCACACAAATGGAGGCTAGAAAAAGACCGGGTGCGACCAACTAAGAGAGCATAATGGCCATAATCATGCACAGCGACAAAATATATTAATCAAAGCATAAAGTGATACACAAGTTGCAAACTAAATGATCATAGAGGCAAGAATTGACTGGAATGTAGTCATAACATGTTGCAAAACATGTGCCAAGTCGACCCAAATAAAAACATTCGCAGGAGAATATATACCACAATATTATGCTTTTCTATTGTATGCTAAAAACAATGCATGAAACCTTCAATGGCACACTAAACACTCTCAGTATTTGAGACTAATCATAATGAAAACATAATTAACAAGCTCATCATGAGAATAACATCTAGCAAGATATGCAAAAATAACTATGCCACAGTCTAAAAATGCTTCCATTTGCATCACATACACATAAAACTTTTTTCATGCTTCCAACGCCAACCAAATGAAACCAAACAACTCTCATATATGAAAAACAAGTAAATTTCCAGAGAGCTATTGAAACTCAAATAAATGTAAAAGCAAAATGCATAACAGTGGAGCGTGTCTCACTCCAAAATAAACATGCAAAACAGCGGAGCGTGTCTCACTCCAAAGTAAATATGCAAAGCGGTGGAGCGTGTCTCACTCCAAAGTAAACATGAATGATGGGATCCAACTTTATTGAAAGTAAACACACAACAAAAAGTAAAGACGCTCCAAGGATAACACATATCACATGAAGGAATAAAAATATAGCGTGTTGAAAAATGACCTGGTGCTTTTTGTTGATGAAGAGGGGATGCCTTGGGCATCCCCAAGCTTTGACGCTTGTACTTCTTGGATATTTCTTGGGGGGTCCAGGGGACATCCCCAAGCTTGAGCTCTTGTCCATGCTTCATCTTATTGCATCATTCTTCTCTTCCTACACTTGAAAACTTCCTTCACACAAAACTCAGCACAATTGATTAGCAACATTAGTGCAAATAAAAATATATCAAACCAGCAAGGCTTCAGTAATGGCACATATCAAACACTCATTTTAATAAATACTACTGTAGCTACTTCTTCCCAAAGCTATTTTCACAAAAGAACTCAAAAATACGAAGCATAAGACGCAAATGCAAAACATGGCAGAAATCTGTCAAAACAGACCAGCAGGCAGAGATCGAAATTAAAGAAATAGTTCTGTTGCTCAAATCGAAAAATGCTAAACTAACGAAAGTTAGCTAACATACTGGGGCATAAGCAAAAAACATTTCAGCTCAAAATAACGTTCTAGCGATTTTTTTGAATTTTTTTCGTGACCAGCATAGAATCTGTTTCAGAATTGCAAATACCCCAAACACAGCTTTCTTTCTATTAGAGGCTACCCTTGGCACAAAAATGAAATAAAAACGATAAGGAGAGGTTATTACAGTAGCAATAACTTCCAAGACTCAACAAAGCAAAAATAACAGAAATAAAATATGGGTTGTCTCCCATAAGCGCTTTTCTTTAATGCCTTTGGGCTAGGCGCAGAAAAGGTGCAAATCAAGTATTATCAAGAGGTGGCTCATCAACACCATAAGTTGTCCTATAAATAGAGTCATAAGGTGACTTATTTATTTTTCTAGGGAAGTGTTCCATACCTCTTTTGAGTGGAAATTGATAACGAATTATTCCATCTCTCATATCAATGATAGCACCTGCAGTTCTAAGAAACGGTCTTCCCAAAATAATAGGGCATGACGCATTGCATTCAATATCCAAACAACAAAATCAATGGGGACATAATTATTATTCACTTGTATAAGAACATTATCAACTCCCCCCAAAGGTTTATTTGCAGCAACATCAACAACAAGAACATCCAAATAACATTTTTCTAACGGTGGCAAGTCAAGCATATCATAAACTCTTTTAGGCATAACAGAAATATTTGCACCAAGATCACATAAAGCATTACAATCAAATTCTTCTACTCTCATATTAATAATAGGTTCCCAACTGACAAGGGATTAACTTGTCAATGCCTACAAGTTGTAGACTAGGGTTTCGTGGAAAGTAGAGGGCAAGTAGATCTCGAGGGTTTCAGCCGGAAAAGTACTCGACTGCTAGAAAACTAGGGTTATGTTGACAATGAATCGATCCTCTCTTTCTCCCTCGACTCCCCCTTATATAGGAGGCAGAGCCGAGGGTTTCGTGATGTACAAGTTACAAACATCGGGGTACTCTTTGAGTCCATCCCGTAATAGTTACAAGTCATTATTCCTAATACAACTCTATCTTTCCAAACGTATACTTAATTGGGCTTCCGGGCTTCATATTCTTCGGGTCCTGGGCCTTACAATCAAATTCTTCTACTCTCATCTTAATAATAGGTTCCCAACCATCTTCTAACTTTTTAGGAATTGAAGCCTCATGTTTCAACTTCTCTTCCCTCATTTTCATAATAGCACTAGCAATATGCTTTGTAAGAGCAACATTTTGTTCACTAGCATTGGGAGTTTCAGCGAGCTTTTGCAAGAACTTTATAACTTCAGTAATGGTACAACTTTCAAAATCAAAATCATTGCTATCAAAAGTAAAAGGACAATTATCTCCCACACCTCTAAAAATTTCAGCACGCTTGTCGGGAACAGTTTTAATGGGTTTATACACTTTTCTATGTGGAGTGGGGACTTTTCCTACATTTTCGATTTTGCTAGTAGTAGTAGGAGGTTTGCTAGCATTCAAAGGTTCAGTATTACTATTGGTGGTGATTGTGTAAACCTTGGCTAAATTATTTTCTCTAGCCATCTCATCTTCTCTTTCCCACCTAGCATGCAATTCAGCTAACAACCTCATATTGTCATCAATTCTAACTTGAATAGCATTTGCTTGAGCAAAAGTTTTCTCTTCTAAAGTCATAGGTTTGGCTGCCATCCTATTTATTAAAGAAGTTTGAGCCTCAGACAAAGTTGAAATGCGAGTTTAAGCACTTGAAAGTTTGACTTGTAAACCAGAAATTTCCCTATTTAAATTTTCAAGCTACTGGCTAATATTTTTAAGCATAGAAGATTGCTCTCCCATGGATTGAGTAAATAACTTGTTTTGTTCAAATTGCATTTCCATAAATCCCTTAGTCGAATTTTCTACCTCTGTAATTCTCTCTTCACTAGGCATTTTTGAGCTAAAACCATTTCCATACTGCCTATAATTATTGCTACCAAAATTATTCCTATAGGCATTATTATTAAAATTGTTGCTCTTAATAAAATTCACATCTACATTTTCTTCTTGAGCAACCAAAGAGGCCAAAGGAACATTGTTTGGATCCATAGGAGCATTATTATTTGCAAGCATAGACATAATAGCATCAATCTTATCACTCAAAGTAGAAGTTTCCTCAACAGAATTTACCTTTTTACCTTGTGGAGCTCTCTCGGTATGCCACTCCGAATAATTTACCATCATATTGTCCAGAAGTTTTGTAGCCGCCCCAAGGGTCATAGACATAAAAGTGCCTCCAGCAGCTGAATCCAATAAGTTCCTTGAAGAAAATTTTAGTCATGCATAGAAGGTTTGAATAATCATCCAAGTAGTCAGTCCATGAGTGGGACAATTTTTAACCAAAGATTTCATTCTTTCCCAAGCTTGGGCAACATGCTCAGTATCAAATTGTCTAAATTTCATAATATCACTTCTCAAAGATATAATTTTAGCAGGAGGATAATATTTTCCAATAAAAGCATCTTTGCATTTAACCCAAGAATCAATACTATTTCTAGGAAAAGTTAGCAACCACTCCTTAGCTCTACCTCTTAATGAGAAAGGAAACAATTTCAACTTAATAATATCACCATCTACATCCTTATATTTTTGCATCTCACATAGCTCAACAAAATTGTTGAGGTGAGAAGCAGCATCATCAGTACTAACACCAGAAAATTGCTCTTTCATAACAAGGTTCAACAAGGCAGGCTTAATCTCATAAAAAGCTGCTTCAGGAGCAGGTGGAGCAATGGGTGTGCAAATAAAATCATTGTTGTTGGTGCTAGTAAAATCACACAACTTAGTATTCTTAGGAGTAGCCATTTAATAAAAATAATGCAAGCAATAGAAATAAAAGCTATACTATTTTTTTTGGATTTTCGATATAAAATGCAAACAAGATAAAAATAAAATATGCAAGCAAAACAATAACAAAGTAAAAGAGTTGAGAGTCAGAGACTCCCCTCGCAGAAGAGATGCTTTTCTCCCCGGAAACGGAGCCAGAAAAATCTTGCTGGTATGAAGTTGATGAAGGAGAATTTATGCGCAAAGTTGAGTGGAATCCCAAGAGAAAGGTATGATGAGCACAGCAGGAAGTTTTCCCTCAGTAAGAAACCAAGGTTTATCGACCAGTAGGAGAAAAACGTTCTCTCCCGAGGTGTTGCGAACCAACTCGTGGCAGGGCGCACTGCCGGCGTCAGCAGCAACGTGGAGACCTGCACACAAACAACCAAGTACTTTGTCCCCAACTTTCAGCGAGGTTGTCAAGCTCACTAGTTTTGCTGAAAACAAAGGATTAAATGAACCGTGTGGAAGAATAATTGTTTGCAGAGAACAGAATAGGAAAATGTTGTAGAAGATTGCAATTAAAAGAAGAAGGACCGGGGTCCACAGTTCACTAGAGGCGCCTCCCCAATAAAATAAATATGTTGGGTAAACAAATTACAGATGGGCAATTGACAAACAGAGATTCTACGCTAATGGTTGGTGCAGAATACATGCTATGAAAGTATGCGGGCATTACAAAAATATACATAGACCGTAATCCAACTACATCTATGACTAATAATCCACCTTCAGGATTGCATCCGCGACACCCTCCAGTATTAAGTTGCAAGCAACAGACTATCGCTTTAAGCAATGTGTGTAAAGTAAACGATGAAACTACCCTTGAATAGAACACCGCTGTTTTCTCCCTAGTAGCAACAGCACATCTACAACCGTAGAGAACAAGGTCACTTCCCATGGTTAAATAGAGGCATGAACCCACTATCGAGCATAAATACTCCCTCTTGGAGTCGCTAGCATCTACTTGGCCAGAGCATCTACTATAAACTTTTTGTGGGTTCGGCGATGGCGTCCACGACGGAACTTTTTGTGGATGGAGGCTCGGGTATCCAGGGTTTTCCCAAGAAGATGTATAAATAGGCGGAGGATTTAGGTCGGTGGGCGCCTGGTGGGCCCACACCTACCCTAGGCGCGGGCCAGGTCTAGGCCATGCCTAGGGGTAGTCTGGGCGCCCTGGTGCGCCTCTTTGTCCCCCCCTTCGGACTTCATCTTCGTTTGGGTAAAATATTAACTTCGGCTTTTGTTTCGTCTAATTCCGAGAATATTTGCTGTATAGCTTTTCTGAAATACAAAAACAGCAGAAAACAGGGAACTGGCACTTTGGCATATTGTTAATATGTTAGTGCCGGAAATCATGTAAAAGAGCAACGAAGTGTAAACAAAACACATATGAATTGGTGTAAAACAAGCATGGAGCATCAAAAATTGTAGATACGTTTGCAACGTATCAACATCCCCAAGATTAACTCCTGCTCACCCTCGAGTAGGTAAGTGATAACAAAGATAATTTTTGAGGTGACATGAAGCCAACACAATCTTGATAAATCATGTAAAGCATTGTGAGCTGGGATCTAAGTACTCTAACATAGGCATGATATAAATAATTCAATTGAACTTAGAAACTATGTTATAACATGAAGAGTAACTCAAACAAAGGATCATGAATAATAATGCATCGAAAGCAACTCTATGTTTATGATCATAGAGTAAACATAATAAAGTAGTACTCAACATGTCCTTATGGAATAGCAAAACATAAATGCAAGGACACCTTCAAAGTTTAAGAGATGACTAGATACAAGTAATTTAAGAACAAGTAATAGCACAGTCATGAATCAATCAATAATAATTTTGGGACTATGCACATTGCACTAAGAATGACAACTATGCTCTCTCAATTGGTGCATAAGGTAGAAGATGAAGACTCAACATAATAGTAAAAGAAAGACCCTTCGCAGAGGGAAGCAGGGATTACCCATGTGCTAGAGCTTTTTATTTTGAAAGCAATAGGAGTGTTGAAAATATTTATTTTAAGAGATGCAACTCATGTCAACGGTAGTGATAAATAGTATGACTTATGCATAATTACTTCCTATAAGTTTGCTTGCCTCATGCATAATATACTAATCACTACAAGAAAAGTTCTGATAGACAACGTCCCAAAATCGCCCACTAAGGGGTATTTTTTGTCGCCTATGGGCCTAACCCGACGATATGGGTTCTGTTGTCGAAACTGCGTGCAAAGTCCTACGACGTTTTTCGCCCGTCGCGTTTGGGCGCCCTTCCGCCACGGAAAATCGGACCGTTGTACAAGTGTTTTCGGGAGCCCGTTGAGTGCGACGTCATGCAACCGACACGTGGCGTTGCCGCGATTAGCGGCGTTCCGAAACCCCGTGGTAGATGGTAGGCCCACACGAGGGCTGCCACGTCTTAAGCGGGCCGGGCCAGCTGACTTAGTTTGACCGGTCAACTATAGCTGGGCTGGTCCATTAGTTACGTGGGCGGGCCTAACCTCTAAGGTTGACTGGTCAAAACATAAATGGGCCGGCCCGTAAGCATGTGGGGTGGGCCGAATGCACTCGTTTGACCGGTCAACGGGTTAAAGCCGCCCACAAGACATGTGGGGCCCACTTTCCTGTTATCGGGCCGACCCATTTAACAAGTGGGGTCCACCTTATAGCAAGTGGGCCGGCCTAAGAAGTTAGTGGGCCGCCCCAATTAGCATGTGGGTCCCACTTTCTTGCTATCGGGCCGGCCCATTTAGTACGTGGGGTCCACAATAGATCAAATGGGCTGGCCCAACAAGCCGATGGGCGGGCCAAAACACAGTGGGTCCCACGTTCTGTTAAAGGGCTGGCCCATTTAGTATGTGGGGTCCACCATATAGCAAGTGGCCCAACAAGATAGTGGGCCTGGCCAAAAAACACAGGTGGGTCCCACCTTCCTGTTAAAGGGCCGGCCCATTTAGTATGTGGGGTCCACCATATAGCAAGTGGGCTGGCCCAACAAAAAAATGGGCCGAGCCAAAAACACAGGTGGGTCCCACATTCCTGTTAAAAGGCCGACCCATTTAGTATGTGGGGTCCACAATATAGCAAATGGGCCGGCCCAACAAGATAGTGGGCCGGCCAAAAACACAGGTGGGTCCCACTTTCCTTTTAAAGGGCCGGCCATTTAGTATGTGGGGCCCACCATATAGCAAGTGGGCTGGCCCAACAAGATAGTGGGCCGGCCCAACAAGCAGGTGGAGCCCACTATCGTGTAACCGGGCTGGCCTACTAAATAAGTGAGCCGGCCCAAAGAAAGTGGGTCCCACACTACGTAAGTGGGCCGGCCCAATCTGTTGTAGGGCCCTAGTTGTTTGACTAGTCAACTTGCATTAAATTTCATGAGCCTAAAATCTGATATCAATGATACACACAATTACATACACAAATAAAATAACTAGGAAAATTACAAGGCAATTAATGTGCCCAAATAAAAAAATTACATAGAATCATTGAGGACTTCTATTAGCATCATCAATAACACGTTGACATTTGGCAATCGCCTTGATTGAATCTTGTGTACTTTTTGTCAACATATCAGCTACCATTTTATAAAGTACAGCCTTGAGATATTTACTGTTTGATGAAAGGAATGGTCTAGGTTGACGGCTATGAGAAGATGCATCAGAAGAAAGATCAGAACTTTTTGTGGGCCTCTCTTCTAATGAAGATTGCTTCATCACAACTGCATTCTGATAATAATGCAAAAAGAGTTAAACGATGAACTATGCAAACATTTATTATGCAATGTAGATATAAGATAATAACAAGTTGCATAAATAAGACAATGTATGGAACTTGTACTAAGCACAGACTTACATCATAATGTTGCACAGGGTCGCTACAGATCCTTTTTTGGCGACTATCTTCTAATGTTGACTGCTTCATTAAAACTGCATTCTAGTAACATTGCAAACATAGTTACAACAATCAACTATTCAAACATGTATTACGCAATGTAGAGATCAGATAACAGCATGTAGCAGAAATAAGCACAAGATAAGATAAGATGCATGTACTAAGCACATACTGGCTCGCTGCAGGTCCTTCTCTTGCGTGCACTAGTCGTGGTCGACATGCCTGTCATTTTAGGTTCAGCCATCAAGTGAAATTCTAATCCTCCTACTCCATTGTCCTTAATCTGTGTTTAGATATCACATTTAAGACCAAGTCAGCTGGTTTCAAATAACAAAAAACTTGAGCTGCCAAATGAATAAGCCAATATTTACCAGATATCAGATTAAAACCAACTAGATGTTGCTTTGCATGAGATATGAATTTCAGACATTCAGATTTAGAGTAGGGTAATGCCAAGGTTTTCCACATAAAGTAAACTGGCATTAAGAATGACCAAATGTCAGGTTCAAATCACCTTCGCAGTTGCTCCAAGACAAGCATATCAAATAGGCAGAAACATAGTAAAGCATGAATGGCATTGCTATGGCAGGGTTCCAAGTGTTAATCTCTTGCATAAGGAACAATGCATATAGGTTATAGATAATAACGGAAGTAAACTGCCAAAATTACCAACCAAGAACTCAGATTCCAACCTTCCCTAGCGTCCCCGCTGTTAATGTTGGATGTTCTAATAAGTGGTTCGCATGATCAATCCCTAGGAAAAATAACATTGACAAGTTAGTCTACGATAATACAAAGACCAGACATGCACGCAGCAATAACTATACAAGCTGTGCGATAGGAGCATTCATGGAAAAAATAGCTATAAGCTAAAGACGAGGTATAAGAGCAAGCAGATTGGAAATGCACATAGCATGATTATAAAAGCAGTGTGAGAATAGCAGGCACGAGAAAACAGCTAGCGGCTAGCGGTGAGCTAATGACGTGGTATAAGAACAACCAGATTGGAAATGCCCATAGCATGACTATAAAAGCAGTGCGACAATAGCATGCAGTACAAAAACAGTTGGCAGCAAATGAATGGGTATAAGGCTATAAATATGTGGATGCACACAGGTGTCAGTAGAATGAACATGATGGTAGCGACCGGATAATGCTTTTGTACTGTACAATATTTAAACAAACTTCATGCAAAGCAACACATCAAGAAAGTTAATGGCATATGAGATCTGCAAATAACTACACAAAACATGGCTAAAGAAACACCGCGATCTAACGGGCCAGCGTACTAACCAAGTTGCGGCGGGGTGGACGGGGGCGGCAAGTTGCATTCCAGCGGCGGCGACTGCGGGAGACGATGAATCGACCCTGTTTCAGTAGAAGCGGGCATTAGTGAAGCAGATCTAGTTGGCTGGCAAGGGATTCGGTGAAGTTGATACAGCCGCTGCGCCGAGGTAGTCGGTGGAATAGATCGGCTTCTGTGGAGGGGGGGCCGCGGTGAAGTAGACCCGGTTCCGTTGGAGAGGATCCGGTGCGTCGACAGGAAAGGCGTTGATTGCTACGCTGTGGATGAGGTCGGCGGTGAAGCAGATCCGTCGGTGGCGAGGTCGGCGGTGAAGCAGATCCGTCGGTGGCGAGGGCGGCGGGGGAGTGGATCAGGTGGGTGGACAGCCAACACGATCAAGGCTACGCTGTGGAGGAGTATGCCGGCGGCGAAGCAGATCTAGTACTGTAGAGAGTCAGAGCTTTGGCGTGTGAGAGTATTTTTGAGCTAATGGGGCGAATGGTTGGTGGGTGGGTGTGGGCCTGTGGGGAGGGTTCGGGATCTAGGCAAGATATTTCATTGTTACCGAATGAGCCCTCCATGGTTGGTGGGTTGTAGCTTCCGGACCAGGGTTAAAAGGGTAAAACTGGTCACGGGATTTTCGAATGGATGCGGCGGGATGATTTGGCGCGCGGCCGAAATTTTCAGTTTCAAGCTACGAGCAGAACGACAAAAATAATGTTCTTCCCCAGGGAGCTCTCATTTCTTCCTCTTCTCTTTCTCTCTCGAGTCTCTCCCACTCCCCCGGCTCCTCTCCCCCTTCTCTCCGGCGGCCTCGCCGGCCGGAGACGAGGCCGACTTCTCTCTGTATATTGTACACCCTCCGAACTAAATTAATTGATTCAACTTTCCTTAGAAGTGTATGTATCTAGAGTAAAAACATGTGTGGATACATCCATATTTAGATAAGCAAAGTTGAGCCAGCTAATTTGGATCCGAGGGAGTTAGTGTTGTTGTAAGCTTAGATCCAGTGTTTCCCATGAGCAGAATGGCGCAATGGAGTCGGGGATCTCGTCATCGGCTTCAGATCTGGCCTATGGTGAATCTAGCGGATCTTGCCGGCCAAACCCCGATCTGGTGCCATCAAGGTGATGGCGCTAACGGTGAGGCTTGCTTTGGTCAGTGCTTCAGATCTGGCCAATGGGGAAGTCAAGCTGCTAAAGTTCACAAGCTCGGGGCATACGACGGCGTCATCCGTCTTGCCCGTGCACATCTTGGCCTTTCAGCGGCCCTTCTCAGAGCCAATATGCCGTTGCTGAGGCCCTTCTTCTCCTTCGTCCTGGCGACTACCGGCGACACCGTCCCAAGTGGTGCGTCCCCGGCGACGGAGTTGCTGGAAAGGATGTGGAGCAGAGATCTGATGTGCGGTCGAGAAGGACTCGATTGATTTTCTTCTATATGTTTTGGGGTCCTTTTTGTAAAGTTGCAGGTTCTATTAGTTATTGTCTAGTTCTTTTGGACCTCTATGTAATTTTTTGGACTAGTTTCCATTGGCACTGATAAACTTGAATTTTGACAAGTTCACGGGGAAAAAAATTCCTTTGCACATATGGCCTATCATGTATGAACATTCTTGAGATTTAAACTATATGTAATGTGCCATACATTAACCCTAAACCATATATATGTAACTAACCCTAGCTGATCAAAGCCTACTTAATTAAAACAAATAACCGTAAACTATACGCATGCACTTTATGCGCAAAGGCACGGGTGCCTCTAATAATGTGTGTGCGCACTCGATCGATGATCCCTAAACCTTAAACAACCCTGAAACCCTAATCCCTAAACCCTAAACACCCTAAACAATAAACCCTAAACCCTAACCCTAACCCTAAACCCTAGCTAACCCTAAACCCTAATTAAACCTATATATAGGCAAACGACACTTAATTGTGCATCAAGCATGCCAGGGGTGCCTCGCGGTCCTCAAATTAAATTAAATGTGCCATGCATTAACCCTAAACCATATATAACTAACCCTAGCTAATCAACCCTACTTAATTAAAACACATAACCCTAAACTATACTAGCTATAACCCGATCTAATAAAAACATGCTCTATATATAGCAGCTAGCTAGCAAACCGTATATTAACATCAATTAATATATACATGGCCTATATCGATCATGTTGTATAACATATCCCTGAGATTCATTAATTAATTATATAATTATCATGATAAATTAATTAACTTTAATTTTGACAAGTTCTCTCGAATGAAAACACATTTGATTAAGTTGCCTCATAATATATATATAATTAGTGTGCATGCATGGCCTACCATGCATTCGTGCATATATTTTAATGTATATTTGAACATATTCTTGGGGATTTCAATCTCTCTCGATCATCTATATATCGTTGGTGGCCAAAAAACACACATATATACGCATGCACTTTCCGCGTAAAGGCGCGGGTGCCTCTAATAATGTATGTGCGCACTCGATCGATGTTCCCTAAACCTTAAACAACCCTAAAACCCTAAATCCCTAATCCCTAATCCCTAAACCCTAAACACCCTAAACACTAAACCCTAGACCCTAGACCCTAAACCCTAACCCTAACCCTAGCTAACCCTAAACCCTAATTAAACCCTATATATAGGCAAACGACACTTAATTTTGCATCAAGCAGGCCAGGGGTGCCTCGCGGTCCTCTAATTAAATTAAATGTGCCATGCATTAACCCTAAACCATATATATAACTAACCCTAGCTAATCAACCCTACTTAATTAAAACACATAACCCTAAACTATACTAGCTATTACCCGATCTAATAAAAACATGCTCTATATATAGCAGCTAGCTAGCAAACCGTAGATTAACATCAATTAATATATACATGGCCTATATCGATCATGTTGTATAACATATCCCTGAGATTCATTAATTAATTATATAATTTTCATGATAAATTAATTAACTTTAATTTTGACAAGTTCTCTCGAATGAAAACACATTTGATTAAGTTGCCTCATAATATATATATAATTAGTGTGCATGCATGGCCTACCATGCATTCGTGCATATATTTTAATGTATATTTGAACATATTCTTGGGGATTTCAATCTCTCTCGATCATCTATATATCGTTGGTGGCCAAAAAACACACATATATACGCATGCACTTTCCGCGTAAAGGCGCGGGTGCCTCTAATAATGTGTGTGCGCACTCGATCGATGTTCCCTAAACCTTAAACAACCCTAAAACCCTAAATCCCTAATCCGTAATCCCTAAACCCTAAACACCCTAAACACTAAACCCTAGACCCTAGACCCTAAACCCTAACCCTAACCCCTAGCAAACCCTAAACCCTAATTAAACCCTATATATAGGCAAACGACACTTAATTTTGCATCAAGCAGGCCAGGGGTGCCTCGCGGTCCTCTAATTAAATTAAATGTGCCATGCATTAACCCTAAACCATATATATAACTAACCCTAGCTAATCAACCCTACTTAATTAAAACACATAACCCTAAACTATACTAGCTATTACCCGATCTAATAAAAACATGCTCTATATATAGCAGCTAGCTAGCAAACCGTAGATTAACACCAATTAATATATACATAGCCTATATCGATCATGTTGTATAACATATCCCTGATATTCATTAATTAATTATATAATTTTCGTGATAAATTAATTAACTTTAATTTTGACAAGTTCTCTCGAATGAAAACACATTTGATTAAGTTGCCTCATAATATATATATAATTAGTGTGCATGCATGGCCTACCATGCATTCGAGCATATATTTTAATGTATATTTGAACATATTCTTGGGGATTTCAATCTCTCTCTCTCTCTCGATCATCTATATATCGTTGGTGGCCAAAAAAACACACATATATACGCATGCATTTTATGCGCAAAGGCTCGGGTGCCTCTAATAATGTGTGTGCGCACTCGATCAATGATCCCTAAACCTTAAAGCAACCCTAAAACCCTAAATCCCTAATCCGTAATCCCTAAACCCTAAACACCCTAAACCCTAAACCCTAAACACTAGACCCAAAACCCTAACCCTAACCCTAACCCTAAACCCTGCTAACCCTAAACCCTAATTAAACCCTATGTATGGGCCAACGACACTTAATTGTGCATCAAGCAGGCCAGGGGTGCCTCGCGGTCCTCTAATTAAATTAAATGTGCCATGCATTAACCCTAAACCATATATGTAACTAACCCTAGCTAATCAACCCTACTTAATTAAAACACATAACCCTAAACTATACTAGCTATAACCCGATCTAATAAAAACATGCTCTATATATAGCAGCTAGCTAGCAAACCATAGATTAACACCAATTAATATATACATGGCCTATATCGATCATGTTGTATAACATATCCCTGAGATTCATTAATTAATTATATAATTATCGTGATAAATTAATTAACTTTAATTTTGACAAGTTCTCTCGAATGAAAACACATTTGATTAAGTTGCCTCATAATATATATATATATATATATATATATATATATATATAATTAGTGTGCATGCATGGCCTACCATGCATTCATGCATATATTTTAATGTATATTTGAACATATTATTGGGGATTTCAATCTCTCTCTCTCTCTCTCGATCATCTATATATCGTTGGTGGCCAAAAAACACACATATATACGCATGCACTTTATGCGTAAAGGCGCGGGTGCCTCTAATAATGTGTGTGCGCACTCGATCGATGATCCCTAAACCTTAAACAACCCTAAAACCCTAAATCCCTAATCCCTAATCCCTAAACCCTAAACACCCTAAACACTAAACCCTAAACCCTAGACCCTAAACCGTAACCCGGCCTAACCCTAACCCTAAACCCTAGCTAACCCTAAACCCTAATTAAACCCTATGTATAGGCCAACGGCACTTAATTGTGCATCAAGCAGGCCAGGGGGTGCCTCGCGGTCCTCTAATTAAATTAAATGTGCCATGCATTAACCCTAAACCATATATATATGTAACTAACCCTAGCTAATCAACCATACTTAATTAAAACACATAACCCTAAACTATACTAGCTATAACCCGATCTAATAAAAACATGCTCTATATATAGCAGCTAGCTAGCAAACCGTAGATTAACACCAATTAATATATACATGGCCTATATCGATCATGTTGTATAACATATCCCTCAGATTCATTAATTAATTATATAATTATCGTGATAAATTAATTAACTTGAATTTTGACAAGTTCTCTCGAATGAATACACGTGCGTTGCCACGATTCTTATGTGTTCTTTTTCATTGCAAATTGTCTAGGCATTGCGACAAATCTAAAATTAAATTGATCTGGAATATATTGGTATGTGTTCACAATCCCAGAAATAAGGTAATTTGTATCACTCAAAATCTTCAAATTTCGCTTTGATAATTCTGTTATACCATATGAAATATTCGGACTTAGTTCCCTTGTTATGGTACAACAATCCTCTCAAAAGAGAGCTCACTGGTTTAGCTATGCAAAAAACAAAATTACATTCAACTAACAATCTTAATACTGAATAACAAGGACGACGGGTCAGCAGCGTGGCACCGTCTTGCCTGCATGTAGCTCCCCGACACAGATCATGTTGCCTTCCAGTCTGATGATAGCAGCATCATCCCCATCTACCTGATTAAATAGCAAAGGGCCCATGCTTTGCAAAGAATGTCAAACCAAATTATATGTTCAAATAACTGATGTTCAAACGTAATTTGTTCCATTAAGAACACTTTTATAGTTCACATAAATTACACTATCAAACTCGTCAATTCCTAATAGAATTTGCACTGTGCTCTGTCAAACTAAGAAACTATGATGCAAATATGATCTTACAAACAAGATAACCGAGTGTAAATTTTACTCACCTATATGCAAACATAGATATAGCTTACGAGAAAATGATGCTTCACTCAATTCCTCGTTTTTTTTTTGCACAATCAGGCCTTATCAACATTATATGTGATCTTTTTTGACCTGGGATTATATGTAATCTTAAATTTCAAGGAAGAAATATGGCAACTTAGAAATATTACAATCCATCACAGATTGCACAAAAATGCGCCCGTAAAGATGAATAAATACTTTCTTCTTTAGAAGACAAAGGTAATATGAACCAATAGGGTAATTACAAATACAGTTAACTGAAATCAACTCGCAAGCCAGGGTATACTACCAAAAAATACCATCCTAACTCAGCCCAAGAGTTCCATTGCGATAATGTTCTCTGAACATAAACAGCTTAAGACAGCAATGCGTTCTGGATTTTCCATAGATCTGCAATCATCAGTAATAGTAGTCTAAGTTGACGAAAGAACAGAGAGATTTCTTCGTGTCCCTATACCCCCCCCCCCCCAGATGAAGAAAAATAGCTCTCCCTGTCGTAGCAACAAAACTACCTTCAACCATTCATTAGTTGGTCAAACCCATTTGTCAACCTCCACATTCATCATTTGTGCCTCTAATCCTCGTAGCTTAGAACTTGGACTTTCTTATACAGCTGTACAAATATTGAACATATAGTAGCTCACTGATATTCTATCTCCTTATGACACATTGCGCTGCAAGTTGTGATGTGGTGAACATAACTTCAAATAAATAGGAACGGTGAAATCACATGAGGCCTCATAAATCAGAACTGTATCTTTGTATAGGCCATCCAACATCAAAATAATGTATGCTATTTTATGAATACCAAAACTAAATGGAGCGATGGTACATGAATGCAATTTCTTTCTTAGAGCAAATCCAATTGATTCTTGTGTTTCTCGAGAGTGCTTGCTGTCATACTCCCATTTTTATTAGAAACGTTTTTAGCATTCAAGCCAGATACCTGAATCTGTACATGTTTCGATTGTCTACTGTTCTTACATTAAATAACTTCACAGCTAAAATTTGAGACTGGACCATATTTCATATTATATGTGGTAAATAAGATGGCAAATAGATCATGTTCTGTTATACAACTAAATTCTTGCATAAGAATTGCAGTATAAATCATTCAGATTACAAATCAGATGAAACTGTCATTTTCAAGGTTAGCAATAACAAAACAAAGGTCTACTGGCATGGCAGGGCATGGTGTGGGTCTACAGGGAGATAGTTACAACTTACCAGAAAGATGAACCCTATAACAACTACAGAGTATACATCTGTAGATATCACCATAAAATTATTCCAGTTCGCACCATGTTGAACATGCAATAGTACCATGGAAAGAAGGTGCTTGTGTAATTAGAGAAACAAAATGTGGAGAATATGATGAGTGATTAGTAACCTGGTGTACCGCTGGTGCAAATCCAAGAACAGGCGTGGTGAGGTGAGGCAGAGGAGGCTGCATGATCCAGATCTGCATCGTGAATCAAATTTGCTCGACTTTCTTGCTGCCATGCCGGGCAACAGAGCATCTGTGTCACTGGGGATGAGAAGAAGAAGTTTTTCTTTGCTCTATATCAGGAACACGCGGAGGGTCACTGAGGCTCATCGTTCCTCGAGGACAGAGTACCCCATCGACAGGCATGGCATCATTTACTTGTTGAAATGCTACCTACCCCATTCCAAACCGGTCTTAGAAGATGAATACAATTCCCATCATGTAAAAATGCAATATGTGAGTTATTAGTCAGAACTTGGAAGGGCCACACCATTTATAAGTGCTCCATCAAAGATCCAACCAACATTTCAGGCTCCACTATAGTGTCTTCCCATAAAAAGATAATAACTGTAATCACATAATATATGGCATGATTCTTATGTTAAACTGGTGCAAAAAAACCAAAGTGTACATTTAACGTGATGATGGTAGGATTCTGCCTAGCGATCATGGTTCAACAATGTAATCAACCTTAGCTTACCCTGAATCTTGACTCCTTGAAAAAATGGCATCACCTCAATTTCATATCGTTTTGTACAAAAGTTTACTAACACTAACTTTCTCACAATCTCATACACTACAAGAGATGGGGGATTTGTTGACGAAAACCCTGGTGACAAAAATGCATACCGTCAAGGATTTGTCCTTATAGGTGACGAATTCATCTTTCGTCAAGCATTTAAGGTAATGCTTGACGGTATGATTGTTCGTCAACAAAAAATCGTCACCCATTACCCAAGCGGGAAGGGCTTCCATCGTGTCTGATAATAGGTGACGAAATCAAAGATCGTGGTGACGAAATAATACTAAGTTACTTTATTAAATGTTATTAGTTTTATATATCATGCGTGACCCACTTGTCAGGAACATATTTAATTAAGTAAAAATTGTGGTTTGGAAGAATCGAACCAGGGCTTTGGCGTGACCGACGCGGAGTCTTACCGCTAAGGTAGATATGGAATTTTGATCTCGATCCGTAACTTGTCTATTCTACATATTTATTTCAATGGTGTGATCTAGATGTTACGACATAATAATTCCCTTATTAATATTTATGTCGGCCGAGGGTGCCTCGTTTAAGTCGCGCCGCTAGCAGACACGGCCTATATAGGTGATCTTGCTAACAGTCGAATCGACTAGGGTTCTCGTCGAGGTGAGAAGAATTCCGTGAAGGCTCCATTGTGGTGGCGGCGAGACGCATCATCGGTGAGTTCTCCTGATTGTTCGTTAGGTCTAGATTTTTTAATCAGTTGTCAAGATCTGTTCTGAAGAACGTTGGCATGTTCTTAACTGAATTGTAGGCAATGGATCGAAGTTGGATAACTGATGGCACCAAGAAGTTCACAACAAAGTACGTGGCAGGTGTTAGGGATTTCATCAAGTTTGCGCAAGAACACTTGGACAATACAGATGAACCAATCTTGTGCCCTTGCAAGGACTGCCTAAATCTGATACGTCAGGATATAAAAACAGTCGAGGATCACTGCAATTGTTCAGGTATGTCCATGACGTATACAAGATGGACTAGACATGGGGAAGATTTTAGTGATGACGAAGGGCGGGATAGAGACGACGATGGTGCTTATGATAGTGACAACGATGAAGAGGAAGACAATGGTGATTGTTATGTTGATGATTCGTCTAGTATGATCGATGAACTGCAGAAGTCTGGAAATAAAGGTCCTGACCTGCCAAATCTGTATGCTAATCTAATTGAGTCAGCGAAAAAAGAACTTTATGAGGGATGCACCTCTTTCACTAGGTTGTCGTTCATTATTAAGCTCCTTCATGTCAAATCATACAGCCGGATAACAAACAGAGGATTTGATCTCTTACTTCAGCTTTTACGTACAGCTTTGCCAGATGTGGACTTTCCCAAATCATATGCTGATGCTAAGAGTGTTCTTTCTGATGTTGGGCTTGGTTATGAGACAATTCATGCATGCAAGTTTGATTGTTCTTTATTTTGGGGAGATCACAAGGACGATACGAACTGCCATGTTTGTGGATTATCAAGATATAGAGACCCTACTGGAAAAAAGAAAATCCCTCACAAGGTGTTAAGGTACTTTCCTATAATTAAAAGGTTGCAGAGACTATTTGTTAAAAAGGAAATGTCGACACATACTAGATGGCACAAAGAGAAGAGGGTTGTTGAGCACAATGTACTGAGGCACCCTGCTGATGGTGAGGCATGGAAGCACTTTGATGGCAAGTTTGATTGGTTTGCTAAAGATCCTCGTAACATAAGACTAGGTTTTGCCACAGACGGCTTCAGTCCCTTTGGAAGTATGAGTAATCCTTACAGTATGTGGCCTGTTTTTGTGATTCCTTACAACTTCCCACCATGGATGTGCATGGATCAATCGAATTACATGATGGCATTGCTAATCCCCGGAAAGTATTCCCCAGGGAAAGATTTTCATGTATTTATGCAGCCTCTGATAAAAGATATGATGCAGCTATGGAGTGGTGTGGAGACATTTGATGCATGCACACAGGAATATTTCCCATTGCATGCTGCGTTTCTTTGGTCTATTCATGATTATCCTGGATATGCCACTATGTCAGGCCGAAGCACAAGAGGATTTCATGCGTGTGTGCATTGCGATGAGAATCCTTGCGCTGAATCTTTGAAAAACAAAATTGGATATATTGGGCATCGGCGATTTCTTGATAAAAGTCACCCATACAGGAGAAGCAGACTTTTCAATGGTAAAGCTGAGACTAGAGATCCACCAAGGAAGTACACAACCAAAGAGGTAGCTGCGAAGGTAGAAAGTGTTAAGGATTTTGAACATGGGAAAAATCCAATAAGTAGAAAGCGGAAGCGTGCAACTGTACCCGGTGAACCAACATGGCACCTGAAAGTCAGCTTACATCATCTACCGTACTGGCCAGAACTTAAGATAGCTCACAACTTAGATGTGATGCATATTGAGAAGAACATATGTGACAATATTGTTGGTACACTACTTGAACTTGAGGGCAGGAATAAGGACACTGTTAGTGCTAGAATTGATTTGAAGAAATTCAAAATGTGGGAGAAGTATTGGTTGAAGAAAATTGTGAAGGATGATGGTGATGCAGCAGTAACTTATGCGAAGCCCCCTGCACCGTGGACGCTTTCGAAGGAACAGAAGAGACATTTGTGTAGGTATTTGGCAAACACTAGGTTCCCAG
The DNA here is from genome assembly GCA_030979885.1 of Lolium multiflorum. Lineage (NCBI taxonomy): Eukaryota > Viridiplantae > Streptophyta > Magnoliopsida > Poales > Poaceae > Lolium > Lolium multiflorum. The sequence goes on along the minus strand of CM061753.1, from coordinate 171,004,055 downwards.
ATGGTTATTGCGCAAACTGGGGAAGATGTGTGAATATTGATGGTTGTAAGGTTACCGGTATGAAGACGCATGATTGCCACATACTTCTGCAGCGAGTGTTGCCGGCTGGGCTCAAGGGAATTGCATCCAAGGAAATGTATGTGGCTATTGCAGAGCTAGGAAGATTTTTTAGGGAGCTGTGTGCCAAAACCCTGAAAGTTGATGTGCTGAATCGATTGAAGGTTGAAATTGTTGTGATCCTATGCAAACTTGAGAAGCTCTTCCCCCAGCTTTTTTTGATGTAATGGTGCACTTAGCTATTCATCTTCCTGAGGAGGCTCTTTTGAGGGGTCCTGTTCATTATGGTTGGATGTATCCAGTTGAGAGAAGATTAGGTTATCTAAAGTCTACGGTCCGTAACAAAGCAAGGCCAGAAGGTTCTATCGCAGAGAGCTACATTGTTGATGAGTGTTTGATTTTTTGCTCTAGATTTTTCAAGGATGGCACAGAAACAAGATTTAACAAAGATGATAGGAACCAAGACATACGGAGAAAACCTGATCCTGACGAGATGGAAGTATTTTCAGTTGGAGCTAAAGGTCTTGGGAAATCCATTTTGAAACATTTTGACAAGGAATTTGACAAAATGGTTTGGTATGTGCTGAACAACTGTGACGATGTAGAACGTTATATCAAGTAAGTAGTTAGCTTCACTTTAATAACTACTTCTCAATGTTGCAGACATAATTGTCCTGTATTTCATATGTGTTTTTTCTATGTTTCAGTGAATTCCGACAAGAATTGGGAGGTAGGGGTGTGCGTGACATGGAGGAGACGGTTCAGAGAGAGTTTGCAGGTTGGTTTGCAAACCATGTGAGACAGTTGGACAATGCATCAGAAGATTTGAAGTCTCTGGCTGCTGGGCCAGACCGGCGTGTAGTAGTATACGCTGGTTGCAACGTAAAGGGTGCGAGGTTTCGCACGCTTACTCGGGATAAAGACCTGAAGACTCAAAATTCGGGCGTAGCGACTAAGGGATCTTTTGGTGATGCAGATGAGACCGAGTACTATGGTGTTCTGCAAGAAGTTCTTGAACTGCAGTACGGGAGTAACAAGCACGGTGACAGGTCCGTGTACTTGTTTCGTTGCGACTGGTTCGACCTTGCGAGCAGGGGTTCCAAGATAAAAGATGATGGTTATTTTAAAAGCGTTAACACTTCTGTCCTATGGTTCAAGAATTCACCATTCATATTGGCCAGTCAAGCTGAAACATGCTTCTATTTGGAGGATACAAAGTTTGGTGATCCGTGGAAAGTGGTGCAGAAGTTCAGCCATAGACACGTGTACGACGTTCCAGAATTAGAAGATGGTAACGATGATGCATTTGTACGGAATGAAGACGCATACCAGGAGGATGAAGGTTCAGTCGACCATACATTTCATGATGTTGTCGACCTAGACGAGGAAGCAGAGGTGGAAGCAGAGGAGGATGATCATCGTGCTGATGAAGTTGTACGTATTCATGATGCTCGTACAATTCGTGAACTAGAGAATGGGGAAGATAGTCCCAATGTTGACATGGATATGAGCGAAGATGAACTACAGAATGAGGAAGAGAGTCTCATAATGGAAGAGAACATACATGATGACGAGGGAAAAAATTCAGAAGAAGATAGTGATGTTGATTGATAGAAACATGTAATGCATACATACAACTATATGTTTTGTTCCAAACATTTGAAATGTTCTTATTTATATGTTCGGTACCATAACTTGGACAATGGTTTTAATTAATCGACACTTGACACGATTACAACCAGCAGCACGATATGACTAACTATTGTTTTAACACAAGCAAAATCGACAATCGCATAAAGAGTTTTACAACTTAATTTAAACCTAAAGGGGCTGCATAGTTGGACTCACGGGCACCATGAATCACTGACTAGTTACTCCAGATCGATTTCAGGCACATGGGTAGCAAACAAGTAAACCCCTGCATTTCCCAGGTAAAGCAAGAACAACATCTTGTCACCCATCTCAAGGTGCTTTTCCTTGTCCATGAACTCCTTCCACCCACTGACGCAGAGACGACCATCGTCGGAAGAAATTGCGTAGGACGCACGCACCAAAGTACTGGGATGGCACACAATACTGATTGCACCATATTGTTCCATATCTTTAGGAACCAAACGGCTAGGGATTTTCTGTTCCAACAGTAGAGACATAGTTTAGTTAAACAGTTGTACGTAATGTAGGTCGCAAAGTTAATGAAATGATATGATCTACTGCTTACCACGTGTTTGTTGTAATTTTCGCTGTTTGTCCAATTCAGAGTATGCAGCATTGGGACAACTAGTGCTCCTTGATCATAATCTCCAGCATTGTGGTACTCAACAAGGTAGTCCAAGTTGTCCACCTGAAGAATGACGGTATGCATCATCCTCCAATTTATCATTGTTCCATCAGTAGTACTGAGCGAGTCAACAATGTCACGCTTCGTACGGGACAACTGGTAGTAAGCTGCATAATTAAAATAACTGACTTAATATGGAATAATTAATATGATCAATCATTCTGTCCAAAGGTGGAAAATTACCTGGATGGATTAGTGGTTCAGTTCCAGTTATTACAAGAGTATCCTGACCAGATGAGTTAATTCTGAAAATTAACTCCATGCCAACCTTAAAATTGTACACTCTAGCAAATTCGTTCCAAAATCTTCCGTTGATATAGGTTCTGCCAGCTCTGTTGGTAACATTAACAACAAATGCATGGCCATCTTTGGTTCTAAGTGCAACTTCAAAAGTTGTCCTGTCGGAGGTCTCGACACCATACTTCTGAAGGAAATACGGTCTATAGTAGCAAGGGATGACCTAAATTCAGTAGAGTTAATACAAAAGTAAGTTAACTATTCTCAGATCTCATTAATATATAGGGGAGGTACATTGTTGCGCAACTAATACATCGTATGTATCTAGGACTTCTATCAGCACATATCTGAACTTCTATCAGAACATATCTGAACTTCTATCGGTATAGGACTGATTTTCTATGACTGAACTTCTACCGATACCTCTATCTCTAACAGCTACAACTATCGTAAAACTCATATGGACGTAAAATTTATCACAACTATCCTAAAACTCAACCATAAATAAGCGGTTAATACATATGGTGAAGAACAATTATTACACACATCTGAATAATAGTACTAAACTAGCAATAACTAATAGGATCACGTGTTAAACTTTGATGTGGCGGTGAATTAATAAAACATCTGAATGAATTTTAAACTTATAAGCGCATGTACCGTCTTCTCCTCAAAACCCTCTTGTAGTGTTTGCACGAAAAAACCTAACGTGACTCCCCCTCCGCCGCACATCCCCTTCTTGTCAAAGCAAACTGGACACTGGAAAAAATATGAAGAAAGATTACAAATCGGAAACAACGATCGATCGCGAGACGTACATTTTATTTACTTACTCCACTAGTAGGCGCCATCCTTGGTCTCGACGCGGAGCGAGAGTCTTACAACTGTCGCCGGCGAGAGACGTGGCGAGCTGTGGCGGCGAGAGACGTGGCGAGATCTGGCGGCGGCTGAAGGAGGTCGTGATATGATGGCCAGTTATATCGTGGAGTAAATTTCGGTAGGTCAAGAGGAGGGCAAATGGGCGGTGCTGGGTTTTGACGTGACAACACGATCGAATGCGTTGGCCCCACTGGTCAGTTGGACTCCACGTCAGAAGTCAAGACCCGCGTCAATATTCTCGTCGTCTACGCGTCTCAATATTCGCACGGAGTAATTAATGGGGATGATTTTTATCCCCTTCCCCCTCCCCTACCGTCTCAATATTCGCACCGCTTCCTGGTTTCCCACTTCTCGTCGTCTCCGCTCCCTCACTGTCCTCGTCTCCCGCCGCCGCGTCGCCATGGACATGGATGAGCAGGAAGTGTACTACTGGTCCAGCACGCGCGTAGTCCACATCCACGACGGCCAGGAACTGGAAGTCGTCTACACCAACGACCCCTGGCAAGTGCGCCGCGTCCTCGACATGTACACGGAGTGGCTCAAGGAAGAGGAGCACAAGTTCGTGGGCCTCGACTTCGAGTACACCAACCATCGAGCCGAGGACGAGAAGAAGATCGCCGTGGTTCAACTCTGCATGCGTCGACATGTGCTGGTGTTCCACTACGCAGCGTTAGAACTAATCCCCTTTTTGAATCTTTGGATTGGGGTTTTTTAGTTTCCGCCGTTGTGTCTCTCTTCGACTCTCGTTACACATTGTTCCCGAAAATCATTACATTTCCGATCTACAACTGCTATACATTGTTCCCGAATATCAGTACATTCCCGATCTAAATCTGCTAGACATTGTTCCCGATTTATTAATTTGTTTCATCTTCGTCTCCTATATATGTAGGTTCTTGCATATTTGCTACTTAGTTTACTTGATTCGTCGTACGATTGACTAGTTCATATGCTCGATCTGTGATCTTTTTTAGTTTTCTTGATTCCTCATTTGATTTACTAGTTCATATGGTCGATCTGTCACTTCCTTTTTACATTACTTGATCCCCAATTTGTTTCCTAGTTCATATGCTCGATCTGTGACTAGTACATTACTTTGTTTACTGCAGTGCTGCCCGGTGGGACGCTCCGGCTATCTGCGATTTCTTTCGAGAAGGAATCACCTTTGCGAGTGTTGACATCCGTGGTGACACGAAAGTTCTGTGGAGGTCATGGCACATGCAGATTCCTCCTGAGTACTACGTCGATCTCCAGGACGAGTACTTCAAGTTCACTGGTCATCCGAGGGCTGGCATGGCTACCATGGCAGCCAGACTCATTGATTCATCTTACGGTGATATGAAGAAGAAGTTCCACCACCATCGGCACAGACTTTGGGGGGACTTCCCACTTCCAAATATGAACATCGACTATGCAGCCATTGATGCTTGGGTCTCTTACGAGTTGTACCGCAAGATCGTGGTCGACAGAGTCCTTGATGCTGCATGACCACCTGATATTTTGGTTTTGTGTCCCTCCTGCGTGAGGTGCTTTTGGCTACTACTCAGTTATTTTCAAACTGTAGATGCTTTTTGCTAGTTGGTTTTTACTATATATAAGTAAATATTTTGCCATGAAATGTCAACAATTGTACTGTGAGGTTTCAATTTTGCTGATTACCAACACAGATTGTATTTATGAAAACAAAACTTGAAACTAACAACAGCAACTACAAGTCGAAAAAAGGAGACATAAAAGTACTAAACTTGTGGGACAAAGGGATATGTAATCTACACAACTCTTCACGCAAAAAAGATAAACCATCAACGATTTGTTGTACCCATTTGTTCAATTTCCGTCAAGATAGTCTGCATTACTTTTTAGTTGAGATATGTACCCCCACAACGGTCTTCTCCTCCATAATTTATTGTGTAAACCCCCACAACGGTCATCTCCTCCTTATTTTATTGTGTAAACACCTACAACGGTCATCTCTCCCTTATAAACACCCACACGGCCATCTCTTCTGTCAATAGGTTCTGCCTCTCTCTTCTTGGTTCTGCCTCTCTCTTCTTTGTTCACATACAGTTGATCCATTGCCATGGCTTCCACGTCTCGGACGCGGAGGGGAAGGGGAAGGGGAAGGGGAAGGGGAAGTGGATCATCATCATTGCCACCACCACCGTCAACACTGCCATTGATCATAGAGGAGTTCTTCATCGTCGTCTGTGAAGACCCTTTGGTCAAGAAGGTATGTACGCGTTCCCACATATATGATGCATGTGATTAATTATGGGCATGTTTTAAAAAACCTTTAATTTGAAACGATCGGCGCTCGATCTCTTTGCAGAAACTACCAAACAAATTTGCGGACTATCTTCACGGCCAGGAGCCAGCTAAGGTGTATCTGCGAGCAGCTGACTGCGGTCCTCGTCTCTGGACCGTGGAGGTCCTATTTGACGGACAAGGCCGGATGTACCTCGACAAGGGCTGGGAGAAATTCGCCATCGCGCATGGTGTGGATTTCGGCTGGTTCTTACACTTCAAATATGAAGGCGATGATGTGCTCACAGTGAAGGTGTTCGACGGAACAATGTGCAGGAGGTACTACTACTCAGACGGCGAAGATACTGACGATGAAAGCGACGACGACGTGAAGCCATGCATCCATCCCCTTTAGATAAGGGGATTATGACCAAGAATTTATATGTAGCTTCGTTTGCATCGATTTAGAGATCTAGCTATTTTCTATATATTATGCATGTAAAAAATAATATCACATTTCCACTATTATTCGAGCACCACATCCTCCAAATTGTCATGTGAGGTTTCAATTTTGCTGATTACCAACACAGATTGTATTTATGAAAACAAAACTTGAAACTAACAACAGCAACTACAAGTCGAAAAAAGGAGACATAAAAGTAGTAAACTTGTGGGACAAAGGGATATGTAATCTACACAACTCTGCTGTAGCCAAACATCTACACAAATGCAGCGTGCATCAACATGAAAAAAGAGATAAGATGTGCAGCAGTAATGCTTCTGCAACAGCAAACAACATATAAACATGACATCGTCTTAAACAACTGGGTATGATTGCCCAGGTTCCAAATAACAAAAGTAGAACATAGTCTTTGAAACATGACATAGTTTAACCATGAACCTCCAGGGGAACAACTAAACAGAAACTAAATTTAGTGGACAACATGAGGGCCAACAGCTGGACCGACGAGCGGGATGAGGCCAGTCTTGACGTAGTCCCTGAGGAACTTGCCAAAGGCAGCGTGCTTCGCCTTGCTAGCAGCCTTGTGCTTGTGCGCGCTACCTTTTCCAACTCCCGTCGCGTGCTGGATCAGACTCTCAATATCCTTCGGGAAAACCCTGCCGCAGAATGGGCAATTAGGCTTACCGTCCCGGCGGAAAGGGATCTGGCCAGTCTTCAGCTTCTTCAGAACGAAGCGGCTCTTCCGGTCCCGGTCCTCCTTGTCGCTGCCAATGTCGTCAGAGTCTTCCTGCGAATTTGAAAGTAAAGAAGAAGTGAGAGAAGGAAATTAACTGAAATACAATTCAAGCATTAAATATTTTTTATGAACATTAATATCAATAAGCAGGAATTCAAGAATGGTGGTCATAAATTACATGCATCTGATCATTCATTTGTTCCCTAAATAAAAATGATGTACACACTATTACATGCATCTGATCACTCTGCTATGATCCATATTCGGATGAATTTAAGTTTGAAATGCAGTGAGCATTACACTAAGCAGGTATGATTCATCACACACAAGGAATCATGACCTAATTAAGATAACTGTCATCTACTAATTTGAAACATGCATGAATATTCATGGTACCATAAATCATTTGGTTCATACTTTGGTACAGTTGAATCAACTTGTGCATCAAATATTACAAATCTAGTAACTACAAACCATAAATCGGATGAGTAAGAACCCCCAGAATCATCAATTTGTACAACAAGTTGCAGACAGGGCAAATCAATCTACCGTACGAGCAAACCCTAAGGTGAACAGTAAGATCAAGAAAAACAGGGGATCGATCGGAAAAGTAGAGTACCTCGCTGCAGTTGTCCGAGGCCTCCTCTTCGAACTCGTCGCACTCTCTGGGGCCATATAGCTCGCGGTACTGCCTGGAGTGGCGGTAGAACGGGTCATTCGGATCAAAGCCCTGGTCATCTGCTTGTGCCGCGGGAGCGAGGACGTCTCCGTTGGCCTCATCAGCGACGGCGACCACGGCCGGTTGGGCGGAGCCCTCCACGGTCACGGCGCGGCGAAGAGCGGCTCTGCTAGTTCCGGAGGAAGATCCCGCCTCCGCGGCGTCGACGACTACCGGAGCATCGCCGTCGCTTCTGTCAACGTTGACGACCGCACTCGCCTCCGGCTCGTCTCCGCGAACACGCTTCATCTTCGGGATCTTCGGTGGAAGGGGAGGTCGGTGGTGCGCTGGTGGAGGTGCAATCAGGGTTTTTTGCCAGATTGGGGAATAGAAGTTGCGGGTGGGAGAGACGATGGGGCCGATGGATATACAGTAGATGCTGCCGTTTGGGTTCCTCTGTGTGACGCGTGCGTGTGAAAACGTGGATTCCTGCATGTAGTCCACTTTCCCATTACTTTGACATGGGTCCCACGCATGACGGATGGGCAGGCACAGAATTTTCAAGATGGGTATTAAAAACTATAAAATATTTTAAATACGAATTAGTGATCACACATAGAAAGAAATAAATAAAAATGAATCGAGTATGTAAATTCTTTCGAATTTCTAAGAATTTCATAACATGATTAGGGCTGGAATTTTGAGTGTTTGGTCAAACCTAAGATGTACATGCTTGACAAGTGATGCCTCTTCTTGAGTTTAGGGGATGAATTTTTGAAAATTTTCAAACCAAACTGCCAAGATAGCATGCAAGCGACATTACCCACATGTTGATGCACCCTTGTGCCAAATTTCAGTCCATTTGAAGTTAGGTACCTCAAAAAATGGTGTCCCCATGGTGTAGATGTGTCGAAAGAGGGGTTTTCTCGGACGAAAAGAGGGGGGAATGGCCAAAAACTGACCAAACCACCATGGATTGGGGCATGATTTGGCACCCTTGTGCACATTGTGATATGACACCTTGGTTGCTATGGGTTTTGATTTTTTGGAGTTGGTGGCATGGTGTCCCCATGGTGGAGATGTGTCGAAAGAGGGGTTTTCGGACGAAAAGAGGGGGAATGGCCAAAAACTGACCAAACCACCATGGATTGGGGCAAGATTTGGCACCCTTGTTCACATTGTGATATGAAACCTTGGTTTCTATGGGTTTTGATTTTTTCGAGTTGGTGGCATGGTGTCCCCATGGTGTAGATGTGTCGAAAGAGGGGTTTTCGGACGAAAAGAGGGGGAATGGCCAAAAACTGACCAAACCACCATGGATTGGGGCATGATTTGGCACCCTTGTGCACATTGTGATATGAAACCTTGGTTGCTATGGGTTTTGATTTTTTGGAGTTGGTGGCATGGTGTCCCCATGGTGTAGATGTGTCGAAAGAGGGGTTTTCGGACGAAAAGAGGGGGAATGGCCAAAAACTGACCAAACCACCATGGATTGGGGCAAGATTTGGCACCCTTGTTCACATTGTGATATTAAACCTTGGTTTCTATGGGTTTTGATTTTTTGGAGTTGGTGTCATGGTGTCCCCATGGTGTAGATGTGTCGAAAGAGGGGTTTTCGGACGAAAAGAGGGGGAATGGCCAAAAACTGACCAAACCACCATGGATTGGGGCATGATTTGGCACCCTTGTGCACATTGTGATATGAAACCTTGGTTGCTATGGGTTTTGATTTTTTGGAGTTGGTGGCATGGTGTCCCCATGGTGGAGATGTGTCGAAAGAGGGGTTTTCGGACGAAAAGAGGGGGAATGGCCAAAAACTGACCAAACCACCATGGATTGGGGCAAGATTTGGCACCCTTGTTCACATTGTGATATGAAACCTTGGTTTCTATGGGTTTTGATTTTTTGGAGTTGGTGTCATGGTGTCCCCATGGTGTAGATGTGTCGAAAGAGGGGTTTTCGGACGAAAAGAGGGGGAATGGCCAAAAACTGACCAAACCACCATGGATTGGGGCATGATTTGGCACCCTTGTGCACATTGTGATATGAAACCTTGGTTTCTATGGGTTTTGATTTTTTGGAGTTGGTGGCATGGTGTCCCCATGGTGTAGATGTGTCGAAAGAGGGGTTTTCGGACGAAAAGAGGGGGAATGGCCAAAAACTGACCAAACCACCATGGATTGGGGCAAGATTTGGCACCCTTGTTCACATTGTGATATGAAACCTTGGTTTCTATGGGTTTTGATTTTTTGGAGTTGGTGTCATGGTGTCCCCATGGTGTAGATGTGTCGAAAGAGGGGTTTTCGGACGAAAAGAGGGGGAATGGCCAAAAACTGACCAAACCACCATGGATTGGGGCATGATTTGGCACCCTTGTGCACATTGTGATATGAAACCTTGGTTGCTATGGGTTTTGATTTTTTGGAGTTGGTGGCATGGTGTCCCCATGGTGTAGATGTGTCGAAAGAGGGGTTTTCGGACGAAAAGAGGGGGGATGGCCAAAAACTGACCAAACCACCATGGATTGGGGCAAGATTTGGCACCCTTGTGCACATTGTGATATGAAACCTTTGTTGCTATGGGTTTTGGTTTTTTGGAGTTGGTGGCATGGTGTCCCCATGGTGGAGATGTGTCGAAAGAGGGGTTTTCGGACGAAAAGAGGGGGAATGGCCAAAAACTGACCAAACCACCATGGATTGGGGCAAGATTTGGCACCCTTGTGCACATTGTGATATGAAACCTTTGTTGCTATGGGTTTTGGTTTTTTGGAGTTGGTGGCATGGTGTCCCCATGGTGGAGATGTGTCGAAAGAGGGGTTTCGGACGAAAAGAGGGGGAATGGCCAAAAACTGACCAAACCACCATGGATTGGGGCAAGATTTGGCACCCTTGTTCACATTGTGATATGAAACCTTGGTTTCTATTGGTTTTGATTTTTTGGACTTGGTGTCATGGTGTCCCCATGGTGTAGATGTGTCGAAAGAGGAGTTTTCGGACGAAAAGAGGGGGGAATGGCCAAAAACTGACCAAACCACCATGGATTGGGGCATGATTTGGCACCCTTGTGCACATTGTGATATGAAACCTTGGTTGCTATGGGTTTTGATTTTTTGGAGTTGGTGGCATGGTGTCCCCATGGTGGAGATGTGTCGAAAGAGGGGTTTTCGGACGAAAAGAGGGGGAATGGCCAAAAACTGACCAAACCACCATGGATTGGGGCAAGATTTGGCACCCTTGTTCACATTGTGATATGAAACCTTGGTTTCTATGGGTTTTGATTTTTTCGAGTTGGTGTCATGGTGTCCCCATGGTGTAGATGTGTCGAAAGAGGGGTTTTCGGACGAAAAGAGGGGGAATGGCCAAAAACTGACCAAACCACCATGGATTGGGGCATGATTTGGCACCCTTGTGCACATTGTGATATGAAACCTTGGTTGCTATGGGTTTTGATTTTTTGGAGTTGGTGGCATGGTGTCCCCATGGTGTAGATGTGTCGAAAGAGGGGTTTTCGGACGAAAAGAGGGGGGAATGGCCAAAAACTGACCAAACCACCATGGATTGGAGCATGATTTGGCACCCTTGTGCACATTGTGATATGAAACCTTGGTTGCTATGGGTTTTGATTTTTTGGAGTTGGTGGCATGGTGTCCCCATGGTGTAGATGTGTCGAAAGAGGGGTTTTCGGACGAAAAGAGGGGGGAATGGCCAAAAACTGACCAAACCACCATGGATTGGAGCATGATTTGGCACCCTTGTGCACATTGTGATATGAAACCTTGGTTGCTATGGGTTTTGATTTTTTGGAGTTGGTGGCATGGTGTCCCCATGGTGTAGATGTGTCGAAAGAGGGGTTTTCGGACGAAAAGAGGGGGGAATGGCCCATTCATGTTCCATTCATGTGTCCAAAGAGGGGTTTTCGAACGAAATGAGGGTCCCAAATTTAGATTTTTTTCATGCATCCCATTCATGTTCTGGTATTTTTTAAATATACATGTACAGTTCCATTTTCAGAGTAATATTTTTTCTTCCACGGCAAAACCTTGTTCCCTCCAAATTTTAGTACGACGGCTGCCAAAACACACAAATTTTTCGTTCCCTCCACTCCTCCCGCGCACCCCACCTATCAAATATTTCGCCCTCCCTTATATACGTCGTGCCTCTCCCCCATGATTTACGAGCATCTTAACTCCCCACCCCCCCGACCTCATCCTCTCGTGCTCACCCCGATCCGGTGTCTTCGCCGGACGTTCTTCCATCTCGCAACTATCTCCCCGGCCGGTGGTCGCCATGGCCGGCAGTCGTCGAAACGTCGGGGGGAAGGAAAATCGCGCACACACGCCGAAGAAGGCGCCCAGCTCGAAGAAACGCCAAGGTAAATCTGTCGGTGATCGGCTTGTTGTTGTGTTTTTCGGATGGTTAGATCGAGAGATCGGTTTTACATGTCTACCACGCCCGTTTGACCTATATCTAGATCTTGCATATTTGATAGATCCAATCCCGACATCATACGTATAGGGTTTATCGTTTTTATTCCAGAGACAATCATGCCGTGCTATACAATCTTTGCCATCCCGCTGCTGTACAATCTTTTGCATAGACAATTGTTTGCCGAAACACTTAACTGAACTAATTCTAGCCGTTGCCGAAAACAGCCTGACGAGCTACAGTGAACAACGACATTGCTTCAGACTTTTATTCCTCAGTTTCAGAGGGAAGCACAGTTTGATCTAGAACAATTGTTTGCTGTTTTCTATGGAACTAGTTAGTTTGCACGTGCAATGCACGTCTTAACAATGTAATGAAGTTTTTTTAATCATGTACTTTGTTTCATCAGTCTATTTATTTCCACAATTTTTGTTTATCTATGTCTTTCAAAAGTCAAAAATCAAATTTCAGCACATATCTGAACTTCTATCAGCAGAAATCTGAACTTCTATCAGCACATATCTGAACTTCTATCAGCACATATCTGAACTTCTATCGGTATAGGACTGAACTACCCATACCTCATTACGTGCATACCAAGCCCGCCAAGCTATCAACAGACATGCATAATTCAGTGTGCGAGGGGAGTCTCTTGTGTCAATTATTTGTTACGAGTAGATATCTAAAAGCACATGATGTCCCTTAGCCTGGCATATGTCCCCTCTTATGTTTTGTTCGCCGACATCATACGTAGACTCTTATGTTTTCAATCATTTGCTGCTGTACAATATTTTGCAAAGACAATTATTTGCTGTTTTCTATGGAATTGGCCCCCTCTTATGTTTTGTTCATGCTCCGCTCTTCCGATTATTTCAGCGGAGACACAAAAACCCGTCAAGCCGGCATATGAGCTTGCCAAGGAGAAACAAATGCAAGAAAATGTAGTACGCATGGAAAAAATTTTCGCTGACAGATATGGACCTGGCCACAAATTTCAGAAAGATTTCACTGGTTTTGCACGTACATTAGTGTATGGTGGGGTACAAATAGGAACTAGTAACAATCTAAAGGACACAGACTGCGAAGAGATGGAGGTCGAAGAGGACCCTTCGTATGAACCGAATCCAGAAGAGATAGCTACTGCTGATGATGATCTTCATTCAGATGAGGATCAGCGCACTGTCGGCAAAACTTCAGCTCAGGTCTGTGGAACTATGTCTGAACTATGATAGGAAATACGTACATGCTAAATGTTTCCTACTAATGTAGCCTCTACTTTGCTTGCAGATAGTTGCTTCTTCTGCAATAGTTGCACAGAAGAAGCGATCCAGACCTGAAGTTGCACCATCCAACATTGCAACAAGATCAATGGCAACAACTGAACCTCAAGCTGGGTCATCTGATGAGCCGACGGCCACTGCTGGTCTGAACACTGAAGGAGCACCCTCACCTAACCAGATCATGACATCTGGAGGCAGCACCTCATCTCCTGAGGACAATCAAATTGTAAACTTTGAGCGGCAAGGTATGAAAATTTGTAAAAACTAAACACTGTACCGCATATTTTCATATAAAAGAGAATCATTTCATATCTCTTATTTCAGAGACATTGACAACATCTGACGGTAGTAAGAGAAAGAGAGGTGGACGCAGACGTACCATGGGCCATGGACTACATGAGTACACAAGAAGACATGGTGGCAATAAGATGCCAATTGAATTCACTCCTGGTGTCAGGAGACCCAAGGATTATGTCCAGTCAGCAAAGCTGAGCAATGAGGTTGGTATTCACATCCGTGAAAAAATGCCGCTTGCAACACACTGGACACAGTACAGGAAAGATGCAACTCTCAAACATGTCATTCCTCATGCTATAAGTACAGTAGCGGTGAGTCCTGTACAATCTTGGTTTAACCTAATTAGTATGCTACATGATCAACTATCTAAGAATCTACTGATTAATGCTTCACTATTTTGCAGGGAAAGTTTAATATGGACAAAAATGATGAGGTGGCTCAAGATGTGTGCACTGATATGCTGCAAGTTAGTATTCGGCAGTTCCGATATAGGCTTAAAAAGGAGTATTGGCCCAAAATTAAAAATCTCACACTGGAGCAAGCATATCTCGAGAAGCCAGGTCACGTAGAAGAGAAAAGCTGGAAAGAACTGGTGAAAAGATGGTTTGATGAGAAGTACCAGGTACATAAACGTTATTCCTTTCAATAACAGCTACTGAATTCTTACATTTCTCTGATCTGGATAAATAAAATGCATGTACTGAACATAGGGACTGTGTGTAATAAATGGAAAGAACAGAGAAGCTGTGAAACAGTTCCATACCACTGGATCTCGAAGCTATGTTGCTCACTGGGAACATCTAGTAAGTGTTCTGAATTTCCCAATACAGTTCATACTTCTGTCATACACAGTGTACAATGGTAATGTGCATTCTACATTTTTTCAAGCAGAAGGCTCAGCAGCAGGAACAAGAAACCTCTCCAATTGAATTTTTTAGAATCACACACACTACCAAGGATAACATTATGAGTCCTGAAGCAAAAAGTGCATATGTAAGAAATATTTCTTATTAGCACAATATAATATAATCCAGTTTTGTATGTTGTCCATGCAATGATTGTAATCTTTATGCAGGATCAAATGGTGGCAAAAAAAGCGGCGCCACGCAATGAAGATGAACCTGATTTGACTGATTTGCAAATTGTTCAGCTAGTTCTGAGCGAGAAAAGCACATCCACCACCTGCAACAGCACATTCCTACCAAGATTGGGCGTCGCAACAAGTTCCAGGAAGTCTTCTGTCTCAGCTACACGCATCCGAGAGCTACAACAAAGACTGGCAGATCAAGAGCAGAACTCCATACAGGCAGCTGAAACGTACCACAGTGAGATGCAGGCAAAACTGCAAGAACAAGATGAAAAATTTGAAGACATCAGGAAGAAGCAGGAGGAAGAACTTGAAGCTGTGAAGAAAGCCCAAGAAGAAAAGACTCTGGCTTATGAAAAGAGGCTGACAGAAATGGATGCCGTGCTTAATTTGCTCTTGAGGACATCCCAGCCACCATCCATGTCTCAATCCCAGGGCAACTAATCTATTGCACCACCGTCCTACAACATTATTAATCATAGGTCTTTTAATTTCTTTGTGTTCCAATTGTAATTTTCTTATGAATCTTTCGGTCTGTGAGAGACATATATACTTCTTGTGCCACCATTTAAGTATGATATTTATTGTCTACTTTTTGATATTTCGCCAGTTTTTTTGTTCCCCAAATTTCGCAAATAATTCAAATGCTCTCAAATTTTGTCAAATTCAAAAGGTGACGGAAAATGTCACAACGTCACTATTAAATGAAACCACGTGGCACCAATTTGTGGTCCCACTTGTCAGAATTTGTGGGTCCCACCAGTCAGCATTATTGGGACCCATATGTCGGCAACAACCTGGTCCCACTTGTCTGAATTTTGTGGATCCCACCGGTCAGAATATTGTGGGTCCAGCTTGTCATAATATTTTGTCGGTCCCACCAGTCAGCACCATGCCGGTCCCACATGACAGATATCCATGTCAGCGCCGTCGGACCCATGTTGTCAGAAGCCAAATGGGACCCACATGTAAGGCCACGTATGCTTTTTTTGGACCAATCAGAAACTTCCCAAGATTTAGATATTGACGAAAGTTGCAATTTTTCGTGACAAACCTGTCTGTCAACAATGAACCTTTGATGTTGACGAATTTGCAGGTCGTCACCATCAAACATTTGACGTTGACGAAAAAATGCATACCGTCACCCCCGATATTTTATGACGGAGCTTCCTTGACGAACCCCATGACGATCAAATTTTGTCACCGCGAAGTAATCCTTGACGAAAATTGGCCTTAATATGACGAAAGTGATTTGTCAAAAAAATTGTTTTCCTTTGTAGTGATACTACGCAAGTTACAAATTCAGAATCAAATCTGACTCAATACTCAACAATATTGCAAATCAAAACCAAACACTCGTTGGGTGTCGAACTACCTACTATTCCATTCTCCAGCGATAGAGGCCGAGAGGTGTGCCAGGCGGAGAGGCTCGGGTCATGTTTATCTGCTCAATGGACTGCCCTACCCGGTTGCGCGTTGTACACTCGCGGGAATGCACGATCCATGGGAGCGGAGGATCCAGCTGTGGTCTCACACCAGCAGGAGAGGGGCAGGGTCGGCGGGGCCTCGCCCGGCGAGAGAGAGCGATGTGCCGTTGTCGGCGAGGCTGTGCGAAGGCCTTGGGCTGGTGGGGAGAGAGCAGGGTGGGTGCGGAGTCTTCGCTCGGTAGTCTGGTGATGGAGAGTAGGGTCGGTGCGGCGGCCTCGCTGGTGGGAGCATTGGAGACTTAGAGTGCTCAAAGGGGAGTTGGAGGACGCGGTGCTGGCGTCGTGTGTGGGTGGGCTGTTTTTTCATGTCAAATAAACTGCCCGGTTTTCCGCATTGGCACGATTTTCCGGTCGGCGAATTGGACCCTAGAGCCACCGAATGAAGTATGTGGGGTTTCTCTCTGCCACTGTGTAAGTCTCCTGGACCAAGGCTGACGACCACCAAACTACAGCTTGTCGACCTCGAAGTATGCTTGGGTTAGTTGCAAAGGCGCTTGATGGGGAACGGATAAGTGAGAGGGCATAGCCCAGCACTCAGGAAGTTGCTGAACATGTGCTGGCGAGCTTTGAAGGTCGAGTACCTTAATTAACAGAAGGTTAGAGGGTTTTTATTTGTAGCAGACATGTTAGTAAATAGCTTTTGTAGGTCTATTGTGTTTGTATGCATGTCAGCATTAGATAAACAAAGTTCACAGTGCTTAGATATAATACAGGTGAATCAATGTTTTTAGTAATCTGCTCTTAGGATGCAATCTATCACATGCAATGCAGCACTGGACAATACCACATTGAGTCACAACTAATTCTATAAGAATCAATGTAACTTCAGGTTTGTGTACATTTGATCACCCCAAAGTCTTATCCCAGCTCCGACTGACAGGATTCATCTGTGAACCCAAGAATTGGCACTAACCTATGAAACATGGATTTTCGCAAAAGTATATGAAAGAGAGACCAGAAAAAAATCATGAGCTTCAGCTAAGAGTTAAGGTAGTCTCGCAAAGGCTAGCGAGAAGGAGTCAAAACTAATAAAGCTTTCAGATATGTACCTTCTTCTGAAGCAAGATAGTGAGAGTCCTTGGCTACTGGTTCACTCTTTACCAGGATTAATAACTAATACGCTTCTATGGTGAAACAACCCACTTGATGTATCAGCTTCTTGGCCTGCAACCTTCTTCACGATTGTGAAGCATTACTGTTTGATGAATAGAAATTTTTTTTATTCATTTAATTATGAATTATAAGCAGTAAATTATACCTGTTATTTTTGTCCCTGAGACAACATATGTTGCTCTAATATATTGTGAATTTAGATGCATATGGATTGCTCTGGTGGCACTTCGTTCTTTGAAATGATTCTATTTCATCAAGAATCTTAGGTAACTCACCAGTTGACACGACTCAAATTTGGGGAACAGCGGCATCTGCACAATTTGTCAATGCTAGTATAGGATCTGTCAACTCAAAAGAAGTAAAAATAGTGGGAGATATTCCTGTTTAAGAAACTGAACTTTTACCTGCGTGGAAACTGCTGAAGAACAACATTGTGAGCAGAACCAAGGGCCACACATCGAATCTGAAGCAAAAGTTGTGACCAATGATAGAAGTCCCATGGCTTACACGCTCTATAACAGAACTATAACAACGGAGTAAAAAAGCAACCATTGGAGGTCTCAATCTGATGTGTTTCTTTTGCCATGCCGTGAGCACACATCATGTTTTCTATAATACTCACAAACTAACTGTGACAGGTTCTTTTGAAAAGAACAATTGTATGACGCACATTGCAGTTCAGGCAAAAGGTTTCAGAGCAGATGGCTGGGGAAAATCCATAAAAACATGCTTTAGTGTACCCTTTTTTATTCATGTTTTCCATTCCATCCAATAATTTAAACCATTGTTTGCTCTGTGATGATTAGATACATTATCACTAATCTGCTGTTGCATCTATACGATGGGACACAATGTTTCACAGTAGTGAATTTTAGATGGTAACCATAATATCTAGAAGAGATTAACACCATTTAGAACTTCAAATCGAATCATGTAGAGAAGAAATAGATGCAGAGCAACGTTGCATGTCCATCGCCAACCAATCAGTTGATCCAGTCTGAGTAACAGAGATAGATGAGCTTACAGGCTGGAGGAGGTTGGACTGAGATCGATGGCCACGGCGGAAAGGAAATGGAGGTGTGGCACTCTACACCAGGGGTTCCCGGCGTCTCGTCCTCTCCAAGCCAGCAGAGGCCGATGCGGCCTTCCGTCCTGGCACCCGCGGCCGTGGCCCTTGTGCTGGCTGTTCCTGGCGCTGTAGTCCGAGGGGAAAACGACCCCGCGTTGCTTGGCTCGACTGCTCGAGGCGGTGATGGCCCCGGCGAACCGGCGAGATGGCTTTCCGCACGGAGCACACGTCAGCCCTCAGCTCGTCTTCGGTTCTCGAGCCGTGGCCCCCGCGGAGCCGCCGACGGCGACAGCGCCCAAAGCCAACGCACAGCACGGAGAAGCACTGTTGTGCGACTTTACTCTCCGGCGGCTCTGGACTTGGTGGTTCAGGCGTGGCATTAGATGGAGTCACCGCAGAGGAAGGAGGGATCTATTGTTGGCAGTTTGAGCTTTCAGATTGAGGAGGAGTCGCATAGCCGCAGGCATATGCTCTTGCTCAAGTTGTTCTCGATCACTGCGGTAAATGGGGGAACTCAGGAAGACGGCGATGATATATAGAATCGATAGGCCATTGGAGAGGAAAGGGCGAGAATTGCTCACCGAATCTGCGCCAGGGTCGGGAGACAGCGGCGGCCCGGACAAGATCGGCCGGGTGGTCAAGGAGGTGGAAGATGGAGGCGGAGATGTCGGTGCCGACCCAATCCAGGAGGTCCGGGCCGCAGCTCTTGGACGCCATGGGGCACCAGTTTCCTTTCCTTTCCTCTGGTTCTAGGGTTCGCGACTAACCGCCCGCTGTTTTTTTCAGCCCGGAATTATCGTGCGGGATCGCTGCTCCGCGACGGTTATGTTAGCATGCCCGGCTCAGATTGTTTCGCGGTGTGGAAGCCCCGGACAACGTAGCACGGGACACCACCTCTAGAGCTTTAATATAGTAGAGATGTGCCATGCATTAACCCTAAACCATATATATAACTAACCCTAGCTAATCAAACCCTACTTAATTAAAACACATAACCCTAAACTATACTAGCTATAACCCGATCTTATAAAAACATGCTCTATATATAGCAGCTAGCTAGCAAAGCGTAGATTAACACCAATTAATATATACATAGCCTATATCGATCATGTTGAATAACATCGATCTCCCTGAGATTCATTAATTAATTATATAATTATCGATGATAAATTAATTAACTTGAATTTTGACAAGTTCTCTCGTATGAAAACACATTTAATTAAGTTGCCTCATAAAATATATATAATTAGTGTGCATGCATGGCCTACCATGCATTCGTGCATATATTTTAATATATATTTGAACATATTCTTGGGGATTTCAATCTCTCTCTCGATCATCTATATATCGTTGTTGGTGGCCAAAAAACACACATATATACACATGCGCAAAGGCGCGCGGTGCCTCTAATAATGTGTGTGCGCACTCGATCGATGATCCCTAAACCTTAAACACCCCTAAAACCCTAAAACCCTAATCCCTAATCCCTAATCCCTAAACCCTAAACACCCTAAACACTAAACCCTAAACCCTAACCCTAACCCTAACCCTAACTCTAACCCTAAACCCTAGCTAACCCTAAACCCTAATTAAACCCTATATATAGGTCAAACGACACTTAATTGTGCATCAAGCAGGCCAGGGGTGCCTCGCGGTCCTCTAATTAAATTAAATATGCCATGCATTAACCCTAAACCATATATATAACTAACCCTAGCTAATCAAACCCTACTTAATTAAAACACATAACCCTAAACTATACTAGCTATAACCCGATCTAATAAAAACATGCTCTATATAATATAGCAGCTAGCTAGCAAAGCGTAGATTAACACCAATTAATATATACATGGCCTATATCGATCATGTTGAATAACATCGATCTCCCTGAGATTCATTAATTAATTATATAATTATCGATGATAAATTAATTAACTTGAATTTTGACAAGTTCTCTCGTATGAAAACACATTTGATTAAGTTGCCTCATATATATATATATATATATATATATATATATAATTAGTATGCATGCATGGCCTACCATGCATTCGTGCATATATTTTAATATATATTTGAACATATATATTCTTGGGGATTTCAATCTCTCTCTCTCGATCATCTATATATCGTTGTTGGTGGCCAAAACACACATATATACGCATGCACTTTATGCGCAAAGGCACGGGTGCCTCTAATAATGTGTGTGCGCACTCGATCGATGATCCCTAAACCTTAAACAACCCTAAAACCCTAAAACCCTAATCCCTAATCCCTAAACCCTAAACACCCTAAACACTAAACCCTAAACCCTAACCCTAACCCTAACCCTAAACCCTAGCTAACCCTAAACCTAATTAAACCCTATATATAGGCCAACGACACTTAATTGTGCATCAAGCAGGCCAAGGGTGCCTCACGGTCCTCTAATTAAATTAAATGTGCCATGCATTAACCCTAAACCATATATATATAACTAACCCCTAGCTAATCAAACCCTAGTTAATTAAAACACATAACCCTAAACTATACTAGCTATAACCCGATCTAATAAAAACATGCTCTATATATAGCAGCTAGCTAGCAAATTAAACGGTAGATTAACACCAATTAATATATACATGGCCTATATCGATCATATGTTGTATAACATCTCCCTGAGATTCATTAATTAATTATATAATTATCGATGATAAATTAATTAACTTGAATTTTGACAAGTTCTCTCGAATGAAAACACATTTGATTAAGTTTCCTCATAATATATATATAATTAGTGTGCATGCATGGCCTACCATGCATGCATTCGTGCATATATTTTAATATATATTTGAACATATTCTTGGGGATTTCAATCTCTCTCTCTCTCGATCATCTATATATCGTTGGTGGCCAAAAAACACACACATATACGCATGCACTTTATGCGCAAAGGCGCGTGTGCCTCTAATAATGTGTGTGTGCGCACTCGATCGATGATCCCTAAACCTTAAACCCTAAATAAACCCTAATCCCTAATCCCTAAACCCTAAACACCATAAACACTAAACCCTAAACCCTAGACCCTAAACCCTAACCTCCTAACCCTAAACCCTAAACCCTAATTAAACCCTATATATAGGCCAATGACACTTAATTGTGCATCAAGCAGGCCAGGGGTGCCTCGCGGTCCTCTAATTAAATTAAATGTGCCATGCATATATATGTGTTTAATTTGGGGATTTCAATCGCTCTCTCGTAGCTCTCTCTCTCTCTCTCTCTCTCTCTCGTTGGTGGCCAACAACACACACATGCACTTTGTGCGCAAAGGCATGCGCCTCTAATAATGTGTGCGCAGTCGATCGATCTAGTTTTGATTAATCATAGCACACAAATAAAGAAGTTGTATTTGAATCCACACAACCCTAATCTAAAACACATAACCCCTAACATGGCCTAATTAATTAACCCCTTCTCTCTACCTAATTAGTGGAAATTGCACAAAATCAAAAGGGGTCCCTCACTAATTATACATATCTGCTAGATTGTGATAAACTTTTGCCCCATATATATTTGGTGGATGGGTGCATCTTGGCATGTAAAACAATTAGTGTTTGCAAATGGCGTTGTCAAAATTTATGTACAAATGATTTCTTTCCATCCAAAGTGCATAAAATGGGAGTTTTAATGAAGAAAGTACAAATAAAACAGCTCAACATGCTTCCACACCCCGATTTTCACACGAAGTAGAGCATATTTAAAGGATAATTCCAGAGTTTTACTATTTTTCAAGCAACTTTGCTAATTTCCCCCACTCACATGACTTTATGTCGATTTAATGAAAATATGGCGAATTTAAACTACATGGGCGGGATAGTTTGAATTGTGCGCGCGACAAAGGGAACCGCCTATTCCTCAACCTTGTGCACGGAAAATTACACACGCAACTCCATTAAACGCCACCTACCGACCTTAATTATCACCCCGGCGGCCCGGCCGCATGACCCCCCACCCACCCCTACACAACTTATCCCCGTCCGTGCGAAGAGCTTCCCCTCCCCGTCCCGTCCGTGCGAAGAAGAAGCTTCCCCTCCCCGTCGTTCTTCTCGAGACGCACCGGCGGTCAAGTTGATCCACGGTAGGGCTGCTATCTCTAGCTCAATCATGCATCGGGCAAGACGGCCTAACGATTTATATTTTCTTGATGCTGCTAAAAAAATTCGTCAGTATGCTCGAACTAATTGGCACTTTATAGTTTTCCGCTCGATTTGTCATCGATCAATTTGTTCATTTGCGTGGGCATATAGAGTCAGTTCTGCACTCGATCCGTTAATTTGCTGAAATGCCATGGCAGAGTTTTGTACACGATCTGTTTGCTAAAATGTCGATGGGCATTTTTTGTTTTGTACTCGACATGATTGCTGAAATGCATAATCATGTAGTATAGTTTTGTACTTGATGGATATACATTTCCTACTTCGCCTTAAATTAATCACCAACCACTGTATCTCATAATTAAACAGATGGACAGAACTTGGATACTGCATGGACACTTATGTTCCCCTTCATATATAAATGGTGTTCAACCCTTTATGGGGTTTATTAGAGCTCATGAAGGTCACAACCTGGACGTGTATTGCCCGCGCTGCACATGTATGAATGGTGAGAAGAGGCCTCACCATGTAGTGGCAGATCATTTACACATTTTTGGGATGGACCGCACATATGTTAGGTGGGTTTAGCATGGTGAACCATATGATGATCCTTTAGCAGGAGAAGCAGATCTTGCTCACACTGTATGTGTGCTGGCATATGTAGTTAATTATTTATATTGATGCTGCCGCTGTTTCAATCAATAGTTTGCATTGCTGTGCAAGGTTCTGTACTCAAATTTAACTTGTTGCAGATGGATGGACGGGAAGGAGAGAAAAAGCGCTTGCTTCAGGAAACGGGTTTCAGCTCTGGGACATGTGCTGTGCCAGATGAGAAGGTAAATATGTAAAACGACATTTGTTCAGGTTGCATCCCTTAGATGTTTGTCTAATCGGTTGATGTACTAATTGCAGAAGCATAGAGTTGAAGAGGTCTCTCAGTTTGATGGGAGATTTGAAGATGAATCTCAGTTTGATGCACCTGTGGATGGTACTGATGACGAGCCTTTCATAGACGAAGGTCCTGCACCTGAGATTATCCAGCCTACAGAAGGAGGCCGTGGACCGAGTACACAGCTTTGCGTTGAAGTGGATGCACGCCCGGAGATCATCAGGGGCGTCCGGGTAGTCTCAAGACCACCCAGCCCTGATGCACCTGTGGATGGTACTGATGACGAGCCTCTCATAGACGAAGGTCCTGCACCTGAGATTATCCAGCCTACAGAAGGAGGCCGTGGACCGAGTACACAGCTTTGCGTTGAAGAGGATGCACACCCGGAGATCATCAGGGGCGTCCCGGTAGTCTCAGGACCACCCAGCCCTGATGCAAAATGTTGAGCTACTTTATGATTCGTACTCTTATGTTTTGGTGCTGTAGTATGTTATGATTTGTACGCCTTTGGCGCTAGATTAAGCATTCAGTGGATGATCGCGTTGCAAAATTCGACACCCACACAATCAGTTCATCGTATGAGTAGTAGCACAATTACTTCTACAACGATTCCTGCCAGCGCATTAGTTGGTAGCATGAAACACTTTCAGGTACTCCCCTCTGATTCATATTAATTGACTCAATTTTGTCTAGATATGGATGTATCTAGATGCATTTGTTAACTAGACTAACAAACTTGAGTCAGTTAATATGAATCCGTGTAAACCGCCCAAGTCCTCGAGCAGCTAGTTTATTGACTCTGGACTCCAAGCCTCTCGCGGCAAGCCATCGACGAAGCTTTGACCAGATCTTGGCCCGCTTTTTTTTTGCGAATAGCAAAGCTTTGACCAGTTCCTCTCGGGATACAGCACGCCGGTGAGCTTGCACGGTTGCCATGAGCACTTTCCGGCGGAACTTCCTCTGCAGCGCCCTCAAGCCGCTGCTGCGAGACAGCACGCAGTGCCTCGAGGTGGACGGAATTCTGGATCTCAGGGCGGGGGGTCCGCCTCGTCCGGGAACGATCTCCAGCGGGTTAACGAGGACATGCATGGCGGCCAGGGGATTTTTTTTTTTTTTGGTTTGAGCTTGGGATTTGGGGTTTTTTCGGATAGGGGAGGAGGAACCGAGGAAGAGGAAGGAACAGCCGCGTGCTTGGCGCGTGGCGGTGTGCTTGAATTTCGAATTTTTGTGAAATGTTTCATTTCCCCGCTACAATTCGGGGGTTTCTTGACGCGCCAATGCATCCCGCCGGGCAGCTTCAAGTGAATTTGGGGTGCCACACTATGGGCCCCAGTTTCAGTGAGACATGTAATGACTAGTCACATCAGTAAGTTCACTGTGTAATAAAATATGTTACCCCTCCCCTTTATGTAGCACCCCTTCTCTCCCGATCGAGTGCCGATTGCCGACGGATGCAAGCCGCTAGCTCGATCCCCTCCTTTCGCCTCCACCGTCCAGGCATCCAGCTTGGAGGGGCAAGCTGCATCTAGACCAAGCGGATTAGGTAGGACTAGTAATGTTCTTTCCTTTCTCGAGATCGGTTCTTTTTTCCTCACCTCGATATCTTGCGCATCTCTTTCCTATTCTGGGCGAAGGGGTGTCTTTCTGGTCACCCTCGAGCTGGGAGTGATTGATGGGGGTGGGGGCGGGGGCTACCTTTGCTTGGATTGGGGTGTTCTTCCTTTATTTGTCGACATTTGCAACCTTTGTAGTTTCTGCTGATCCTCACTGTATCTTTTGTCAGCTTGTACAGGAAAGGAAAGACCTCGGCGGTGGGGGCAATGGAGCGTAAGGCCACCACGCATGTGGGCAGTTGGCTGAGCCTGAGCTGCGTCCCCAGCCCCGCGAAGCAGGTACTCCGTTTGCTTATCCACTCTTTACCTTTTAAGTGTCTCTCTCTCCTCAAGTATAGGGGATCGCAACAGTCTTCGAGGGAAGTAAAACCCAAATTTATTGATTCGACACAAGGGGAGGTAAAGAATACTTATAAGCCTTAACAACTGAGTTGTCAATTCAGCTGCACCTGGAAAAGCACTAGTAACAGGGGTGATGTGAAAGTAGCAGTAATATGAGAGCAGTAGTAACAGTAACACCAGCAGTAGCAGTAATATGAGAGCAATGGCACCAGAAAATAGTTGATACTACTTCCAATGACATGTAGAACGAGTATATGATGATGAAAGATGGACCGGGGTTCCCAGCTATCTACACTAGTGGTAACTCTCCAATAACAAGTGTTGGGTGAACAAATTACAGTTGGGCAATTGATAGGATTGAAATAGCATTAAGACAGAACATCAAGATTATTAATCATGTAGGCATGTTTTCCATATATAGTCATACGTGCTCGCAATGAGAAACTTGTACAACATCTTTTGTCCTACCAGCCGGTGGCAGCCGGGCCTCTAGGGAATCTACTGGAAATTAAGGTACTCCTTTTAATAGAGCACCGAAGCAAAGCATTAACACTCCGTGAAAACATGTGATCCTCATACCTACGCCTTCCCCTCCGGTTGTCCCAATTTCTGTCACTTTGGGGCCTGATGCGCGTAGATGTACACGTCCGTTGGGAACCCCAAGAGGAAGGTATGATGCGCACAATGGCAAGTTTTCCCTCAGAAACCAAGGTTTATCGAACCAGGAGGAGCCAAGAAGCACGTTGAAGGTTGATGGTGGCGAAATGTGATGCGGCGCAACAACAGGGATTCCGGTGCCAACGTGGAACCTGCACAACACAACCCAAGTACTTTGCCCCAACGAAACAGTGAGGTTGTCAATCTCACCGGCTTGCTGTAACAAAGGATTAAGCGTATCGAGTGGAAGATGTTTGCAAAGAAAACAGTAAACTAGTATTGCAGTAGATTGTATGCTATGTAAAGAATAGGACCGGGGTCCACAGTTCACTAGAGGTGTCTCTCCCATAAGATAAAAGCATGTTGGGTGAACAAATTACAGTCGGGCAATTGACAAATAGAGAAGGGCATACAAATGCATATACATGATATGATAAATATAGTGAGATTTAATCCGGGCATTACGACAAAGTACATAGACCGCCATCCAACTGCATCTATGCCTAAAAAGTCCACCTTCAGGTTATCATCCGAACCCCTTCCAGTATTAAGTTGCAAAGCAACAGACAATTGCATTAAGTATGGTGCGTAATGTAATCGACAACTACATCCTTAGACATAGAATCAATGTTTTATCCCTAGTGGCAACATCACATCACAACCTTAGAACTTTCTGTCACTGTCCCAGGTGTCAATGAAGGCATGAACCCACTATCGAGCATAAATACTCCCTCTTGGAGTTAAGAGCAAAAACTTGGCCAGAGCCTCTACTAATAACGGAGAGCATGCAAGATCATAAACAACACATAAACAATAGATTGATAATCACCATAACATAGTATTCTCTATCCATCGGATCCCGACAAACACAACATATAGTATTACAGATAGATGATCTTGATCATGTTAGGCAGCTCACAAGATCCAACAATGAAGCACAACAAGGAGAAGACAACCATCTAGCTACTGCTATGGACCCATAGTCCAGGGGTGAACTACTCACTCATCACTCCGGAGGCGACCATGGCGGTGTAGAATCCTCCGGGAGATGAATCCCCTCTCCGGCAGGGTGCCGGAGGCGATCTCCTGAATCCCCGAGATGGGATTCGCGGCGGCGGCGTCTCGAAGGTTTTCCGTATCGTGGCTCTCGGTACTGGGGCGCAACGGAGGCTATAAGTAGGCGAAAGGGTAGGTCAAGAGGCGGCACGGGGCCGGGGGCAGGCCGGCGCGGCAGGGCCAGGCCGCGCCGCCTGTCACCTGGCCACCTCGTGGCCCCACTTCGACTCTCCTTCGGTTTCTGGAAGCTCCGTGCAAAAATAGGACCCTGGGCGGTGATTTCGTCCAATTCCGAGAATATTTCGTTACTAGGATTTCTGAAACCAAAAACAGCAGAAAACAGCAACTGGCTCTTCGGCATCTTGTTAATAGGTTAGTTCCAGAAAATGCGTAAATACGACATATAATGTGCATAAAACATGTAGGTATCATCAATAAAGTAGCATGGAACATAAGAAATTATCGATACGTTGGAGACGTATCAGCATCCCCAAGCTTAGTTCTGCTCGTCCCGAGCAGGTAAAACGATAACAAAGATAATTTCTGAAGTGACATGCCATCATAATCTTGATCATACTATTTGTAAACATATGTAATGAATGCAGCGATCAAAACAAAGGTAATGACATGAGTAAACAACTGAATCATAAAGCAAAGACTTTTCATGAATAGTACTTCAAGACAAGCATAAATAAGTCTTGCATAAGAGTTAACTCATAAAGCAATAAATCAAAGTAAAGGTGTTGAAGCAACACAAAGGAAGATTAAGTTTCAGCGGTTGCTTTCAACTTATAACATGTATATCTCATGGATATTGTCAACATAAAGTAATATAACAAGTGCAATATGCAAGTATGTAGGAATCAATGCACAGTTCACACAAGTGTTTGCTTCTTGAGGTGGAGGGAGATAGGTAAACTGACTCAACAATAAAAGTAAAAGAAAGGTCCTTCAAAGAGGAAAGCATCGATTGCTGTATTTGTGCTAGAGCTTTTATTTTGAAAACATGAAACAATTTTGTCAACGGTAGTAATAAAGCATATGAGTTATGTAAATTATATCTTACAAGTTGCAAGCCTCATGCATAGTATACTAATAGTGCCCGCACCTTGGACTACCGGATCTTTGCATGCCATGTTTCAACCAAGTGTCACAAAGGGGTACCTCCATGCCGCCTGTACAAAGGTCTAAGGAGAATGCTCGCATTTTGGATTTCTCGCTTTTGATTATTCTCAACTTAGACATCCATACCGGGACAACATGGACAACAGATAATGGACTCCTCTTAAATGCATAAGCATGTAGCAATGATTATTATTCTCATATGAGATTGAGGATATATGTCCAAACTGAAACTTCCACCATGATTCATGGCTTTAGTTAGCGGCCCAATGTTCTTCTCTAACAATTTTGCATGCTCCAACCACTAAGGTGATAGATCCTTCAGACAAGACGGACATGCATAGCAACTCACATGATATTCAATAAAGAGTAATTGATGGCGTTCCCCAGAAGCATGGTTATCGCACAACAAGCAACTTAATAAGAGATAAAGTGCATAAGTACATATTCAATACTACGATAGTTTTTAAGGCTATTTTGTCCCATGAGCTATATATTGCAAAGGTGAATGATGGAATTTTAAAGGTAGCACTCAAGCAATTTATTTTGGAATGGCGGAGAAATACCATGTAGTAGGTAGGTATGGTGGACACAAATGGCATAGTGGTTGGCTCAAGGATTTTGGATGCATGAGAAGTATTCCCTCTCGATACAAGGTTTAGGCTAGCAAGGTTATTTGAAGCAAACTCAAGGATGAACCGGTGCAGCAAAACTCACATAAAAGACATATTGTAAACATTATAAGACTCTACACCGTCTTCCTTGTTGTTCAAAACTCAATACTAGATATTATCTAGACCTTAGAGAGACCAAATATGCAAATCAAATTTTAGCAAGCTCTATGTATTTCTTCATTAATGGGTGCAAAGCATATGATGCAAGAGCTTAAACATGAGCACAACAATTGCCAAGTATCACATTATCCAAGACATTTTAGAATTACTATATGTAGCATTTTCCAATTCCAACCATATAACAATTTAACGAAGAAGAAACTTCGCCTTGAACATTATGAGTAAAGCCTAAGGACATATTTGTCCATATGCAATAGCGGAGCGTGTCTCTCTCCCACAAAGTGAATGCTAGGATCCATTTTATTCAAACAAAAACAAAAACAAAAACAAACCGACGCTCCAAGTAAAGAACACAAGATGTGACTGAATAAAAATATAGTTTCAGGGGAGGAACCTGATGATGTTGTCGATGAAGAAGGGGATGCCTTGGGCATCCCCAAGCTTAGACGCTTGAGTCTTCTTAAAATATGCAGGGATGAACCACGGGGCATCCCCAAGCTTAGAGCTTTCACTCCTCTTGATCATAGTATCATACTCCTCTCTTGACCCTTGAAAACTTCCTTCACACCAAACTTCAAGCAAACTCATTAGAGGGTTAGTGCACAATTAATAATTCACATGTTCAGAGGTGGCACAATCATTCTTTACACTTCTGGACATTGCATAAAGCTACTGGACATTAATGGATCAAAGAAATTCATCCAACATAGCAAAAGAGGCAATGCGAAATAAAAGGCAGAATCTGTCAAAAACAGAACAGTTCGTAAAGACGAATTTTAAAATGGCACCAGACTTGCTCAAATGGAAAAACTCAAAACTAATGAAAGTTGCGTACATATCTGAGGATCACGCTCGTAAATTGGCAGATTTTTTCGAATTTTCTACAGAGACCTGTGCCCAGATTCGTGACAGACAGCAATGCTGTTTCTGCGCAGCGATCCCAAATATAACATCAACTTTGACATAGAAACTTTACTTGGCACAAAAACATGATAAGGAGAGGTTGCTACAGTAGTAAACAACTTCCAAGACTCAACAAAACAAAAAATTGCTGTAGTAAAAACATGGGTTGTCTCCCATAAGCGCTTTTCTTTAACGCCTTTCAGCTAGGCGCAGCAAGTGCAAATCAAGTATTTTCAAACGAAGAAGCATCAACATTATAACCAGGGGTATTGGGAGTTTTCTCAACCAAGAATAGTATATTGGATACATAAGTTTTAGCATCTCCCTTTTCATTAGTCTTGGGCTTGCTATTCTCATCGAACAAATTTTCAGGAACAAGCCAAGCATAGTTATTTTCTAGTGCATCATTCATAGCTAGGAGTTTACATGGTATTGGTGCTTTGATCTCCCCACCATCATTAATATTATTAGTGTACCTTATTCTATCCATGTCCATTTTTTCAAGGAGACCAACAAAATTAGTATGAGAACCTAGCATATTAAATTTAGCAAAGACCTTTCTAGCCTCTCTTGCTAGACCACCAAATTCTCTAAGAAGAGTTTCTAAAACAAAATCTTTCTTTTCCCCTTCTTCCATATCACCAAGTGTAAGAAACATGTGTTGGATTATAGGATTGAGATTAACAAATTTAGTTTCCAACATACGAACTAAAGCAGCAGCAGCAATTTCATAGGTAGGTGCAAGTTCTACCAAGTGTCTATCTTCAAAATCTTCAGTAATACTAACATGATTGAAAAATTCTTCTATATTATTTCTCCCAACTATGGACCCACGTCCTACCGGTATGTCTTTTGTGGTAAAATTAAAAGGAAACATGATGCAATAAGCAAAAAGTAAACTAGGCAAACAAAGTAAAGACGAGTAACTAATTTTTTTTGTGTTTTTGATATAGAGAGCAAGACAGTAAATAAAGTAAAACTAGCAACTAATTTTTTTGTGTTTTGTTTAGGTGCAGCAAACAAAGTAGTAAATAAAATAAAGCAAGACAAAAACAAAGTAAAGAGATTGAGAAGTGGAGACTCCCCTTGCAGCGTGTCTTGATCTCCCCGGCAACGGCGCCAGAAAAAGTGCTTGATGCGCGTAGATGTACACGTCCGTTGGGAACCCCAAGAGGAAGGTATGATGCGCACAGTGGCAAGTTTTCCCTCAGAAAGAAACCAAGGTTTATCGAACCAGGAGGAGCCAAGAAGCACGTTGAAGGTTGATGGTGGCGAAATGTGATGCGGCGCAACAACAGGGATTCCGGTGCCAACGTGGAACCTGCACAACACAACCCAAGTACTTTGCCCCAACGAAACAGTGAGGTTGTCAATCTCACCGGCTTGCTGTAACAAAGGATTAAGCGTATCGAGTGGAAGATGTTTGCAAAGAAAACATTAAACTAGTATTGCAGTAGATTGTATGCTATGTAAAGAATAGGACCGGGGTCCACAGTTCACTAGAGGTGTCTCTCCCATAAGATAAAAGCATGTTGGGTGAACAAATTACAGTCGGGCAATTGACAAATAGAGAAGGGCATAAAAATGCATATACATGATATGATAAATATAGTGAGATTTAATCCGGGCATTACGACAAAGTACATAGACCGCCATCCAACTGCATCTATGCCTAAAAAGTCCACCTTCAGGTTATCATCCGAACCCCTTCAGTATTAAGTTGCAAAGCAACAGACAATTGCATTAAGTATGGTGCGTAATGTAATCGACAACTACATCCTTAGACATAGAATCAATGTTTTATCCCTAGTGGCAACATCACATCACAACCTTAGAACTTTCTGTCACTGTCCCAGGTGTCAATGAAGGCATGAACCCACTATCGAGCATAAATACTCCCTCTTGGAGTTAAGAGCAAAAACTTGGCCAGAGCCTCTACTAATAACGGAGAGCATGCAAGATCATAAACAACACATAAACAATAGATTGATAATCACCATAACATAGTATTCTCTATCCATCGGATCCCGACAAACACAACATATAGTATTACAGATAGATGATCTTGATCATGTTAGGCAGCTCACAAGATCCAACAATGAAGCACAACAAGGAGAAGACAACCATCTAGCTACTGCTATGGACCCATAGTCCAGGGGTGAACTACTCACTCATCACTCCGGAGGCGACCATGGCGGTGTAGAATCCTCCGGGAGATGAATCCCCTCTCCGGCAGGGTGCCGGAGGCGATCTCCTGAATCCCCGAGATGGGATTCGCGGCGGCGGCGTCTCGGAAGGTTTTCCGTATCGTGGCTCTCGGTACTGGGGGTTTCGCGACGGAGGCTATAAGTAGGCGAAAGGGTAGGTCAAGATGCGGCACGAGGGGCCCAGGGGGCAGGCCGGCGCGGCCAGGGCCTGGGCCGCGCCGCCATGTCACCTGGCCACCTCGTGGCCCCACTTCGACTCTCCTTCGGTCTTCTGGAAGCTCCGTGCAAAAATAGGACCCTGGGCGGTGATTTCGTCCAATTCCGAGAATATTTCGTTACTAGGATTTCTAAAACCAAAAACAGCAGAAAAAAACAACTGGCTCTTCGGCATCTTGTTAATAGGTTAGTTCAGAAAATGCGTAAATACGACATATAATGTGCATAAAACATGTAGGTATCATCAATAAAGTAGCATGGAACATAAGAAATTATCGATACGTTGGAGACGTATCAGGGCCTCGGGTTCCGGACATAGACATGTGCAAACAACTTGTAGATACAATCTAAGCAATAAGTATAGAGCTTAAATCTAAGATCATGCCACTCGGGCCCTAGTGACAAGCATTAAACACAACAAGATTGCAGCAACAATAACTTCACAAACTTTATAGATAGACTAATCATAATGTAACAATCCATCGGATCCCAACAAACACAACACCGATTACATCAGATGAATCTCAATCATGTAAGGCAGCTCATGAGATCATTGTATTGAAGTACATAGGGGAGAGAATACCAACTAGCTACAGCTAGAACCCGTAGTCCATGGGGGAACTACTCACGGAGCATGATGGAGGTGGTGGCGTTGATGGAGATGGCTTCCGGGGGCACTTCCCCGTCCCGGCAGGGTGCCGGAACAGAGACTTCTGTCCCCCGAATTGGAGTTTCGCGATGGCGGCGGCGCCCCTGGAGTCTTTCTGGAGTTTCGTCAATTGGTACTGCGTTTTTAGGTCGAAAGGGCTTAAATAGGCGAAGAGGCGGCGCAGGAGGGCTGACAGGGTGGCCCCACACTAGGCCGGCGCGGCCAGGCCTGGGGCCGCGCGGCCCTAGTGTGTGGTGGCCCCCTGGCTCTCCTCCGACTCCCCTTCGGTGTTCTGGATGCTTCCGGGAAAAATAGGATGTTTGGCGTTGATTTCGTCCAATTCCGAGAATATTGCCCGAACAGCCTTTCTGGAACCAAAAACAACAGAAAACAGGAACTGGCACTGTGGCATCTTGTTAATAGGTTAGTTCCGGAAAATGCATAAAAACATTATAAAGTGTGAGCAAAACATGTAGGTATTGTCATAAAACAAGCATGGAACATCAGAAATTATAGATACGTTGGAGACGTATCAAGCATCCCCAAGCTTAGTTCCTACTCGTCCTCGAGTAGGTAAACGATAAAAAGAATAATTTCTGAAGTGACATGCTACCAACATAATCTTAATCATACTATTGCAAATCATATGAGATGAACGAAGTGACTCAAGGCAATGATCTATAGTTGCTAACAAATAGATAACATATAGCAAAACTTTTCATGAATAGTACTTTCAAGACAAGCATCAAAAGTTTTGCATAAGAGTTAACTCATAAAGCAATAAATTCAAAGTAAAGGCATCGAAGCAACACAGAGGAAGATTTAAGTTTCAGCAATTGCTTTCAACTTTCAACATGCATATCTCATGGATAATTGTCAACACAAAGTAATATAATGAATGCAAATAAGCAAGTATGTAAGAATCGATGCACGGTTGACACAAGTGTTTGCTTCTAAGATGGAAGGAAGTAGGTAAACTGACTCAACATAAAAGTAAAAGAATGGCCCTTCGCAGAGGGAAGCAGGGATAAAATCATGTGCTAGAGCTTTTTAAGTTTTGAAATCATATAGAGAGCATAAAAGTAAAATTTTGAGAGGTGTTTGTTGTTGTCAACGAATGGTAGTGAGCACTCTAACTACCTCATCAACCAGACTTTCAAGAGCGGCTCCCATGAAGGACGTTATCTCTACCAGCAAGGTAGATCATCCCTCTTCTCTTTTGTTTACACATGTATTTTAGTTTTATTTATTAGATGACACTCCCCCAACCTTTTGCTTACACAAGCCATGGCTAACCGAATCCTCGGGTGCCTTCCAACATTCACATACCATGGAGGAGTGTCTATTTGCAAAATTAAGTTGCTTACTGATAGATCAGGGCAAAACACGTGAAGAGAATTATTAATGAAAGTTAATTAATTGGGGCTGGGAACCCCGTTGCCAGCTCTTTTTGCAAAATTATTGGATAAGCGGATGAAGCCACTAGTCCATTGGTGAAAGTCTGTCAGAAGTAAATGACAAGATCGAAAGATAAAACACCACATACTTCCTCATGAGCTATAAAACATTGACACAAATAAGAGATAATAGCTTTTGAATTGTTTAAAGGTAGCACATGAAGTATTTACTTGGAATGGCAGGAAATACCACATAGTAGGTAGATATGGTGGACACAAATGGCATAGGTTTTTGGCTCAAGGTTTTGGATGCACGAGAAGCATTCCCTCTCAGTACAAGACCTTAGAGAGACCAATCATGCAAACCAATTTCAACAAGTTCTACGGTAGTTCTCCACTAATAGGTTTAAACTACATGATGCAAGAGCATGATCTACTTGAGAGCTCAAAACAATTGCCAAGTATCAAATTATCCAAGACAATATGAAGCATTTTCTGTTTCCAACCAAATAACAATAAGTGCAGCGGTTTTCAACTCCGCCATGAACATTAAAATAAAGCTAAGAACACCATTGTTCATATGAAAAAGCGGAGCGTGTCTCTCTCCCACACAAGGATTGCTAGGATCCGAATTTATTCAAACACAAACAAAAATAAAAGCACACAGACGCTCCAAGTAAAGCACATATGATGTGACCGAATAAAAATATAGTTTCAATAGAAGAAACCTGAAATTGATGAAGAAGGGGATGCCTTGGGCATCCCCAAGATTAGACGCTTGAGTCTTCTTGAAATATGCAGGGATGAACCACGGGGGCATCCCCAAGCTTAGACTTTTCACTCTTCTTGATCATATATCATCCTCCTCTCTTGACCCTTGAAAACTTCCTTCACACCAAACTTCTCATAAACTTCATTAGAGGGGTTAGTACTCAAAAAACTTTAATCCACCTTGGCCCTGTAGTGACACATTGCAAGAACTCAATAAAACATTAGCTACAGCTCTCCACGTCTAGAAAGCCTCACTTAAAGTCCACAAGAGACAATGCAAAAAACAGAGATAGAATCTGCCAAAACAGAACAGCCAGTAAACACGAATTTTAAAATGGTACTTCCGTTGCTCAAATCAGAAAACTTAAAACTAATGAAAGTTGCGTACATATCTGAGGAACACGCACGTAAATTGGCATATTTTTCTGAGTTACCTACAGAGAAAACAGCCCAGATTCGTGACAGATAGAAATCTGTTTCTGCGCAGAAATCCAAATCTAGTATCAACCTTCTATTAGAGACTTTACTTAGCACAACAATGCAATAAAATAAAGATAAGGAGAGGTTGCTACAGTAGTAACAACTTCCAAGACACAACAAAACAGTAGCAAAATAAACACATGGGTTATCTCCCAAGAAGTGCTTTCTTTATAGCCATTAAGATGGGCTCAGCAATTTTAATGATGCTCACATAAGGATGAGAGTTGAAGCAAAAGAGAGAATCAAAAAGCAAGTTCAAAACACATTTAAGTCTAACCCACTTCCTATGCATAGGAATCTTGTACACAAATAAATTCATGAAGAACAAAGTGACAAGCATAAGAAGATAAAACAAGAGTAGCTTCAAAATTTTCAGCATATAGAGAGGTGTTTTAGTACCATGAAAATTTCTACAACCATATTTTCCTCTCTCATAATAATTTTCAGTAGCTTCATGGATAAACTCAACAATATAACTATCACATAAAGCATGCTTTTCATGATCCATAAACATATAATTTTTATCAAGCTCAAAAATAGCGGGATTAAAACTTTCAAATCCACTTTTATCAATAATATAACAAGATGATTGATCAATCTCAAAAGATATGGGACTCATAGATAAAGTCAAGAACTCTCCAATCCCATTTTCATTAGTAGTACAATTAATATTATCAAGTAACATAGGACCATCATCTAGAGATTTATCATAAACATTTGCCAAGCAAAACTCTTTAGTACCATGCATTTCGACATCAGGCACAAACAAAGCATTATCATAAGATTTATCAAAATAGCATGGATTATCATAGATAACAGTAGCATAATTATTCTCACAAGTTTTACTCATAGGGAATATTTCAAGAGAATCCACAGGAACATAACATTCAACCTCCTTCGGTAAGCATGGAGGACAATCAAATAGTGTAAGAGATAAAGAGTTACTCTCATTAGAAGGTTGGCATGGGTAGCTAATCCATTCTTCCTCCTTTTGTTCATCACTCTCCTCTTCTTTTTCATCCAATGAGCTTTCAGGTTCATCAATTTCCTCCTCTTTTTCATCCAATGAGCTTTCAGGTTCATCAATTTCTTCTTCCACTGGTTCCTGCAAATTGTGAGTGCATTCTTGTGCATTAATGAGTCTCTCTTTATAATCAATGATATAAGGATTATCACTGTAGCTTTCTATGCAAAAATTAAGGATAGAAGAGACATAATCTTTAAGGTCCTTACAAACAGCACAAGTTTCATAATTTTTAGACATGAATGATTCTATCTCAGAGGCTCCCATAAATATGACAAATTGTTCTACCTCTTCGAACCCAAAATGAATATAGCTATTCCAATTATAGTTCATAATTAAAACTTCTTTACTAAAGCAACATTGAAATTTAAGATGTTTAGTATCCTGTTCAGAGCAACAGTTTATATCATGGCGTTTAAGCAAGATTTTAGCAATTGTATTTAATTTTTCTATCACAGCACTCATAACTTTACCCTTTCTTGATTCTCTATAATTATTATATAATTCTATAAGCTCCAAATAGGTTGTAGGTTCTCCCATAATAGCAGTTTTTAATTTTTAGGTTTTTCAAATTTTTATGGATTTTCAGGTATATAGGGAAAATAAAGCAAAATAATACTAGACAGAAATAAACTAAGCACAAATAAACTAGACAAAAGTAAACTAGCAAGACAAAATAAAATAAAAGCAGAGAGAGAGGTAGAGTGTACTCCCCAGGTGAACTTATGAGTAGAGCTATGCCTCCCCGGCAACGGCGCCAGAAAATAGTCTTGATGACCCACAAGTATAGGGGATCGCAACAGTCTTCGAGGGAAGTAAAACCCAAATTTATTGATTCGACACAAGGGGAGGTAAAGAATACTTATAAGCCTTAACAACTGAGTTGTCAATTCAGCTGCACCTGGAAAAGCACTAGTAACAAGGGTGATGTGAAAGTAGCAGTAATATGAGAGCAGTAGTAACAGTAACACAGCAGCAGTAGCAGTAATATGAGAGCAATGGCACCAGAAAATAGTTGATACTACTTCCAATGACATGTAGAACGAGTATATGATGATGAAAGATGGACCGGGGTTCCCAGCTATCTACACTAGTGGTAACTCTCCAATAACAAGTGTTGGGTGAACAAATTACAGTTGGGCAATTGATAGGATTGAAATAGCATTAAGACAGAACATCAAGATTATTAATCATGTAGGCATGTTTTCCATATATAGTCATACGTGCTCGCAATGAGAAACTTGTACAACATCTTTTGTCCTACCAGCCGGTGGCAGCCGGGCCTCTAGGGAATCTACTGGAAATTAAGGTACTCCTTTTAATAGAGCACCGGAGCAAAGCATTAACACTCCGTGAAAACATGTGATCCTCATACCTACGCCTTCCCCTCCGGTTGTCCCAATTTCTGTCACTTTGGGGCCTCGGGTTCCGGACATAGACATGTGCAAACAACTTGTAGATACAATCTAAGCAATAAGTATAGAGCTTAAATCTAAGATCATGCCACTCGGGCCCTAGTGACAAGCATTAAACACAACAAGATTGCAGCAACAATAACTTCACAAACTTTATAGATAGACTAATCATAATATAACAATCCATCGGATCCCAACAAACACAACACCGATTACATCAGATGAATCTCAATCATGTAAGGCAGCTCATGAGATCATTGTATTGAAGTACATAGGGGAGAGAATACCAACTAGCTACAGCTAGAACCCGTAGTCCATGGGGGAACTACTCACGGAGCATGATGGAGGCGGTGGCGTTGATGGAGATGGCTTCCGGGGGCACTTCCCCGTCCCGGCAGGGTGCCGAACAGAGACTTCTGTCCCCCGAATTGGAGTTTCGCGATGGCGGCGCCCCTGGAGTCTTTCTGGAGTTTCGTCAATTGGTACTGCGTTTTTAGGTCGAAAGGGCTTAAATAGGCGAAGAGGCGGCGCAGGAGGGCTGACAGGGTGGCCCCACACTAGGCCGGCGCGGCCAGGGTGTGGTGGCCCCCTGGCTCTCCTCCGACTCCCCTTCGGTGTTCTGGATGCTTCCGGGAAAAATAGGATGTTTGGCGTTGATTTCGTCCAATTCCGAGAATATTGCCCGAACAGCCTTTCTGGAACCAAAAACACAGAAAACAGGAACTGGCACTGTGGCATCTTGTTAATAGGTTAGTTCCGGAAAATGCATAAAAACATTATAAAGTGTGAGCAAAACATGTAGGTATTGTCATAAAACAAGCATGGAACATCAGAAATTATAGATACGTTGGAGACGTATCAGCATCCTCAATCTGTTCCTGTTCTGGAATATGCTTAAAGTAGCACATGTCTTCAGTTGTTTGTGCGTAAAGCCTCTGTGACACCATGCTCTATATTCTCTGTATCAGGTTGGTACCTCCAGGTTCCGTGCTGAGGCTATGGGGAACGAGAATAGCGCCCCACCTGCTGCAGGAGCATGGCCCGATCTGCAGCACAAGAAGCGAAATGCCACTGCCGAGCTGGGCAGGGACCGCCCAGGGGTAATTTTTTTAACCAACTTACCATGATGTAGTCTGAATCTGATACTCCCTCAGATCCAAATTAATTGACTCAACTATCTGTAGATACGGATGTATCTAGATGTGTTTTAGCTCTAGATACTACTGCCTCCATCCCAAAGCTTTGGGCTTATATTATTTTTAGAAAGTCAAACTATACCATGTTTGACTAAGCTTTTACCAAAAATCAGTAACATGCAAAATACAAAATTAATATCATTAAATAGATAATAAAATATATTTTCCTACGGTATCTACACAGTATTATATTTGTTGATAGAATGTTCTAAAATTTTGGTCAAACTTTGCTTGTTTTGATTTCTCAAAAATAAATAAGCCTTAAGCTTTGGGATGGAGGTAGTACATTCATATCTAGACAAAGCTGAGTCAACTAGTTTTTTTGTCTGTCCATAGCTAGTGTTCATGCTGCAAAAGGCTAAGAGCATCCACTATATGCATCAGTCTATCTCATACAGTAATTCAATATCACTGCTGAGGTCTGCCTTTTGTTTTGCTATTCATATGCAGACTGAAACTTTAGGGCCTTTACTCAAAAGGAAGATCAAAACTGCGGCTGATCAGGCTGCCAGTATGTTGATGCCGCCCCCATCTTCTAAATGCCTCTACAAGCACAAGGCCACGCGCCAGCTGGGTGGTGATCTTTTAATGAATATGGTATATTTTCTTAATCCACAAAACATGCCTTGATTTTTCTCTGTTTATTGTTGGTTTTTTCTATGCTTGCCAAAAGTTTACAACAACAACAACAACAACCAAGCCTTTCAGTCCCAAACAAGTTGGGGTAGGCTAGAGTTGAAACCCATAAGATCTCGAAGCCAAAAGTTTAGAAACACCAAATTCGTTTGCTTACAATCATCATACAGTAATGTTCATCTACTCCAGTTCCCCTAACCCAACAAAAAATGATGTTAATTACGATTTTTAGATTAAAAGAGCACCATTAGGCGCTGTTAATTACAACTTTGAGATTAAAATGTCATTTGCAATTGTTAATTACAATTTTGAGACAAATGGTTAGTTTAACCTCGATCTCTTCTGCTCTCCATTTTTCCCAACCGAACAAAAATGTAACCATTCCATTCCTCTGAAATGGAACCATTCCATTCCATTCCACGCTGTTTCAGAACCGAACACACCCTTGCATTGTTGTGAACTGTTGTCCATACACGGCCATACCCTTCCACTTACATCCAGCACTATATGCATCAGTCTGTCTCAGAGTCATTCAATATCACTGCTGAGATCTGTTCCCATTCTTATGCAGGCTGAAACTGCTGCGCCTTTACTCAAGTGGATGCAAAATGAGGCTAATGAGGCTGCTGTGAGGACGATGGTGCCGACACCATCTTCCGAAAACCTCTACAAGCACGAGGCCATGGGCCAGCTGGGTGGTGACCTTTTAATGAATCTGGTATATTTTCTTAATCCACATACATGATTTCATTATTATCTGTTTAATTACTGTTGGCTTTGTCTAATGCTTACCAAAAGTTCAGAAACACTGCGTTTGCTTACAATCATCATACACTAATTTTTCACTTTTCAGTCTGTCTCATCCAGTATATAAACTGTTGATTTCCGTTGGCTTCTTTTGTAATCATTTGCATTGTTGTCAACTGTTCTCTATGCACAACCCTATTCTTCCACTTACAGCACTATTTGCCGACAGTTGAAGTCGCGCCATGGTTGCTGGTGCACCATGGCCGACGATTTTTGGTCCCTCCGTGGTGCATGTCAAAACTTTTTTTCTCGTTTTTGAGGCCACCTAGCCCGACGAAAGCGGCCAAAACGTCGCGTATGGTGGCCCGGGACGTGGTGCATCGCGAATTCTCGGGTTCGCCGGCCGAGTCAACGCAAATCCGCACCGCCCAGGGATGTAGGGCCCACATGGCAGCCTCTCTAGCATTGTTTTTTTCTCGATCGCGCCATCTCGTTCAACGCTCTCCGATCGAGCCGTTTACGATGCAGGATCATGGGTCCCGCATGTCATCC
The DNA here is from genome assembly GCA_030979885.1 of Lolium multiflorum. NCBI lineage: Eukaryota > Viridiplantae > Streptophyta > Magnoliopsida > Poales > Poaceae > Lolium > Lolium multiflorum. The sequence goes on along the minus strand of CM061753.1, from coordinate 170,962,887 downwards.
TCTATGAACCAAAATTCTTTCTTTTCTTGGATTTTTTGACCCCCTGATTTCTGGCTACTTCCTTTTTCTTTTGATCCCGTGCCGCCTTGGAAACGTTGAGACCGCTGCTGCTAAATGGGACCCGCATGTCATCCTCTATGAGCAATCAACTTTATTTTCTTGGAGTTATTTTTGGCACCTCATATTTGGTCACTTGCCTTTTTCTTTCGATCCCTGCCGCCTCTCAAACGGTGATACCGCTGCTGCTAAATGGGACCCGCATGTCATCCTCTATGTACTATAAAACATTCTTTTCTTGGATTATTTTTGGCACCTCATATTTGGTCACTTGCCTTTTTCTTTCGATCTCATGCCACGTTTGAAACGTTGAGGAACCTGCTGGCTCATGGGACCCGCATGTCATCCTCTATGTGCTATAAAAGTTTATTTTCTTGGATTTTTTTTCACCCTCTGATTTTTGGCTATTTCCTTTTTATTTTGATCCCATGCCACCTTGGAAACGTTGAGTAAGCTGCTAACTCATGGGACCCGCATGTCATCCTCTATGTACTATAAAACTTTCTTTTCTTGGATTATTTTTGGCACCTCATATTCGGTCACTTGCCTTTTTCTTTCGATCCCTGCCGCCTCTCAAACGGTGATACCGCTGCTGCTAAATGGGACCCGCATGTCATCCTCTATGTACTATAAAACTTTCTTTTCTTGTATTATTTTTGGCTCCGATATTTGGTCACTTGCCTTTTTCTTTCGATCCCCAGCCTCTCAAACGGTGAGACCGCTGCTGCTAAATGGGACCCGCATGTCATCCTCTATGTACAATCAAGTTTCTTTTCTTGAATTATCTTTGGCTCCTGATATTTTGTCACTTGCCTTTTTCTTTCGATCTCATGCCACGTTTGAAACGTTGAGGAACCTGCTGGCTCATGGGACCCGCATGTCATCCTCTATGTGCTATAAAAGTTTATTTTCTTGGATTTTTTCACCCTCTGATTTTTGGCTATTTCCTTTTTCTTTTGATCCCCTGCCACCTTGGAAACGTTGAGTAAGCTGCTAACTCATGGGACCCACATGTCATCCTCTATGTACTATAAAACTTTCTTTTCTTGGATTTTTTTGGCACCTCATATTTGGTCACTTGCCTTTTTTTTTGATCCCCTGCCGCCTCTCAAACGGTGATACCGCTGCTGCTAAATGGGACCAGCATGTCATCCTCTATGTACAATCAAGTTTCTTTTCTTGAATTATTTTGGCTCCTGATATTTGGTCACTTGCCTTTTTCTTTCAATCTCATGCCACGTTTGAAAAGTTGAGGAACCTGCAGGCTCATGGAACCCGCATGTCATCCTCTATGTACTATAAAACTATCTTTTCTTGGATTTTTTTACCCTCTGATTTTTGGCTATTTCCTTTTTCTTTTGATCCCTGCCGCCTTGGAAACGTTGAGTAAGCTGCTGACTCATGGGACCCGCATGTCATACTCTATGTACAGTCAACTTTCTTTTTCTTTTGATCTCAAGCCGCATTTGAAACGTTGAGACTGCTGCTGCTAAAAGGGACCCGCATGTCATCCTCTATGTACAATAAAGTTTCTTTTCTTGGATTATCTTTGGCTCCTGATATTTTGTCACTTGCCTTTTTCTTTCGATCTCATGCCGCCTTTGAAACGTTGAGTAAGCTGCTGGCTCATGGGTCCCGCATGTCATCCTCTACGAACAATAAAAGTTTCCTTTCTTGGAGTTATTTTTGACCCCTAATTTCTGGCTATTTGCCTTTTTCTTTTGATCTCCTGCCCCCTTTGAAACGATGAGGACGCTGTTGGCAGGTCGGTCCCACAAGTCATCCTCTATGAACAATAAAAGTTTCCTTTGATGGATTTTTTTGAACCCCTAATTAATTTCTGGATATTTCCTTTTTTTCTTTGATCCCCTGCCGCCTTGGAATCGTTGAGGATGCTGCTGCCTCATGGGTCCCGCATGTCATCCTCTCAGAACGGTAAATGTTTCTTTTCTTGGATATTGTTTACCAAATGATTTTTGGCTTATTTTTTCTTTCGATATCCTGCCGCCTTTAAAACGTTGAGGACGCTGCTGGCTCACGGGTCCCACATGTCAGCCTCTATGAACAATAAACGTTGAGGATGCTGCTGCCTCATGGGTCCCGCATGTCATCCTCTCAGAACGAAAATGTTTCTTTTCTTGGATTTTTTACCAACAGATTTTTGGTTTATTTTTTCTTTCCATCCCCTGCCGCCTTTAAAACGACGCTGCTGGCTCATGGGTCCCCGATGTCAGCCTCCCCGTACAAGAAACATGTGATATCTTGATTATTTTGCAGACAATAAACAGTGTATTGCGCTCTGAGCTATTTCAACGGATAAATTAAATCTTTATTTTTACATAAACAAATTTATATGCTGAATCTCCTTGTTTTTTGTTTTTGCGAAGCATAGGACTTTCCTGTTTTTTTAGAAAAATCCGAACTATCCTGTTTTGGAGTGGGCTGAAATTGTACGAGTCAAAAGGCCCAGCAGGATAGTTCGAATGCCCAGATGTCCACATGCAGCCCAATTGAAATCGTTCTTTTTTTGGATTTTTTTCACCCCCTGATTTCTGGCTACTTCATTTTTCTTTTGGTCCTGTGCCGCCTTGGAAATGTTGAGACCGCTGCTGCAAAATGGGACCCACATGTCATCCTCTATGTACAATAAAATTTCTTTTCTTAGATTATTTTTGGCTCCTGATATTTGGTCACTTGCCTTTTTCTTTCGATCCCGTGCAGCCTCTCAAACGGTGATACCGCTGCTGCTAAATGGGACCCGCATGTCATCCTCTATGTACAATCAAGTTTCTTTTCTTGAATTATTTTTGGCTCCTGATATTTGGTCACTTGCCTTTTTCTTTCGATCTCATGCCACGTTTGAAACGTTGAAAAACCTGCTGGCTCATGGGACCCGCATGTCATCCTCTATGTACAATAAAACTTTCTTTTCTTCGATTTTTTGGCACCTCATATTTGGTCACTTGCCTTTTTCTTTCGATCCCTGCCGCCTCTCAAACGGTGATACCGCTGCTGCTAAATGGGACCCGCATGTCATACTCTATGTACAATCAAGTTTCTTTTCTTGAATTATTTTTGGATCCTGATATTTGGTCACTTGCCTTTTTCTTTCGATCTCATGCCACGTTTGAAACGTTGAGGAACCTGCTGGCTTATGGGACCCGCATGTCATCCTCTATGTACTATAAAAGTTCATTTTCTTGGTTTTTTTTCACCCTCTGATTTTCGGCTATTTCCTTTTTCTTTTGATCCCCTGCCGCCTTTGAAACGTTGAGGACTCTGCTGGCTCATCGATAAAACTTTCCTTTCTTGGAGTTTTTTACCCCCTAATTTCTGGCTACTTTCTTTTTCTTTTGATCTCAAGCCGCATTTGAAACGTTGAGACCGCTGCTGCTAAATGGGACCCGCATGTCATCCTCTATGTACAATAAAGTTTTCTTTTCTTGCATTATCTTTGTCTCCTGATATTTTGTCACTTGCCTTTTTCTTTCGATCTCATGCCGCCTTTGAAACGTTGAGTAAGCTGCTGGCTCATGGGTCCCGCATGTCATCCTCTACGAACAATAAAAGTTTCCTTTCTTGGAGTTATTTTTGAACCCTAATTTCTGGCTACTTCCTTTTTCTTTTGATCCCGTGCCGCCTTGGAAACGTTGAGACCGCTGCTGCTAAACGGGTCCCGCATGTCATCCTCTATGTACAATAAAATTTCTTTCTTCGATTATTTTCGGGTCCTGATATTTGGTCACTTGCCTTTTTCTTTTGATCTCATGCCGCCTTTGAAACATTGAGGAAGCTGCTGGAGCATGGGTCCCGCATGTCATCCTCTATGAACAATAAAAGTTTCCTTTCTTGGAGTTATTTTTTACCCCTAATTTCTGGCTACTTCCTTTTTCCTTTGATCCCCTGCCGCCTTTGAAACGTTGAAGACTTTGCTGGCTCATGGGTCCCACATGTCAGCTTCTATGAACAATAAACATTTCCTTTCTTGGAGTTATTTTGTACCCCTAATTTCTGGCTATTTGCCTTTTTTCTTTCGATCCCCAGTCGCCTTCGAAACGTAGAGGCGCGCTGGCTCGTGGGTCCCAGATGTCAGCCTCCATGAACAATAAACCTTTCCTTTGTTGGATTTATTTTTCACCCTCTGATTTTGGCTATTTCCTTTTTCTTTTGATCCACTGCCGCCTTGGAAACGTTGAGTAAGCTGCTGACACATGGGCCCCGCATGTCATCCTCTATGTACAATCAACTTGCAAGATCTTGGAGCAAAAGAGCTTGTATTAGTGGGACCCATATGTCAACCTCTATGTACAATAAAAGTTTCCTTTCTTGGATTATTTGTAGCTCCTGATCTTTGGTCACTTTTCTTTTTCTTTCGATCTCAAGCCGCCTCTGAAACATTGAGTAAGGTGCTGGCTCATGGGACACGCATGTCATCCTCTATGTACAATAAAGTTTCTTTTCTTGGATTTTTTTACCCCTGATTTTTGGTCACTTGCCTTGACGCTGCTGGCTCATGGGTCCCACATGTCAGCATCTATGAACAATAAACCTTTCCTTTGTTGGATTTATTTTTTACCCCTAATTTCTGGCTATTTGCCTTTTTCTTTTGATCCCGGCCTTTGAAAACGTTGAGGAACCTGCTTGCTCATGGGACCCGCATGTCATCCTCTATGTACTATAAAATTTCTTTTCTTGGATTTTTTTTCACCCTCTGATTTTTGGCTATTTCCTTTTTCTTTTGATCCCTGCCGCCTTGGAAACATTGAGTAAGCTGCTGACTCATGGGACCCGCATGTCATCCTCTATGTACAATCAACTTTCTTTTTTTGGAGTTTTTTACCCCTAATTTCTGGCTACTTTCTTTTTCTTTTGATCTCAAACCGCATTTGAAACCTTGAAACCGCTGCTGCAAAATGGGACCCGCATGTCATCCTCTATGTACAATAAGTTTCATTTCTTGGATTTTTTTGGCTCCTGTTATTTGGTCACTTGCCTTTTTTTCGATCTCATGCCGCCTTTGAAACGTTGAGTAAGCTGCTGGCTCATGGGTCCCGCATGTCATCCTCTACGAACAATAAAAGTTTCCTTTCTTGGAGTTATTTTTTACCCCTAATTTCTGGCTACTTCCTTTTTTGTTTTGATCCACTGCCGCCTTTGAAACGTTGAGGATTCTGCAGACTAATACAAGCTCTTTCTCTCCAAGATCTTGCAAGTTGATAGATTAAATCATGGAATTATTAGGATATGTTTTAAATTTCAAATCCACTTTATGAATTATTAAAAATACCGTTATCCATGTGGGTATGGAGCGATCAAGGATTTTCATATTGGGCATGAGCAGTTTCAAAAATTGGAACCCAATAATTTAAAATAAATAAAAACAACTTTTATGTAGAATCTCCGTGTTTTTTTTGCCAATCATAGGATCTGTGTTTCATTAGAAAAGGGCCGAAATTGCATGAGCAGAAAGGCCCATTTGTAGTTATTGGGCTTCGACAGCCGGAGCAAGTAGGCCGATAGCAATTACCATGTAGATGGCCGTTGGCAACCCAAAGTGAAAATATTGGGCCCAACAGGGGAAGGCTGAACAGTACTATTTTCTAATTGGAAGGTGGTACATGGCGTAATCCTGCCAAAAAAAAAGATGGACACGGGTTGCTGAAATTTGCCCATCTGCGCCTAATATCGCCGCCGCGGCTCCGCTTCCGCCGCCGCCATGCCTCGTCTCGCGTCGAGCTCGCGGTACTGCCGCGTCTCGGGCACGGGGTACCGCGGCGTCCGCGCGCGCCCCAAAGGTACGTATTACGCGGAGATACGTGACGGCGGCGAGCGCATCGGCCTCGGCACCTACGAGACCGCGCACGAGGCCGCGCGCGCGTACGACGCCGTGGCGTGGCGGCTCGGGCGCCCGCGATCGTCGATGAATTTCCATGACGTGTGGACGCGCCAGCAGGCCGAGGATCTCGCGCCGCCGCCGTACATCGTTAGACAGGAGGAACAGCGCCGCCGCCGCGAGACGGAGCGCCGTTTGCGCATTGCCGAGCGGGACGAGCGCGCGGCGCGCGAGTGGGCGGCCCGCTTCCCCGAGGACGTAGCCGCCGAGAACGAGCACTTCCGCAGACGGAGGGCGGAGAAGGCGACGAGGCGGGCTGCGAAGAAGGAGGACCGCGCACGACGGAGGGCGGAGAAGGCGACGAAGCGGGCCTTCATCGAAGCGCAGCTCGCCGGGCCGACCACCATTGGCGAGGACGACCCCCGTTGGATTGACCTCTTCTCGTCGGATCCGGTGTCGGGCACGACACCGGACTCGTCAGATGTCGAGTTTTAGTTTAGTTTTATCGCACTACTTTGTAAAAATATGAACTACGGAGTATCTATCAAGCTAATTTTCTCCTATTTTATGTCTATTTCTAGTCTTTATTTGATCTTCTGTTTTACTGCACTCTATTTTTCATTATATTCTGTTTTTGGCGCTGCATTATAGCGCCTCTGAAAATACGCTGTTTCAGCCCTGCATTTGGCCGCCACAGTTTGCAGCTTCCGGTGAAGCTATTGCCGGCTCCATGCGCAGCATCAGCCCACAGCGCCAAAATATAGAGCCACTGCTGGAGTTGCTGTAATATGTTTGTCAGCAGGAGCTTACCTAATTAGTGAAAAAGATGTTCAGCGTGGGATTCGATAAAAGGATCTTCATGTTTTTTTCCTAGCGATCCTAGTTCGGACTTTTGATTGTGTTGGCTAGTGCATGAAGCTTGACACCTGTATTATGTGATCCTGATATGAGGATAAGAACACCTTCAGGTTGCATTGCTAATGGTGTCTACTGCAGCAGTGGCGTACCTTCAATGGAGACTGATGCAAGAGAGTTGGTACTGGTGAACCTGCACCTGACATCATCGTGCCACCTGAAGTAGGTTGTGTATTGGGATTAGACTGATAAGCATAGCACCTTGCAAAGAACAAGATGCTGCTAGTGTTGGTTAACGTGATTTTACGCCAAAAGTCATGTATGCTCAACAGGTGCCGTACCTAGTTTGGATATTGTGTTGTTACCCTTTTGTGGTTTGGTGTTTGTCCAACAGAGAAAGCTACTCTTTTCCCGTGTAAGTGTTATTATGTGAACAAAAGTTGTATGTACATATATATCGGTCAGAGAACCAAGATTGCATATTCTTGCCTGGTTATAACACATAAGTCATAATAACAATTAAAGAGAAAAGGAACATTTGCCTTTGCAATGTGATTGTGCCAAGTAGATTAGACAACCAACCACAAACATTACAGGTCAACAGCCAAACGCATGCGAAAGTCCTAAGGTAAGCTCCATAATACATGTTGAAACCAAAAGCCTAGAAACCATAAGAAAGGTAGCTCCACATCACAGTTCCACGACAGCAGCATACTGATCATAAAACATATATCAAGTCAGGACAGCTGCACCACTGGGTAAGCATCCATGGGGTCTGGCTCAAGAGCGAAGACTGTGTGAATGCTGCAAAATGTGGCTCTTGCCTCACCCCACCCATACATCTTATCATGGAACCTTACCAAATCAGCATGAATCATCTTGACATAAACATAGCTCCTCTCTCCATGCTGATGGGATTGAACAATGCGCCAGTTGCAGTGCTTCAGCTTGTCAAACAGTATGCAGGAGATAACGAAGCATGCTGGCTGGTCTTTTGTAGTGACAATGGCTTGGAGTAGCTGGTCCTGTGAACCACCCAACTGGATCTTTAGAGCTTGAAGGACAGTCCGTGCCATATAAGCTACCGTTGCTGACTTCAGCTCGGGTTCAGGTGAATGACAGCTGACATCTTGTCCTCGAGATGCAGATCCTTCTTGATCAGATTCAGCGGAATCATCACCACTACTTACAGGTGCATCAGGTTCTACAGAAGGCACATCAGGTACATGCTCCAGTTCATAGGAGTTGGGTGGGACAGCACTGTTTGCTGAAATCTCTACAATACCAGCTCCAGGTAGACCACCAGTATCTACAGAGGGTAAACCACCAATATCCACTTCAGAGGATTCTCGTGGCACGACACCTTTCGCTAGAGGCTCTACCCTACCAGCTCCAGGTCCACCACCAGTCAGTACTGTGGGCATAGTCATGACGGGTTCTACCAATACAAAACCTCCTTCGGGTGGCGTGGCAACTTCGGGTGCAGGATCATCAGTAGCAACTCCAGCATCAGCACCAGTTACATCGGTCTTGACAATAGGTAAACCGTCTTGCTCTAGTTCAGAGAATTCCCGTGGCACGACACCGTTCACTAGAGGCTCTACACTAGCAGCTCCAGCTGCACCACCAGTTTCTACAGCAGGGGGTAAACCCAATCCACAACCTTCTTCATGTGGCACGATGATGCCACGTATAGGCTCATCAGTACCAGGTCCAGCTGCATCAGTCTCCATAGACAGTAAACAAGGTGGCGTCGGAGGTTTAAAAGACTGGCATGCCATTTCACCTTTGTCATCAGACAATATAGAGTTTTCTTCAACTCTATGTTTCTGCAATAATAAGCACATGAACAGAAATTAGACCAGAGCATCTAGCCATCTAACGGGGGCAGCAGCAAAACAAGCGTCGGTCCATATGTTTACCTTGTCATCTGGGATATCAGAACACACAGATTTAGAAGTCATTTCACATAGCATCCGCTTTTTCGTTCCTTCCCCTACGTCCATCTGGAATAAGTAATACTATTGATCACATAAAACTAATTAATCAAATAAATGCATATGTTGAGAAGTTTGCACGGCAAATTGTGGATTCTGCTTTCATCACCTACGAATCATCGTTCTATATATTTACCTTGTCATCTAGGATATCAGAAGTCACAGAATGAGAAGTCATTTCACTAAGTATCGGTTTTTTCGCTCTTTCCCCTCCATCCATCTGCAATAAGAAGTAATATTGATCACATAAAGCCAATTCAATGAATATATGCATATGTTGAGAAGTTTGCACAACAAATTGTGGATTCTACTTCCAATCACCAAGTAATCTCGTGAGAAATGCATGATCAAGATATGTTTCTCCCTCTTGATCGACATCTGCATCTCCATTAAGACTAATCATCGTGCGATGGTGCTCTTCAGAAGAGCGCATACAATTCCAATCACCAGACAAGCAAAAAATTGTTGATTCTAGTAATGATTAATCAGCAGTGGCCATGGAACGACCACAGATCGACCAAGCAAAAAAAATCATCAGCCTACTGACCACCAAGCAAAGGAAACAAACTAGGCCCATACATGGCCTCACAAATCATCATCAAACATCGATCAAACTAGCAAGTTTGAACATGGATTCCTAATTTATTTTCTGATAAAGTGAGTATATTAATATCGAAAGATATTGATTACACTGAGCCTCTGCAACAACGCAATACCTTACTGGTAGTACGGATGCACATGGATTCCTAATACTCCCTCTGTTCGGTTTTAATTAGTCGACGCGAGGGAGAGAAGAAAATGAACTGTCGATGCTTTCAACTAGAGTCAATTAAATACGAACGGAAGAAGTACGTAGTAGTATTGACAAATATCCGGATCTAGTCTAAAAACAAATTGGCATGTAAATCCTAGTAGTCTACTAAACTAGGATCAATACCCTAGATTAGGGTTGCAAGCGGCGTCCGCGAATCGTCCCGCAAAGCAGAAAATTAGAGCAAATAGTGGTTGAGATTAGAGCAGATTTAAAGCACTCGCACTGAAACTAGCTAGCCCGCTACCCACCCCGCTTGACACCCTGCCCTAGATGTGAATCTACACCAAATATTCAAACAAGGATGAGCAACCGCCAATAAAATTTTATCCGCACATCATCATCTCTACCATACACAAGGGTATGGTGATTTCACATACAACCATTGTTGCCGCGGGACGAGGATGAGTGATGCGCCGCGGAGAAGGTGCCTCACGCCTCTGTCGCCGCCGCCGTCGAAGAGGAAGTCGAAGCCGCGCGATTGTGGTCCGTCGCCGATATGGAGGTGGAGCTACTAGGGAAGAGGTGGAGGTGGAGGTGGAGAGGGAGTGATGGTTTGTACTAGTGGCGGCCGGTGAGGTAGTTATAAATACAGCCTCTCTCTCTTTTTTGGCAAGGAATGCAGCTTCTCTTGGAAGGCAACGAGGCAACGCACTCCAGATTTCGTATATTACTATAATAATATGGGCGGAGAAATTTGGACGCATCTGTGTTGTCTTGTCAAATGAATCACCAGGATTTGCTTTTAGTACTCCAGATTTGGGCGACCCAAGGAAGTAGAGATAGTAATGTACGCCATCTAAATGCACGCTATCAAATCAAATAAATGGTCATGCCATTTACTTTTAAGATGGTGCAGTAGTTATGTTGACCAAAGAAACATTCACGTCTGCTGATTATTTTGATAGTACTACTAGTAGTACTAATATTTCTGATGGGTATACATTTACCGTCCGCTAGCAAAGATTGTTTGGCACATTGTTCTTATGGCTTTCAACATCACACCCCTTAATAATATTATTAATCAATGTTTGGGCAATTAATTGAGTGTGTTAATAAAAAATTAAAACCCACAAATCCAACTGTACTATTTTTAGGGCCATATGAAGGACAAGGAATGATTTTAAATGCCATATGGAGTACCTCCAAGCTCCAACCATGTGAAATCTGGTTCTTTCATGCAGGTGATACCCATGGCTTCGCATTGGATCCGTGTGTTGTCCTACAGACAGTCAACTAGTAGTATGAAGTACCACGATATGGTTTTTGGGTGCAACCGGCTAGAGAATGATGCACGGGTTTGTACAGCCAGTACAATTCAATTTAAGATTTTCTGATAGCATGTTGATGTGTATATGTAAGAATCATACACCAGAATGTCTTCAATGTTTAGATGGCTGATCTACGTTTATACTTTCTGTGAACCATGAGGTTAAGACCTTTGTACTGTGATAAAGATTGCTAAATAACAGTATATATGTATGCCTCTAGGGACACTGAAACAGCCAAACAACCATGCATGTGTATAGACCGTATTTGATCAAATTACAAGAAGCACCTGGGTTCATGCAAATAGCATCAATTTATCACCTAAGTACATTAGCTATAAATAGTTAAATAGGAGTCAAGACCAACTGAGCTAGCTAGTAGTATGATCCTACTATTACATAAATATCCCTAACTCTGATTGTCTTTGTTCCAGTCCAGCGCGTTGGTGTAGCTTGGGATGAACCAAAACCCCGTATGCCAGTTGGCCCCTGGACCGCTGCTTGAGAAAGAGATGCTTTGGTGGTCTTCGCCATTTAGACTGAAGCGGAAAATTTCTTGATGTGATGTGTCAAACTGAGAGCCAATGGCCTGAGGCGTGGTGTAGATGCAGTTTCTTCTTGTCAAATATCCTGGGGGAAATGTTGCACCACCCACTGGCATGAAAATCGGATAGTTCACCCCAAGGAACATAGAATAGTCTCCAAGATTAGTAACCCTTTCCCACGGGTTGGCTGGAAGTAACCGACTAGTGTCATTCGAGAATACAATGCAGGTATACCCCGAATAGCTGTGAACAGCGCGACCGCAATGGACAGAAGGGGTACTATCATAATAAGTTAGAGCACCGTCAGCGTCAATATCCATTACGCCACGTGCATAGACCAGGAGAAGTCTAGAACGATCTTGAGATCTTGCCAGCCACCACGTACGACTATTAGAGTCAAAATCAAGAGGAAGGTATGATGCGCACAGTAGCAAGTTTTCCCTCAGAAAGAAACCAAGGTTTAATCGAACCAGGAGGAGCCAAGAAGCACGTTGAAGGTTGATGGTCGCGAAATGTGATGCGGCGCAACACCAGGGATTCCGGCGCCAACGGAACCTGCACAACACAACCAAAGTACTTTGCCCCAACGAAACAGTGAGGTTGTCAATCTCACCGGCTTGCTGTAACAAAGGATTAAACGTATCGAGTGGAAGATGTTTGCAAAGAAAATAGTAAAACACAATTGCAGTAGATTGTATGCTATGTAAAGAATAGGACCGGGGTCCACAGTTCACTAGAGGTGTCTCTCCCATAAGATAAAGGCATGTTGGGTGAAAAAATTACAGTCGGGCAATTGACAAATAGAGAAAGGCATAACAATGCATATACATGATATGATAAATATAGTGAGATTTAATCCGGGCATTACGACAAAGTACATAGACCGCCATCCAACTGCATCTATGCCTAAAAAGTCCACCTTCAGGTTATCATCCGAACCCCCTCCAGTATTAAGTTGCAAAGCAACAGACAATTGCATTAAGTATGGTGCGTAATGTAATCAACAACTACATCCTTAGACATAGCATCAATGTTTTATCCCTAGTGGCAACAGCACATCACAACCTTAGAACCTACTGTCACGATCCCAGATTCAATGAAGGCATGAACCCACTATCGAGCATAAATACCCCCTCTTGGAGTTAAGAGCAAAAACTTGGCCAGAGCCTCTACTAATAACGGAGAGCATGCAAGATCATAAACAACACATAAACAATAGATTGATAATCACCATAATCATAGTACTCTCTATCCATCGGATCCCGACAAACACAACATATAGAATTACATATAGATGATCTTGATCATGTTAGGCAGCTCACAAGATCCAACAATGAAGCACAACAAGGAGAAGACGACCATCTAGCTACTGCTATGGACCCATGGTCCAGGGTGAACTACTCACTCATCACTCCGGAGGCGACCATGGCGGTGTAGAGTCCTCCGGGAGATGAATCCCCTCTCCGGGGGTGCGGGGCGATCTCGAATCCCCGAGATGGGATTCGCGGCGGCGGGTTTCCGTATCGTGGCTCTCGGTCTGGGGTTTCGCGACGGAAGCTTTAAGTAGGTGGAGGGTCAACGCGGGGGCCACACGAGGGGCCTAGAGGGCAGGTCGGCGCGCCAAGGCCGGGCCGCGCCGGCCACCCTGCCGCCTCGTGGCCCCACTTCGTTATCTCTTCGGTCTTCTAGAAGCTTCGTGCAAAAATAGGACCCTGGGCGAAAGTTTCGTCCAATTCCGAGAATATTTCTTTACTAGGATTTCTGAAACCAAAAACAAAAACAACTGGCTCTTCGGCATCTTGTTAATAGGTTAGTTCCAGAAAATGCATAAATATGACATATAATGTGCATAAAACATGTAGGTATCATCAATAAAGTAGCATGGAACATAAGAAATTATCGATACGTTGGAGACGTATCAGCATCCCCAAGCTTAGTTCTGCTCGTCCCGAGCAGGTAAAACGATAACAAAGATAATTTCTGAAGTGACATGCCATCATAATCTTGATCATACTATTTGTAAACATATGTAATGAATGCAGCGATCAAAACAAAAGTAATGACATGAGTAAACAAGTGAATCATATGACAAAGACTTTTCATGAATAGTACTTCAAGACAAGCATCAATAAGTCTTGCATAAGAGTTAACTCATAAAGCAATAAATCGAAGTAAAGGTATTGAAGCAACACATAGGAAGATTAAGTTTCAGCGGTTGCTTTCAACTTATAACATGTATATCTCATGGATATTGTCAACATAAAGTAGTATAACAAGTGCAATATGCAAGTATGTAGGAATCAATGCACAGTTCACACAAGTGTTTGCTTCTTAAGGTGGAAGGAGATAGGTAAACTGACTCAACAATAAAAGTAAAAGAAAGGTCCTTCAAGAGGAAAGCATCGATTGCTGTATTTGTGCTAGAGCTTTTATTTTGAAAACATGAAACAATTTTGTCAACGGTAGTAATAAAGCATATGAGTTATGTAAATTATACTCCCTCCGTTCCTTTCTATAGTGCCTATTGTTTTTTGGCACGGAAATTAGCGCGAGCCTTTTTTTAACACAAAACCCCCTAGCGATATCACAGATAAAATAGAAAATTGAAAACAAATCTTAGAAATACATGACCAGATCGGTTTCCAGATTTTCTGGACTTGACCTGATCGATGGAAGGGGTTCTTTGCAAAAAAAACATAGCTTTACTCTTATATTCTGAAACAAATGCGAAAAAACAATAGGCATTATAGAAAGGAATGGAGGGAGTATCTTACAAGTTGCAAGCCTCATGCATAGTATACTAATAGTGCCCGCACCTCGTCCTACTTAGCTTGGACTACCGGATCTTTGCATGCCATGTTTCAACCAAGTGTCACAAAGAGGTACCTCCATGCCGCCTGTACAAAGGTCTAAGGAGAAAGCTCGCATTTTGGATTTCTCGCTTTTGATTATTCTCAACTTAGACATCCATACCGGGACAACATGGACAACAGATAATGGACTCCTCTTAAATGCATAAGCATGTAGCAATGATTATTATTCTCATATGAGATTGAGGATATATGTCCAAAACTGAAACTTCCACCATGATTCATGGCTTTAGTTAGCAGCCCAATGTTCTTCTCTAACAATTTTGCATGCTCCAACCACTAAAATGATAGATCCTTCAGACAAGACGGACATGCATAGCAACTCACATGATATTCAACAATAGTTTATGGCGTTCCCCAGAAGCATGGTTATCGCACAACAAGCAACTTAATAAAAGATAAAGTGCATAAGTACATATTCAATACTACGATAGTTTTTAAGGCTATTTTGTCCCATGAGCTATATATTGCAAAGGTGAATGATGGAATTTTAAAGGTAGCACTCAAGCAATTTACTTTGGAATGGCGGAGAAATACCATGTAGTAGGTAGGTATGGTGGACACAAATGGCATAGTAGTTGGCTCAAGGATTTTGGATGCATGAGAAGTATTCCCTCTCGATACAAGGTTTAGGCTAGCAAGGTTATTTGAAGCAAACTCAAGGATGAACAAGTGCAGCAAAACTCACATAAAAGACATATTGTAAACATTATAAGACTCTACACTGTCTTCCTTGTTGTTCAAAACTCGATACTAGATATTATCTAGACCTTAGAGAAACCAAATATGCAAATCAAATTTTAGCAAGCTCTATGTATTTCTTAATTAATGGGTGCAAAGCATATGATGCAAGAGCTTAAACATGAGCACAACAATTGCCAAGTATCACATTATCCAAGACATTTTAGAATTACTACATGTAGCATTTTCCAATTCCAACCATATAACAATTTAACGAAGGAGAAACTTCGCCTTGAACATTATGAGTAAAGCCTAAGGACACATGTGTCCATATGCAACAGCGGAGCGTGTCTCTCTCCCACAAAGTGAATGCTAGGATCCATCTTATTCAAACAAAAACAAAAACGAAAACAAACCGACGCTCCAAGTAAAGAACACAAGATGTGACTGAATAAAAATATAGTTTCAGGGGAGGAACCTGATGATGTTGTCGATGAAGAAGGGGATGCCTTGGGCATCCCCAAGCTTAGACGCTTGAGTCTTCTTAAAATATGCAGGGGTGAACCACGGGGCATCCCCAAGCTTAGAGCTTTCACTCCTCTTGATCATAGTATATCATTCTCCTCTCTTGACCCTTGAAAACTTCCTTCACACCAAACTTCAAGCAAACTCATTAGAGGGTTAGTGCATCATTAATAATTCACTCATTCAGAGGTGACACAATCATTATTTTCACTTCTGGACATTGCATAATGCTACTGGACATTAGTGGATCAAAGAAATAAATCCAACATAGCAAAAGAGGCAATGCGAAATAAAAGGCAGAATCTGTCAAAAACAGAACAGTCCGTAAAGACGAATTTAAAGCTGGCACTAGACTTGCTCAAATGAAAAAACTCAAAACTAATGAAAGTTGCGTACATATCTGAGGATCACGCTCGTAAATTGGCAGATTTTTTAGAATTTTCTACAGGGAACTGTGCCCAGATTCGTGACAGACAGCAATGCTGTTTCTGCGCAGCGATCCCAAATATAACATCAACTTTGACATAGAAACTTTACTTGGCACAAAAACATGATAAGGAGAGGTTGCTACAGTAGTAAACAACTTCCAAGACTCAATAAAACAAAAAATTGCTGTAGGTAAAAACATGGGTTGTCTCCCATAAGCGCTTTTCTTTAACGCCTTTCAGCTAGGCGCAGAAAGTGCAAATCAAGTAACATCGAGAGTAGAAGCATCAACATCATAGCTTGTTCTAATAATAGAATCAAAAGGCAACTTCATTCTCTTTCTAGGGAAGTGTTCCATACCTTTCTTGAGAGGAAATTGATATTTAATATTACCTTCCCTCATATCAATAACAACACCAACAGTTCGAAGAAAAGGTCTTCCCAACACAATTGGACAAGATGCATTGCATTCGATATCCAAGACAACAAAATCAACGGGGACAAGGTTATTGTTAACCGTAATATGCACATTATCAATCCTCCCCAAAGGTTTCTTTTTAACATTATCGGCAAGATTAACATCCAAATAACAATTCTTCAATGGTGGCAAGTCAAGCATATCATAAATCTTTTTAGGCATAACAGAAATACTTGCACCAAGATCACATAAGGCATTACATTCAAAGTCATTGAATTTCATTTTAATGATGGGCTCCCAACCATCCTCTAACTTTCTAGGAATAGAAGTTTCAAGTTTTAGTTTCTCTTCTCTAGCTTTTATGAGAGCATTTGTAATATGTTTTGTAAAGGCTAAATTTATAGCACTAGCATTAGGACTTTTAGCAAGTTTTTGTAAGAACTTTATAACTTCAGAGATGTGGCAATCATCAAAATCTAAATCATTATGAGCTACAGCAATGGGATCATTGTTCCCAAGGTTGGAAAAAATTTCAGCAGTTTTATCACAAGCAGTTTCAGCAGTTTTAGCAATTTCAGGCAGTTTTGTTCGCTTTGCACTAGGAGTAGAAACATTGCCAACACCAATTATTTTACCATTGATAGTAGGAGGTGCAGCAACATGTGGAGAATTAGCATTACTAGTGGTGGTAATAGTCCAAACTTTAGCTACATTATTCTTTTTAGCTAGTTTTTCATTTTCTTCTCTATCCCACCTAGCACGCAGTTCAGCCATTAATCTTATATTCTCATTAATTCTAACTTGGATGGCATTTGCTGTAGTAGTAATCTTATTATCAATATCATTATTAGGCATAACTTTCAATTTTAAAAGATTAACATCAGAGGCAAGCCTATCAACTCTAGAAGCGATAGTATCAATTTTATCAAGCTTTTCCTCAACAGATTTGTTAAAAGCAGTTTGTGTACTAATAAATTCTTTAAGCATGGCTTCAAGACCAGAGGGTACACTCCTATTATTATTGTAAGAATTCCCATAAGAATTACCATAACCATTACCATTAGCAGAAGGATATGGCCTATAGTTATTACCAGAGTTGTTCCTATAAGCATTATTGTTGAAATTATTATTTTAATGAAATTCACATCAACATTTTCTTCTTGAGCAACCAATGAAGCTAAAGGAACATTATTTGGATCTACATTAGATCTACCATTCACAAGCATAGACATAATCACATCAATCTTATCACTCAAGGAAGAGGTTTCCTCAACAGAATTTACCTTCTTACCTTGTGGAGCTCTTTCCGTGTGCCATTCAGAGTAATTTATCATCATATCATCAAGAAGTTTTGTAGCCGCCCCCAATGTGATGGACATAAAGGTACCTCCAGCAGCTGAATCCAATAAATTCCGCGAAGAAAAATTTAGTCCTGCATAGAAGGTTTGGATGATCATCCAAGTAGTCAGTCCATGGGTTGGGCAATTCTTTACCAAAGTTTTCATTCTCTCCCATGCTTGAGCAACATGTTCAGTATCTAATTGTTTAAAATTCATTATGCTACTTCTCAAAGATATAATTTTAGCGGGAGGATAATATCTACCAATAAAAGCATCCTTGCATTTAGTCCATGAATCAATACTATTCTTAGGCAAAGATAGCAACCAATCTTTAGCTCTTCCTCTTAATGAGAAAGGAAACACTTTCAATTTAATAATATCACCATCTACATCTTTATACTTTTGCATTTCACAAAGTTCAACAAAATTATTGAGATGGGCAGCAGCATCATCAGAACTAACACCAGAAAATTGATCTCTCATAACCAAATTCAGTAAAGCAGGTTTAATTTCAAAGAATTCTGCTGTAGTAGCAGGTGGAGCAATAGGTGTGCATAGGAAATCATTATTATTTGCATTTGTGAAGTCACACAACTTAGTATTTTCAGGAGTATTCATTTTAGCAACGGTAAATAAAACAAACTAGATAGAGTAAATGCAAGTAACTAATTTTTTGTGTTTTTGATATAGAGAGCAAGACAATAAATAAAGTAAAACTAGCAACTAATTTTTTGTATTTTGATTTAGTGCAGCAAACAAAGTAGTAAATAAAATAAAGCAAGACAAAAACAAAGTAAAGAGATTGAGAAGTGGAGACTCCCCTTGCAGCGTGTCTTGATCTCCCCGGCAACGGCGCCAGAAAAAGAGCTTGATGGCGTGTAACTCACACGTTCGTTGGGAACCCCAAGAGGAAGGTATGATGCGCACAGTAGCAAGTTTTCCCTCAGAAAGAAACCAAGGTTTAATCGAACCAGGAGGAGCCAAGAAGCACGTTGAAGGTTGATGGTCGCGAAATGTGATGCGGCGCAACACCAGGGATTCCGGCGCCAACGCGGAACCTGCACAACACAACCAAAGTACTTTGCCCCAACGAAACAGTGAGGTTGTCAATCTCACCGGCTTGCTGTAACAAAGGATTAAACGTATCGAGTGGAAGATGTTTGCAAAGAAAATAGTAAAACACAATTGCAGTAGATTGTATGCTATGTAAAGAATAGGACCGGGGTCCACAGTTCACTAGAGGTGTCTCTCCCATAAGATAAAGGCATGTTGGGTGAACAAATTACAGTCGGGCAATTGACAAATAGAGAAAGGCATAACAATGCATATACATGATATGATAAATATAGTGAGATTTAATCCGGGCATTACGACAAAGTACATAGACCGCCATCCAACTGCATCTATGCCTAAAAAGTCCACCTTCAGGTTATCATCCGAACCCCTCCAGTATTAAGTTGCAAAGCAGACAATTGCATTAAGTATGGTGCGTAATGTAATCAACAACTACATCCTTAGACATAGCATCAATGTTTTATCCCTAGTGGCAACAGCACATCACAACCTTAGAACCTACTGTCACGATCCCAGATTCAATGAAGGCATGAACCCACTATCGAGCATAAATACCCCCTCTTGGAGTTAAGAGCAAAAACTTGGCCAGAGCCTCTACTAATAACGGAGAGCATGCAAGATCATAAACAACACATAAACAATAGATTGATAATCACCATAATCATAGTACTCTCTATCCATCGGATCCCGACAAACACAACATATAGAATTACATATAGATGATCTTGATCATGTTAGGCAGCTCACAAGATCCAACAATGAAGCACAACAAGGAGAAGACGACCATCTAGCTGCTATGGACCCATGGTCCAGGGGTGAACTACTCACTCATCACTCCGGAGGCGACCATGGCGGTGTAGAGTCCTCCGGGAGATGAATCCCCTCTCCGGCAGGGTGGAGGCGATCTCCTGAATCCCCCGAGATGGGATTCGCGGCGGCGTCTCTGTAAGGTTTTCCGTATCGTGGCTCTCGGTACTGGGGGTTTCGCGACGGAAGCTTTAAGTAGGCGGAGGGTCAACGCGGGGGCCCAGAGGCAGGTCGGCGCGGCCAAGGCCTGGGCCGTGCCGGCCCCCTGGCCGCCTCGTGGCCCCACTTCGTTATCTCTTCGGTCTTCTGGAAGCTTCGTGCAAAAATAGGACCCGGCGAAAGTTTCGTCCAATTCCGAGAATATTTCTTTACTAGGATTTCTGAAACCAAAAACAGCAGAAAACAGCAACGGCTCTTCGGCATCTTGTTAATAGGTTAGTTCCAGAAAATGCATAAATATGACATATAATGTGCATAAAACATGTAGGTATCATCAATAAAGTAGCATGGAACATAAGAAATTATCGATACGTTGGAGACGTATCACCAGCCACCACATATGACTATTAGACTCAAAATCATCATCGTAATCAAATCCAGCCGTCGACGGAAGGAATGGAGCAAGGAGCACTATAGGACCTTGAAAAAGGAAAGAACACGTCACATGAAAATATATTTCATGATTTATCTACTAGTGATATTGATTTGATATTGTAGATGCCAATACTAGTACTTTATAAAATCATGGTCGAACATAAGATGATTTGAAATATATTTCGAACATCTTGGTAAAACTTCATATGGATTTAAAACATGTTCCCCAAAATATTGGTCCAAATTTTAGATGGTTTGACTATAGTACTCCTTATTCTCTAGAACCGGGGGAATATAAACAAATGAAAGTCTTTATCAATATTGCATGGCACCTTTATTGATTCTATTTCTACTCTACCTTAAATTTTCCAGGGAGTAATAATAAAGAAACTTAATTACTAGGGGGCCTTTTTCCTAAGGAACAACATGCACATTAGACCATACTAAAATTCCTATAGATGTTAAATTCTATAAGTATATATGTCCATACCACAAGAGGGTTATGGTGTGCGCCTATGGAATTCCTTTAAGCCAAAAGATGCCAAGACAGTTCAGCAAATAAGAGGTGAAATGCTATATAAGTTACGTATAAAAAAGATAGGGAGGAAATGTTACCAAATTGATGAGGATCCCATGCATAAACATTTCCAAGCTCAGTAACGGCGAACACAAGTCCGTTATGTATAATTGCATCGCAGTATCTGGAGTCGTTCTCAAACTGGTTTTCAAGAATTATCCATGTACCAGGATATTCGGCATGGAGGTAGGCAATTGCAAAGTCGAAGATTGCGACAAGGGAGAAATCTTCATACCGCCGAGCAGCTGTAGGAACTTGGCAAATAGCTATCTTCTGCAGTTGAATAACATAACCCTTATACCCGAATATAAGTGGATTGCGTGTGGTTTCAAACTTCTTCCTCAAAGATGGAAGTTTGATCTTGCGATGAGTGTAGACATTGAGGAGGTTCCACTTGCATTCGGGGCCAACCATGGCGATCCAATCTCCATTGGCACCTGCCCGCTCCTCATCCTTACCGTGTGGCACTAGGCCATCATAGGAGAACCTGTCCAGCGGCACTAGTTTGCACTTGCTGTGCACCGGCAAATCCTCCTTGAACACCCATGGTTTATCCGCCGGGTCACAACAGAGAACACACGGAAGGCCAAACGGCTGAGAAGCAGGCAGAGTGGCACTGTATTTGGCTGACTGAAGAATACTTTTGGAGGAACCGACTAGGGACGCGGCGGTGATGGCGTCGCACTGGCTGATGAGCACTTCAAGGGGGCCTTCCGTAAACACCTTGTGAAACAGCCCAGATCCACAGACCGTGCTCGATTTCGCCATCGCAAGGAGGCAGGTGGTACAATGGGGTTGGGATTTTCTTGGGAGATTTACTGATTGGAACTTTGGGAGAGAGATGGCGATCAATGGCGGCAGGTGGGGGTTTGAGTTGGAGAACAGAGGCTCTCAAACTGGGCACTGCTGGATAGGATGCGAAAGCGCCATGGCGGAGACGCAGGCGCGTGCTATGGAAGCTGGGCGGAGTGGGGATAGACGACGGAGGTGAACCGAGACGCTCCTCCTCTTATGCATATACTGCCTACTGCAGTTTCGAGGAGAGTGTGAATGTGTTCAAAAAAAGAGGAGAGTGTGAATGTGTTCAAAAAAAGAGGAGAGTGTGACTGTGACCCGACACCCGAGTAGGAGCCGAGCAGACGGACTATAGGAGTAGCCCCATCATTACAGTCCATTAATCGTGCTTCCTACAATAAATAAGTGAAACGTCCCAGGCTTGTGTTGTCTAATCAAATACACCAACCTTGTTCTTTTTGCAACGTACACCAACCTAGCAAGGCATCAACCTTCTCGCCATCAACTAGGACTCCGTGGCTCCGTCCCACCAAATTTATCTCAACTTTGTCAAAAAAAATTAGATGGATACATCTATCCATCAACATTTTAACAAAGTTGAGACACTTTTGGTGGGACCGAGGGAGTACAAAAAAACTTCACTACTCCATGCTAGTATCGGCCACTTTTCGAAAAGTAATTCAAATTTCAACTGAAGGCGTGCTATTTTATGGTCCTGAAAATTGCCAAAAAAATACAACCAAAAAATGCAACAGATCCATGTTAAGGGGGTACACCCTACGCAATATACATTAAGAAACTTCGAAACTTCAGCGACCTTGTAAGAATGCCCATGACAGTGCAGTTTTGCCAAATTAGGAAGAGACGAAATATGAATTCAACCTAAGAAATCTAAACGAAGCCTTAGACAATAGCATAGTTAACACGTTCAGAAAAAAATGATGACTCCAAGAGAACAACATTAGCAAGAAATACTCCATTTTAGTTTGAACTTGCAGTCACATATATATACTAGTAGACTACTAATAGTACTGCCAAAATACTAATACTCCGAGCTGCATTCTAGCACTCCAACTAGCTAGCTAATAGTTCTGGAGTAGTAGTACTACTATACAAGTCCAAAATACATCCGAACGAACCCTATTTCGAACTAAACTACTCCCTCCGATCTTCGAGTAACTACATTGCAGTATGACTAAACGAAGATTATTGTACAACCTTCTTGTTGATGCAAACGCAGATAGGCAACACACGCTGCCCTCCATTCTGCTTCGCGTAACGGGGCGGCACCGCCAGGAAAGAAGTGAGCTGCTGCAACATGATCGAGCTAGGCGTCGGGGAGCTCGTCGGCTCGATTACCGCCATCAAGGTGTCCGTCGAGAGGTCACTGGTCCCAGCCGTCGCCGGCGCCGGCGGACCAATCACCAGCAGCTGCGCCTTGTACATCGGAAACAAGCACGCGGCCGACCTGATGCACACACAGGACACAATGGTGGTCGGGCCGAGCGCGCCAACGGTGATGGCGAACACGCTACCGTCTTCTTCCCCACTGCCGATGAACAGGTGTCCCCGCGGTTGTACCGGAACACGAACTATGCACCAGGCGGGTATGCCATACTGGAACGTAAACACTGGGATGGAGTGGGATGCTTGGAGGTGTACCAGGAGCTCCCGCGGCGGGCCGGTGAAGCTGCAGCCGGTATTGATGGCCTCTGTGCAGCCGCACGGACCATGCGGGCACGCGATATAGTGCTTGTAGGACTCCGTGGAGGCGACCAAGCTCTGGCAGCCGACGCACTTGACCATTGCCCCAGATCGATTCGACGGCGGCAACCTCGCCGGCTGCTCGCACTTCTTGCACGGGTTCGGCGCAAGCTCGCCGACGCAGCGCCGACAGCCCATATGACCGCCCTTGCACTGCACGGAACAACGTACGTGGCATCAGTTGTCATTGACATTTCTCACAAGTGAACCTAAGAATGAAATCGGAAGGGAGCGACCTTGGATATGGGGGGTTTGAAGGGCAGCATGCAGAGGGGGCACAAGAAGAGGGCCTCCTCCATCTTCAGAGAAGAGTGATCGGGAACACGAGAACGGGATGGGTTCTTTTTTTTATACATGCCTTGGAGTGGAGTATGGATACTACTACTTATAGGAAGAACTTCCTTGCTAAGAATCGGCGTCGGCCGTACGCAAGCATAGATGCACCAGCGGCTCTGCAGTTTGTCAAAATAAAAGGACAGAGCTGCAGTGACTTGAAGTCTCCAAATCTCATTGTGACTTGGTGCCACCATCTACCAACCATTTGAGATCCAACGTTCCAAACTATCTCTTATTTCGAACCTAAAAACAAAAACTATTCAGAAAATTTTGAAAAAATTCCAGTAAAATGTAGATCACTTGTTCTAAAATCTGTGAATATTTCATCCCACTCGGACGACTAGCTTGTGATTAAAGAGCTTTTTACGTATACGAGCACTAGTTTAAACTAAATATATATTTGCTCACAAACCTTTGATTCAAATCGAATGAAACTTCACCAAAATATAAATCTAAATATTCATGATTTACTCGAAGTTCTTCAAATATGTCTGAGCAATTATAATTATTTAGTTTAAATTTTGAGTCGATCGCATACGTTGGATCTGAGATGGATGGTGGATGGTGGCACCAAGTCACTGTGAGACTTGGAAGTATCAAGTCAGTGAAGCTCTATCCCAAAATAAAAGCTTCGTGAAGGGGGCAGTTTGGTTCAAAAAAAAGACATGACTCAACTTTGTATTTTGCATGTTAAAGGTTTTTCGTAAAACTTGGTCAATCTTAACATAGTTTGCCTTTCTAAAAATAAATATAAGCCCTAAGGCTCCTTTGATTCATAGGATATGATGGGAAAACCATAGAAATATGAAAAACATAGGATTGAGATTTAATGGCTAGTTGAATCATATAGGAAGATGAGTTGTGTTTGATTGTGCCAAAGGAAATTTTCCATGAGGTATGACCTAATGTTTTATTCTTATAGGATTTGCACTGCAAGATTCCTATAGGATATGTTCCTATGAATCAAACAACTAGTGCGGGAAAAATTCACATGTGATCTAAATCCTACATAATTCCTATACAAATCCTATATATGAATCAAATAAGCCCTTAAGCTTTGGGGTGGAGGTTGTGCTACTACCTCCGTTTCGATGAATAATGCACACACGTGTATTCCAAGATGAAGTTTGACCAAGAAAAAGCGCAACAAAATCTTCATTGTATTGTAGGTAATTAGTATCTTTGGATTCGTTTTGAAAAACACTTTCTAATGATGCTAATCCGTACCACTAAATATTGTACAAATAACTTTGAATATCAATTGTTGGACATATAGATAGGCAAATCCCAAGATTGATGATTGAAAAACACCATATCTGCAACATGGCCCACATGTGCATTCGACGGGCATCTTTTCCTAGAAAAAGGCAAGCGATGGTGTTCTAGACGTTTAGAGCGCACCTAGACAATTGCGATCATGCAGAGCACTGGCGAGTCCCTCTAAAGTTAGTCGTTCGAGATTCTGGAACCCATAAGGTAGGATTGATGCTCTAATGCACAGTTAAAAACTACCATATTATATTGTATTTATATTAAAAATGGGTGTATAGGGAACTGAACCTTAGCACTAAGATGGGACCCACAAATGATATTGGTGTACCCTCATGCTTGAGAGAGGAAGGAGAGAGAATTTATTTTCTATTGCTTATGGACAACCCACACAAGCTGCTTGTAAGTCACCCAATAAGAATTTTTCCTGGCAACCTCCACTAATGTACAATATATATAACCTATCTACTACGTTTTCCTTTGTGGTGGATAGGTCTAGTGGACAACATATATAGTGTGGATGACCTTAGGGCATCACCAAAAAATCATGTATCTACCCCTAACCCTAAACTCTATATATATATCTTACGAAGTCAAGCACGAAGAGATCGAAGGGGTTTAATTTGGGTTCAAACACATGCAAATTTTAAAAACCCTCCCAAAAGCTTCATTTGGAGTGAATAAGAGAAGGATCATCCATGCTTAGTTTTTCATTTTCATGTTTTAAACTTGTTTAAATATCCTGGTCAAACAGATATAGGATTGACCAAGATTCAAATGGGCATAAAAATTCAAAAAGAAATCAAAAAATGAAACCCAAAACCACTTCTTTTCGTAATTGATGACTTCATAAGACAGAGTTTAGGGTTAGGGGTATATATATACATGATTTTTCTTGTTTAAATATGTATGGACTTCGTTGATCAACTTGAATGCTTACTATATGACATAAGAAGCTTATGTGCTTTGGTTTTTCATTTTTTATTTCTTTTTTGAATTTTTATGCCCAATTGAATCTTGGTCAAATCCTAGGTTTAACCAAGATTTAAACAAGTTTAAAACATGAAAATGAAAAAGTAAGCCTTGATCCTTCTTATTCACTCCAAAATGAAGCTAATTTTGTGAGGGTTTCTGAAATTTCCATGTTTGAAACCCAAAACCACTTCTCTTCATATGCTTGACTTCATATGACAGAGTTTAGCGTTAGGGGGTAGATACATGATTTTTTGGTTTGAATATGTCCAGAACTTGTTTATCAACTTGAATGCGTAATATATATATGACATAAGAAGACTGCATGCTTTGGTTTTTCATTTTTTGATTTTTTTGAAATTTTAAGCCCATTTGATTCTTTGTCAAATAATAGGTTTGACCAAGATTTAAACATGTTTAAAACATGAAAATGAAAAAGGTAAGCCTCCATCCTTCTTAGTCACTCCAAAATGAAGCTTTTTGGAGAGTTTTTGAAAATTCCATGTTTGAAACCCAAAACGACTTCTCTTCGTGCTTGACTTCATAAGACATAGTTTTGGGTTAGGGGTAGATACATGATTTTTCCGGTTTTAATATGTCTAGACCTTGTTTATCAACTTAAATGCTAACTATATGACATCAGAATGGGCATAAAAATTTAAAAAATTTAAAAATGTAAAACCAAAATTTAATTGGGAGGAAGGGTACATGAATTACAATTAAAAAACAAGGTAACTTAAATACTTGGATGCCCCAAGATGTGTGGAAGCCCAAAACAATGGCAAAACATATCATGTGCGCATGCTGCATCCAATTCAAGTAGAACACATAGTAGGCACCGATAGTTTGACCTAAATTTGAAATCAAAGAGAAGGTGGTTAGAAAAAATCAAAATTGGCAAAGCAAAGCATGAAATCAAAAAATTGTGATGCACTCTAGCTATGAAAATTATCAAACAATGCAAACCAAAATGATTTTTTAGAGGAATACTAGTTCAACTTATTTAATTTTTTATTTGTAGGCCAAAATCAAACCCCGTAGTTGGATTTTTTTTCAACTTGATCTGTAGTACTGGGCAAAACCCTAGTTTAACCTATTTAATAATAGATTTGTAGTCGATTCTTTTACTTTTTTATTATTACTATGCAGCACATGTGTGTTTGCCCGTCGAGTGAAACTCGGAGGAAGAGGAATCACTCGGAAGGAGAAGAAGGGAGAGCAGTCACGGGGCCCCTCTTATTGATGGTGTATATTCTTTTTCTGGTGATGTTGACTGTTGTGCAGGGTTTGTCAGTGCGCAGGAGGTGCGAGCGAGCGAGAGAGCAAGTCGAGCGAGGAGATGAGAGAGATTTTTTTGTGTGTGTGTGTGAGAGGGACCGAAGGATCCTGAAGGACCCAGAGACTTTCCGATACGCATGCTGATGCGTCTTCTCTTGACAAAGAAGATGGCTGGGAGTTTGCGTACCTACCGCACGTGACTTATGCTCACTGAAGTGTGGGACCTATATATTCAAACCAGAAAAATCATGTATATATCTACCCCTAAAACCCTAATTAAACTCTGTCTTATGAAGTCAATCATGAAGAGAAGTGGTTTTGGGTTTCAAACATGGAAATTTCAAAAACCTCCCAAAAGCTTCATTTCAGAGTGACTAAGAAGGATCCATGCTTATCTTTTCATTTCATGTTTTAAACTTGTTTAAATCCTGGTCAAACCTAGGATTTGACCAAGATTTATGGGCATAAAATTCAAAAAATCAGAAAAATGAAAAACCAAAGCACATAAGCATATTCAAGTTGATAAACAAGGTTTGGACATATTCAAACGATACAAATCATGTATCTACCCCTAACCCTAAACTCTGTCTTATGAAGTCAAGCATGAAGAGAAGTGGTTTCGGGTTTCAAACATGGAAATTTCAAAAACCTCCCAAAAACTTCATTTTAGAGTGACTGAGAAGGTTACATGCTTCCCTTTTCATTTTCATGTTTTAAACTTGTTTAAATTATCTTGGTCAAACCTAGGATTTGACCAAGATATGATTCAAATGCGCAGAAAATTAAAAAAATCAGAAAAATGAAAAACCAAAGTACATAGTCTTCTTATGTCATATAGTAAGCATATTCAAGTTGATAAACAAGGTTTGGACATATTCAAACCATACAAATCATGTATCTATACCCCCTAACCCTAAACTTTGTCTTATGAAGTCAAGCATGAAGAGAAGTGGTTTTGGGTTTCAAAGATGGAAATTTCAAAAACCTCCCAAAAACTTCATTTTAGAGTGACTGAGAAGTTAGCATTAAAGTTGATAAACAAGGTTTAGACATATTCAAACCAGACAAATCATGTATCTACCCCTAACCCTAAACTCGGTCTTATGAAGTCTAGCATGAAGAGAAGTCGTTTTGAGTTTCAAACGTTTAAGCCAAAAGCCCCATTTCAAATATTTCAAACGTATTCAAATTTGGTTCAAATTTGAAAGACATACAAGTTATAGCACACATAGTGCATACATTTTCACACATACTGCACTAGATGCTAACCCTATAGTTTGAGGCCACTTGGATGAGGTCGAAAAAATTCTTGGATTAGAATCGTGTTGTTCGAACCCCGTAGTTGGATTTTTTGAACCTTGATCTGTAGTACTGGGCAAAACCCTAGTTTAACCTATTTAATTATAGATTCGTATATCGATTTTTCTACCTTTTTATTATTACTATGCAGCAGATGTGTGTTTGCCCGTCGAGTGAAACTCGGAGGAAGAGGGATCACTCGGAAGGAGAGAAAAAAGGCAGAGCATTATGGTGTCTCCCTTTTTCGGGTTATGATGATGATGTTGATTGTGCGGGTTTGTCGGTGCGTGGACGTGCGACGAGCGAGCGAGTGGAGTCGAGCGAGGCCAAGAATGAGAGAGATTTGTTTTTTTGTGAGAGGGACAACCGAAGGATCCAGAAGGACCCACAGACTTCCAATACGCATCCTGATGCGTCTTCTCTTGACAAAGAAGATGAGTGGGAGTTGGCGTACCTATTGCACGTGACTTGTGCTCACTGAAGTGTGGGACCACACGCATGGGCACTACACGTAAGTGACAGACCTGTTGGTGTAAAAACTCGGTTGATTATTATAGTGCATTAGAACAAAGTTTCCTATTGATTCAAGGGTAGGAAATCCAAGTTAACTCATTTAAATGACATTATTTTTTCCATGAAGCAAAGTTAACACTATCAATTGGTACATTTTGGAGTGACTAAGAAGAATCAAGGCTTACTTATTCGTTTAATTTCACGTGTTAAACTTGTCTAAATCTTGTTCAAACCTAGGATTTGACCAAGATTCAAATGGGCAGAAAAATAATTAAAAAACAGAAAAATGAAAAACCAAATCACATAGTCTTCTTATGTCATATAGTAAGCATTCAAGTTGATAAACAAGGTCTACACATATTCAAACCAGACAAATCATGTATCTATACCCCTAACCCCTAAACTCTGTCTTATGAAGTCAAGCATGTGAAGAGAAGTGGTTTTGGGTTTGGGGGTATATATATACATGATTTTTATTGTTTAAATATATATAGACTTTGTTGATCAACATGAATGCTTAATTACTATATGACATAAGAAGTTTATGTGCTTTGGTGTTTCATTTTTTGATTTCTTTTTTGAATTTTTATGCCCATTTGAATCTTGGTCAAATCCTAGGTTTGACAAAGATTTAAACAAGTTTGAAACATGAAAATGAAAAAGTAAGCTTGGATCCTTCTTAGTCACTCCAAAATGAAGCTTTTGGGTGGGTTTTTGAAATTTCCATGTTTGAAACCCAAAACCACTTCTTCTCTTCATGCTTGACTTCATAAGACAACGTTTAGGGTTAGGGGGTAGATACATGATTTTTCTTGTTTGAATATGTCTAGACTTCGTTGATCAACTTGAATGCTTACTATATTACATAAGAAGACTATGTGGTTTGGTTTTTGATTTTCTTGATTTTGTTTGATTTTTTATGACCATTTGAATCTTGGTCAAATCCTAGGTTTGACCAAGATTTAAACAAGTTTAAAACATGAAAATGAAAAAGTAAGCATGGATCCTTCTTAGTCATGACAATGAGTTAACTTGGCTTTACTACCCTTGATGAATCCATAGGAAACTTTTTGTACTAATGCAGTATAATATTCTGGTTTGAATATGTCTAGACCTTGTTTATCAACTTAATTGAATGCTTACTTTATGACATAAGAACGGGAATAAAATAGAAAATGAAAAAATGAAAAACCAAAAGCATGTACTCTCCTTAATTATGTCATATAAATAGTAAGCATTCAAGTTGATAAACAAGGTCTAGACATATTCAAACCAGAAAATTCATGTGTCTAGCTACCCCTAACCCTAAACTCTGCACGAAGAGAAGTGGTTTTGGGTTTCAAACATGGATATTTCAAAAACACTCCCAAAAACCTTCATTTTGGAGTTAATAAGAAGGATCAAGGCTTACTTTTTCATTTTCATGTTTTAATCTTTTTTAAATCTTGGTCAAACCTAGGTTTTGACCAAGATTCAAAAGGGCATAAAAAAAAAAAAAAAAAAAAAAAACCAAAGCACATGGTCTTCTTATGTCATATAGTAAAAGCATTCAAGTTGATAAACCAAGGTCTAGACATATTCAAACCAGAAAAATCATGTATCTACCCCTAACCCTAAACTCTATATATATATCTTATGAAGTCAAGCACGAAGAGAATGGGTTTTGGGTTTCAAACACATGCAAATTTCAAAAACCCTCCCAAAAGCTTCATTTGGAGTGAATAAGAGAAGGATCCATGCTTACTTTTTCATTTTCATGTTTTAAACTTGTTTAAATATCCTGGTCAAAACAGATATAGGATTTGACCAAGATTCAAATGGGCATAAAAATTCAAAAAAGAAATCAAAAAATGAAACCCAAAACCACTTCTTTTCGTGCTTGATGACTTCATAAGACAGAGTTTGGGGTTAGGGGTATATATATACATGATTTTTCTTGTTTAAATATGTATGGACTTCGTTGATCAACTTGAATGCTTACTAGCTATATGACATAAGAAGCTTATGTGCTTTGGTTTTTCATTTTTTATTTCTTTTTTGAATTTTTATGCCCAATTGAATCTTGGTCAAATCCTAGGTTTAACCAAGATTTAAACAAGTTTAAAACATGAAAATGAAAAAGTAAGCCTTGATCCTTCTTATTCACTCCAAAATGAAGCGTTTTTGAAATTTCCATGTTTGAAACCCAAAACCACTTCTCTTCATATGCTTGACTTCATATGACAGAGTTTAGCGTTATGGGGTAGATACATGATTTTTTGGTTTGAATATGTCCAGACCTTGTTTATCAACTTGAATGTGTAATATATATATGACATAAGAAGACTACATGCTTTGGTTTTTCATTTTTTGATTTTTTTGAAATTTTAAGCCCATTTGATTCTTTGTCAAATAATAGGTTTGACCAAGATTTAAACATGTTTAAAACATGAAAATGAAAAAGGTAAGCCTCCATCCTTCTTAGTCACTCCAAAATGAAGCTTTTTGGAGGGTTTTTGAAAATTCCATGTTTGAAACCCAAAACGACTTCTCTTCGTGCTTGACTTCATAAGACAAAGTTTTGGGTTAGGGGTAGATACATGATTTTTCCGGTTTGAATATGTCTAGACCTTGTTTATCAACTTAAATGCTAACTATATGACATCAGAATGGGCATAAAAATTTAAAAAATTTAAAAATGTAAAACCAAAATTTAATTGGGAGGAAGGGTACATGAATTACAATTAAAAAACAAGGTAACTTAAATACTTGGATGCCCCAAGATGTGTGGAAGCCCAAAACAATGGCAAAACATATCATGTGCGCATGCTGCATCCAATTCAAGTAGAACACATAGTAGGCACCGATAGTTTGACCTAAATTTGAAATCAAAGAGAAGGTGGTTAGAAAAAATCAAAATTGGCAAAGCAAAGCATGAAATCAAAAAATTGTGATGCACTCTAGCTATGAAAATTATCAAACAATGCAAACCAAAATGATTTTTTAGAGGAATACTAGTTCAACTTATTTAATTTTTTATTTGTAGGCCAAAATCAAACCCCGTAGTTGGATTTTTTTTTCAACTTGATCTGTAGTACTGGGGAAAACCCTAGTTTAACCTATTTAATAATAGATTCGTAGTCGATTCTTTTACTTTTTTATTATTACTATGCAGCACATGTGTGTTTGCCCATCGAGTGAAACTCGGAGGAAGAGGAATCACTCGGAAGGAGAAGAAGGGAGAGCAGTCACGGGGCCCCTCTTATTGATGGTGTATATTCTTTTTCTGGTGATGTTGACTGTTGTGCAGGGTTTGTCAGTGCGCAGGAGGTGCGAGCGAGCGAGCAAGTCGAGCGAGGAGATGAGAGAGATTTTTTTGTGTGTGTGTGAGAGGGACAACCGAAGGATCCTGAAGGACCCAGAGACTTTCCGATACGCATGCTGATGCGTCTTCTCTTGACAAAGAAGATGGCTGGGAGTTTGCGTACCTACCGCACGTGACTTATGCTCACTGAAGTGTGGGACCTATATATTCAAACCAGAAAAATCATGTATATATCTACCCCTAAAACCTAATTAAACTCTGCCTTATGAAGTCAATCATGAAGAGAAGTGGTTTTGGGTTTCAAACATGGAAATTTCAAAAACCTCCCAAAAGCTTCATTTCAGAGTGACTAAGAAGGATCCATGCTTATCTTTTCATTTCATGTTTTAAACTTGTTTAAATCCTGGTCAAACCTAGGATTTGACCAAGATTTATGGGCATAAAATTCAAAAAATCAGAAAAATGAAAAACCAAAGCACATAAGCATATTCAAGTTGAGAAACAAGGTTTGGACATATTCAAACCATACAAATCATGTATCTACCCCTAACCCTAAACTCTGTCTTATGCACTCTAAAATGAAGAGAAGTGGTTTTGGGTTTCAAACATGGAAATTTCAAAAACCTCCCAAAAACTTCATTTTAGAGTGACAGAAGGTTACATGCTTCCCTTTTCATTTTCATGTTTTAAACTTGTTTAAATCTTGGTCAAACCTAGGATTTGACAAGATTCAAATGGGCATCAAAATTAAAAAAAATCAGAAAAAAGAAAAACCAAAGCAATAGTTTTCTTATGTCATATAGTAAGCATTAAAGTTTGATAAACAAGGTCTAGACATATTCAAACAAGACAAATCATGTATCTATACCCCCTAACCCTAAACATTGTCTTATGAAGTCAAGCATGAAGAGAAGTGGTTTTGGGTTTCAAAGATGGAAATTTCAAAAACCTCCCAAAAACTTCATTTTAGAGTGACTGAGAAGTTAGCATTAAAGTTGATAAATAAGGTTTAGACATATTCAAACCAGACAAATCATGTATCTACCCCTAACCCTAAACTCGGTCTTACGAAGTCTAGCATGAAGAGAAGTTGTTTTGAGTTTCAAACGTTTAAGCCAAAAGCCCCATTTCAAATATTTCAAACTTATTCAAATTTGGTTCAAATTTGAAAGACATACAAGTTATAGCACACATAGTGCATACATTTTCACACATACTGCACTAGATGCTAACCCTATAGTTTGAGGCCATTTGGATGAGGTCGAAAAAATTCTTGGATTAGAATCGTGTTGTTCGAACCCCGTAGTTGGATTTTTTTGAACCCTTGATCTGTAGAACTGGGCAAAACCCAAGTTTAACCATGCAAGATTCAAATGGCCCTAAAAATTCAGAAAAAAATCAAAAGAATGAAAAACCAAAGCACATAGCATTCTTATGTCATATGTATAGTAAGCATTCAAGTTGATAAACAAGGTCTAGACATATATATTCAAACCAGAAAAATCATGTATATTTTTTTCAAATATGGAAATTTCAAGAACCTCCCAAAAGCTTCATTTTAGAGTGACTAAGAAGGATCCAGGCTTATCTTTTCATTTCATGTTTTAAACTTGTTTAAATCCTGGTCAAACCTAGGATTTGACCAAGATTTATGGGCATAAAATTCAAAAAAATCAGAAAAATAAAAAACCAAAGCACATAAGCATATTCAAGTTGATAAACAAGGTTTGGACATATTCAAACCATACAAATCATGTATCTACCCCTAACCCTAAACTCTGTCTTATGAAGTCAAGCATGAAGAGAAGTGGTTTCGGGTTTCAAACATGGAAATTTCAAAAACCTCTCAAAAACTTCATTTTAGAGTGACTGAGAAGGTTACATGCTTCCCTTTTCATTTTCATGTTTTAAAATTGTTTAAATCTTGGTCAAACCTAGGATTTGACAAGATTCAAATGGGCATCAAAATTAAAAAAAATCAGAAAAAGAAAAACCAAAGCAATAGTTTTGTTATGTCATATAGTAAGCATTAAAGTTGATAAACAAGGTCTAGACATATTCAACTAGACAAATAATGTATCTATACCCCTAACCCCTAAACTCTGTCTTATGAAGTCAAGCATGTGAAGAGAAGTGGTTTTGGGTTTCAAACATGGAAATTTCAAAAACCTCCCAAAAGCTTCATTTTAGAGTGACTAAGAAGGATACATGCTTCCCTTTTCATTTTCATGTTTTAAACTTGTTTAAATTATGTTGGTCAAACCTAGGATTTGACATGATTCAAATGGGCATCAAAATTAAAAAAATCAGAAAAAGAAAAACCAAAGCAATAGTTTTCTTATATATGTCATATAGTAAGCATTAAAGTTGATAAACAAGGTCTAGATATATCCAAACCAGACAAATCATGTATCTACCCCCTGTCGATCTTATGAAGCTAGTCTAGCATGAAGGGAAGTCGTTTTCGGTTTCAAACATAGAAATTTCAAGAACATCCCAAAAGCTTCTCCATTTTAGAGTGACTAAGAAGGATACAGACTTCCCTTTTCATTTTCATGTTTTAAACTTGTTTAAATGGGCCTAAAAATTTAGAAAAAATTCAAAAGAGAATGAAAAACCAAAGCACATAGCATTCTTATGTCATATGTATAGTAAGCATTCAAGTTGATAAACAAGGTCTAGACATATTCAAACCAAAAAATCATGTATATATCTACCCCTAACCCTAAACTGATCTGTCGATCTTATGGAAGTCAATCATGAAGAGAAGTGGTTTTGGGTTTCAAACATGGAAATTTCAAGAACCTCCCAAAAGCTTCATTTTAGAGTGACTAAGAAGGATCCATGCTTACTTACTCGTTTTCACGTGTTAAACTTGTCTAAATCTTGGTCAAACCTAGGATTTGACCAAGATATGATTCAAATGCGCAGAAAATTAAAAAAATCAGAAAAATGAAAAACCAAAGTACATAGTCTTCTTATGTCATATAGTAAGCATATTCAAGTTGATAAACAAGGTTTGGACATATTCAAACCATACAAATCATGTATCTATACCCCCTAACCCTAAACTTTGTCTTATGAAGTCAAGCATGAAGAGAAGTGGTTTTGGGTTTCAAAGATGGAAATTTCAAAAACCTCCAAAAACTTCATTTTAGAGTGACTGAGAAGTTAGCATTAAAGTTGATAAACAAGGTTTAGACATATTCAAACCAGACAAATCATGTATCTACCCCTAACCCTAAACTCGGTCTTATGAAGTCTAGCATGAAGAGAAGTCGTTTTGAGTTTCAAACGTTTAAGCCAAAAGCCCCATTTCAAATATTTCAAACTTATTCAAATTTGGTTCAAATTTGAAAGACATACAAGTTATAGCACACATAGTGCATACATTTTCACACATACTACACTAGATGCTAACCCTATAGTTTGAGGCCATTTGGATGAGGTCGAAAAAATTCTTGGATTAGAATCATGTTGTTCGAACCCCGTAGTTGGATTTTTTTGAACCCTTGATCTGTAGAACTGGGCAAAACCCAAGTTTAACCATGCAAGATTCAAATGGCCCTAAAAATTCAGAAAAAAATCAAAAGAATGAAAAACCAAAGCACATAGCATTCTTATGTCATATGTATAGTAAGCATTCAAGTTGATAAACAAGGTCTAGACATATATATTCAAACCAGAAAAATCATGTATATATCTACCCCTAAAACTCTAATTAAACTATGTCTTATGAAGTCAATCATGAAGAGAAGTGGTTTTTGGTTTCAAATATGGAAATTTCAAGAACCTCCCAAAAGCTTCATTTTAGAGTGACTAAGAAGGATCCAGGCTTATCTTTTCATTTCATGTTTTAAACTTGTTTAAATCCTGGTCAAACCTAGGATTTGACCAAGATTTATGGGCATAAAATTCAAAAAAATCAGAAAAATAAAAAACCAAAGCACATAAGCATATTCAAGTTGATAAACAAGGTTTGGACATATTCAAACCATACAAATCATGTATCTACCCCTAACCCTAAACTCTGTCTTATGAAGTCAAGCATGAAGAGAAGTGTTTTGGGTTTCAAACATGGAAATTTCAAAAACCTCCCAAAAACTTCATTTTAGAGTGACTGAGAAGGTTACATGCTTCCCTTTTCATTTTCATGTTTTAAACTTGTTTAAATATTGGTCAAACCTAGGATTTGACAAGATTCAAATGGGCATCAAAATTCAAAAAAATCAGAAAAAGAAAAACCAAAGCAATAGTTTTCTTATGTCATATAGTAAGCATTAAAGTTGATAAACAAGGTCGATCTAGACATATTCAACCAGACAAATCATGTATCTATACCCCTAACCCCTAAACTCTGTCTTATGAAGTCAAGCATGTGAAGAGAAGTGGTTTTGGGTTTCAAACATGGAAATTTCAAAAACCTCCCAAAAGCTTCATTTTAGAGTGACTAAGAAGGATACATGCTTCCCTTTTCATTTTCATGTTTTAAACTTGTTTAAATTATCTTGGTCAAACCTAGGATTTGACATGATTCAAATGGGCATCAAAATTAAAAAAAATCAGAAAAAGGAAAAACCAAAGCAATAGTTTTCTTATATATGTCATATAGTAAGCATTAAAGTTGATAAACAAGGTCTAGATATATCCAAACCAGACAAATCATGTATCTACCCCCTGTCGATCTTATGAAGCTAGTCTAGCATGAAGGGAAGTCGTTTTCGGTTTCAAACATAGAAATTTCAAGAACATCCCAAAAGCTTCTCCATTTTAGAGTGACTAAGAAGGATACAGACTTCCCTTTTCATTTTCATGTTTTAAACTTGTTTAAATCTTGGTCAAACCAAGGATTTGACCAAGATTCAAATGGGCCTAAAAATTTAGAAAAAATTCAAAAGAGAATGAAAAACCAAAGCACATAGCATTCTTATGTCATATGTATAGTAAGCATTCAAGTTGATAAACAAGGTCTAGACATATTCAAACCAAAAAATCATGTATATATCTACCCCTAACCCTAAACTGATCTGTCGATCTTATGGAAGTCAATCATGAAGAGAAGTGGTTTTGGGTTTCAAACATGGAAATTTCAAGAACCTCCCAAAAGCTTCATTTTAGAGTGACTAAGAAGGATCCATGCTTACTTACTCATTTTCACGTGTTAAACTTGTCTAAATCTTGGTCAAACCTAGGATTTGACCAAGATATGATTCAAATGCGCAGAAAATTAAAAAAATCAGAAAAATGAAAAACCAAAGTACATAGTCTTCTTATGTCATATAGTAAGCATATTCAAGTTGATAAACAAGGTTTGGACATATTCAAACCATACAAATCATGTATCTATACCCCCTAACCCTAAACTTTGTCTTATGAACTCAAGCATGAAGAGAAGTGGTTTTGGGTTTCAAAGATGGAAATTTCAAAAACCTCCCAAAAACTTCATTTTAGAGTGACTGAGAAGTTAGCATTAAAGTTGATAAACAAGGTTTAGACATATTCAAACCAGACAAATCATGTATCTACCCCTAACCCTAAACTCGGTCTTATGAAGTCTAGCATGAAGAGAAGTCGTTTTGAGTTTCAAACATGGAAATTTCAAAAACCCTCCCAAAAGCTTCATTTTGGAGTGAATAAGAAGTCAAGCACGAAGAGAAGGCATTTTCATATTTTAAATTTGTTTAAATCCTGTTCAAACCTAGGATTTGACCAAGATTCAAATGGGCATAAAATATAAAAAAACAGAAAAATGAAAAACCAAAGCACATAGTCTTCTTATGTCATATAGTAAGCATTAAAGTTGATAAACAAGGTCTAGACATATTCAAACAAGAAAAATCATGTATCTACCCCTAACCCTAAACTCTATCTTATGTAGTCAAACATGAAGAGAAGAAGTGGTTTTGGGTTTCAAACTTGGAAATTTCAAGAACCTCCCAAAAGCTTCATTTTAGAGTGTCTAAGAAGGATCCATGCTTACCTTTTCATTTTTCATGTGTTAAACTTGTTTAAATCTTGGTCAAATCTACAAATGGGCATGAAAATTCAAAAAAGAAATCAAAAAATGGAAATAGATGGGCATAAAAATACATTTTTTGCCAACATTGTGAATAAGTAAAATGGTACACTGATATCATTTTGCATATATAGGAGTAAAAAACTTGAGTATTCAAAGTTGATGGCCGTGAGAAGATTCACATACAGTATGTGCCAAAATATGTCTTCACAAGAAAGTTCGCTACAGATCCTGCATGAACCCTTCCCAAGTGGGTACAAAAACAAGCAAACTCATACAGTTTAATTTTGAATTCATTAGGATAAAGCTCAATTATAAAACCATATGTAGATGTGGATCGAGATAAAACACTGCAACTTGATTTGGACATCTTTCAGGGTCTAGCGTACATGTGAAAATTGAAGTGGTTGTAGATTGGTAGAGACACTTCACAAAAGACCACTCGTTTTGCCCTCCTTGTGCACAGATGAAATGGGGAATCCATTTTTTATTGCCAACACATGACCCAAAAAATCTACTACTACATCCCCGTTTGAAAATATATAGGTGTCTCACTTATGTCTTGATACATGCATTTTAGTCAGAGATACATATGTATCCATACAAATTTGAGATGCATATTTTTAACCTAGGGGCATATATGAATCTTTAGCAGGTGCGTTTTTTTACTAATCCATATGGAATATTTTGATAAAACCCTTTTAGAAGGCTTTGTTAAGGCCTCAAGGACAATGAGTTGGGAGGAGGCCAGGTAGACTGTAGCTAGGCATTGATTCGGAATTTATGATGCTTGCGACTTGCTTGCGTGGCTTGTTGATTTCCCAGGTGACGCAGCTTTTTTTGACTGCCCAGCCATGGATAGGTCATAGGAGTGCAGAGCTGTAGGCGGTGCGGATAAGTACGCGGGGCATTGATGATGTAGGGTTATGCGAGTAGGCCTTTAAA
Organism: Lolium multiflorum; assembly: GCA_030979885.1. Classification (NCBI taxonomy): domain Eukaryota; kingdom Viridiplantae; phylum Streptophyta; class Magnoliopsida; order Poales; family Poaceae; genus Lolium; species Lolium multiflorum. The sequence continues at coordinate 170,923,718 of CM061753.1, read as the reverse complement.
CTGGGAGGTGGCACAAGAAGATTTTAGTAAGGAATGGTTCCTTTCCAGAGGAATGGAATGGTTCCATCCCCGCGTTCGGTTTGGACAAAAAGGAGGTACAGAATGGTACTGTTTTTTGTTCGGTTGGAGGAATTGGAGAGCAGAACGGAATGTGGTTAAACTAAACTTTTGTCTAAGAATCGTAATTAACAATGGCAAATAGCCTTTTAAATCTTAAAATCGTAATTAACAACGCCTAATGGCCTTTTTAATCTTAAAATCGTAATTAATGTTATTTTTTGTATGGTCGGGGAATTTGGAGAGTAGAACGGAATGAAGTTAAAGTTTAATCTTTTGTCTAAATATCGTAATTAATAGTGGCAAATGGCCTTTTTAATCTCAAAATCATAATTAACAACAACTAATAATTTTTTTGGTTGGATTAGTGAAGTGCTTTGTAATTAATAGCGGCTAAGTAACAGCCGTTCCACCACATTCCACCGATTCGGTGGAATGGGTGCATTCTGCATATGGGGAGAATATTCCCTTTCGAGGAACCACTCGGTTCCGTTCCATTCCACAACCGAACACAAGAATGGGCTCTAGGTGCGGAACGGTTCCATTCCATTCCACTTGGTTCTGGAACCATGATACCATGCATCGTTGACATAGTAACATGTAGTATTAATTGTATCATACACACCATACTTTTATATATGATACTATGCATTGTGACTAGTATTACTGACCTCATATATACGCTTACTTAGGTCAAACAATGGTCTTTTAAGTAGTATCGGTTTAATGAAGGTTGACCTATTTTTAACTTCATTTGTGCACTAGTAGATATGATTTGGCCCATTTTTATCCATAGGCTCATCTGATGTGATGTCTGCTATATATATTGTCTTCGATGAGTATCACGCGCATTACATACTCATACCATAGAACGAAGATGAAACCCCTTACCCTCAGCGACGTACGCAACATGGTGTTTGGGTTGAATGGCCCACCCTATTTTAAAATGTTTTAGTTAGTTATTTATGTAAAAAATTATCACATATAAAGTGGAAAAAAGAAAATTAGTAAGGTGTGCCCACCTGGCCTACGGTTGTTTTGTGCGTCCTCCACTGCGTACTCCTCTTGATCTGTGACGATGAACATAGTTCTTTAGAACACATGCAACACTTACAGTTGATAGGCCGTTGCAAAGCTAATCAATGATAAAACCTGCTTTTATAATCCATTGTACTTTGATTTAATTAGTCCCTCTAATGGACCCCAACTATGTGTGCTTGAGATTTGGCAAAATGCTTTGCCGCCGTGCCACAGAACAAATAATAAACAGACCAATCAAGTTTTTATCATTGCTAGACCTAACTAAGTGTTCAAGTGCTCAATTTTGACCACATTAGAGTTGAGGGGCCAAACATAATTCTTAAATACTTGAGGGACCGAACATATACTTCTAAACACCCGAGGGACAAGACAAATTTGAGTACTATTGTTATTATTAGACTAGTCACAATGGGGAGTATCATATAATAGTATCATGCATATGATACTAATGTACGATATTATTTTCACAGTCCATAGTATCATCATGTAGTAGTATAATATGTTACATGTATTTAGTGATTTGTAGAATCTCAATACAAAAGTGTGTACAAGATTTGTTTGGCAGTAATTTTTCTAGTTCTACATGCTATGATACGATATCTACCTATGATACCACTATCGTCTCTTTCATCATTAACTGATATGACGCATCAACATTTTGCATGCATGTAGTGCATGATACTACTTATGATATTGCCATTGTGAGTAGTCTCCCTTTGTCCTAGAGTACAATGCCAATTTGTTTTCAGAGGCAAACTTAGACTAATACTTGGGCCCGCCAATTATGAGTTGCATGTCATTCAGAACTATATCATCGGATGCTTGTTTCGATGAACTTTCCAATGGTATATTTTGCGGATGTCATAAAATTAGGCTGGTCATACTATTTCTATAGTGGGTAGTATCATGGAGTAGTATCATAGTAATGCTACATTTATTATTTTTTAGAATCTCAATGCAAATTTGTGTACAAGATTTGTTTAGCATTAAGTTTTCTCGTTGTTTGCGCTATGATACAGTATCTACCTATGTTACACTAATCTCCTCTCTCCTACTTAATTAGCTGCCACATCAACATTTTTGTGGGACCAATGTGTATGATACTAGCTATGATACTAGCACTATCATGTGGGTACCTAAATCTCGAGTCAAAGTTTGACACGAAACCGATGTGGACTTTATTCATGGTGGAAGGGAGTAACAATCATAAGCACATTATTATTATTGATTGAACAACATTTTATTTGATGTGCCATAAGAAGTTTAGAAACTCCTAGCCCCCGGAGGTGGCGTTTTGGCACACGCGTGCATATGCACCAATTATAGAAAATGATTAAAAAAATTATATAAATGTTAATTTTTTTGGTATACATTGTGACATCATATGTTCGTTCACAAGTTTTCGTGGAAAAACGACATTTTGTGTGGCGTGTACAAAAAAGGCAAAAAATGTACTGTACGTAGTCGTGTTACAACATCAAAATTTGTCTTTTTTACAGGAGCCACATAATTTTTTTGTGAGAAAACTTGTGTACCAACATAAAATGTCTAGATATACATGTAAAATTTTAGTTTAGAATTTTTTGACACTTTGAAATATGGATTCACATAATGGGAGCATATGCTCCTATGAGGCAAAGTGCATTTCCGCTAGCCCCCGCCATTTCTTATATCTCTATATTGTCTATATATCTATACCTCTACCTCTACCCCCTTGGATTCCTGAACAGACGTACAGTACTAGTAGGGCCTACTATTTATTATTATTACATACTCTAAAAAAAAACCTACTGCAGCCAAAATTTAATATCATCGAGCGGTAAAATTCCCCGCCAACGCCCAAATATCTCGCGCCGCAAAGTTTCAGATCTGCGAATATTTTTTTCCTCAAAAGAAGGACTGCGAAATTCCCTTCTACTCCTCTATCGCCCAGCTTCGCCCTAGTTTCGCCCGCAAGCCCTCAGAGAAACCGCCCCTCTTGCCTACCTCCAGACCTTCCCGGCCGCCGCACCGGAAAATCACCGCCGCACTTCGCCGTTCAAGCTGCCACGGCTTCAAACCCCGAGGCTGCCCTATCCGCTTGATCCGCACCTACTCCGGCGTCCACCGCACCGTATCTCGTTCGCCGACTCTATCGACCACCGCACCTGACCAGCTTCGCCGACACCGACGCCCCCGTGCACTGCACATCATCTGCTTCACCGACCTTCTAGTTCGGCCGGCGCGCTGAACACTTCATCGACCGCCCAGCATGTCCTTCTCCGACCCCCCAAGATCTGCTTCCCCGGCACCCACCGCAACAGCAGTCCCCTCGCCGACCTCCACGTCACCCGTAAGAACGCGGAACACGTCTAAACGCCGCCCAGAAATAGGTAACCAGACATCCCTGCGCGTTTTGTTCTGTTAGGAGTATTGCAGCTGACTGTATTTCTGAATTCGTGCTATATTTCTAACTTACAAGTGCTTTCGTTGATAACCACCTCATCCTTTAGGTTTAAACACGACGCATAAGTATGTTTTTCCGTGACCAAACCCACCCATTCGCTGAAACTCTACATGGTATCAGAGCCTAGGTTTCCTTCCTGCTAGCCGCCACAAACAGTACCAAACAAGTTCTTCCTTTGATCACAAAACCCACCGTTGAGATGTAGAAATCCAGGCGGCGGGAGGCCGCATCAGGTGCTCTGCGTGGGTTGCGGCTATCACACACAGCGATGTGAGCTGTGTGAGATCGGCGGCTGCTCGCGCGGGGAGAAAGAAGAGGGTGAAGATCGTTTTGGTTTAGAAAGGAGAGAAGAGGAAGTGAATCCGTGGCAGAGAGATCTGGATCCGTGTGAGGGGCAGAAGTTGGAGGCGTGCGGAGTGGGGCGAGCCTTTGAGCGCAGGGCGGAGCCGGAGGTTGGTGCTGGACGTTGACCAGCGCGAGCCGGTCGATGTGGCCAGGTGCGGTCCGCCAGGTTGGCCAGGGCGCGCAGACGAGGCGCCATCCGAGTGGAAGTGAGGAGAAAATGGAGATGTGAGGCTGTGAGGATATGTGGTGATGGAGTTGATGAGGCTGCGGTTGAGTCGTGATGGAGTTGATGAGGCTGCGGTTTAGTGGTGATGGTGATGGTTGTGGATATGTCCAGGGGAAAGGCATGCGTGCCTGAGGTGAGACTGGTTGAGGCCTGACCGGGGGATAGGCATGGGTGCTTGAGGAGTGGATGGTTGAGGCAGGAGTTGGCTGGGGGTTTGTGGGAGAGACGGAAGAGGTCAGTGGCCGGGCAGAGTGGAGAAGAGAGGCTGAGGACATTGAGGCGAGTGTGGATGGTTCTGCGGAACTTGTGTGGTGAGGCAGCCGGGGTTGTTGAGGACGTGTATGGTTAGGAGTTGTGCGTATCCCAGATGGTTGAAGCTGGATATCTTCGCTGCTGATGAAGAGATGAATCGAGATGACAAGATGATGGAAAGTGCAATGCTGTCATGTATCCTAGGAGTTATGCTGAATGTTCATTACTGGTAGTTGTCATATGTGTCATGTTGTTGTTGCAAGATGGCCATGGTTGTTTACCCATGATCATCTTGAGGGGGTGTGTTGGACCATGAGTGAGTTTAGTAGTAGCGCTGTAGTAATATTGTATCCAGTGTGAGGCCCATAGAGGCCCATGTCCAGTAGTATTGTAACCCTAACTCAGATGATATAAATACACAGTGTGGTGGTCTGAGTAACCTAACCCACCCATTCGCTGAAACTCTACAAAATATGAGCCACCAATCATGAGCCGTTGAATGCTCTACATGTCCACGATTGACAACAACAACAACAACAAAGCCTTTATTCCCAAACAAGTTGGGGTAGGCTATACAAGTCCACAATTGACACGATTACAATTTCTCACTATTTGGCCGTAGGCTACTGCTCTAGTTACATCATGTTTGATATCTTTCTGCGATCCTGTATTACATGTTTATGCACGTCATAATGCTTCTACTACTATTTGGTGTCAATTTAATTATAGCAAAGCCGTGACTCGTAACTGTTTGTTGTTATTACACGTGCAGCAGGCACATCTTACACTCATAAACGTAGAGTAAAGCTCGCCTATAATCATGTAAGTACCTGCTGTTTTTTGTATATTGCTTAATGCAAACTTCTATATCTTGGACCTGTTTCTGTTTACAATTGGCCTCTCCTTCATGCAGAGGAGAAACAGTGAGGCACCAGGTTCTTCTGTCCAAGTACCCGATGAGGTCCGTGTGACTCAAAAAAAAGCTCACGTAAGTTCCCTGTTTTTTTTGGAATGTTAATTTACCTCCTGTGCATAGTTCAATTGCATCATTTTCTGTATGTTGCACTACCTAAGTTGCCTAATGGAATCTAATAAAATATAAACAATGACCATATGGAACATTGCACACTGCCTTTGACCCATCTGGCATCCGGCATGCCTGGGTATAAGTTACATGATTTGGCTATGTTAATACAAGTCCTGAAATTCTATTATGTTAATTTTTTGCCTGTTGCTTCATTGAGTTTGCCTGTTGTTCCATGGCTAGTGCATGAAGTTTGATAGAAATGATCCTAGCTGAAATGATGCACTTCGTGTTTTTTTATTGCTTTATTCCTAACCTAGCTTCCTATTCTACTTGAAACATGATTGCTTTATTCCTAACCTAGCTTCCTATTCTACTTGAAACATGGTGAAAAAATAGTTATATTACTTGTTTAAATGTCTAGCTTTGTTTTTCTGAGTCCCATTGACATGATGTGGTATATCCATATTCAAATGATCTGGCTGTTTATATAATACGCTCCATGTTCAATTGCTTCATTCAGTTTCTAGTAATCTATTATACATGATGCACATGGTGCTACTTGTTATATGCCCTTTTTTGTTTGAGTTTGATCATGAATTCAAGATTAAGCATTGCCTAAACGTTGACCAACGTAGGAAGATTCCCTCCCTTGTCTATACGTTGTGAGATAGATGATGAGACCTCTCTAGCAGCGAATTTATACGCGCTAGATAACACCCCGTTTAATTCGGTCCTGTTGGGACTCGAACCCGGGTGGGCTGGCTGCGCACTCGCAAGCCTTGCCACTGAGCTAGCACTCAGTTCTCAGATTAAGCAATGCCTCGTTATGCTTAATTTAAATGTTATGGCACTTCATACAAGCCATACAATTAATTGTTGCATTGACCTTCTGCGATGTCGAAGGCACTATCTGAGTCATGCTTAAATCAATCATACATTATTTTCCTAATTGTATCAAATCCAACATGCACATCTTTTGACTGTATTTGGCTATTTGCTAGATTTCTTCTGTGCAGTGACCTGGCTTCGTTATTGGGCACATGATGTCTAGTTGCTTGGTTCATTGTATACATCATCGCCATGATCTAGTTTGGTTTGTTCTAAGAGGCATGTGGCTTAACTGGTTTCTTTGTTGTATCTGCCCATGGTTCTTTCAAAATTATGTCAACAATGTTGTTTGTTTGCCTTGTATTGTATTGCATTTTAACTTGTTTTGTCTTAGTTTCAGCCTGCAAACAAAGCTGTAATGTCAGTAGGGACAACCCATTTATCAAGTGTTGCGGTCATTTCACAGAGCAACAGTGACAGTGGCACGTGCTCTCATTGGTCCACTGAGTCCAGTACACCAACCATTCCAGAAGAAATAGATGTACGAGGCTCTATTTTGGATTGCTTGTTGTGTTATATCAGCTCAATGATGTTCTTGAAATTGGAGGTCTTTTATTGCATCATATGATGTTGTAACTTGTTTTATCTAAATTTCAGGCTTCAAATAAAGCTACAATGCCAGAAGCAAGGGCCAATGCCTCAAGTATTGATGTTTCACAAAGCAGCAGTGAGAGTGCATATTGCTCGCATAGGCCCATGGTATCTATTGGTCAACTTAATCCGGCACAAAGAGATTTGGGGGATGCACTCCAAGAGGCAGTTGATATATTTGGGCGGGAAAACAAAGATGCTGATGAATTAATTGCCAAGACACGCCAAGAGATACATGAATTGAAAAATAGGCAAACTTTGACAGAAAATGTTCTAAAGAATCTCCTATGCACTTGTCATGGTAAGCCAGTTGTGATGTGTCTGGGAATTGAAGGTGTCTAAATAAACTTTGATTCTGTTGTTCAGTCAAGTGGACTGCTGATGCCAATGCTGTAACTAATTACTGCTCAAAATTTCGTTCAAAATTTCGTGGTCTGTAATAATTGCAAATTTTGTTGTTGTACTAAAATTAGATATGTTCCATGTGGCTGCTGTATTTTGTGTGAAATAATATCCTGATGTGTACTTCAATTAAACCATAAATCGGCTGCATGCTGAAAATTTGAATCTGAGCGCACGTGTGAACTGTTTTCTGCTCGTAATGCAATAAAGGCTGTTTCTTGGAAGGACTACGTACATGGGGAACGGGATCCTCTAACTTGAAGGTGAAAAGTTAGAGAAGCTACAGTACTCTAACTTTCCTTCCCCCAAACCATATGTCTAAAATCCAAATAATTTAAATTAATTTGCACAATACAAACTTGTGTCTTGCATTTGAAGTAATTACATGCAGAGAAAATTATGGTGTAATAAAATTTAGTTTAGTTTTTAAACATCTACAGTAATCACCTTTATTAGTTAAAGACAGTGCATAACCTTGTACTTATGCTACAGAAGCCTGACTTTGCTTCTTTATTTTTCCTGACTTAGCTCCTTCACGTTAGAGGATACGGTTCCCGTACATGGTAGCCCATTAATAATTATGCCTGCTAGCAAGATAGATGGTCCTTATTATAGTCAGGCATGTCAACTTGTATGATTAAAAGTAGTTCGTACACATTAAATCTACCATCTGCATTTTTCTCTGTAATAACTTTTCTTTTTACACAACTCAAAACTTGTCTGGCTAATATGAAATTTGAGATGGCAAAACCCGGGAAAGATAAAGATATCACCAAAAACTCTTTCCTGCGAAATGCTGGGTTTTGAAGCCCAAGTCCAAGTCTTTCTCTGCTCAAGTTTTGGAGGAACAACTCCAAGTAGAACGAGTTGCAACAGCTATGCTAAGAACAAAAGTTGACATGTTGAGATCGAGATTAGAAGCATGTGATGCCCTACTGCACGAGGCCAATCAAGTTCGTTATAATCTCCCAAAGACTAAGAAAATGCCATAGATAATTGGAGATGAACACTAACATAGTGAGTACATTGGTCTTGTGAAATGTTTCCTTAGATTAAGGCACCGTTCAGACTTTTGTTGGTGGATGCATTTATCTGCGGTTGGGATCAACTTGGTAGTTGTTCCTGTGGATGTTATATAAATTAATTGCCTAGCCTTTTTTGAATCAGTTCGAACTTAAATGGTATCATAGCCAAGGTCTCAAGTTTGAATTGTCGAACGTGTGGTTTAATTTAATCTCTGTCGGGCGGCAAAATCTCCCACCAATCCTGAAATATTTCAAACGCATTTTTGAATGGGATTAAGAAGATAGATCATGATCATGGTAGTGACCTATATTCAACGTGATGATGATTTGATTTTGCACTCGGCCTTGAACAGAGGTACTAGTACGGTGTCACAATTTTTTATCATTATACTTGGACAGTAGCCAAATTCAAAATCTCATAGCGGCAAAACTTCCCGCCCACAAAATACAAATATTTCACACGCTTCCAAATTCCCATTCTACCCCTGTGGAGATGACAGCAAAGTCGGTTGGTGAGGGGTTTGCCCGTCATTTTTTCGATCACCACCTCCCTAGCCCGGAAACCCTCCCAAAAAAATACATTTCCTTCAGTCTCTCCTCTGAGATCACCCACCGGAACTTCTCAAGTCCCTCTCTCTACCACCTCCACGACCACCGCACCGGAACATCCCCGCCGGACTTCCCTGGCCTACCCGAGGCCTCGCGATCCTCGACATCCGTCTGCCTGCCGGAGCCGCTTCATCGACGCCGTCATCAACCGGACCGGATCATCCCCGCCGAACCTCGAAACTATGTGCTCATCCAGCAGTCTACCGCAGTCGCTTCAGCTGCGGTATCGTCCACCCCGCCGGAGCCGCTTCGCCGGATCCGTCGTCCACCGCATCGGATCTTGCTCACCGACACCGCTGTGCATGAACCGGATCTGCTTCACCGGCGCCTTGCATGATCTAAACTCTTCTACTATCGCTTTTCTATTGCTTGCCTGCAAGTTCTTGTTTAATCTTGGGGGAACCTGTTTGTGCTAACGACGCGCCGTTATGTCTTTGCAGATGAGATGAGTAACCATGAAGTGTAATGGCCGTCTCTCCAACCCCAAGTAGCACATGTAGTGTACTTCATCACCGGATCTATCAACCCCAGGAAGATCTGCTGTGACTCCCACAAAGTGCTTCTCCTAATGTAAGTCCCTTGTTTTAGCGCCATGTTCTTGGTTCAGATGCTTGTTTGTCTGAAGCTCTTTTAGTTCATTCCTAGCTATGACCGTAACACCTTGCTATTTTCTAGTTCATTGCTAACTTTAAGCGATTGAACATTTTGGTTTGCATTCCCTGCTCTGTAGATGTAGCCATCATAACTTCTATCTTGCTCAGTCGTTGTTACAAAAATTATAGGCTGCTACTATTTTGTTCATGCCAATATTGTTCTTCAAAAGCTGCTATCACTCTGCTATCTAGCTATGACCGTAAGTATTTAGTTTGGCATGCTATCACTCTGCTATCTAGCCTGTAGTACAAATAAACTTGTCATACTACTAGATAATAATTTTGTGTGCCATCTTGTTCTTCAAAAGCTGCATTATTGACTTGTTTCTCTGACTTGGCATGACGCTCACATATGGAATGCTGAACATATTGGTTTGCATTCCCTCTTATACAAGTTCACAGGTGATCCCACTATATTCTGTATCTGGTCCATCCTAAGCTCCAGCATTAACTATCCTCTATGTGTTGCTCATTACAAGTTTATATCCCGAAACATCTTGATTTGCATCCCCTTCACTATAAGTTCAGGAGTATTATTTAGTTCACGGCCAATTTGAAGTAATTGCACTTGGCACATGTTGGTTCACATTCCCTCCTCTTTAGCTTTTGCCATCGTAACTTCTATTTTTGGTTTACATTCCCTGCTCTGTAGATGTAGCCATCATAACTTCATCTTGCTCAGTCGTTGTTACAAAATTTATAGCCAAATGTTATTCCCTGAACATGTTGGTTTGCATGGGACTCGACAGTAGTAAGTCTGCTGTTTCATTTTAACGTGCTCTGTTATATTGGCTGTTGGTATGCGGCATGCACTCTTTGTTTGCTTATTGTGCGCATTACAATGATCTTCTTATAACGACGAAATGATGAGTTCCAAATTCTTTGGCAAACAATATTGTAGTGTCTTTGCCTTTCCATTGTTGCTGTCTTAACTTGTAAGGTCTTTGTTTCAGATATAGGTGGTGCATGGACAACTTAAAAGATTGCCGAATGGCTTCATTGTATTGCTAGGTTTAATTACCATTCAATTTCTCTGGGTTCTGTAATATTTTTTCAAAGCCTTGCAGCTGATGTAATATTTAGTTAGTTTTTATAGTTCTTTCGCGCATTTTTTCTATGGTGCTTGTGGTAAGTGAGGCTATCCGACAGAAATCATGTGCTGCGTAAATATTCTCAGTATCTAAATCACAAATTCCCATCCCTTAAACGGCCCAATTAAGCGAAATCACATAAGTGCCGGCCCGCAAAATCCTAAAGCGCCTATTATGCCGGCATATAAACATCAACTAAACGAGTGGGCCAGCCCACTTGATCTCTGGTGGACCCCACCGTCTAATTGGGCCGGAGCACTTTCTTTAATGTGGACCCCACACACATCTGGGTCGGCCTAAAGCGGGCCCACAAGATTATTGGGCCGGCCCACTTGTTGGGCCAGCCCAACGCTTTATGGTGGACCCCACTTGCTAACTGGGCCGGCCCGTTACACGATAGGGGACCCCACATTTATTATTGGGTGGCCCACTATCTTCTTGGGCAGCCCACTTGCTATATGGTGGACCCCACATACTAAATGGTCCGGCCCATTAACGGAATGTGGGACCCACCTGTGTTTTGGCCCGCCCACTATCTTGTTGGGCCGCCCACATGCTATATGGTGGACCCCACATACTAAATGGGCCGGCCGATTAACAGGAATGTGGGACTCACATGTGTTTTGGCCCGGCCCACTATCTTGTTGGGCCAGCCCACTTGCTATATGGTGGACCCCACGTACTAAATGGGTCGGCCGTTTAACAGGAAAGTGGGGCCCACCTGTTTTTTTGGCCCGGCCCACTATCTTGTTGGGCCGGCCCACTTGCTATATGGTGGACCCCACACACTTAATGGGCGGCCCTTTAACAGGAAAGTGGGTCCCACGTGCTAATTAGGCCGGCCCACTAACTTCTTGGGCCGGCCCAGTTGCTTTAAGGTGGACCCCACTTGTTAAATGGGCCGGCCAGATAACAGGAAAGTGGGCCCCACATGTCTTGTGGGCCGGCCCTTTTGCTTGTTGACCGGTCAAACAAGTGCATTCGGCCCGGCCCGCATGCTTAGTGGGCTGGCCCGTTTAAGTTTTGACCAGTCAACCTTAGAGGTTAGGCCCGGCCCACGTAACTATTGGACCAGCCCAGCTATATAGTTGACCGGTCAAATTAAGTCGGCTAGCCCGGCCCGCAAACTTAATGGGCCGGCCCGCTTAAGACGTGGCAGGCCTCGTGTGGGCCTACCATCTACCACGGGGTTTCAGCCGGTTAACGCCGTTAACGCGTTAACGGCGTCGCCACGTGTTGCATGACGTCAGCAGTCAACGGGCTCCCGAAAACACTTGCGCGACGGTCCGATTTTCCGTGGCGGAAGGGCGCCCAAACGCGACGGACCAAAAAAAACGTCGTAGGACTTTGCCTGACGCAGTTTGGACAACATAACCCATATCGTCGGGTTAGGCCCATAGGCGACAAAAAATACCCCTTAGTGGAAGATTTTGGGACGTTGCCTATCAGAACCCTATTCTTCCACTTACACCCCGCACTATTTGCATCAGTCTATCTCATAGATTTATTAAATATCAATGATGAGTTCTGTTGCTATTCATATGCAGGATGAAACTTCTGTGCCTCTACTCAAATGGATAAAAAATGATCCTGATGAGGCTGCTGTGAAGACGATGGTGCCGCCACCATCTTCTGAAAACCTCCTCAAGCACAAGGCCACGGGCCAGCTGGGTGGTACCCTTTTCAGTAAGCAGGTATATTTTCTTAATCCTCATACATGATTTGATTTTTGTCTGTTTATTGCCGGCTTTGTCTAATGCTTACCAATAGTTCAGAAACACACACAACCCTATTCTTCCACTTACATCCAGCACTATATGCATCAGTGTCTCATAGATTCATTTTATATATCACTGCTGATGTCTGTTGCTCTTCAATTTTCATATGCAGACTGAAACTGCTAAGCCTTCATTGGTCAAAAGGATTGCAACTGCTGCTGATGAGGCATCTGCAGAGGCTGCCACCAAGTTACTGTCAGCCCCACCTTCTGGATGCTTATATAAGCTCAAGTCCAAGGACCAGCCGGGCCGTAACCATCCAAGGGTTCGGGTATATTTTCTTAAGCCACATATACATGCCATGATTTATGTCTGATATTATCACCGGCTCTGTCTAATGCTTTTTGGAATTCGGAAACACCAAATTAGCATGCTTATATTCATCATACACTAATTTTTCACTGTTCAGTTTGTAACATAGTGTTATGCACTCGCTTGTCAACATTTGCATTGCTCTGAACTATGCACTTTACACAACCTAATTCTTCCACTTACATTCAGCGCTACGCACCAGTAGTACCTCCCATGTTTCCTTCACCATCCCGATGCCGAGCTTGCGGGAATATGGCGGGCCCATGTACATACCCCGCATATAACACCTCCTATGGCTCTATCTACCTTTCTAGTAACTCCTTCACAGAGTTACAGGTATGTATTCTCAGTGGTTTAGCATGAATTGGCATATAGTAAAGTCTTGTTTTTAGTCTTCCTGCTTCTTACATTTGTATCAATTTTCACATGCAGACTGTACCTTGTGAACTTCGTCCAATGATTAACCAGATGTGTCCGCATGAAGGGTCTTTCACTATGCATGGCAATGGAAAATTGATGAACACCTACACGGTCTATGAGGTGTATGTCTACAAGACGCAGGCCATCACATATTTGTATGGACATGATTGGAGAAAGTTTGCTTTTGACTACGGTCTGAAGAAGGGCGACGAGCTGAGGATCAGAAACTCAAACGGGCAGATATACGTAACTGCTTACAGAGTTGGAGACACTTCCAAATATATAATATGTAACTTTTTTCTACTCATATCTTTTGATAACTGCATTCTGAGCAGTTGTTCTAAACCATTCCCTCTGTTCTAGCTTGCTGGGTTTAACATGATCAAAGCTGCAGATCCCCTGATGGAACAGGAGCGGATGTCACAAAGGGCAACCACACCAGCACCGGCACCGGCTTCCCACTCTCCTGCATCAGCACCGGTTCCTGTACCAGCTCCGTTTACTGCATCTACCCAGCAGTCCCCTACATCAGCATTGGTTCCTGTAGAGGCCCCATATACTACACCTGCCCAGCAGGCTCCTGCATCAGCACTGGTTCCTCTAGCTGCACCGTTTACTGCACCTGCCCAACAGTCTCCTGCATCAGCACCGGTTCCTCTAGAGGCACCGTTTACTGCACCTGCCCAGCAGTCTCCTGCATCAGCACCAGCTCGTGTACCAGCCCAGGCTCCTGCACCTGCCCCAGCCAGATCACCGAGGTCTCAGCTCATTGCTGTGGCCACCCGTGTGGTGACCAGGACGCATCTGAAGGCTATGTTCGTGAGTATATGACAGCATAACTGCTCTTATCTTGATGTCTTCTCTGCTCAAAGTCTCACATGGTTCAGTGCATTGGTGCCATTGACTAATTTTTGGTGGTATCTCTTGCTTTGAATCAGAAATTGCCTAAAAGTATCTCCAAGGATCTCAATGCTGGCCGAAGGGGCAAGATATCCCTCGTCATGGAGAGTGAAGGTCTCACCGTGGAGGGACGGTACTCCGTCAGTCCCACAGATGGCCGCTTGGCTGTTACTTCCAGGTGGAAAAAGTTCATTGACGGTGCCAAACTTCGCATTGGATCAAAGTTGAAGGTCAAGATCTTTCGATGCCGCTGTGACATGCTGGTCATAAAGTTCGCGGTTGTCTAGTTCTGTTGTCCCATGAGCCCTTAGCAAATGCATTTGTAGTTATACTTATATAAGGTTATCTTATCTGAACTGCTAATTAATTGTATGGGTGGTAAAACTCTGGCAAGCTTTTGCTCTTAGCAAGTATGTATGTATGATCAGCTATTATGATAACTAATGTTTGTGTTCATCTTAATTTGCATTTCCGTTTTAGAAAAAAACTTAATTTCTATTTTGGCTGACCTGTTAGAGAACTATCAGATTGAACCCACAACATGATTCAAATAGATTCATTACACCGAGCCACATGTCTTGACCTTGCTATACACTACTTCCATTAATCAGTGCAAGAAGGCTTACCTGAGCTGCCTGAACCATGGCAGATTCGAATCCACCTTATCTATCTAGAAATACAACCTTTGCAGAAAGAGGATTTGCAGTATGGGGAGGCTGACATTGGGGACCCATGAGCCAGCAGCGTCGTCAACGTTTTAAAGGTGGCAGGAGATCGAAAGAAAAAATAAGCCAAAAATCAGTTGGTAAACAAAATTCAAGAAAAGAAACATTTACCTTTCTGAGAGGATGACATGCGGGACCCATGAGGCAGCAGCATCCTCAACTATTTCAAGGCGGCAGGGGATCAAAAGAAAAAAGGAAATATCCAGAAATTAATTAGGGTAAAAAATAAATCCATCAAAGGAAACTTTTATTGTTCATAGAGGATGACATGTGGGACCGACTTGCCAGCTGCGTCGTCATCGTTTCAAAGGGGGCAGGGGATCAAAAGAAAAAGGCAAATAGCCAGAAATTAGGGGTAAAAATAAATCCAACAAAGGAAACTTTTATTGTTCATAGAGGATGACATGCGGGACCCATGAGCCAGCAGCTTCCTCAACGTTTCAAAGTCGGCATGAGATTGAAAGAAAAAGGCAAGTGACATAATATCAGGAGCCAAAAATAATCCAAGAAAAGAAACTTTATTGTACATAGAGGATGACATGCGGGTCCCATTTTGTAGCAGCGGTCTCAATTGGGCTTCATCTGGACATCTGGGCCTTCGAACTATCCTGCTGGGCCTTTTGACTCGTACAATTTCAGCCCACTCCAAAATAGGAAAGTTCGGATTTTCTCAAAAAAAAAAACAGGAAAGTCCTATGCTTCGCAAAAACAAAAAAACAAGGAGATTCAACATATAAGTTTGTTTATGTAAATATAAAGATTTAATTTATCCGTTTGCAATAGCTCAGAGCGAAATACAATGTTTATTGTATGCAAAATAAGATATCACATGTTTCTTGTATGGGGAGGCTGACATCGGGGACCCATGAGCCAGCAGCGTCGTCAACGTTTCAAAGGCGAGAGGGGATCGAAAATAAAAAAAACCAAAAATCAGTTGGTAAAAAAATCCAAGAAAAGAAAACATTTATCATTCTGAGAGGATGACATGCGGGACCCATGATGCAGCAGCATCCTCAACGTTTCAAAGTCGGCATGAGATCAAAAGAAAAAGGCAAGTGACATAATATCAGAGCCAAAAATAATCCAAGAAAAGAAACTTTATTGTACATAGAGGATGACATGCGGGTCCCATTTTGTAGCAGCGGTCTCAACGTTTCCAAGGCGGCACAGGACCAAAAGAAAAATGAGGTAGCAGCATTCTCAACAATTCCAAGGCGGCGGGGATCAAAAGAAAAAGGAAATATCCAGAAATTAATTAGGGGTCAAAAATAAATCCACCAAAGGAAACTTTTATTGTTCATAGAGGATGACATGTGGGACCGACCTGCCAACAGCGTCCTCATCGTTTCAAAGGGGCAGGGGATCAAAAGAAAAAGGCAAATAGCAAGAAATTAGGGGTCAAAAATAACTCCAAGAAAGGAAACTTTTATTGTTCGTAGAGGATGACATGCGGGACCCATGAGCCAGCACTCAACGTTTCAAAGGCGGCATGAGATCGAAAGAAAAGGCAAGTGACCAAATATCGGGAGCCAAAAATAATCCAAGATTTATTGTACATAGAGGATGACATGTGGGTCCCATTTTGCAGCAGCGGTCTCAATGTTTGAAATGCGGCTTGAGATCAAAAGAAAAAGAAAGTAGCTAGTAATTAGGGGGTCAAAAAAATCCAAGAAAAGAAAGTTGATGGACATAGAGGATGACATGCGGGTCCCATGAGCCAGCAGCTTACTCAACGTTTCAAAGGGGGCAGGGGATCAAAAGAAAAAGGCAAATAGCCAAAAATCAGAGGGAAAAAAATCCAACAAAGGAAACTTTTATAGCACATAGAGGATGACATGCGGGTCCCATGAGCCAAGCAGGTTCCTCAAAGTTTCAAACGTGGCATGAGATCGAAAGAAAAAGGCAAGTGACCAAATATCGGGAGCCAAAAATAATTCAAGAAAAGAAACATGATTTACATAGAGGATGACATGCGGGTCCCATTTAGCGGTATCACCGTTTGAGAGGCGACAGGGGATCGAAAGAAAAAGTCAAGGGACCAAATATGAGGTGCCAAAAATAATCCAAGAAAAGAAAGTTTTATAGTACATAGAGGATGACATGCGGGTCCCATTTTGCAGCAGCTGTATCACCTTTTGAGAGGCGCGGTGATCGAAAGAAAAGACTAGTGACCAAATATCAGGAGCCAAAAATAATCAAAAAAAGAAACTTGAATGTACATAGAGGATGACATGCGGGTACCATTTTGCAGCAGCTGTATCAGCGTTTGAGAGGCGGCAGGGGATCGAAAGAAAAGGCAAGTGACCAAATATGAGTTGCCAAAAAATCCAAGAAAAGAAAGTTTTATAGTACATAGAGGATGACATGCGGGTCCCATTTAGCAGCAGCGGTATCACCGTTTGAGAGGTAGCAGAGGATCGAAAGAAAAAGTCAAGGGACCAAATATGAGGTACCAAAAATAATCCAAGAAAAGAAAGTTTTATAGTACATAGAGGATGACATGCGGGTCCCATTTAGCAGCAGCGGTATCACCGTTTGAGAGGCGGCAGGGGATCGAAAAAAAGGCAAGTGACCAAATATGAGGTGCCAAAATTAATCCAAGAAAAGAAAGTTTTATAGTACATAGAGGATGACATGCGGGTCCCATTTAGCAGCAGCGGTATCACCGTTTGAGAGGCGGCAGGGGATCGAAAGAAAAAGGCAAGTGACCAAATATGAGGTGCCAAAAATAACTCCAAGAAAAGAAAGTTGATAGCTCATAGAGGATGACATGCGGGTCCCATTTAGCTGCAGCGGTCTCAACGTTTCCAAGGCGGCACGGGATCAAAAGAAAAAGGAAGTAGCCAGAAATCAGGGGGTAAAAAAATCCAAGAAAAGATAGAATTTTGGTTCATAGAGGATGACTTGCGGGACCCATGATCCTGCATCGTAAATGGCTCGATCGGAGAGCGTTGAACGAGATGGCGCGATCGAGAAAAAAACAATGCTAGTGAGGCTGCCATCTGGGCCCTACATCCCTGGGCGGTGCGGATTTGCGTTGACTCGGCCGGCGAACCCAAGAATTCGTGATGCACCACGTCCCGGGCCACCATACGCGATGTTTTGGCCGCTTTCGTCGGGCTAGGTGGCCTCAAAAACGAGAAAAAAGTTTTGACATGCACCACGGAGGGACCAAAAATCGTCGGCCATGGTGCACCAGCAACCACGGCGCGACTTCAACTTCGTCGGCCATGGCAACTTTTCTTGTAGTGAATAGTGCTCACACCTTGTCCTAATTAGCATGGACTTCCATGGATTTTCATCACATACATATGTTTTAACCAAGTGTCACATAGGGGTACCTCCTTGCCTCCTGTACAAAGGTCCTAGGAGATGAATCTCATTTGATTTCTCAATTTTGATGAATCTCAACTTTTTGGACATCCATACCGGGAAAACAAGGACAACAGATATTTGGACTTTTGTCCAGCTGAAACTTCCACCATGTGAACATGGCTTTAGTTGGCGGCCCAATGTTCCTCTCTAACAATATGCATACTCAAATCTTTGCAACTCATGGTAAATCTCCCTTACTTCAAACAAGATGAGCATGCATAGTAATTCACATGATATTCAACAAAGGCATATTGATGGTGTTCCTCATGACAACATGATTATGAAACAACAAGCAACTTATAAGAACTAAAAATGCATACAACATAGTACTTGCCACAATAGTTTTTTAGACTACTTTCCCATGATCTATAAATTACACAAAAACGGGTGATAAGTTTTTGAATGTTTAAAGGTAGCACACAAGCAGTTAACTTTGGAGTGGCGGTGAAATTCCACATATAGGTATATATGGTGGACACAATTGGCACTTTTTTTGGTGGTTGGATGCATGAGTAGAGCTCATACTTAGTACAGGTGAAGGCTAGCAAAAGACCGGGAGCGACAAACTAAGAGAGCAATAATGGCCATAATCGTGCATAGCGACAAACATTATCAATCAAAGCATAAAGTGATATTACAAGTCAAAAACTAAATGATCATAGAGGCTTTAGTTGCCTGGTTATAGTCATAACATGTTATAAGCATGGGCCAAGTAAACCCAGTATTATGCTTTTATGATAGAAACAACACATGATTCTTTCAATGACACATTATGCACTCCCAGCCATTTGAAACAAGTCATGATAAAACAATAAATACTAAGCATATGACAAGAATAACATCCAACATGACATGCCAAAGTCTATGCCACAGTCTAGACAAGCTTCTTTTTGCATCACTATAGTCATGAAATATTTTACTCGTATCCAACACCAATCAACTTATTTGAAATAACCCTCATAGATGAAATACAATATGGACCAGAGAGTTAATCATACACAAATGAAGAATACTAATGTTCTCTGAACAAAATTCAAGTGAAAGAACAAGAGCTAAACACAGTACCAGAAAACTAGAACACTCGCAGAACAATAACAGCGAAAACTAGAATGTTCTATGCAATTAAAAAGGAGCGGGTCTTTCTCCAAAACAAATGTGCCAGGATCCAACATATGCTGTAGAAAACAAAACAAAACTAAACTAAAAACAAAAATAAAGACGCTCCAAGAACAACACATCGCGTATGAAGCAATAAAAATATAGCGTATAGAGAGATGACCTGTCGCTTTGTTGATGAAGAGGGGATGCCTTGGGCATCCCCGAACTTTAACGCATGTACCTCTTGAATATGTCTTGGGGTGCAGGGGAATACCCAAGCTTGA
Organism: Lolium multiflorum; assembly: GCA_030979885.1. Lineage (NCBI taxonomy): Eukaryota > Viridiplantae > Streptophyta > Magnoliopsida > Poales > Poaceae > Lolium > Lolium multiflorum. Next base: position 170,904,173 of record CM061753.1, on the reverse strand, counting down.
ACTTTTGTCCATTCTTCATCTCATCACATCATTCTTCTCTCCCTACACTTGAAAACTTCCTTCGTACAAAAACTTCACACAATTCTCTATTAGCAGCATTAGTACGATCAAAATAATCAAATCCACTTGTGTTCAGTAATAACATATATAAAACATCTATTAAATCATAAGATACTTTAGCAACCTTTTAAAAAGCTCTTTGATCATAAGAACTCAAAAAGAAAGATATTTATGAGGCAAATGCAAATAGTGCAGAAATCTGTCAAAATAGAACAACAGGTAAAGATCGATTTTTACGAAAATTCTCTGTTGCTTATCTCGAAAAGTGGTCAACTAACGAAAGTTAGATAATAACCTGGGGCATATGCATAAAAGTGACATCTCAAAATTACGCTCTGGATATTTTTACGAATTTTTATGGTAACAAAACAGAATCTGTTTTCAGGATAGCAATTTTCCCAAACATTACTTTCTTCCAATTAGAGGCTATTCTTGGCACAAAAACGAAATAAAAATGATAAGAAGAGGTCATTACAATAGTAATAACTTCCAAGACTCAAAAAAATAAAAAATACTTTAAATAAAATATGGGTTGTCTCCGATAAGCGCTTCTCTTTAACGCATTTCAGCTAGGCGCAGTAAAAGTGCGAGCATCGAGTATTATCAAGTAAGGAAGCATCAAGATCATAATTTGTTCTATTGATAGAGTCATAAGATGACTTCTTTCTCTTTATAGGAAAGTGTTTCATACCTTTCTCGAGTGGGAATTGATATTTAATAATCCCATCTCTCACATCAATAATAGCTCTAACTGTTCTAAGGAACGGTCTTCCCAAAATAATTGTACAAGAATCATTGCATTCAATATCCAAAACAACAAAATCAACAGGGACCAGGTTATTGTTAACCATGATAAGAACATTATCAACTTTCCCCAAAGGTTTCTTTGCAGCAATATCAACAAGATGAACGTCCAAATAACATTTTTCCAATAGTGTCAATTCAAACATATCATAGATTTTTCTAGGCATAACAGAAATACTTGCACCAAGATCACATAAATCATTGCAATCAAAACCATATATTTTCATCTTAATGATGGGCTCCTAGCCATCTTCTAACTATTTAGGAATAGAGGCTTCGGGTTTTAATTTTTCCTCTCTCATTTGCATAAGAGCATTTGTCATGTGCTTTGTAAAAGCCATATTTATTGCACTAGCATTAGGACTTCTAGCAAGAATTTGTAAGAACTTAATTACTTCAGAGGTATTTCAATCATCAAAATCAAACTCATTTTTATCAAAGGTAAAATGAATCTTGTCTCCCATACTCCGAAAAATTTCAGCACACTTATCAGGAGCAGTTTCAGTGGTTTTAGGCAATTTTGTAGAAGGAGCGGGGACTTTTTATACACCATTTACTTTATTATAATTATTATGAGAGTGGCTAGCATTTGAAACTTCATTACAACTGGTGGTGGTGATGGTATAAAATGTAGTCAAATTATTGTTTCTAGCAATTTCATCTTCTCTTTCCCACCTAGCATGCAATTCTGCCAACATCCTAACATTTTCATCAATTATAACTTGAATGGAATTCATAGTTTTACTTTCTTTAACATCATGAGGCAACACTTTTAGTTTAAGAAATTCAACATCATGAGCAAGGCTATCAACTTTAGAAGCAAAATATCAATTTTGCCAAGCTTTTCCTCAACAGTTTAATTGAAAGCAGTTTATTTACTAATAAATTCCTTAAGCATGACTTCAAGATCAGAGGTTGCACTCTTATTATTGTTGTAGGAATTACCATAAGCATTACCATTATTAGAAGGATATGGCCTATAATTGTTGCTACCAAAATTATTTCTATAAGCATTGTTGTTAAAATTGTTGCTCTTAACAAAATTCACATCAACATGTTCTTATTGAGCAACCAAAGAAGCTAACGGAATATTATTTGGATCAACATGTGCTTTACCATTAACAAGCATATACATAATAGTATCAATATTATCACTCAAGGAGGAGGATTCTTCGACAGAATTTACCTTCTTACCTTGTGGAGCTCTCTCGGTGTGCCATTCAGAATAATTTAGCATCATATCATCAAGTAATTTAGTTGCAGCCCCCAAAGTAATGGACATAAAGGTACCTCCAGCAGCTGAATCCAGGAGATTTCTTGAAGAAAAATTTAGTCCTGCATAAAAAGTTTGGATGATCATCCAAGTAGTCAGTCCATGAGTGGGACAATTCTTTACCAAAGATTTCATTCTTTCCCAAGCTTGAGCAACATGTTCATTATCAAATTGTCTAAATTTCATTATGTCGCTTCTCAAAGATATAATCTTAGCAGGAGGATAATATTTTCCAATAAAAGCATCTTTGCATTTAACCCAAGAATCAATACTATTTCTAGGCAAAGATAGCAACCAATCTTTAGCTCTACCTCTCAAAGAGAAAGAAACAATTTCAGTTTTATAATGTCACCATCTATATATTTATACTTTTGCATCTCACAAAGTTCAACAAAATTATTAAGGTGAGAAGCGACATCTTCAACACCGGAAAATTGCTCTTTCATGACAAGATTTAGCAAAGCAGGTTTAATTTCGTAGAAGGCTGCTTCGGGAGCAGGTGGAGCAATAGGTGTACAAATAAAATCATTGTTGTTGGTGCTAGTAAAGTCAAACAACTTAGTATTTTCAGCGGAACCCATTTTAGAAAAATTAAAACTAAGCAACAGAAATAACAACTATAATAGAAACTAATTTTTTGTGTTTTAGATATAAAGACAACTATAAAAGTAAACTAATTTTTTTGTGTTTTCGATATGATAAAGCAAACAAGACAAAAATAAACTAAGCAAACTATAACAAAGTAAAGAGATTGGAGAAGGTCGATCTGGATCCGGCTTCCTGATCCCGGGCTGGACTTCATCCTTCATGATCAACAGCAACTGGGCCGCCCGATGGGCCACATGCCACCATCACCGTCTATGGGCCACCCGGGCTTGCCGGATCTTGGCACTGTCGATGGTACACCCATGAAGTATACCCACAACAGCTGCCCAAGCTCGGCCAGCGTCGCCCAAGCTTGCCTAGGGCCGCTCGCCTCAGTCTAGCGCCGCCCGCCGTCGCCCAAGGCCCCCGCCTCCGCACAATAGGTCCATGGCGTGAGATGAGATCTTGAGGGCCTGATTGCTTTTCTCTCTCTTTGTTTGAGGGCCGTTTTGCTAAAAAGTACCTAACCGGACCTAGCCAGTACAACCACATTACCCTTAAGTGGGACGGGGCGTAGCGTAGTAGTTTGTCTCGCCTTAGTTTGGGTCCTGCAAGTGTAGTGGCAGTCCAACCATGGACGCTTCGACCGGGGTTCTTCCCATGAGAAGGGACGCAACCCATTTGCATGTTTAGGTACGCGGGGTACAACTTATGATCTCCCATTGAAAGATGTCTAAGTGGTTGGATGGCGTTCCGGAGGGTCGGGTGTGCTGGGACCTTGCTACACCTGGACAGCCCTCAGACTCTCGTGTTGGGAGGTAGAACTCATTCGGCATGTCTTAAGCTAAGGCAAGCAAGTGGAAAACTGTGATCGGTTATCCGAGCCTCGTGTTTTGACGCTTGGTGAACCAGGGATGATCCCGACGGATTTATCGGATCTTGTGGGGAAAGTGTACAACCTTTGCAGAGTGTAAATCTATTCGAATAGCCGTGTCCGCGGTTATGGACGTGGGAAAGGCTGTTTCTTGGCATTGAAGGAGTTTTGGTTTAGAAAAGTGTTTTCCAAAAGGTTTGGGAAATGATACCAGTGGGACTGGTGGAAATGTACCTGGGAGGTACGGTGGATAGTTGGAAAAATTGTTTTGGTCATACTGAGATGGCCGGAAAGAAAAATGGGTCACCCTTACCTATTAATCTTCAAACGAAAACTTGTTTTCAAAAAGTATTTCAACAAAGATATAGAGATGTCATACTCTCGAGAGAAACTATCTCTCTCTCCTTGTAACCCTAGAATAGTGCATGTTCCTTGCTACTGCCAAATATGCATATGCTTTACTTCCCTCTAAGGTGGTTTGCGAGTACAATTCATAATGTACTCATGGCTTTGTCCCTGGCTATTTACTTGGCCAGAGTTGGTGGATTTTGATAGATGAAGAAGGAGTCGACGACGTCTATGCGAGCTAGCCACGTCTTCCCAGTCAGTTGCATGTAGGGTTATGGCATGACTTGGGCCTTGCGAACGTTTTCGTCTGAAGTATTTCCGTAGTGTGGTTATTGATCTCCTACCATTAAGGCTCTTCTGTAAGTATCCGGTCATGTGACCATTGTAATATTTTTATTCGGTACTGTAATGGATGTTGTATTTGATACTAGTTCGGTTATGTCTCCACGACACACTGATCATGGGATCGTGAAATGTGTATGCATAACGGGTGTTTCGGATAGCTAGTCTGGGGCCCCACATTAAGCTCATTAGCAGCTTCTTTTAGTTTCCCGGTGTTTTTATAAGAATTTAGACAGTCATATGCAATTTCTATTTCTCCATCACTTCGAAGATCAAAGCCCCATGATACTCTATTTCTATGAACTTTATCTAGACGTATCCCAGCTTGCTCGACTGCGAGTTCCATGAAAGATCCACCGGAAAAAATCTAATTCTCTTTTATTATCTTGTTTTAGTCCTCCATAAAAACATGCAAAACATAGCAAGGTGGTAAATCATGATGGGGACATTTTTTAATAGTACCTTTGAACCTGAGATAGGCTCTCATTAAGCTTTCACACTACAAGAAAAGTTGCCATGGCCGACGAAGTTGAAGTCGCGCCGTGGTTGCTGGTGCACCATGGCCGACGATTTTTGGTCCCTCCGTGGTTCATGTCAAAACTTTTTCTCGTTTTTGAGGCCACCTAGCCCGACGAAAGCGGCCAAAACGTCGCGTATGGTGGCCCGGGACGTGGTGCATCGCGAATTCTCGGGTTCGCCGGCCGAGTAAACGCAAATCCGCACCGCCCAGGGATGTAGGGCCCAGATGGTAGCCTCAGTAGCATTGTTTTTTCTCGATCGCGCCATCTCGTTCAACGCTCTCCGATCGAGCCGTTTACGATGCAGGATCATGGGTCCCGCATGTCATCCTCTATGAACCAAAATTCTTTCTTTTCTTGGATTTTTTTGACCCCCTAATTTCTGGCTACTTCCTTTTTCTTTTGATCCCTTGCCGCCTTGGAAACGTTGAGACCACTGCATCTAAATGGGACCCGCATGTCATCCTCTATGAGCTATCAACTTTCTTTTCTTGGAGTTATTTTTGGCACCTCATATTTGGTCACTTGCCTTTTTCTTTCGATCCCGCCTCTCGAACGGGTACCGCTGATGCTAAATCGGACCCGCATGTCATCCTCTATGTACTATAAAACTTTCTTTTCTTGGAGTTATTTTTGGCACCTCATATTTGGTCACTTGTCTTTTTCTTTCGATCCCCTTCCGCCTCTCAAACGGTGATAGCGCTGCTGCTAAATGGGACCCGCATGTCATCCTCTATGTACTATAAAACTTTCTTTTCTTGGATTTTTTTGGCACCTCATATTTGGTCACTTGACTTTTTCTTTCGATCCCCTGCCTCTCAAACGGTGATACCGCTGCTGCTAAATGGGACCCGCATGTCATCCTCTATGTACTATAAAAATTTCTTTTCTTGGATTATTTTTGGCTCCTGATATTTCGTTACTTGCATTTTTCTTTCGATCCCCTGCCACCTCTCAAACGGTGATACCACTGCTGCTAAATGGGACCCGCATGTCATCCTCTATGTAGTATAAAACTTTCTTTTCTAGGATTATTTTTGGCACCTCATATTTGGTCACTTGCCTTTTTCCTTCGATCCCCTGCCGCCTCTCAAACGTTGATACCGCTGATGCTAAATGGGACCCGCATGTCATCCTCTATGTACTATAAAACTTTCTTTTCTTGGATTTTTTCTGGCACCTCATATTCGGTCACTTCCATTTTCTTTCGATCCCTGCCGCCTCTCAAACGGTGATACCGCTGCTGCTAAATGGGACCCGCATGTCATCCTCTATGGAAATCATATTTCTTTTCTTGAATTATTTTTGGCTCCTGATATTTGGTCACTTGCCTTTTTCTTTCGATCTCATGCCACGATTGAAACGTTGAGGAACCTGCTGGCTCATGGGACCCGCATGTCATCCTCTATGTGCTATAAAAGTTTCCTTTGTTGGATTTTTTTCACCCTCTGATTTTTGGCTTGCCTTTTTCTTTTGATCCCCTGCCCCTTTGAAACGTTGAGTAAGCTGCTGGCTCAAGGGACCCGCATGTCATCCTCTATGTCCATCAACTTTCTTTTCTTGGATTTTTTTGACCCCCTAATTACTAGCTACTTTCTTTTTCTTTTGATCTCAAGCTGCATTTCAAACATTGAGACCGCTGCTGCAAAATGGGACCCACATGTCATCCTCTATGTACAATAAATCTTGGATTATTTTTGGCTCTGATATTTGGTCACTTGCCTTTTTCTTTCGATCTCATGCCACGTTTGAAACGTTGAGAAACCTGCTGGCTCATGGGACCCGCATGTCATCCTCTATGTGCTATAAAAGTTTATTTTCTAGGGTTTTTTCACTCTCTGATTTTTGTCTATTTCCTTTTACTTTTGATGCCGCCTTGGAAACGTTGAGTATGCTTACTCATGGGACCCGCATGTCATCCTCTATGTACAATCAAGTTTCTTTTCTTGAATTATTTTTGGCTCCTGATATTTCGTCACTTGCCTTTTTCTTTCGATTTCATGCCACGTTTGAAACGTTGAGGAACCTGTGGCTCATGGGACCCGCATGTCATCCTCTATGTGCTATAAAAGTTTGTTTTCTTGGATTTTTTTCACCCTCTGATTTTTGGCTATTTGCCTTTTACTTTTGATCCCCTGTCCCCTTTGAAACGTTGAGTAAGCCTGGCACATGGGACCCGCATGTCAACCTCTATGTCCATCAACTTTCTTTTTTGGATTTTTTGACCCCCTAATTTCTAGCTACTTTCTTTTTCTTTTGATCTCAAGCCGCATTTCAAACATTGAGACCGCTGCTGCAAAATGGGACCCGCATGTCATCCTCTATGTACAATAAATCTTGGATTATTTTTGGCACCTCATATTTGGTCACTTGCGTTTTTTCTTTCGATCTCATGCCGCCTTTGAAACGTTGAGTAAGCTGCTGGCTCCCCCCATGTCATCCTCTACGAACAATAAAAGTTTCCTTTCTTGGAGTTATTTTTGACCCCTAATTTCTGGCTATTTTTTTTTTTGATCCTGCCCCCTTTGAAACGATGAGGACGCTGTTGGCGGTTTGGTCCCACATGTCATCCTCTGAACAATAAAAGTTTCCTTTGGTGGATTTATTTTTGACCCCTAATTAATTTCTGGCTATTTCATTTTTTTTTCTTTTGATCCCCTGCCGCCTTGGAAACGTTAGGATGCTGCTGCCTCATGGGCCCCGCATCTCATCCTCTCAGAACGATAAATGTTTTCTTTTCTTGGATTTTTTACCAACTGATTTTTAGTTTTTTATTTTATTTTCTGCCGCCTTTGAAACGTTGACGACGCTGCTGGCTCATGGGTCCCCGATGTCAGCCTCCCCGTACAAGAAACATGTGATATCTTGATTATTTTGCAGACAATAAACAGTGTATTTCGCTCTGAGCTATTGCAAACGGATAAATTAAATCTTTATTTTTACATAAACAAACTTATATGTTGAGTGTCCTTGTTTTTTGTTTTTGCGAAGCATAGGACTTTCCTTTTTTTTTTGAGAAAAAACCAAACTTTTCTGTTTTGGAGTGGGCTGAAATTGTACGAGTCAAAAGTCCCAGCAGGATAGTTCGAAGGCCCAGATGTCCAGATGCTGCCCAATTGAAATCTTTCTTTTCTTGGATTTTTTTCACCCCCTGATTTCTGGCTACTTCATTTTTCTTTTGGTCCTGTGCAAAATGGGTCCCACATGTCATCCTCTATGTACGTAAATTTCTTTTCTTGGATTATTTCGGTCCTGATATTTGGTCACTTGCCTTTTTCTTTCGATCTCATGCCGCCTTTGAAACGTTGAGGAAGTTGCTGGCGCTTGGGTCCCGCATGTCATCCTCTATGAACAATGAAAGTTTCCTTTCTTGGAGTTATTTTTGACCCCTAATTTCTGCTACTTTTTCTTTTGATCCCTGCCGCCTTTGAAACGTTGAAAACTTTCTTTTCTTGGAGTTATTTTTGGCACCTCATATTTGGTCACTTGCCTTTTCTTTCGATCCCCGCCTCTCAAACGGTGATACAGCTGCTGCAAAATGGGACCCGCATGTCATCCTCTATGTACTATAAAACTTTCTTTTCTTGGATTTTTTGGCTCCTGATATTTGGTCACTTGCCTTTTTCTTTCGACCTCCTGCCGCATCTCAAACGGTGATACCGCTGCTGCTAAATGGGACCCGCATGTCATCCTCTATGTACAATAAAGTTTCTTTTCTTGGATTATTTTTGCCTCCTGATATTTGGTCACTTGCCTTTTTCTTTCGATCCCATGCCACCTTTGAAACGTTGAGGAAGCTGCTGGCTCATGGGTCCCGCATGTCATCCTCTATGAACAATAAAAGTTTCCATTGTTTTTTTTACCCCTAATTTTTGGCTACTTCCTTTTTCTTTTGATCTGCCGCCTTTGAACGTTGAAGAATCTGCTGGCTAATGGGTCCCACATGTCAGCCTCTATGGACGATAAACCTTTCTTTTCTTGGAGTTAATTTCTGGCTATTTTGCCTTCTTTTTGGATCCCGTGCTGCCTTGGAAACGTTGAGGATGCTGCTGCCACATGGGTCCCGCATGTCATCCTCTCAGAACGATAAATGTTTCTTTTCTTCGATTTTTTACCAACTGATTTTTGATTTATTTTTCTTTCGATCCCTGCCGCCTTTAAAACTTTGACGACGCTGGCTCATGGGTCCCGATGTCAGCCTCCCCGTACAAGAAACATGTGATATCTTGATTATTTTGCAGACAATAAAAAGTGTATTTCGCTCTGAGCTATTGCAAACGGATAAATTAAATCTTTATTTTTACATAAACGAACTAATATGAATCTCCTTGTTTTTGTTTTGTTTTTGCAAAGCATAGGACTTTCTTGTTTTGGAGTGGGCTGAAAAGACGTCCAGCAGGTTAGAAGGCCCAGATGGCCATGCAACCCCAATTTATATCTTCCTTATCTTGGATTATTTTTTGATCAAAAGGCCCAGCAGGGATACATCCTTTTTCTTTTGGTCCTGTGTGCCGCCTTGGAAACGTTGAGGACGCTGCTGCCTCATGGGACCCGCATGTCATCCTCTATGAACTATGAACTATAACCCTAATTTTTGGCTATTTCCTTTTTCTTTTGTTCCCCTGCAGCCTTGGGACCCATATGTCATCGTCTATGTACAATAAACTTTCTTTTCTTGGAGTTTTATTCCCCCTAATTTCGGGCTACTTTCGTTTTCTTTTGATCTCAAGCCGCATTTGAAACGTTGAGACCGCTGCTGCAAAATGGGACCCACATGTCATCCTCTATGTAAAATAAAAGTTTCTTTTCTTGGATTATTTTTCACGCTCTGATTTTTGGCTATTTCCTTTTTCTTTCGATCCCCTGCTGCTTGGAAACGTTGAGGATGCTGCAGCCTCATGGGTCCCACATGTCATCCACTATGAACAATAAAAGTTTCTTTTCTTCGATTTTCTTCACCCTCTGCTTTTTGGCTATTTCCTTTTCTTTTGATCCCCTGCCGCCTTGGAAACGTTGAGGATGCTGCAGCGTCATGGGACCCGCATGTCATACTCTATGTACAATAAAAGTTTCTTTTCTTGGTTTTTGGCTCCTGATATTTGGTCACTTGCCTTTTTCTTTCAATCTCATGCCGACTCTCACAGGTACAATAAAAGTTTCTTTTCTTGGATTATTTTTGGCTCGATATTTGGTCACTTGCCTTTTTCTTTCGATCTCATGCCGTCTTTGAAACGTTCAGACCGCTGCTACAACATGGGACCCTATGTCATCCTCTATGTACAATGAAAGTTTCTTTTCATGGATTATTTTTTGCTCCTGATATTTGGTCACTTTCCTTTTTCTTTCGATCTCATGCCGCCTCGGCCCTCTGAAACGTCGAGTAAGTTGTTGGCTCATGGGACCCGCATGTCATCCTCTATGTACAATAAAGTTTTTTTCTTGGATTTTTTACCCCCTGATTTTTGGTCACTTGCCTTTTTCTTTCGATCCTGTGCCGCCTTTGAAATTGTGGACGCTGCTGGCTCATGGGTCCCACATGCCAGCCTCTATGAACAATAATATTTCTTTTCTTGGATTTTTTTACCCCTGATTTCTGGCTATTTGCCTTTTTCTTTGGATCCCCGACCGCCTTTGAAACGATGAGGACGCTGCTGGCGCATAGCTCCCACATGTCAGCCTCTAAGAACAATAAACCTTTCTTTTCTTGGATTTATTGTTGACCCCTAATTAATGGCTACTTCGCTTTTTTTTCGATCCCCAGCCGCCTTAGAAACGTTGAGGACGCTGCTGGCTCATGGGTCCCATATGACAGCCTCTATGAAAAGTAAAACATTTACTTTCTTGGATTTATTTTTGACACCTAATTAATGATTACTTGGTTCTTTTCTTTTGATCCCGTGACGCCTTTGAAACGTTGAGGGCCCTGCTGGCTCATGGGTCCAACATGTCAGCCTCTATGAACAATAAGAGTTTCTATTGTTGCATTTATTTTTGACCCCTAATTTCTGGCTATTTGCCTTTTTTCCATTGCCTGCCACCTTAGAAACGTTGAGGATGCTGCTGGCTGGGTCCCACATGTCAGCCTCTTTGTACGATAAAAGTTTCCTTTGCTGGATTTATTTTTGACCCCTAATTTCTGGCTATTTGCCTTTTTCTTTCGAACTCCACCGCCTTTGAAACGTTGATGACGCTGCTGCAAACTGGGTACAATATGTCAGCCTCTTTGTGCGATAAACTTTTCCTTTCTTGGATTTTTTGGACACCTGATTTCGAGCTACTTGCCTTTTTCTTTCGATCTCCTGCCCCCTTTGAGAAACGTCGAGAACGATGCTGGTTCGTGGGTCCCACATGTCATCCTCTCTGAATGATAAATGTTGAGGCCGCGGCTGCAAGATACGTCCCACATGTCAGCCTGACTGTTGAATAAACGTTTCCTTTCTCGAATTTATATTTGACCCCTGATTTCTGGCTACTTTGCCGTTTCTTTCGATCCCCTGCATGTCTGCTACTCCACCGAAAAACAGACCGGCATGTATTCATCACAATACGGGTAGCTAATTTAGGAAAAATGTGTTCATCACGGGATTCAAACAAAGATCTTCATCTCTGCTAAATTTTGATTTCACCAAAAACCGAACAGCGTGTGTTCATGACTTTAAGTTCACGAACGCTATGGTTTCTCTATAAAATAAGGTCACCATCCGTTCCTTTATTGAAGGCATTTGCGAAAAGTGTCTTTGGCTAATGGGCACCAGTGCTCCTGCTGTTTAAAAAAAATCAAATATCATACATATTTGTTTCAAAAAAATCTGAAAATAAATGTAGACATAATAAATAAAGTAACCTACAAGCGTGTAAAATTTTAATATGAAATTCTTTATATTGTAGACTACACAAAAAAGACAAAATCTGTTGAAATTTGGAGATTTGAAATATGCATACCCAGATCCACACGTTTGTTACTTTTGTGTAGCCCAGAATTTTTTGTATTTGAAACTGAAATTTTGCACGTTTATGGGACAATTCATTAGCTACTCCATGATTTTTTTTCTAATTTTTTGAACAAATAATTTTTTTCTAAAATAGCAGGAGCACTGGTGCCCAAGAGCACCAAATCTCTTAATAGGCATTTGCGCCTAATAGCGTGAGCTTAGCTAATTTTTGAAGAAAAAAAAGATGTCCATTGTGGTATTCAGGACAAAGATCTTCATGTCTGCTACTGCACCAAACAACAAACCAACATGTATTCATCACAATACGGGTAGCTAATTTGTGAAAAATATGTTCAGCACGGGATTCAAACAAAGATCTTCATCTCTGCAAAATTTTGATTTCAGCAAAAACCGAACAGCGAATGTTCATGAGGTTAAGTTCACGAACACTATGTTTTCTCTATAAAATAAGGTCACCATCTGTCTCTTATTTCTCAAGGAAAAACAGGTGGAAGTGTTGGGACGAACCACATGGGTGCTTCGGCTCTATGTTCAATCTTCTCTTTTTTGTACTGCAATCTTGAGCCTATGGCAGGACCTCCATTGACGTGCATTCTGCACCAATTTGGCCTTGGACGTATCCATGTATCACGGGCGCGATTGTGGGTAGCAAAGACACAGTCAGGTTTGAACAATTGGAAATCTGGTTCTGCAGCCTCTGCGTCGATTGGCGGGGGTAGCATGAAAATTGGGTGATTGAGTCCAAGAAATAAAGAACGCCCCTTCAAATTGTTCAATCTTTCCCACCTTGCCTCTTCTACAGGGTCCAAGGTATGGGCAGATCTCAAGAAAACGTAGCACCGTACCAAAGGATAAGACCTCAGCTTGTTACCCATATGTAATATTGGAGGACCGAGGATGGGCCGATAACCTTTAACCTGAATCCACGCGAGATCAGATTCACCAGTAATGGACTCTGCTCTCATTGGTGCCAGGAACCAAGTGCGCTGGTCAGAAAATCCAAGAAATACATCTTCATCTTCATAATTATGATTATCACCATCATCATCTAATTCTTCATCATCTAATTTGTCTTCTTCTAATTCTTCTTCTTCTAATTCTTCTTCATCAGCATCATTATCTTCATCGGCACCTCCATCGCCTTGAGCCACATTTGCTTCATCATCTTCCATGACAGCATCTCCCTCGATTTGAGCGAAAATTGCAGCCACTTCTGCTTCTTCATCTTCAATGACAGGGGCGTCAATGAGACGCGGGGCTGCATGTGTCCCTGCAATGCACAAAGATCAACCACAATGCAGCAAGTAGGAACTACACTGAAAATTATCTCTTCTCTTCTATCTTCTATTTTCTACTACTATAAGGCACCAGTTTTTAACAAGACATGTAGCAGCAATTCCAACTGTTGGTGTCCAAAATCTAACGGTTGGGATTAGAGGTATTCGCGTGAAAAAAATACCACACCAGTGTCCACGTGTTTCTAGAACCGTCATGTTTCCATTATGAAGAAAAATCAGAGCAGTCTCACACCGATATCACACGTCCCACTTGATAGTGATTAAGAAAGGTTCCAAATTTTTGTTCATATTTATAAACTGTATGCTCACACTTATTTTGATGGTATAACCAAATTATTAGTTGTATTGAAAGTTTGAACAACATTTAGAACGCAACTTTTATACATCAGTATTGCGAATCGTAATTGGTCCAACATGTGCAGCATGCCATTTACTAGTTAAGACATAAAACAAAGACTCACCACAGGTATATGGTTCCCAAACCAGAACATCTCCATACGGATATGTAACTGCGTATACACGATGTAGGTGTGAACTTGTACCATATCCAGGAATGCCCATGGCATCGACATAGCTGTTTCTATCAAAGAATTCAGGGTTTCTCAGGATATTCCACTCCTTTTCTAGGGGCGCTTGTAGGATAGCGATCAATTCGTCAAATACAACGATTACCTCGTAATGCCATGGCCCTGCTAGATCATCTTTGTACGGCCTCTTGACGATCCGTACTTTGAGCAGTTCCAAACTTTTATCTATTTTGTATTTGAACAGGAATGGTGGGCTGCCATGCCACCATTCACTAGTAGGGCCCAAAGAAATTCCTGCATCTTGCAGAGATGGAAGAGGTATAATAGTATCTGATATGTATATGTTGCGGATCGTCAAGTGCCCGTCCTGCTGGACAAATGCCACCCAGTCGCCGTTACAACCCACCCAGTGCATGGGTCCATGTCCATCCAGTTCCTCCTTGGTATGGATAAATGCTGGAACTGTCGGCTTGTCTAATGGCATCAGCAACGCGTGAATGCCCTGCAAATAGGATTTGTTTCAAAATTGTCTATGCATGCAAGGTATTCGACAGAATGAAGAGCGGATTGTGCAGAACTGAAGCACAGATGTAATGGATAAATAAAGCAATTCCGAAGAGTACATGTGCATAGTGAAGGCAGCAAACCTTACAGTACTCCCAAATCAGGTGATGATGTTGAGTCTAAATTCATGCATGATGTTTGGCAATAAGAAAAGTTGATTGAAAAAACACAAGCTGAAACGAGATGAGTAAATAAATAAATACTCTTACAGTATTGTCGCGGTCGTCTGGCCATGTCTCGGGGTCGCAGTGGAGCAGGCTCGGTAAACCGAACGGAACCTTATGCGCTCCGCGGATGGCATGCCGCATGCCGATCATGCCTCGAGCGAGGCGACCAGTGCTGAGGATATCCGCCCGCTCGGCTATGTTCTCCACCAGTGGGTAGTGGAGGTTGCCCCACCCCATGGACTGGTGGTAGCAATCAGGAATCTCCTCAACCTTACGCTTCTGCTTCATTGGAGTCGGTAATCTAATGCAAGGGAGAGAGGGGTGAACGGGAGAAAGAGACAGAAGAGGGTTTTTTTTGGAGAAGATGCAGTAGTAGTACTACGATACTAGGAGGTGGAGATGCGGGGCATGTTTCCGGGGGAGAGGAACCACTATTTCCCTTTAAAAAAATAACAGCACTTGCGCATTAGAACTTGGGGCGGGGATATAGCGGTAAGAGGTATTGACCAACTTTCCCTCACCTTGACCCCACGTGGTTGTGAACCCGAGATAATTTTCTTTTTGATGAACCCGATATACTTATTATAGTACTAAAATAGTACAAGTATATACCTTGTATATACCAACATTATTATTTTAAGGACTTTTGTTCCATGAGCAACAACTTCCCCCACTCCGCTCATCCGAAATCCTAGCCCCTCCAACTTCAAGGACCCATCAACATAGCTATGGCCTTCTAATTTGGCTCAAGTCGCCGCACACATAGTCCTCCCGCCGACAAGGAATAGGAGCATCAGCCCTTTCGTCGCTTGTTGTTATACATAATCATATACAGTACCATATATATTTCAAATTTCCATATCAAAAAATAGTTCAAATCTGAATTTTAACATCTCAAGCTAAACCCTCGCTTGCTCTTAAACATAAGCATACCATAGTTCTACTTTTGTCTTCACCGAACAACAGAACACAATGTGTTCATCACAACATAGCCAACCGGAGTACCTAGTAATGTAACTAGAGAAGTGAACCTATAGTTGATCAAGCCTTCAACTTTAACACAATAATACCCCCACATTATGTGTTGAGGAGCCACACCCATATATTTAAGAGTACCATCATGTAGACCACAAATGCATCAATGAAGAGAGGGGTATACTTATAGACCACCTCTTTACAAAACAGTTGTAATTAGTAGACCACAATTGCCTCGTTCATTAGCTATGAAATTACATACTATCAGTAGCTACAATGGCTGCAGGCCCTGTTTCAGAATTAAACATCACACTTGTTCCAATCCGGGGCGTTGGCGAAGTTTGGGATGAACCAAAGCGGTGTCTTTACCAGGTACCTATCTTTTTTTGTTTTGCATGTTTTCTCCAAGGCGTTGGTTTGGAAACCAACGGCGCAATCTTCACGATTCAGACTGAATCGGCATATTTCAGGCAGCTGCGAATTGCGAAGCCATGCTTCATTCGGCAAGGTGTACACACAATTTCTTCTCGTCAGACATCCTGGGACAACATCTGCACCGCCTAATGGCAGCATAATCGGATAGTTCACTCCAAGGAAAAGAGAATATTCTCCAAGGTCATCAATCTTTTCCCATGGAATACCTTCATTTAACTTACTAGTGTCCTTCGTGAACACCAGGCAACCAAACCCAGAAGCATAGTTGCCAACAGTGCGACCATGATGAACACGACGATCAGAAGCAGTATGGCAAACTTTACAGGAATATTCCCTTTCATCAGCAATGCCCAGTGTATGGATCAGAAGAAGTCTAGAACCATCTATAGATCTTGCTAACCACCACACGCCATAATCGACCTCGTGATCATGGCCAAGAGCATCATCAAGTGCACACCGCCATTCAAACACAATGGGCGGTGGCTCTACGATCAGCGGAGGACCTGCTTGAAAACGAAATTACTGTTAAGAAGGGTATGTTTGGTTTGCACAAATCTGAAAACGTAAGAATTGGGAAAACGCATTAGGATTCAGATGGGATGATATAATGGCATTTCCATTCAATAATACAGCATATTGGTGTATTTGAGTACATCACATGGGAAACCAAAGGATTCATTTCAAGAAGTTCAAGTAGAGGTCAAAATCCAACATAATTCAATCTGAGAATAAAACTCCTAATTATACAATCCTCAAATTTTTCTATGGTAATCATCTCGAATAAAAAGTCTAAATACCAATGAAATTTCATCCGAAGCAAATATGCCCCAAGCCTCCAAGTCAGATCAGTCAGGTTCGAAAATTAATAAGTTTGTGCATTAAAATTATCTTTACAACCATGAATAATGAAGCTCATCATACACTACGTCCGGAGGAAAATTACCAGCTTGCTGAGGATTCCATGCGTGAACAGTGCCAGTATGAGTTGTGGCAAACACAAGCCCATTGTGGAGAATTGCATCGCTGTAATTGTAAAAGATGTGGGACTTGGGCTCTGTAAGAACTGTCCATCCAGAATCAGCGCCGCAAAGGAGGGCAACTCTGATGTCAAAAACAGCAACAAGAGAGAAATTTTTGTACCCCCCAGCAGCTGTGGGAACTTGGCAAATATATATCTTGTGAAATATAATAGCACGAAGGTTGTGGTGGTATATATTTGGAATGTGGGTGGTTTCAAACGGCACAGGGAGAGGAATTTCACGGCGAGTGTAGACGTTGACAAGTTTCCATTTGCAAGCAGGAAAGCCAGTGTCAACCATGGCAACCCAATCTCCATTGGCACCTACCCACTGCTTACCCGTACCGTCTGGCATCACAGCGTCGGAGGAGAACCTGTCCAGCGGCGTCAGCTTGCAATCCCGTGCTACCTTCGTCGGGTGAGAATGAAGAACACATGGGAGGCCAAACGGGAGAGAAAAAGATAGAGTTGCACTATCATTTGCAGAGTCGAAAAATAGTTTGGACGAACCGACGAGGCTCGCGGCGGTGATGACGTCGCATCTTGTTACGAGTTCTTCAAGGGGACCTTCGGAAAAGACCTTCTGAAACAGTTCAGAGTCATCATTTTCCTTGTTCGATGCCGCCATCGCAGGGCAGGGGGTGGGTCTATGAGGTTTGGGTTCAACTGATTGGAGTTTAATTTGGGTTCGATGGCGGCAGGTGGCGGGGAAGATGAAGAACGGAGGCTCTCAAACTGGGCGGTGGAATTGATTCTAAAGCTGCATGGCGGCGGCACTGGCGCGTGCTATGGAAGGTGGTCGATTGGTGCGGGCGGGGGCGGAGGTAGACGATGGAGGTGAACCGAAATAGGGCAGGTGGGGGCGGGGCGCTTGACTTCGCTCCTCTACACTCTACAACATCTCCTCCTGTTTCTTGGAAAGTGTATAGACCCATAATAAAAAGTCACTGTTCCCTCTGAAAAGGTGAAGAACAAGTCACTGGTCTAACGTGCAAATTTGGACATCCCAAGCTATGTGTTGTCATGTCAATTCAATGTCCATGGCAGTATTTTGAATTTTGCGTGACCAAAAGAAGTACGCCTTGGCCTTTCACAATCGGGGTTTCTTTAGAGCAAGAACAATAGAAGAGCCAACAGCTGGCAAAAGTGCCACGTAGGCGGGCTATAAGCGCCCACTATTGTCCTACTTCCTCTTGGCGTGATACTCCCTCCGTCCACAAATAAGTGGACGTGCGGGATTTTCAAGGTAAATTAGTAAAAGGAAAGAAAAAATGCATTGGAGCACTCGTATCTTAAGAAACACATGTACTCAACCACGGTTGTAGATTTTCTCGGCGCAAGACTTTTCCCCAGCAGTTGTGGCTTTCAGTTATTCGTGGGTGTGGGGAGGAGCTCCGCCGCATCGGTAGAAAGCAAAGAGGAACGGCGGCTCTCGATCGTGCGGTGTACTCGTAAATCACGTGCGACCCATGCCCTAATAATTCACAATGCATTGATGAGGGCTATCACTTCATCATCCAATAAAATGTACTTAGTAACTATGGTAATAATATTGTCTTCTCGCAAAAAAATGGTAAAAATATTGTCTCTTAAGCCATGTACTAGTACAGTGCAAGATGCTTTAGAGAAATAAACCTCTATTTTATTGCTACTCCGTAATACACATGGTTATTTATTCTAGGCAAATGCCTACCGAAAGATGTAGGAATAGGGAAATGTAGGATTGCAATGTCATGTCCACTCCAATCCTATAGGAATTCATAGAAACCAAACTTTGTTTGATTCCACCATAGGAAAAGTAAAGCATTCTTAAAAAGAGGCATGAGTAGATGTTTAATTTTCTATGGAATCTGTGCAAAGAAATCCTTAGGAAAAATTCCTATCGGAAACAATCCTACAAATCAAACAGCCAAGGATTCAATTGTACCAATTTCCTATGCAAATCCTTGGTGTTCACCCAATCCTCTCGAATACTCATCCAAAAAATGCACTAATACTTTGATGGGGAGTTTTTGTATTCTAGGCAAGAATAGAGGGTTTGCGGGGATCACTTGAGAAGTGTATTAACCAAAGAAGGCATAAGTAATACACCAACACACACTAACATGCCCTTAATGGATGTATCTCCATAAACTCCCTCTGTTCTTTATTACTACTACTAGTTTATGTACTTCTTAACTAATATGGGATAATCATGAAATATATTTTCTAACATTCAGCCAAAATATAGTGTTTCGACTTTTTAAAATACTGAAAAACTAGTAATTAAAAATATTTGAGCTATCAAATCTAGGAAGTTTGAAAATATTTTGTATTCCGTCTGAAAGTTGTGTTACTTGGTGTAAGATTCACACAAAAATGATGAAAATATCAAACCTTCAAAAAAATTGTAGTAATTCAAACGTTATGTGCGTTTCATAATTTTGCAAAATCGATTCTATTTGCAATTAAAACTATAGTAGTTGGTGATCCCCGATCATCTGATTTGCTCTTAAACAGCTCAATCCTAAATTTGAACCTCCCTGCAACAGAACACGATAGTTGGTGGTTTGTGCGGAAAAAAATTACAGTTTTAAAAAGTGTTTTACGCAACGAAGGCAGCAATAAGCGGTAGTTTGTGCAATTTCCTCGTGTAAACAACATGTAGCGTCGAAGTAATAGTACTAGGAGTACAGAAATCTTGTGTAATTTCTAGTTCTACATATTACTAGTGTCCACTGTTTGAGAGTTGATGGTGAATGGGTCTAATTTTCAATCGAATGAGAATTAGCAAATTGATTTTTATGACAAAAGCATACAAAGGGAGTAAAACCAACATACCCGCATTCGCCGCTGCTACCAGCATGCGATGCCTCCACGAGTGCATTGACGGCTGCTGCAAATCCTCGGAAGGCATCTAGGTTTTGCAGATCGTCGATTGCCGCTGTCCGGCTAAGCTTAACCAGCATAGCTGCCGCCAAGATATCTCGGATTTGGACCACAGGCAGAAGCTGATTGGGGTCGAAGGATTGCCTGATTCGGAATTTGAAGTACCAAGCCCTCGGCTCCGATGATGGAAGTTTGGAACTCGGCCCGGCCAGAACCTCCCAAATCTGTGTGTGGCAGTGGATGCCCATCGGCATCCCCAATGCTGCCGACGCCGTGATGTGGTCGGTCGCACTTTGGTCCCCACTAAAGGCTGGGGCTGCAGCACGTCGCCGCCGCCCCCGACGTCCCCACGACGGCAACGCCATGGACCGAGGCGCTGAGTTTGTTGGCGAACCCGAAGCCCTGGATGGCAAGTGCTTCTTCACAATGGAAGCATCCTCACCCGGCGAGGTTCGCCCCCGGCGCATGCCTATGCTCCGACCAGCCCACTTTGCCGCTGCTGCCTGGGCTGCCGCCGATACCTGGGCCACCGCCGCTTCATGGGACCCCCTCCCTCCTCTCCCTCTCCTAGATCAAAGGGCGCCAGGAGTCTAGCCACAGCAAGACACAGAGCCGCCTGCTTCATCGCACACCAATGGCACACAGACATTTGCGAGCTTTTAGCGCACACCCCTCCGAGGCTGAGTCGTGGAGCCTGGGTGCACGGGGCTAAGGCTGGAGGAGTCGCCATGGGACGAGGGGTGTCGAGTGCTCGGGCAAGTACGGGAAAGGCGAAGTTTTGCATAACCTTATATGATCACATCAATGCTTCTCAAGGAGCCAAATACTGTATGAGAAACCGGAAAAGTTTGAACGTTTGAAAACTTTGCCGGCATAATGCATCCTTCCAATGCACGCCTACGTACCCAACGTATACGCCAGCTAAGGTAGAAAGCCAACTCAATTGCTACTTTGTTGGCAAAATGTACCATGGCTCAATCTTAGGTCACACACCCATGAAGCCAAGTTAACTCATCTATCAATTGGTATATTTTGGTCATATTCAAAATTTTACTTGAAACTTGTTGGTCATGCCATTCTACTACTCGCCTAACACTTTTTCTACGCGGGAAGGGGGGTATGATGCTACCCTGAATTTGTGGGACCGAGAAAAACTCACAAATACGAGCGATGCAACAAAAAGAAACACATCCGTCCCCCTCCCCGAGTGATTTGTCCTAGATATGAAATCAAACTACAAGTGGTTCGAAAAAGGCAATCGAAAAACATGGATTGTTCATCAGTTTGTACATAGCTAGGGAAAATACCAGAATGTCATATCAGTGTTTTAGAGAAGAGCCCTTCAAATAGTTTGGCACCATGTTGGACATCGTCCAGCTTAATTCCACCCAAACATGATTTTTTTCGTTTGAATATGTCTAGACTTTGTTTATCATCTTCAATGCTTATTCTATGACATAAGAAGACTATGTGCTTTGGTTTTAATTTTTTGAATTTTTAATGCCCAATTGAATCTTGGTCAAACCCTAGGTTTGACCAAGATTTAAACAAGTTCAAAACATGAAAATGAAAAAGTAAGCCTGGATCCTTCTTAGTAACTCCAAAATGATTCTTTTGGAAGGTTTTCTTAAATTTCCATGTTTGAAACCCAAAACCACTTCTCTTCATGCTTGACTTCATAAGACAGAGTTTAGGGTTAGGGTACGTATAGATACATGATTTTTCTGGTTTGAATATGTCTAGACCTTGTTTAATTTATCAACTTGAATGCTTATATGACATAAGAAGACTATGTGCTTTGATTTTTCATTTTCTTGATTTTTTCGATTTTTTATGCCCATTTGAATCTTTGGTCATGAAATCCGAGATTTGACAAATATTTAAACAAGTTTAAAACATGAAAATGAAAAAGTAAGCATGGGTCCTTTTTATTCACTCCAAAATGAATCTTTTGGGAGGTTTTTAAAATTTCCATGTTTGAAACCCAAAACCACTTCTCTTCATCGATCCTTGACTTCCTAAGACTTTTAGGTATGAATATATATGTGTGGACCTTGTTAATCAACTTGAATGCTTACTATATGACATAAGAAGACTATGTGCTTTGATTTTTCATTATTTTAATTTTTTGAACTTTTATGCCCATTTGTATCTTGGTCAAATCCTAGGTTTGACCAAGATTTAAAACATGAAAATGAAAAATTAAGCCTGGATCCACTACAAGAAAAGTTGCCAAACTTTTCTTGTAGTGATCCTTCTTAATTAGTAACTTCAAAATGAAGCTTTTGGAAGGTTTTTGAAATTTCCATGTCTGAAACCCAAAACACCCTCTTCATGATTGACTTCATAAGACAAATCGAGTTTAGGGTTAGGGGTAGATACATGATTTTTCTAGTTTGAATATGTCTAGACCTGGCTTATCAACTTGAATGCTTAGTATATGACATAAGAAGATGTACTATGTGCATTGGTTTTTCATTTATTTGATTTGTTTTGAATTTTTATGCCGAATCAAATTTTGGTCAAATCATAGGTTTAACCAAGATTTAAACAAGTTTAAAACATTAAAATGAAAAATTAAGCATGGATCCTTCTTAGTCACTCCAAAATGAAGCTTTTGGGAGGCTTTTGAAATGTCTATGTTTGAAACCCAAAACCACTTCTCTTCATGCTTGACTTCATAAGACAAATGAGTTTAGGGTTAGGGGTAGATACATGATTTTTCTGGTTTGAATAGGTCTAGACCTTGTTATCAAGTTGAATGGCTTACTATGTGACATAAGAAGACTATGTGCTTTGGTTTTTCATTTTTGATTTTTTCGATTGTTTTTATGCCCATTTGAATCTTGGTCAAATCCTAGGTTTGAACAAGAATTTAAACAAGTTTAAAACATGAAAATGAAAAGGTAAGCATGGATCCTTCTTAGTCAGTCCGAAATGAAGCTTTTGGGCGGTTTTCGAAATTTCCATGTTTGAAAACCCAAACCACTTCTCTTCATGCTTGACTTCATAAGACAAATTTAGGGTTAGGGGTATAGATACATGATTTTTCTTGTTTGATATGTCTAGATATTGTTTATCAACTTGAATGCTTACAATATATGTGACGTAAGAAGACTATGTGTTATGGTTTTTCATTTTTGGGGGTTTTTTCGAATTTTTTATGCACACTTGAATCTTGGTCAAATCCTAGCTAGCTAGGTTTAACCAAGATTTAAACAAGTTTAAAACATGAAAATGAAAAGGTAAGCCTGGATCCTCCTTAGTCACTCTAAAATGAAGCTTTTGGGAGGTTTGTGAAATTTCCATCTTTGAAACCCAAAACCACTTAAGACAAAGTTTATGGTTAGGGGTAGATACATAATTTTTCTTGTTTAAAATATGTCTAGACCTTGTTTATCAACTTGAATGCTTACTATTATATGACATAAGAAGGCTATATATGTGCTTTGGTTTTTCATTTTTTGATTTTTTTCGAATTTTTTATGCCCATTTAAATCTTGGTCAAATCCTATGTTTGACCAAGATTTAAACAAGTTTAAAACATGAAAATGAAAAGGTAATCATGGATCCTTCTTAGTCACACTCTAGAATGAAGCTTTTGGGAGGTTTTTGAAATTTCCATGTTTGAAACCCAAAAACCACTTCTTTTAATTCATGCTTAGCTTCGATCATAAGACAAAGTTTAGGGTTAGGGGTAGATACATGATTTTTTTGGTTTGAATATGTCTAGACCTTGTTTATCAACTAATTCTTACTATATTACATAAGAAGGCTATGTTCTTTGGTTTTTCATTTTTTCTGTTTTTTTCTAATTTTTTATGCCCATATGAATATTGGTCAAATCCTAGGTTAATTTGACAAAGATTTAAACAAGTTTAAAACATGAAAACGTGAAGGTAAGCCTGGATCCATCTTAATCACTCTAAAATGAAGCTTTTGGGAGGTTTTTGAAATTTCCATGTTTGAAACCCAAATCCACTTCTCTTCATGCTTGACTTCATAAGACAAAGTATAGGGTTATGCATGGGTAGATACATGCTTTTTCTGGTTTGAATATGTATAAACCTTGTTTATCAACTTGAATACTTGCTATATATATGACATAAGAAGGCTATGTGCTTTGGGTTTTTTATTTTTTTATTTTTTCAAAAATTTATGCCCATTTGAATCTTGGCAAAATCCTAGGTTTGACCAAGATTTAAACAAGTTTGAACCATGAAAATGAGAAGGTAAGCTAGCCTGGATCCTTCTTATTCACTGTAAAATGAAGCTTTTGGGAGGTTGTGAAATTTCCATGTTTGAAACCTAAAACCACTTCTCTTCATGCTTGGCTTCATAAGACAGAGATTAGGGTTAGGGGTAGATACATGCTTTTTCTGGTTTGAATATGTCTAGACCTTGTTTATCAACTTGAATGCTTACTATATATATGACATAAGAAGACTATGTTCTTTGGTTTTTCATTTTTTCTGATTTTTTCTGATTTTTTATGCCCATTTGAATCTTGGTCAAATCCTAGGATTGACCAAGATTTAAACAAGTTTAATTAAAACATGAAAATGAAAAGGTAAGCCTGGATCCTCCTTAGTCACTCTAAAATGAAGCTTTTGGGAGGTTTGTGAAATTTCCATGTTTGAAACCCAAAACCACTTAAGACAGAGTTTATGGTTAGGTGTAGATACATGATTTTCTTATTTGAATATGTCTACATTGACCTTGTTTATCAACTAGAATGCTTACTATATGACATAACAAGGCCATATATGTGCTTTGGTTTTTATTTTTTTGATTTTTTGAATTTTCTATGCCCATTTAAATCTTGGTCAAATCCTATGTTTGACCAAGATTTAAACAAGTTTAAAACATGAAAATGAAAAGGTAATCATGGATCCTTAGCTTCTTAGTCACACTATAGAATGAAGCTTTTGGGAGGTTTTTGAAATTTCCATGTTTGAAACCGAAAACCACTTCTTATGTCATATAGTAAGCATTAAAGTTGATAACTATGTCTTATGAAGTCAAGCATGCATGAAGAGAAGTGGGCTTATTTGGTTTCAAACATGGAAATTTGAAAAAACCCTCCCAAGAGCTACATTTTGGAGTGACTAAGAAATATATATAGATGCTTAATTTTTCATATTCATGATTTAATCTTGTTTAAACCATGGTCAAACCTAGGATTTGACCAAGTTTCAAATGGGCATAAAATTTTAAAAAATCGAAAAATGAAAAACCAAGGCACATAGTATTCTTATGTCATATAGTAAGCATTCAATTAAGTTGATAAACAAGGTGTAGACATATTCAAACCAGGAAAATCATGTATCTACACCCCCTAACCCTAGCTAAACTCTGTCTTATGAAGTCTAGCATGCATGAGAGAGATTGGTTTTTAGTTTCAAACGTTTAAGCCAAAAGCCCCTTTTCAAATATTTCAAACTTATTCAAATTTTGGTTCAAATTTGAAAGACATACAAGTTAAAGCACACATAGTGCATACATTTTCACACATACTGCACTAGATGCTAACCCTATAGTTTGAGGCCATTTGGGTGACCTAGGTCGAAAAAATTCTTGGATTAGAATCGTGTTGTTCGAACCCCGTAGTTGGATTTTTTGAACCCTTGATCTGTAGAACTGGGCAAAACCCTAGTTTAACCTATTTAATTGTAGATTCGTATATCGATTTTTCTACGAGTACTACCTTTTTATTATTACTATGCAGCACATGGGTGTTTGCCCGTCGAGTGAAACTCGGAGGAAGAGGGATCACTCGGAAGGAGTGAAGAAGGGAGAGCATTACGGTGTCTTCCCTTTTTCGGGTGACGATGTTGACTTTTGTGCAGGGTTTGTCAGTGAGCAGGAGGTGCGAGCGAGCGAGCGAGTCGAGCGAGGCCGAGAATGAGAGAGATTTGTTTTTTGTGAGAGGGACAACCGAAGGATCCAGAAGGACCCACAGACTTCCAATACGCATCCTGATGCGTCTTCTCTTGACAAAGAAGATGGCCGGGAGTTTGCGTACCTATTGCACGTGACTTGTGCTCACTGAAGTGTGGGACCTCAAGCGTGGGCACCACACGTAAGTGACAGACCTGTTGGTGTAAAAACTCGATTGATTATTATAGTGCATTAGAACAAAGTTTCCTATGGATTCAAGGGTAGGAAATCCAAGTTAACTCATTTACGTGTTAAACTTGTCTAAATCTTGGTCAAACCTAGGATTTGACCAAGATTCAAATGGGCAGAAAAATAAAAAAACAGAAAAATGAAAAACCAAATCACATAGTCTTCTTATGTCATATAGTAAGCATTAAAGTTGATAAACAAGGTCTAGACATATTAAACCAGACAAATCATGTATCTATACCCCTAACCCCTAAACTCTGTCTTATGAAGTCAAGCATGTGAAGAGAAGTGGTTTTGGGTTTCAAACATGGAAATTTCAAAAACCTCCCAAAAACTACATTTTAGAGTGACTAAGAAGGATACATGCTTCCCTTTTCATATTCATGTTTTAAGCTTGTTTAAATTATCTTGGTCAAACCTAGGATTTGACAAGATTCAAATGGGCATCAAAATTGAAAAAAACAGAAAAAAGAAAAACCAAAGAAAATAGTTTTCTTATGTCATATAGTAAGCATTAAAGTTGATAAACAAGGTCTAGACATATATATTCAAACTAGACAAATCATGTATCTATACCCCCTAACCCTGAACTCTGTCTTATGAAGTCAAGCATATGAAGAGAAGTGGTTTTGGGTTTCAAACATGGAAATTTCAAAAACCCTCCCAAAAGCTTCATTTTAGAGTGACTAATTAAGAAGGATCCATGCTTACCTTTGCATTTTCATATTTTAAACTTGTTTAAATCATTATGAAGCCTAGGATTTGACCAAGATACAAATGGGTGGGCAAAAAATTAAAGAAAATCAGAAAAATGAAAAAGAAAAGCACATAGTCTTCTTATGCCATATCGTATGCACTCAAGTTAAACGAGGTCTAGGTATATCCAAACCAGACAAATCATGTATCTACACCATGTCGATCTTATGAAGTCTAGCATGAAGAGAAGTCGTTTTGGGTTTCAAACATGCATGGAAATTTCAAGAACATCCCAAAAGCTTCATTTTAGAGTGACTAATTAAGAAGGATATATACATGCTTCCCTTTTCATTTTCATGTTGTAAACTTGTTTAAATCTTGGTCAAACCTAGGATTTGACCAAGATTCAAATATATGGGCATAAAATTCAAAAAAACAGAAAAATTAAAAACCAAGGCACATAGTCTTCTTATATCATATAGTAAACAATCAATTAAGTTGATAAACCAGGTCTAGACATATTCAAACCAGGAAAATCATGTATCTACCCCTAACCCTAGCTAAACTCTGTCTTATGAAGTCAATAGCATGCATGAAGAGAAGTGGTTTTTGGTTTCAAACGTTTAAGCCAAAAGGTAAGCATGGATCCTCCTTAATTAGTCACTGTAAAATGAAGCTTTTGGGAGGTTTGTGAAATTTCCATGTTTGAAACCCAAAACCACTTAAGACAGAGTTTATGGTTAGGTGTGTAGATACATGATTTTTCTTGTTTGAATATGTCTAGACCTTGTTTATCAACTTGAATGCTTACTATATGACATAAGAAGGCTATATATATGTGTGCTTTGGTTTTTCATTTTTTGACTTTTTCTGAACTTTTATGCCCATTTGAATCTTGGTCAAATACTAGGTTTGACCAAGGTTAAAACAAGTTTAAAACATGGCAATGAAAAGGTAAGCATGGATCATTCTTAGTCTCTCTAAAATGAAGCTTTTGGGAGGTTTTTGAAATTTCCATGTTTGAAACCCAAAATCACTTCTCTTCATATGCTTGGCTTCATAAGACAAAGATTAGGGTTTAGGGGTAGATATATACATGTTTTGGGAGGTTTTTGAAATTTCCATGTTTGAAACCCAAATCCACTTATCTTCATCCTTGACGTCTTCATAAGACAAAAGTATAGGGTTATGCATGGGTAGATACATGCTTTTTTCTGGTTTGAATATGTATAGACCTTGTTTAATTATCAACTTAATTGAATGCTTACTATATATATGACATAAGAAGGCTATATATGTGCTTTGTTTTTTCATTTTTTGATTTTTTCCTGATTTTTTATGCCCATTTGAATCTTGGTCAAATCCTAGGTTTGATCAAGATTTAAACAAGTTTAAAAAATGAAAATGAAAAGGTAAGCCTGGATCCTTCTTAGTCAGTAAAATGAATCTTTTGGGAGGTTTGTGAAATTTCCATGTTTGAAACCCAAAATCACTTCTCTTCATGCTTGACTTCATAAGACAGAGTTTAGGGTTAGGGGTGTAGATACATGATTTGTCTGGTTTGAATATGTCCAAATCTTATTTATCAACTTTTGAATGCATGCTACTCTCTCAAAGAAAAACTTTTGAATGCTTACTATATGACATAAGAAGACTATATGCTTTTAAAATTCAAACATATGGTAAGCATTCTTATGTCATATAGTAAGCATTCAAGTTGATAAACAAGCAAGGTTTGGACATATTCAAACCAGACAAATCATGTATCTACCCCTAACCCCTAATTAAATTGTCTTATGAAGTCTAGCATGAGAGAGTTTTGGGTTTCAAACATGGAAATTTCAAAAACCTCCCAAAAACTTCATTTTAGAGTGACTAAGAAGGATATACAAGCTTCCATTTTCATTTTCATGTTTTAAACTTGTTTAAATCTTGGTCAAACCTCTAGGATTTGACCAAAAGATTCAAATGGGCATGGAAATTCATAAAAAATCAAAAGAATGAAAAACCAAAGGACATAACATTCTTATGTCATATATATATAGTAAGCATTCAAGTTGATAAACAAGGTCTAGACATATTTAAACCAGAAAATCATGTATATATCTACCCCTAACCCTAAACTCTGTCTTATGAAGTCAGCATGCATGAAGAGAAGTGGTTTTGGTTTCAAACATGGAAATTTCGAAAAACCCTCCCAAGAGCTACATTTTGGAGTGACTAAGAAGGATATATAGATGCTTAATTTTTCATATTCATGATTTAAACTTGTTTAAACCATGTTCAAACCTAGGATTTGACCAAGATTCAAATGGGCATAAAATTTTAAAAAATAAAAAAATAAAAAAACAAGGCACATAGTATTCTTATGTCATATAGTAAGCATTCAATTAAGTTGATAAACAAGGTCTAGACATATTCAAACCAGGAAAATCATGCATCTACCCCCTAACCCTAGCTAAACTCTGTCTTATGAAGTCAAGAATGCATGAAGAGAAGTGGTTTTTGGTTTCAAACGTTTAAGCCAAAAGCCCCTTTTCAAATATTTCAAACTTATTCAAATTTGGTTCAAATTTGAAAGACATACAAGTTATAGCACACATAGTGCATACATTTTCACACATACTGCACTAGATGCTAACCCTATAGTTTGAGGCCATTTGGGTGACCTAGGTTGAAAAAATTCTTGGATTAGAATCGTGTTGTTCGAACCCCGTAGTTGGATTTTTTTGTACCCTTGATCTGTAGAACTGGGCAAAACCCTAGTTTAACCTATTTAATTATAGATTCGTATATCGATTTTTCTATGAGTACTACCTTTTTATTATTACTATGCAGCACATGGGTGTTTGCCCGTCGAGTGAAACTCGGAGGAAGAGGGATCACTCGGAAGGAGAGAAGAAGGGAGAGAATTATGGTGTCTTCCCTTTTACGGTTGATGATGTTGACTTTTATGCAGGGTTTGTCAGTGAGCAAGAGGTGCGAGCGAGCGAGCGAGCGAGTCGAGCGAGGCCGAGAATGAGAGAGATTTGTTTTTTTGTGAGAGGGACAACCGAAGGATCCAGAAGGACCCACAGACTTCCAATATGCATCCTGATGCGTCTTCTCTTGACAAAGAAGATGGCTGGGAGTTTGCGTACCTATTGCACGTGACTTGTGCTCACTGAAGTGTGGGACCACACGCGTGGGCACCACACGTAAGTGACAGACCTGTTGGTGTAAAAACTCGGTTGATTATTATAGTGCATTAGAACAAAGTTTCCTATGGATTCAAGGGTAGGAAATCCAAGTTAACTCATTTACATGACATTATTTTTTCCATGAAGCAAAGTTAACACTATCAATTGGTACATTTTGGAGTGACTAAGAAGGATCAAGGCTTACTTATTCGTTTAATTTCACGTGTTAAACTTGTCTAAATCTTGTTCAAACCTAGGATTTGACCAAGATTCAAATGGGCAGAAAAATAAATAAAAAACAGAAAAATGAAAAACCAAATCACATAGTCTTCTTATGTCATATAGTAAGCACTAAAGTTGATAAACAAGGTCTAGAAATATCAAACCATACCAATCATGTATCTACCCCCTAACCCCTAAACTATGTCTTATGAAGTCAAGCATGAAGAGAAGTGGTTTTGGGTTTCAAACATGGAAATTTCAAAAACCTCCCAAAAACTACATTTTAGAGTGACTAAGAAGGATACATGCTTCCCTTTTCATATTCATGTTTTAAGCTTGTTTAAATTATCTTGGTCAAACCTAGGATTTGACAAGATTCAAATGGGCATCAAAATTGAAAAAAATCTGAAAAAAAGAAAAACAAAAGAAAATAGTTTTCTTATGTCATATAGTAAGCATTAAAGTTGATAAACAAGGTCTAGACATATTCAAACTAGACAAATCATGTATCTATACCCCCTAACCCCTGAACTCTCTGTCTTATGAAGTCAAGCATACGAAGAGAAGTGGTTTTGGGTTTCAAACATGGAAATTTGAAAAACCTCCCAAAAACTTCATTTTAGAGTGACAAAGAAGGATACATGCTTCCCTTTTCATATTCATGTTTTAAGCTTGTTTAAATTATCTTGGTCAAACCTGGGATTTGACAAGATTCAAATGGGCATCAAAATTGAAAAAAAATCAGAAAAAGAAAAACCAAAGCAAATAGTTTTCTTATGTCATATAGTAACTAGACAAATCATGTATCTATACCCCCCCTAACCCCTAAACTCCGTCTTATGAAGTCAAGCATATGAAGAGAAGTGGTTTTGGGTTTCAAACATGGAAATTTCAAAAAACCCTCCCAAAAGCTTCATTTTAGAGTGACTAAGAAGGATCCATGCATGCTTACCTTTGCATTTTCATATTTTAAACTTGTTTAAATCATTATCAAGCCTAGGATTTGACCAAGATACAAATGGGTGGGCACAAAATTCAAAAAAATCAGAAAAATGAAAAACAAAAGCACATAGTCTTCTTATGCCATATCGTGTATGCACTCAAGTTAAACGAGGTCTAGGTATATCCAAACCAGACAAATCATGTATCTACACCCTGTCGATCTTATGAAGTCTAGCATGAAGAGAAGTCGTTTTGGGTTTCAAACATGCATGGAAATTTCAAGAACATCCCAAAAGCTTCATTTTAGAGTGACTAAGAAGGATATATACATGCTTCCCTTTTCATTTTCATGTTTTAAACTTGTTTAAATCTTGGTCAAACCTAGGATTTGACCAAGATTCAAATATATGGGCATAAAATTCAAAAAAAAACAGAAAAATTAAAAACCAAGGCACATAGTCTTCTTATGTCATATAGTAAACAATCAATTAAGTTGATAAACCAGGTCTAGACATATTCAAACCAGGAAAATCATGTATCTACCCCCTAACGCCCTAGCTAAACTCTGTCTTATGAAGTCAAGCATGCATGAAGAGAAGTGGTTTTTGGTTTCAAACATTTAAGCCAAAAGGTAAGCATGGATCCTCCTTAATTAGTCACTGTAAAATGAAGCTTTTGGGAGGTTTGTGAAATTTCCATGTTTGAAACCCAAAACCACTTAAGACAGAGTTTATGGTTAGGTGTGTAGATACATGATTTTTCTTGTTTGAATATGTCTAGACCTTGTTTATCAACTTGAATGCTTACTATATGACATAAGAAGGCTATGTATATGTGCTTTGGTTTTTCATTTTTTGACTTTTTCTGAACTTTTACGCCCATTTGAATCTTGGTCAAATACTAGGTTTGACCAAGGTTAAAACAAGTTTAAAACATGGCAATGAAAAGGTAAGCATGGATCATTCTTAGTCTCTCTAAAATGAAGCTTTTGGGAGGTTTTTGAAATTTCCATGTTTGAAACCCAAAAGCACTTCTCTTCATGCTTGACTTCATAAGACAGAGTTAATTTAGGGTTAGGGGTGTAGATACATGATTTGTCTGGTTTGAATATGTCCAAATCTTATTTATCAACTTTTGAATGCATGCTACTCTCTCAAAGAAAAACTTTTGAATGCTTACTATATGACATAAGAAGACTATATGCTTTTAAAATTCAAACATATGGTAAGCATTCTTATGTCATATAATAAGCATTCAAGTTGATAAACAAGCAAGGTTTGGACATATTCAAACCAGACAAATCATGTATCTACCCCCTAACCCCTAATTAAATTGTCTTATGAAGTCTAGCATGTGAAGAGAGGTGGTTTTGGTTTTCAAACATGGAAATTTCAAAAACCTCCCAAAAACTTCATTTTAGAGTGACTAAGAAGGATATACAAGCTTCCCCTTTCATTTTCATGTTTTAAACTTGTTTAAATCTTGGTCAAACCTCTAGGATTTGACCAAAAGATTCAAATGGGCATAGAAATTCATAAAAAATCAAAAGAATGAAAAACCAGGAACATAGTATTCTTATGTCATATAGTAAGCATTCAATTAAGTTGATAAACAAGGTCTAGACATATTCAAACCAGGAAAATCATGCATCTACCCCCTAACCCTAGCTAAACTCTGTCTTATGAAGTCAAGCATGCATGAAGAGAAGTGGTTTTTGGTTTCAAACGTTTAAGCCAAAAGCCTCTTTTCAAATATTTCAAACTTATTCAAATTTGGTTCAAATTTGAAAGACATACAAGTTATAGCACACATAGTGCATACATTTTCACACATACTGCACTAGATGCTAACCCTATAGTTTGAAGCCATTTGGGTGACCTAGGTCGAATAAATTATTGGATTAGAATCGTGTTGTTCGAACACCGTAGTTGGATTTTTTGAACCCTTGATCTGTAGAACTGGGCAAAACCCTAGTTTAACCTATTTAATTATAGATTCGTATATCGATTTTTCTACGAGTACTACCTTTTTATTATTACTATGCAGCACATGGGTGTTTGCCCGTCGAGTGAAACTCGGAGGAAGAGGGATCACTCGGAAGGAGAGAAGAAGGGAGAGCATTATGGTGTCTTCCCTTTTTCGGGTGATGATGTTGACTTTTGTGCAGGGTTTGTCAGTGAGCAGGAGGTGCGAGCGAGCGAGAGCGAGCGAGGCCGAGAATGAGAGAGATTTGTTTTTTTGTGAGAGGGACAACCGAAGGATCCAGAAGGACCCACAGACTTCCAATACGCATCCTGACACTACAAGAAAAGTTCTGATAGACAACGTCTCAAAATCGTCCGCTAAGGGGTATTTTTCGCCGCCTATGGGCCTAACCCGATGATATGGGTTCTGTTGTGGAAACTGCGTCAGGCAAAGTCCTACGACGATTTTTCGGTCCGTCGCGCTTGGCGCCCTTCGGAAAATCGGACCGTTGCCCAAGTGTTTCGGGAGCCCGTTGACCGACGTCATGCAAGCGACACACGCGGCAGCGCGATTAACGGCGTTAACCGCTGAAACCCCGTGGTAGATGGTAGGCCCACACGAGGCCTGCCACGTCTTAAGCGGGCCGGCCCATTAAGTTTACGGGCCGGGCCAGCTGACTTAGTTTGACCGGTCAACTATATAGCTGGGCTGGTCCATTAGTTACGTGGGCCGGGCCTAACCTCTAAAGTTGTGGTCAAAACTTTAATGGGCCGGCCCACTAAGCATGTGGGCGGGCCGAATGCACTCGTTTGACCGGTCAACAGGCAAAAGGGCCGGCCCACAAGACATGTGGGACCCACTTTCCTGTTATCGGGCCGGCCCATTTAACAAGTGGGGTCCGCCTTAAAGCAAGTGGGCCGACCCAAAAAATTATTGGGCCGGCCCAATTAGCATGTGGGTCCCACTTTCCTGCTATTGGGCCGGCCCATTTAGTACGTGGGGTCCATATTAGATCAACGGCTGGCCCAACAAGCGGTGGGCCGGGCCAAAAGCACGTGGGTCCCACTTTCTGTTAAAGGGCCGCCCATTTAGTATGTGGGGTCCATCATATAGCAAGTGGGCGGCCCAACAAGATAGTGGGCCGGGCCAAAAACACAGTGGGTCCCGCTTTCTGTTAAAGGGACGGCCCATTTATTATGTGGGGTCCACCATATAGCAAGTGGGCCGGCCCAACACGCTAGTGGGCCGGGCCAAAAACACAGTGGGTCCCACTTTCCTCTTAAAGGGCCGGCCCGTTTAGTATGTGGGGTCCACCATATAGCAAGTGGGCCGGCCCAACAAGATAGTGGGCCGGGCCAAAAACACAGGTGGGTCCCACTGTCTTAAAGGGCCGGCCCATTTAGTATGTGGGGTCCACCACAAAAGCAATTGGGCTGGCCCAACTAGTTAGTGGGCCGGCCCAGTAGTGGGTGGGGTCCACCTTAAAGCAAGTGGGCCGGCCCAATTAGAGTGTGGGGTCCACCGTAAATCAAGTGGGCTGGCCCAATAAGTAAGTGGGCCAGCCCGTTTAGTTGTTGTTTATATGCCGGCGTAATAGGCGCTTTAGGATTTTGCGGCCGGCACATATGTGATTTCGCTTAATTGGGCCGTTTAAGGGATGGGAATTCGTGATTTAGATACTGAGAATATTTACGCAGCATTGATTTCTGTCGGATAGCCTCACTTACCACAAGCACCAAAGAAAAAATGCGCGAAAGAACTATAAAAACTAACTAAATATTACATCAGCTGCAAGGCTTTGAAAAAATATTACAGAACCCAGAGAAATTGAATGGTAATTAAACCTAGCAATACAATGAAGCGATCCGGCAATCTTTTAAGTTGTCCATGCAGCACCTATATCTGAAACAAAGACATTACAAGTTAAGACAGCAACAATGGAAAGGCAAAGACACTACAATATTGTTTGCCAAAGAATTTGGAACTCATCATTTCGTCGTTATAACAAGATCATTGTAATGCGCACAATAAGCAAACAAAGAGTGCATGCCGCATACCAACAGCCAATATAACAGAGCATGTTAGAATGAAACAGCAGACTTACTACTGTCGAGTCCCATGCAAACCAACATGTTCAGGGAGTACAAAATTGGCATGAACAACATAGTAGCAGGCTATAAATTTTGTAACAACGACTGAGCAAGATGAAGTTATGATGGCTACATCTACAGAGCAGGGAATGTAAACCAAAAATAGAAGTTACGATGGCAAAAGCTAAAGAGGAGGGAATGTGAACCAACATGTGCCAAGTGCAATTACTTCATTTTGGCCGTGAACTAAATAATACTCCTGAACTTATAGTGAAGGGGATGCAAATCAAGATGTTTCGGGATATAAACTTGTAATGAGCAACACATAGAGGATAGTTAATGCTGGAGCTTAGGATGGACCAGATACAGAATATAGTGGGATCACCTGTGAACTTGTATAAGAGGGAATGCAAACCAATATGTTCAGCTTTCCATATGTGAGCGTCATGCCAAGTCAGAGAAACAAGTCAATAATGCAGCTTTTGAAGAACAAGATGGCACGCAAAATTATTATCTAGTAGTATGACAAGTTTATTTGTACTACAGGCTAGATAGCAGAGTGATAGCATGCCAAACTAAGTCCTTACTTTGTTAGCTTACAATGAACTAGATACAAAACAATGGCATCACCTGTAGTACAGGGAATGCAAGCCAACATGTTCATGGAGTAAAAAATTGGCACAAACAACATAGTAGCAGGCCATAATTTTTGTAACAATGACTGAGCAAGATAAAGTTATGATGGCTAGATCTACAGAGCAGGGAATGTAAACCAAATATAGAAGTTACGATGCCAAAAGCTATAGAGCAGGGAATGCGAACCAACATGTGCAATTACTTAAAATTGGCCATGAACTAAATAATAGCAGGATGTTACTATAATACCTATAATTTTTGTAACAACGACTGAGCAAGATAGAAGTTATGATGGCTACATCTACAGAGCAGGGAATGCAAACCAAAATGTTCAATCGCTTAAAGTTAGCAATGAAGTAGAAAATAGCAACGTGTTACGGTCATAGCTAGGAATGAACTAAAAGAGCTTCAGACAAACAAGCATCTGAACCCAGAACATGGCGCTAAAACAAGGGACTTACATTAGGAGAAGCACTCTGTGGGAGTCACAGCAGATCTTCCTGGGGTTGATAGATCCGGTGATGAAGTACGCTACATGTGCTACTTGGGGTTGGAGAGACGGCCATTACACTTCATGATTACTCATCTCATCTGCAAAAACGTAACGGCGCGTCGTTAGCACAAACAGGTTCCCCCAAGATTAAACAAGAACTTGCAGGCAAGCAATAGAAAAGCGATAGTAGAAGAGTTTAGATCATGCACGGCGCCGGTGAAGCAGATCCGGTTCATGCACAGCGGTGTCGGTGAGCAAGATCCGATGCGGTGGACGACGGATCCGGCGAAGCGGCTCAGCTGAAGCGACTGCGGTAGACTGCTGGATGAGCATATGGTTTCGAGGTAGCGGGGATGATCCGGTCCGGTTGATGACGGCGTCGGAAGCGGCTCCGGCAGGCAGCCGGCTGACGAGGATCGCGAGGGCTCGGGTAGACCAGGGAAGTCCGGCGGGGATGTTCCGGTGCGGTGGTCGTGGAGGTGGGAGAGAGGGCCTTGGGAAGTTCCGGTGGGTGGTCTCAGGAAATGAATTTTTTGGGAGGGTCTCCGGGCTAGGGAGGTGGTGATCCAAAAAATGACGGGCATACCCCCCACCAACCGACTTTGCTGCCATCTCCACAGGGGTAGAATGGGAATTTGGAAGCGTGTGAAATTTTTGTATTTTGTGGGCGGGAAGTTTTGCCGCTATGAGATTTTGAATTTGGCTACCGTCCAAGTATAATGATAAAAAATTGTGACACCGTACTAGTACCTCTGTTCAAGGCCGAGTGCAAAATCAAATCATCATCACATTAAATACCGGTTACTATCATCGTGATCTATCTTCTTATCCCATTCAAAAACCCGTCTGAAATATTTCAGGATTGGCGGGAGATTTTGCCGCCCGACTGAGATTTGATTTTGAATATGGCTATGGTCAAGTAATATAATATAATACTAATATAAAGACGGTACACCTGGTTAAGTACTAATTGCTCTGCTCCGGCAGTCAAGGCCAGCAGCCACATCAAGCCATCATCATTACAAACAAAATCAGTCAAATCTAGAAGCTAGTATAGGAAAAATCACAGCAGCATAATAAATCCAGAAAACTAAGTACGGAGTATAATACATCAACTGCATACAACAGCCAAAAGCAGCCAATAACAATGTTAATGTTCACGACAAACTAATCTGAAAATAATACAAGACGCAATGTATGGCCAACATGAAGATTAGGATACCCCAAGATGAATGAATCTGATCTTCATTCAGCATATATTTCTTCGTCACTCCGTTCTCTGATCTGAAGGAAATATTCATTGAACTCCTTCCGTCTGCAGTGTGCAGCCAATACATCCTCCAAACGGTATGGCCTTTGTTCATTTCTCATACCATAGTTTCCTAATCTATCCACATGTATTGGCCACTCATCCCAGGCCTTTATATCATCAAAGTACTCTCTGATATAACCCAAATCTGCGTAGTAGATGCA
This sequence comes from Lolium multiflorum, assembly GCA_030979885.1. Lineage (NCBI taxonomy): Eukaryota > Viridiplantae > Streptophyta > Magnoliopsida > Poales > Poaceae > Lolium > Lolium multiflorum. The sequence goes on along the minus strand of CM061753.1, from coordinate 170,866,739 downwards.
GCCAGGTCGAAGTGTCGGGTGCACTCTGGTGTCGACGGAGATACACCGGATATAATGGACGAAGAAGGCACGACTGCCAATGTTATTGACGGCATGGAGAGAGCGGCTCTCAGTGTCCACACGGTACACCAATGGTTGACCTTCCTCCAAATGCTTGTTGTCCAACAACACAAGCAGCAGAGCACCATCCGACTTCACAAGGTAGAACTTGTTATTTCCAAGTTCTGGAAATGAAAATAGTGTATCCATGTTGACACTGCTCGCGCGCTGCTCCAACTGGACATTGTTGGTGCACACTAATTTTCCGAACTCAAAATTGTTCACAGCTATTGCATACAATTCACCATTGAACGGGGTAATGCAACGCAGAGAATGGTGCTCGGTCGAAAATCTTCCTTCTCCCCAGTCTTCATCTATACCCTTAGTTGGAGTGCTCTCATCGACCCAAGCAATTTCCGCCGGGTAATCTTTGGAAACGAAGACCATAGTCGGGGACTTCATTACAGCGACTGACTTCAGAATAACATATGGCATATGCGCCTCAAACCTAGTATTCAATGTCTTTGTGAGTGGGTTCAGAAGCCGTATCTTGTGCGGCTGGTTCTTCTGGGCAAGGACGATGACGCCACGGTAAAAGCCGACGAAGTAGTATCTAAAATATATTGATGAAGATAACATTCAGCACTAAGATGTTTACGATTGAAAATAAAAATAGATTAACTCTATAGATATGGAGGAATTTGAACCTTGCATGAACTTCCGTTAGATCGATGGTGACGTAGCGGGATGTGCGGAGGTGGAGGAAGGTGAAATCAGCAGCGCGTGGAAGGACGTGTTCTACCATGATCCATTCATGCAGGTGCACGTCGGGCTCAGGTAAACCTGAGCGCCAATTTCTACAAACTTGCCTCAAAGCAGAGTAGGTGTCCATGTACTCCTCGTTCGCCAGTAAGCAGTCCCCGATCTTGTGAAGTGGTCCGTCAGCCCTGAGAGAGGCCCAGTCCACGGAGGCGCCGCGCTTGGATGCGCCGCCCTCGGAGGCGACGGTCTCGGGGGCGACGGCCGCCGGCGCATTCTTCTTGTCCATCGCCGGCAGGGAACGCGCGTAGGGCGGTTGGTGTTTTTTCCTTCGATTTGGAGAAGTTGATGGGACGTGAGAGGCGTGGTTGCGTGCGTGAGTGAGAATGAGACTGTGTGCAGAGGGAGGGACAGAGGGGCTCTGTACAGGCAACGTGACGGTTGGTCTCGGCAGTTTCTCAAAAAAGCTAGACGTTTGGTCTCAACACGCGCACCGCCTAACCGCTGCGCACCACGACACGCGTCCGTGGTACTGCACGTCTGCACCGTTACGTGTACTCAGTTCTACCGTCGAGCCTTACACTGGAAAAATATATGTACTCCGTACTCAGTTTTCCCCTCGAGTACTAATAGTGGCTAGTGCAATATACTCAGTTTTACCCTCAAGTGGTTGGTCAACAGAGAGTCAACAAATGGGATTAAGTTGTCTAATTGAGTAATTTCATGCGCAAAAAAATAAAATCATAGTGCCTCCTACTCATGGAGTCTTGTTAAGAAGAGGAGGTCTAACACGTGGAAAACAGAATAGCACACCACAGGTCCGAAATGATGGAAAGGGCTAGGCAATCCACTTATTATAGATCTCAACAAAAACCACATGGAACTAGTATATTAAACTTATGCAGTAGCCAACGCAACCAAAAGTCAGAAGTGCAGGCTGAGTCCCAAAGGCACAACACAATACGGAAACTTGCAAACTTATATAAAAGGGGCTATGCAACCCACTTATACACACATTAACAGCCATCCTCGTGTGTGACAAGAGAAATTCAACACTGGATTCGGAGGTAGGCACATGAAGCTTTACAAGGGCCAATGGGGCACCAACAAATTAAGGATGAATTGAACCACACCATCAACAATTCAAACTCGAGACCTTGGCTCTAATACCATTTAAGTTCAAACTGATTGAAAAGGCTAGGCAACCAATTTATAAAACATCCACAGAGTTGATCCCAGCCGCAGATAAATGCATCCACCAACAAAATAGGAACATTGCCTCAGTCTCAGGAAAATTTCACAATACCAAGGTACTCACATGTCAATGTCAGTGTTCATCTCCAATTATCTATGGCATTTTATTAGTCTTTGAGAGATTATAACAAACTTGATTGGCCTCCTGCAGTAGGGCATCACATGCTTCTGATCTCGATCTCAACATATCAACTTGGTTTCTTAACACATCTGCTGCAGCTCGTTCTATTTGGAGTTGTTCCTCCAGAACTTGTGCAGAGAAAGACTTGGACTTGGACTTGGACTTGGACTGCAAAAACCCAGCATTTCGCAGGAAAGTGTTTTTGGTGATATCTTTATTTTTAAGTACCATGGTAAATGTCTCCATACATTCTTCTAGAGTTTTTTCCATACCGTCTTTCCCGGGTTTTGCCATCTCCAATTTCATATTTGCCTGAAAAAATTTCAGTCGTGTAAAAATTAAAGTTATTACAGAGAAACATGCAGACGGTAGATTTAATGTGTATGAACTACTTTTAATCCTACAAGTTGGTATGCCTGATTACACATCAAATGCATTTTCACAAAAACGCCTAAAAGATCATATTGACATGCCCATTATTGCTCCTACAAATTGGCAAGTGTGTCGTTAAAAAAATTAAATCATAAAGAAGACTTACAATAACACTTTCTGCGAGTTCTCCTATCACATTATGTTTGTTCTTCTGGCATGCCTCGAACTGCTCTGCCAGAGTCATCTCTTTGTCTGGTTGCATGTTGTTTGCATGATCTACTTTCTGCATTTTTGTACAATCATATAGAAATCAAATAACGTGGTTAAAATGGAGGATGGAAATATAACATGCACATGGAGTTCTACACAATTTACGAGTAACATATGTAGCAGTACAGACCAGCGGGGCATTACTTTTTGCCAGAGATGCCCAACCAAGTGACGAGATCCTGTACGGCTTGGTAAACGTTGTTTCAAGCGGTTAGCCTGGTTCCTTTTAGACAACGTCTGCAAAAGGAGACTAGTGAGACACTGGCGCAAAATAAGTATTCGGAATTTAATCTGGTTTCACGGTCCTCATAAGCCATACCACATTCTTTGGATCAGACCAGTGCTTGACAAGATCTCCCCACTGCTCGTCAGTCATACAGGGTGCAGGAGACTTTGTTCGAACATTGGCAGTAATCTGGCCAGTGAAGTATGTCGCCTTAAGCTTATAGCGGTGCTGGCGCAACAATTCTTTGAATATGGAAGCGATGACAAACTTTACATCCTCATTATCCTCATCGAATTCAAACCTTAACTGCTCACAACGGTGGAATGATTGGTGAGTTATATAGCATAGAAACAACAGTAAGCTACAAGAAATGGGACAGATCAATGTGGAATAATTTATCATTACCAGGAGAAGCATGACTTACATGTAAATTATGCACTAAACTCTCGAACTGTGAAGGGGTGTCAACGTGCTGCTTCCACAATGGGAAGGTAGGAAGTTCATTCCTGATAAAATAGCCAATATGTGATACAAGATATGAAGATTCATGCGGATGAAGTGGCCTTCTGCCACCTACAATAGATGTGATGCGAAATCTTGAACCCATTCCGGAAATCTTAGCTGCAAGTTTTCTTCCTACCGTTGGCCCCCTCGTTTTTATTGATCGTGGCGAACCTACCAAGTTAATCATTACATCAAGCTATCATGGTATATAGATACATAAGGGAGCATTAAACTACAAGTCTTGAAAAAAGTATTACCTTTTTTGGCGTGGGTCTCGTCATCGGGAGAGGAGTTGTCTTTCGCAGGACTAAGGGTCGGAGGGAGATCATCACCAGTTTGCTGGTGTTGTGGCAGCACTGTTTGGACATTTGAGGCTGTATCATCTGGGACTAGCATCATGTGTCCTTGGCCATTATTACCTACCACCACTCCTGATGATGCCAATTGTTGGCTCGAATTTGCTGTGGAAACTGGTTCTGTTGGCAATTGTTGCTGAGAAACAGTATTGGCAACTGGTGGTTGTGGAATGTGTGGGCTGGTACATGCTGGGGCTACTTCTGTCTGATTCGATGGTTTGTGGTTTTTACGAGACCTTTTACTGTTATCATTCTCGGCCTGTTCGCCACCTCGTGTCAGTCTTTTGTTAGACCTTGTAATAGGAGGAGCAGCACGAGCATCAGGCTTAACCCTTTTTTTATTACGCACTGTCACCCATCCTCCGGTATCAGCCTGAGGTTCCTGTTGAGTGTTCTTCCTCCTGTTCGTTCTTGAAAAGTTCTTGCCCGAATCTGCAGATGCCTGTCACACATAAATGATATTTCAATGTACAATATTATATGATGATGATATGCAGATGGAATGGAAAAACAGTAAGGCAACATATGCAAAAACATATATGATGCGTTAACTAAGCAGGAAAAATGTAGTAATGAGATTGAACATGGCATGGGTAACATATTTGGTAGGACTGGGATACAACAAATGGAAGTTGGGACAAATAATTCGATGACAGGACAGAGAAAACTCACCTTGTTGTGTTGCAGAGGATAGTCGACCAGGGCATCTTCCTGAGTCAGCTCGCCATCACAATCAGCAGGATCAAATTCTGAATCAGAGGAATGTTCCGTATCCTTTGTGAGGGACGTGGGTGGCGTTTTTGCACTAGACCTTGTAGAAGGATGTAGTGTTAGGCCCAACGAGGCTGCAACTCGGCTATTATGCAGGATAGTTTGCCTCCGTTGCTCTTCGTACTCATTCTCGAGTGGAAGACCTAACATGCATTGGCGAGAAATGCAGATGAGATTTATCATGGAACTGTGCATGTAAGAACAAATTAATAGTAGCAGTGAGACTGCTCAAAAGGTGTAATGACAAACAAACTATGGCTCAAAAATAATTGATGTTCATATTGTCAAGCTTCATGCACTAGCCAACGCAACCGGAAGTCCGGACTGATGGAAAGGGCAAACAAATTATGGCTCAAAAATAATTTACGTTGGGCAACAGAGGGCAGCAGCAACAATTTTTAGGATAAGTATGAATGTCAAGCTTCATGCAGTAGCCAACGCAACCAAAAGTCCGAACTGATGGAAAGGGCTAAGCAATCCACATATACACTCAAACACATATAAGTGTCATTTCATGCCAATGGTTAACCATATGGAATGGCGTGTGCTTAATATAATTGCCTAGGGTCTTCCAAGTTCCAACAGATCGGTCTATTGGATGAACTTGCTAGAGCATGCAATTCGAAATGGTATCAGACCTACAAGGTCCTGAGTTCAAATCCTAGCAAGTAGCAACGCAGTATTCAAAATAAATATTTCCAGCCTTCCTAAAAAAATATCTAATGATACATGCCTAAGGCTCGGTCTATTGAATGAGCGGTTTTATCACTTAGCACCACAAGTTGGGAATTTTTATCACAAAACACCAACATTTGGGGAAATTATTTCACATAACACATTATTTGTCATTAGTTGGCTTGACAAGAGCATCACCCTACAGCGTGACACCAATTTACAGTACGTGAGCATGTTTGCTACAAACAAATGAATTTTGGTGTGAAATTTTGTAGACACTCTGTGGAAATGAGAATATGAGTCACACTTGTTACATATGCTACACACAAAATGAATTACCATATGACAAATATTCATTGAAATTATAACCACACAAGAACATGAGATTTGGGTAATATATTTTGTACCAGCATAAGGTTTTGATAATGTGTACCAATACAACTACCCTGGACATAAGATTTTTTTGAACTGTCTGGACATAAGATTAAACTACTAGTGTTGACAAACAGCTTTGTATTTAGCGTTTAACAGAAAATACCACAAAATAAAGTCTAATTGTCTTTCACCTGCTGTCACTCTTAAACTGACGGTGGCCTGAAGTCACTAATGGGCTATCAAACAGAGATCATGTATTCTGCGAAACAATTACCCCAAATGTTGGTGTTTTGTGATACAAATTTCTAGGGTTGTGGTTCTGTGATAAAATAAAATCCCGAACTTCTGGTGTTAAGTGATAAAACCTCATTGGATGAACTGGCTAGAGCATGCAATTCCACATGGCGCACAAAGAGTTGCAAATAGAAAAAATACAGGCAGTTTAATACTATCAATAAATTGCTCTGCTAGCTTGACTGCTATCATAACCTTTGTAAAACGTACTACCACCATCCCGAAGTTTTTACCAAAAATCATTATTAACATGCAAAATACAAATTTAATATCATTAAATAGATAACAAATATATTTTCGTACGGTATCTACGAAATATTATATTTCTTGATAGATTGTTCTGAAAGTTTGGTCAAACTTTACTTGGTTTGACTTTTATAAATAAGCCTTCAGGTTTGGGGTGGAGGTAGTATACTTCAAACCCCAAAAAAGTACCGCACAGATTGTAACACCCCAACTTTTGCAACCTTGTTTAGTTGTCCAAAGTGCAAAAATCAGGGGGAACAAAAACTTTTTCTAAACAGTTTGTTGATAGGATTTGTGTTGATCTGCTTGCAGTAAATTGCTTTGATGTGCTTGTTAATATGAATTGCTTTGGTCTGTGTGTAGATGAATTGCCTTGATCTGTTGGTTCAGATAAATTGTCTTGAGATACCTCATAGCATAACCCTTTTAGGGGTAAAACCATCTAGCGACTCACTAACTAAAACCCTTCCATTTGTGGAACCATGAATGCTCCCACCTTGAGATCCTCCTGGTTATGCACTTAGCTCACCCTATCCTTTATTCTAGTTGGGAAGACCATCTACTCCTTAATATATCCTTCTCCTGTGCCCTTCATATCAACCTTGCCACAACTCCATTTTTGACTAAGTCCTAAAATTGTTATCACATTCAATTTTGGAGACTCTAGCTATATCAATGTTTTGCCATCTGAGACAATGCACCTAGCCCTGGTCCTAACCTATCATGTTCACTTCCTAATCCTACCAATGCCCCTGACCATATCAATCATCTACCCACTTATCCTTGTTTGTTTTGGAAACCATGTCAATAAGATGTATTGGCAGGCTTAAAATATTTAAACTTTGGCAGTTGGTTCCTAAGCCCCCACAACTGTTGTATGTGAAGTCCAGGCATGAATCTCATCTATACAATTTCCTCTACAACTCCAACGTCTTGCATGTCCCATGCTATTCTTGCAACCTATATTTTCCGCTTGATCTTGTACCCTACCCAATGTTTAAACTTAAGATCATTTCCTTCACTTTTACCTCTTGTTTTTCTTTAATCCAAGTTTAATCTCCACAAAACCAAGTGTGTAAATGATTGTTACATTATCTAGTAATCATATACCCTTGAGATCTTATTTTCCAAATTTATTCTACCTTCTTTTATTAAATTCTTCCAAAACTATATTCATTTTCTTTTGTAGTTTTAACCACAAAACTACTTCTAGTTTTATTAAACCTTTAAAATTATTTCTTCAAATAAAAACAAGGGAATGAGATGGGTTTGTTCATCATCTCATTTCCGCAAAGTAATGATTTCTATATCATTATTTTAATTATATTTTCCTTTCTTTTTAACAACATGCTAGTTTGTGGTATTTATACCATTTCTTCCTTTTCTTGCTTATTTTAAATTTAGGAAAATCTACCTTGCTTAGTAAAGCAAGTAGAGAATTTTGAAAATCATTGTACTACCTTTACCCCTTTCCAAAATCCTTTTCATACCCATTCTTTCAAATTGGGCTTAGCCATAGAAGGTGTTTTCCAGATATTTTTCAAATGAGATCAAACCTAGGTGGAACCCTAGGACATCAAATGCACCTCTCTAATCTATTCTATCATCACCACCTCATCTACCCTTTTCTTGATCTTCTTAGTTGCTCATTTGATCAACTATGTCATTAATGTCAATTTCCACCTATTTTTCAAAATTAAATCAAAACAAATCCCGAAGTTCACTTTTATATTCCACCACCATCAACACCACCTCTTGCCTAACCTGCATGGTCATCTAACCCTCTCCCTTGATCCAAATTTTGCTTAGCAAAGAAGGGAGTCGGCCATCACATGCAATTTCAATTTGTGAGCTGAAATCCTTCTTCTCTCTATTTTATCTAGCTATGCTTGAGCTCACTCAATCCTTTCTCCCTTTCAATCATGGACCTGAACCTCATCATCATAAGCTCCCATAGGATCTAAGCCACACGATTTACTTGATGCTTGCCCATTTTGGCATGCACAAGGATGGTGGCCGGCTGATCCATGCATAGGGAACCAAACACTCAAGTACCACCTCCCCTCTCACACATCTGGCCAAGCCATGAGCCGGCACCAAACCCAACACCCTACCCTTCTCTCTTTGCTGGTCGTCCATGCCAGGCTGCTGCAGCACCCCTCTTGTCTTTTCCCTTTGGAGAAGAATGCATGGCCGGAGCATCTCTTCTTTAATAAAACCCAAGCGCTGCATCCCTCCTCCCTCTCTCCTCTGCACGACGCACCCTGGTGGAAACTGAGCCCCAGGACCCCTCTCTCATTCCTGGACATGCCTCTCTCACTCCACCTCACTGCTCTACCCGGACAACCCCCCCCTATACCGGTCTAGCACGTCCTCTTGGGCACGGCCATGCCAGCTTCACCACGGCCCTCCCCTGCCCCTTTCAGCATGTCCCGGAGATGCACTAGTGTACCACACACTCACAAACGATCGGAGGACCCTTCCCAAGCCCTACCGCCCACGCTCTTGTCCGCGTCGTATCGGTGTCATTGTGTCGAGCATCTGGCAGTCGGCGTGACAACTCCCTCTCCTAGCTGTTCCCAAGCCACTGATGGCGTGTAACTCACACGTTCGTTGGGAACCCCAAGAGGAAGGTATGATGCGCACAGTAGCAAGTTTTCCCTCAGAAAGAAACCAAGGTTTAATCGAACCAGTAGGAGCCAAGAAGCACGTTGAAGGTTGATGGTCGCGAAATGTGATGCGGCGCAACACCAGGGATTCCGGCGCCAACTAGGAACCTGCACAACACAACCCAAGTACTTTGTCCCAACGAAACAGTGAGGTTGTCAATCTCACCGGCTTGCTGTAACAAAGGATTAAACGTATCGAGTGGAAGATGTTTGCAAAGAAAACAATAAAACAAGTAGATTGTATGCTATGTAAAGAATAGGACCGGGGTCCACAGTTCACTAGAGGTGTCTCTCCCATAAGATAAAAGCATGTTGGGTGAACAAATTACAGTCGGGCAATTGACAAATAGAGAAAGGCATAACAATGCATATACATGACATGGTAAATATAGTGAGATTTAATTGGGCATTACGACAAAGAACATAGACCGCCATCCAACTGCATCTATGCCTAAAAAGTCCACCTTCAGGTTATCATCCGAACCCCCTCCAGTATTAAGTTGCAAAGCAACAGACAATTGCATTAAGTATGGTGCGTAATGTAATCAACAACTACATCCTTAGACATAGCATCAATGTTTTATCCCTAGTGGCAACGCACATCCACAACCTTAGAACTTTCTGTCACTGTCCCAGATTCAATGGAGGCATGAACCCACTATCGAGCATAAATACTCCCTCTTGGAGTTAAGAGTAAAAACTTGGCCAGAGCCTCTACTAATAACGGAGAGCATGCAAGATCATAAACAACACATGAACAATAGATTGATAATCACCATAATCATAGTACTCTCTATCCATCGGATCCCGACAAACACAACATATAGAATTACATATAGATGATCTTGATCATGTTAGGCAGCTCACAAGATCTAACAATGAAGCACAACAAGGAGAAGACGACCATCTAGCTACTGCTATGGACCCATGGTCCAGGGTGAACTACTCACTCATCACTCCGGAGGCGACCATGGCGGTGTAGAGTCCTCGGGAGATGAATCCCCTCTCGGCAGGGTGCCGAGGCGATCTCCAGAATCCCTCGAGATGGGATTCGCGGCGGCGTCTCTGTAAGGTTTTCCGTATCGTGGCTCTCGGTGGGGGTTTCGCGACGGAAGCTTTAAGTAGGCGGAGGGTCAACGCGGGGGCCACACGAGGGGCCCGGGGATAGGTCGGCGCGGCCGGGCTTGCCGCGCCGGCCACCCCTGGCTGCCTCGTGGCCCCACTTCGTTAGGTCTTCGGTCTTCTGGAAGCTTCGTGCAAAAATAGGACCCTGGGCGAAAGTTTCGTCCAATTCCGAGAATATTTCTTTACTAGGATTTCTGAAACCAAAAACAGCAACAACTGGCTCTTCGGCATCTTGTTAATAGGTTAGTTCCAGAAAATGCATAAATATGACATATAATGTGCATAAAACATGTAGGTATCATCAATAAAGTAGCATGGAACATAAGAAATTATCGATACGTTGGAGACGTATCAGCCACCACGGACAATAGCCTCGTTCCAAAACGGTCTCCGAACGCTGTAGACCCCGAGACACCGCCGTCTGCAGCCAGTCGCGAGCCACCACCCCTCCTCTTTTCTTTGCGTGCACCTGGAGCACCATGGGCGCCGCGAGCTAGTTATATACGCACACGCGCCCTCACCTCTTCCCACTGCGCCAACAGGCTCGTACACAACCCCTCTGAACCCACTCCCAGGAGATATCCCGTCTCCATTCCTGCTGTTCGAGTTCTTGCTCGACGCCGTCTCCGTTTGGTGAAGGCCGCCGCCGATATCGCCATGAACTCGAGCGTTGCATGCAACTTTTGGCGGGCCCGCTTCACTGCCCTGAGTCGCCCCTCCCTCACCGACCCTTCTCCATCATCCCCATGCAACCTAGTTGAGCCTCTGCTCCTCCCTGTATCGCTCGGGCTCGCCGACGAGCAGTTCCGAGCACGGTGTGGGTTGCCGTCGCCCTGCTCCACCTTTTCTCCCCCTCTCTGTTTCTTTGAGTTCATGTTGGAGAGCTCATTCTAATGCACTTTTCGGTGTGCTGTTTGGTGCCCTGTAGCCACCGTCACCGCCCCGTCGCTGTCGCCGACGAGCTCGCCGTGCGGGAGCTGGGAGCTGCAGCGGCCGGGATCTCCACCGTCCAGAAGCTCGCCTGAGCACCCAGGCCGACCGAGCCGAGGCGCCGCACCTCGCTGCGCGTCGCGTCCGTCGCCCACGAGCCCCACGGTGAGCCTCTACTCTCCTCCGTTATTTCCATCGCGGCAGCGCTGTTTCGCGTATACGACACCCAGCCTCGATGCGTGCCTGCATGCACGTCCGCGCCGGCGGGCCACGGCCAGCCGAACCATGCTGGGCCGCACGCCTTCTATCCGTCGCCCGTGCACGCGTGGAGAGCTGGGCCAGATCTGGGGCCGGGTTTCGGCCCGACTCTTTCTCTTTCTCTTTTCCCAGAATATTTGTCTGCAGGAATGATGTAGCTTTTAAATCACTGAAAATTACTCAGGCATCTAAAATTCATGATTCAAACTTCTGCATACTCATGAACAATTTCCTGACCACCTAGACTTGCATGCATGTGGATTGCTATATTATATTTGTGCTGATAAATACTTTTCTGAAATGTTGTTGTTTCTGTATTTTGCTTAGTGTGTGAATTGTATGAACCCTTTCTGCATGAAACCAATTTTGTTGCGTAGTAGAAGTCAGTAACTTTACTTTGGCAGAGGTCTCACATGCATGAGTTTCCTGGATGTTGCAGGGTTTAGAAAATTAGATTTGGCCAGTAAAGTTTTGTGTGATTTTTTTTTGAACAATAAAAGTGGTTTTGCAACAAAACCAAGTTTCAGGGTTAGATATCATGATAGGCCACACCTGGGTCAAGGGGATTATTTTTGTGAGCTATTTTTAATTTCTGGGAATTTTATAACCAATACAGGGTACCTTTTTAGTATATAAATTGTGATAATTATTTTATAACTCATAAAAATGCCAAACTAATTTTGGTGGATCACATTTTTCAGTAGCTATCTGTTGGTATGTTTGTTACTGACTTGTTATGCTCTGATCTCTGTGTTCCTTGAAACTGGATTGCTTTAGTTTCTGCATTATTAAAATGTTTTAAAATATTTAAGAACTTATTTGTGTTTGATTCTAATGCATGTGTGTTCTAAATGTTATTAGCTTCTTGTAGATATGCTGCATGTATTTTTGTGAGCCGCAGAAAGATTTAAGACATTTATTTGGTCCCTAAGTTATTTCTGGTTTTATAAAAATCATAACTATTATTTTATAAACCTAAATTTAGTGAATCTAATTTCTGTAGTTTTATAAAGTCAAGCTTTACTCTCTGTGATTTTACCAAATTTTTATGTGCATTGTTCTGGAGTGGCGTGTTAAATTGATGCTAGTGCTTATTTTTACCCATAGGGAAATTGTGTTGTTTTTGTTTAAAATGCTTTTTAATGAACCTTGGCACCAAATCCCTACTGGTGGTTTCCAAAGTTCATTAGCCACCTTTGATTGTGTAGGTTATGATTTGTTGCGAGGCAGAACCTTTTTAGTTAATAGGTGTTATATTAAGGTCTTTTCTAGTAACGGTAAAACTAGTCCTTTTATAAATAAAATGACCATCTTGCCATAGGTGTTGTTTGTTTGATGTGATTAGTGCTGATTGAGTGGTTTGCTACTAGTTGTGTGTGTGTGTGTGTTTGATGCTATGGCTATGTGTTGATCATTCGCCTTTTATTTTGCGACGTTAGAATGCGATCACTATCGGAGAAGAATGAGATGATCTTGGTGATGATTTCAAAGAGGAAGGAAGAGCAGATGTTTCGCGAAGATAAAGTCCAGGGACAAATAGCCAACCAAGGCAAGCCACCTCTTGATGCATATCTTATCCTAATTATCTTACTCTTGCATAATTAGCAGTTTTATAAATTGCAATGTTTATTTATTTATGTGGGTGGTTATTGCCACCCGGAGTTTTATTATCCCACCTTTAGGGTGCAGCCCTCGTTGGTACCTACTAATCAAACCCCAATTAGTGATATGGTGATTACCACCTTGTCATCCTTGTCGCCAATTTTCAAGAAAAGTTGGACTATATGTTTGGAGCCCTGGAAAAATGGTTGTGAAATTGTTTCCAAGAAAAGAATTTTTTTTTCAAAAACCTTGGAATGGGGTAGCCCTGCCCAAGTGTGAGTTTATGAAAGGAAAAAGGTTTATTGAAAGAAGATTTGCTGGAGGCAAGTGGAGGAATGAAAATGTTTTCGAAAACTTTAGCGCCTAAGTACTCACCCGGACTAAAAGACAGTGCAACCACATTACCCCAAAGTGGGCACGGGGCGTAGCGTAGTAGTTTGTCTCGCCTTAGTTTGAGTCCTGCAAGTGTAGTGGCAGTCCGACCATGGACGCTTCGACCGGGGTTCTTCCCATGAGAAGGGACGCAACCCATTTGCCTTTTTAGGTACGCGGGGTACAACTTATGAGCTCCCATTGAAAGATGCCGAAGTGGTTGGATGGCATTCCGGAGGGTCGGGTGTCGGGGACTTTGCAACTCCTGGGTAAACGGCATCCCGGACTCTGGTGTTGGGAGGTACAACTCATTCGGCATGTCTTAGGCTAAGGCGAGCAAGCGAAAAACTACGATCGGTTATCCGAGCCTCGCGTTGTGACGCATGGCGAACCAGGGATGATCCCGGCGGATTTATCGGATCTTGTGGGGAAAGTGTACGACCTCTGCAGAGTGAAAACTATTCGAATAGCCGTGTCCGCGGTTATGGACGGTTGGGAAGGCTGCTGCTTAGCACTAAAGAGTTTTGGTTTATAAAAGTGTTTTCTCAAAAATGTTTTGGAAAAGGATACCAGTGGGACTGGTGGAAATGTACCTGGGAGGTACGGTGGAAAGTTGGAAAAGTTGTTTTGGTCATTCAGATGGCCGGAAAGGAAATTGGGTCATCCTTACCTATTAGTCTTCAAAAGAAACTCGTTTTCAAAAAGGTTTTTCGACAAAGATATAGAGATGTCATACTCTTGAGAGAAACTATCTCTCACTCCTTGTAACCCTAGAATAGTGCCTGTTCCTTGCTACTGCCAAATTGCATATCCTTTACTTCTCTCTAAGGTGGTTTGCGAGTACAATTCATAATGTACTCATGGCTTTGTCCCTGGCTATTTACTTGGCCAGACTTGGTGGAATCCGACAGATGAAGAAGGAGTCGACGACGTCTATGCGAGCTAGGAACGTTCTCCCAGTCAGTTGCCTGTAGGGTTATGGCATGACTTGGGCCATGCGAACGCTTTCATCTGAAGTATTTCCGCTGTGTGATTGTTGATCTCCTGCCATTGCGGCTCTTATGTAAGTATTGGTCATGTGACCTGTTGTAATCTTTTTATTCGGTACTGTAATGGATGATGTAATTGATACCAGTTCGGTTATGCTTTCACGACACACTGATCATGGGATCGTGAATGTGTATGCATAACGGGTGTTTCGGACAGCTAGTCCGGGGCCCCACACAGATGTGATATTTGGAAAAGAAAAGCGTAACGAAAGCCGACATAAGCTCTGCCTCTTCATCAGCAGATGTAAGGTTACGATCAGCAGAGTTCCGAGAAAAAAAATACAGGCAGTTTAATACTATCAACAAATTGCTCTGCTAGCTTGACTGCTATCATAACCTTTGTAAAATGCATACTTCAAACCCCCAAAACATATCACACAGAAGTGATTCTCGGAAAAGAAATGCATAGCGAAAGCGGACATAACCTCGATCTTCCTCTCGATCAGCAGATGTAAGGTTGAGATCTCATATAGCTACGCGGCAAACAACTATCTACACTGATCTAATATCAGCAAGAATGCATTGCAAGAAAGCAACGAAAACTAGTGTCAGAAATCAAATGCATATAACAAAAGCGGACATGTAAAGTATTCATCAACCTTCGTCTGAGGCCCGGGCGGATTTACTCTTTGGTTGGGGGTGGTCGACTTTGGGGCCGCGTTTTTTGCCCATCTCGATCTCCGGTGAGGTGGACTACAGAGTCGGGGAAGCAGATCCGGAGCAGATATGGCGCGGTCAACGTCGGCGTCGAGGAAGCAAATCCGGCTTGCTAGACAGCAAGGGAGGTCCGCCGGTAAAACATGGTCGGTCACTACGGTGGCCGGTGAGGAGGCAGTGATGGTGAGGAGGGGCGGTAGGCACGGCCGTCGTCGTGGGAGTGTGCCTGGTAGAAGCATGAGAAAGATGTGGTGTTCGAATTGTGCTCTACAGGGAAATATCCTCTGTTGACCGATGTTTTATAGGCCGACGGGCAAACCGCAGGTTTTGGGGTAGCTTGAAAATGGGACGCGCCAACAATTTCGGCGCGTGTTTTGCGGCAGAGACGAAAGTCACCCATAAGAAACTTTCCTCATGGAATACCTTTTGCTTGTTGGTTGGTCGTGTGGACAACATATATAGTGGGAGATGCCCATAGCTAGCTAGGCCATTCATATCAAACTCGAGTGATTATCACTAAGTTTACAATGAATATATTTCATGACACTCGCTATTGGCCGGATAGTAGAAAATATATTTCATGAATATCCCATATTAGTTAATTTATATTATTTCAATTGCTAAAATATTTTCATATTCTTTTAGAGTTCTAAAAACACACTACACAATGACAATGGATATTACCACTACCTTCTAGGTCCCGGCCATCAGATTTAGGGCTCCTTTGATTCATAGGATTTGCATAGGAATTGTGTAGGATTTGGTTCCTATGGAAAATTTTCCTATACATGTTGTTTGATTCATACGAATATATCCTATAGGAAAAATTCCTATGGAAATCTTGTAGTGTAATTCCTATAGGAAAAAAACATTAGCTCATACCTCATGAAAAATTCCTTTGCTTCAATCAAACATACTTCATCTTCCTATGGGATTCAAATAGACATGCCATTTAATCCTATGACTTTCCTATTCCTATGCTTTTTCTATCCTTTGAATCAAAGGAGCCCTTAGAGAAAAGTAGCTTAGCCAGAGATTTAGACCTTTGTGCAACAAATACATGAGTTGGTGATATGTGCAAAAGAACAGGTTAAGTGAGTGTTCTGTGCAACAATGACAACAATAAGTGGAGTTTCGTGCAAAGGATAAAAGGTGCAAAAGGGATCACACGGAAGGAGAAAGAGAAAGGGAGAGCAGTGCCTCACGGGGCCGCTGTTATTTATGGTGAAAAGAAATGCTTCACTTTTTTCGGTGAGTGATGTTGACTGGCACACAGGGTTTCAGTTCTGTAGACCTGCAGTGCAGGCTACGCGCCCGTCTAATATTCTTTTTTTTTCAGCGACAAATGGAGAGAGAGAGAGAGAGTCTTGACGATGCGTCTTTACTTGACAAAGAAGATTGCTGGGAGTTTGCCTACCTACCGCACGTGACTTGTGCTCACTGATGTGTGGGACCTACACGCATGGGAACCACACGTAAGTGACCGACCTACTTTATTCTAGGGGTGCCCGTCAAGCTAATACATAGTCTGCAACATGAAACTCTATTCGCTTATAAAATCTGAACTTTGAAATCCAATTTAATTTAAGTCTATTATTGGTCATATCAAGTATAAAATTACATTCTGAAACTTGTTCAACGCTTTCTCATAAATTATTATGGTAGTTTTTTAAAATCAAATGCTAATTGATTTGAGATAAAAACATATATTATTGCACAACAATGGGATATTAAAATATCTATTTGTAAATAAAATTAAGAAGTCAATGTTGTGGTAAGTTAGGAGGTTCAAAGGGTAAACCAAATATAACGTTTTGTTCAATCTCATAGTTAATATTACCAAGTTTGATTCTCCCTGGACAGCTTTGTTATAGTGTTCCCTAATTGGGCATGGTGGTGCATCTTGCCATTTCTAACACTGTTGATGACTAGACTTTTCAAGTTTTCGGTATAAAAAATCGTTTTTCATTTTCTAGATGATAAAATATGTTTATTTTGTGCATGGGGTAGATAAAATATGGGTCAAAATGGCGCATCTACATTTTTAAAATAAATTAGGCCATATTTTAATGCCAATTCCCAAATTTACGGTTTTTAGTGCTTTCTAGCTAGTTTCGCACATTTAAATGACTGTATGCTGATTTATTGAAAGTAAATCAAATTTGAATTGTAGGTGTGTTATAACTTGGTCCTACAAGTCCCCACAAATCATTTTTAGATACATATTACTTACTATATATAGAAACCAGTGATAGTACTAAAATATTCAACCCCTTTGCAAGGATAATCATGTCGACCATTTTGACCTGGTTTAGAAATAAATAAATGAAAATGAAGAAAACCTCAAAAATGAAACCCTTCCGCATGGAGTGTGCTTGTATGTGTTAGTTGACAGGGAAAATAATAAACATGTGATAGGGTAGTGAAAAACAAAATGTCTTCACACAAAGCAGACTATCGTGTATGAAGATTCCTGGTTTGCAAGCCAAATGATATAGTTATGGCCATATTTGTGGCATAGTTTGTTACAATGTGCCCAAATTGGGCATGGTGGTGCATCTTGCCATTCCCAACAATGTTGCTGACTAGACTTTTCAACTTTTCGGTATATAAAACTCATTTATCAATTTCTAGATGACAAAATAGGTTTATTTTGTGAATGGGGTACATAAGATATGGCTCAAAATGGCGCCTCTACATTTTTAAGATAAATAAGGCCACATATTAGTGGAAATTCCCAACGCTTTACGTTTTTTAGTGCTTTCTAGCTAGTTTCACACATTTAAATGACTTTATGCTGATTTATTGAAAGTAATTCCAATTTGAAATGTAGGTGTGTTATAACTTCGTCCTATAAATCCCCAAAAATCATTTTTGGATACATATTACTTACTATATACAGAAACATGTGATAGGGTAGTAAAAAACAAAATGTCTTCACAAGACGAACTATAGTGTGTATGAAGATTCATGTGCTTTGGTTTTCAATTTTTGATTTTTTTCTGAATGTTTATGCCCATTTGAATCTTGGTCAAATCCTAGGTTTGACCAAGATTTAAGCAAGTTTAAAACACATGAAAATGAAAAGGTAAGCCTGGATCCTTCTTAGTCATTCTAAAATGAAGCTTTTGGGGGGTTTTTGAAATCTCAATGTTTGAAACCCAAAACCACTTCTCTTCATATGGTTGGCTTCATAAGAAAGAGTTTAGGGTTAGGGGTAGATACATGATTTGTCGGGTTTGAATATGTCTAGAACTTGTTTATCAATTTGAATGCTTACTATATATATGACTTAAGAATACTATGTGCTTTGGTTTTTCTTTTCTATTTTTTTTGATTTTTTTCTGAATTTTTATGCTCATTTGATTCTTGTTGGTCAAATCCTAGGTTTGACCAAGATTTAAACAAACTTAAAACATGAAAATAAAAAGGTAAGCCTGTATCCTTCTTAGTCACTCTAAAATGAAGCTTTTGGGAGGTTTTTGAAATTTCCATGTTTGAAACCCAAAACCATTTCTCTTCATGCTTGACTTCATAAGATAAAGTTTAGGGTTAGGTGTAGATACATGATTTGGCTGGTTTGAATATGTCTAGACCTTGTTTATCAACTTCAATTCTTACTATATGACATAAGAAGACTATGTGCTTTGGTTTTTCATTTTTTTTGATTTTTTCTGAATGTTTATGCCCATTTGAATCTAAAGGTGAGAGAACACGTTAAAGGTTATTCTAACAAAGGTCATGCTTGGAATCTTACCTATGTATTATTGTACATCACAAATGTGAAATGAAAATATGTGCATCGATCTCTATAAACCATAAACCCTAACCCTAACTATATAGAAAAAGGTGAATGTTTATCGGGTTTGAGTTTTTATGCCCATTTGAGTCTTGGTCAAATCCTAGGTTTGACCAAGACTTAAGCAAGTTTAAAACACATGAAAATGAAAAGGGTAAGCCTGGATCCTTCTTAGGGTTAGGGCCAGGGTAGATACATGATTTTTCTAGTTTGAATATGTCTAGACCATGTTTATCAACTTGAGTGCTCATGCATTATATGACATAAAAAGGCTATGTGCGTTTTTTTATTTTTTATACCCATTTGAATCTCGTTCAAATCCTAGTTTTGATCAGGATTTAAACAAGTTTAAGACATGAAAATGAAAAGGTAAGCCTGGATCCTTCTTAGTCATTCTAAAAATGAAGCTTTTGGGGGGTTCTTGAAATCTCAATGTTTAAACCCAAAACCACTTCTCTTCACGGTTGACTTCATAAGACAGAGTTTAGGGTTAGGAGTAGATACATGATTTGTCGGGTTTGAATATGTCTAGACCTTGTTTATCATCTTGAATGCTTATATATATATGACGTAAGAAGACTATGTGCTTTGGTTTTTTTTTGTTTTTTTCTGAATTTTTATGCTCATTTGAATCTTGTTGGTCAAATCCTAGGTTTGACCAAGATTTAAACAAACTTGAAACATGAAAATTAAAAGTTAAGCCTGGATCCTTCCTAGTCACTCTAAAATTAAGCTTTTGGGAAGTTTTTGAAATTTCCATGTTTGAAACCCAAAACCACTTCTCTTCATGCTTGACTTCATAAGACAGAGTTAAGGGTTAGGGGTAGATACATGCTTTTTCTATTTTGAATATGTCTAGACCTTGTTTATCAACTTGAATGCTTATTTTATATGACATAAGAAGGCTATGTGCTTTGTTTTTCATTTTTCTGGTTTTTTTAATTTTATGCCCATTTGAATCTTGGTCAAATACTAGCTAGGTTTGACCAAGATTTAAACAATTTAAAAACATGAAAATGAAAAGGCAAGCCTGGATCTTTTGTAGTCACTCTAAAATGAAGCTCGTGGGAGGTTCTTGAAATTTCCATGTTTGAAACCAATACGACTTCTCTTCATGCTAGACTTCATAAGATCGACCGAGTTTATGGTTAGGGGGTAGATACATGATTTGTCTGGTTTGAACACATGTCTAAACCTTGTTTATCAACTTGAATGCTTACTATCTATATGACATAAGAAGCTAGACTATGTGCTTTTGTTTTTCATTCTTCTAATTTTTTTGAATTTTATGCCCATTTGAATCTTGGTCAAATCCTAGGTTTGACCAGGATTTAAACAAGTTTAAAATATGAAAACGAAAAGGTAAACCTGGATCCTTCTTAGTCACTCTAAAATGAAGCAGCTTTTGGGGGGTTCTTGAAATCTCAATGTTTGAAACCCAAAACCACTTCTCTTCATGGTTGACTTCATAAGACAGAGTTTAGGGTGTTAGGGGTAGATACATGATTTTTCGGGTTAATTTGAATATGTCTAGACATACATGCTTCCCTTTTCATTTTCATGTTTTAAACTTGTTTAAATCTTAATTTGTCAAACCTAGGATCTGACCAAGAGATTCAAATCGGCATTAAATTCAAAAAAAACTCAGAAAAAGGAAAAACAAAAGCATATAGTCTTCTTATGTCATATAGTAAGCATTCAAGTTGATAAACAAGGTTTGGACATATTCAAACCAGACAAATAATGTATCTCCCCCTAACCCTAAACTCGGTCGATCTTATGAAGTCTAGCATGAAGAGAAGTCGTTTTGGGTTTCAAACATGGAAATTTCAAGAACATCTCAAAAGCTTCTTATGTCATATAGTACTAAGCATTAAAGTTGAGAAACAAGGTCTAGACATATTCAACCTATGCAAATCATGTATCTACCCCCTAACCCCTAAACTTTGTCTTATGTAGTCAAGCATGAAGAGAGGTGGTTTTGGGTTTCAAACATGGAAATTTCAAAAACCTCCCAAAAGCTTCATTTTAGAGTGACTAATTAATAAGAAGGATGATACAGGCTCCCCTTCTCATTTTCATGTTTTAAACTTGTTTAAATCTTGGTCAAACCTAGGATTTGACCAAGATTCTTCAGAAAAAATCAAAAGAATGAAAAACCAAAGCACATAGCATTCTTATGCCATATAGTAAGCTAGCATTCAAGATGATAAACAAGGTCTAGACATATTCAAACCAGAAAAATCATGTATATATCTACCCCTAACCTAAACTATGTCTTATGTCATATAGTTAGCATTAAAGTTGACAAACAAGGTTTAGACATATTCAAACCAGACAGATCATGTATCTACACCCTAACCCTAAACTCGGTCTTATGAAGTCTAGCATGAAGAGAAGTCGTTTTGGGTTTCAAATGTTTAAGCCAAAAACCCCTTTTCAAATATTTCAAACTTATTCAAATTTGGTTCAAATTTGAAAGACATACAAGTTATAGCACACATAGTGCATACATTTTCACACATACTGCACTAGATAGATGCTAACCCTATAGTTTGAGGCCATTTGGATGAGGTAGAAAAAATTCTTGGATTAGAATCGTGTTGTTCGAACCCCGTAGTTGGATTTTTTTGAACCTTGATTTGTAGTACTGGGCAAAACCCTAGTTTAACTTATTTAATTATAGATGCGTCTTCTCTTGACAAAGAAGATGGCTGGGAGTTTGCGTACCTATTGCACGTGACTTGTGCTCACTGAAGTGTGGGACCTCACGCGTGGGCACCACACGTAAGTGACAGACCTGTTGGTGTAAAAACTCGGTTGATTATTATAGTGCATTAGAACAAAGTTTCCTATGGATTCAAGCGTAGGAAATCCAAGTTAACTCATTTAATTACATGACATTATTTTTTCCATGAAGCAAAGTTAACACATCTATCAATTGGTACATTTTGGAGTGACTAAGAAGGATCCAGGCTTACTTATTCGTTTTCACGTGTTAAACTTGTCTAAATCTTGGTCAAACCTAGGATTTGACCAACAAGATTCAAATGGGCAGAAAAATAAAATAAAAACAGAAAAATGAAAAACTAAATCACATAGTCTTCTTATGTCATATAGTAAGCATTAAAGTTGATAAACAAGGTCTAGACATATTCAAACCAGACAAATCATGTATCTACCCCTAACCCTTAAACTCTGTCTTATGAAGTCAAGCATGAAGAGAAGTGGTTTTGGGTTTCAAACATGGAAATTTCAAAAACCTCCCAAAAGCTTCATTTTAGAGTGACTAAGAAGGATACATGCTTCCCTTTTCATTTTCATGTTTTAAACTTGTTTAAATCTTAATTTGTCAAACCTAGGATCTGACCAAGAGATTCAAATCGGCATTAAATTCAAAAAAAACTCAGAAAAAGGAAAAACAAAAGCATATAGTCTTCTTATGTCATATAGTAAGCATTCAAGTTGATAATCAAGGTTTGGACATATTCAAACCAGACAAATAATGTATCTCTACCCCCTAACCCTAAACTCGGTCGATCTTATGAAGTCTAGCATGAAGAGAAGTCGTTTTGGGTTTCAAACATGGAAATTTCAAGAACATCTCAAAAGCTTCTTATGTCATATAGTACTAAGCATTAAAGTTGAGAAACAAGGTCTAGACATATTCAACCTATGCAAATCATGTATCTACCCCCTAACCCCTAAACTTTGTCTTATGTAGTCAAGCATGAAGAGAGGTGGTTTTGGGTTTCAAACATGGAAATTTCAAAAACCTCCCAAAAGCTTCATTTTAGAGTGACTAATTAATAAGAAGGATGATACAGGCTCCCCTTCTCATTTTCATGTTTTAAACTTGTTTAAATCTTGGTCAAACCTAGGATTTGACCAAGATTCTTCAGAAAAAATCAAAAGAATGAAAAACCAAAGCACATAGCATTCTTATGCCATATAGTAAGCTAGCATTCAAGATGATAAACAAGGTCTAGACATATTCAAACCAGAAAAATCATGTATATATCTACCCCTAACCTAAACTATGTCTTATGTCATATAGTTAGCATTAAAGTTGACAAACAAGGTTTAGACATATTCAAACCAGACAGATCATGTATCTACCCCTAACCCTAAACTCGGTCTTATGAAGTCTAGCATGAAGAGAAGTCGTTTTGGGTTTCAAACGTTTAAGCCAAAAGCCCCTTTTCAAATATTTCAAACTTATTCAAATTGGTTCAAATTTGAAAGACGTACAAGTTATAGCACAGATAGTGCATACATTTTCACACATACTGCACTAGATAGATGCTAACCCTATAGTTTGAGGCCATTTGGATGAGGTAGAAAAACTTCTTGGATTAGAATCGTGTTGTTCGAACCCCGTAGTTGGATTTTTTTGAACCTTGATTTGTAGTACTGGGCAAAACCCTAGTTTAACCTATTTAATTATAGATGCGTCTTCTCTTTACACAGAAGATGGCTGGGAGTTTGCGTACCTATTGCACGTGACTTGTGCTCACTGAAGTGTGGGACCTCACGCGTGGGCACCACACGTAAGTGAGACCTGTTGGTGTAAAAACTCGGTTGATTATTATAGTGCGTTAGAACAAAGTTTCCTATGGATTCAAGCGTAGGAAATCCAAGTTAACTCATTTAATTACATGACATTATTTTTTCCATGAAGCAAAGTTAACACATCTATCAATTGGTACATTTTGGAGTGACTAAGAAGGATCCAGGCTTATTCGTTTTCACGTGTTAAACTTGTCTAAATCTTGGTCAAACCTAGGATTTGACCAACAAGATTCAAATGGGCAGAAAAATAAAATAAAAACAGAAAAATGAAAAACTAAATCACATAGTCTTCTTATGTCATATAGTAAGCATTAAAGTTGATAAACAAGATCTAGACATATTCAAACCAGACAAATCATGTATCTACCCCTAACCCTTAAACTCTGTCTTATGAAGTCAAGCATGAAGAGAAGTGGTTTTGGGTTTCAAACATGGAAATTTCAAAAACCTCCCAAAAACTTCATTTTAGAGTGACTAAGAAGGATACATGCTTCCCTTTTCATTTTCATGTTTTAAACTTGTTTAAATCTTAATTTGTCAAACCTAGGATCTGACAAAGAGATTCAAATCGGCATTAAATTCAAAAAAAAATGAATACCAAGATCTTCTTATGTCATATAGTATGCGCGCATTCAATTAAGTTGATAAACAAGGTCTAGACATATTAAACCTGAAAAATCATGTATCTACCCCTAACCCTAAACTCTGTCTTATAAAGTCAAGCATGCATGGTGAAGATAAGTGGTTTTTGGTTTCAAACATGGAAATTTCAAAAACCCTCCTAATTAAGAGCTTCATTTTGGAGTGAATAAGAAGGATACATGCTTAATTTTTCATATTCATGTTTTAAACTTGTTTAAATCTTGGTCAAACCTAGGAAAATCATGTATATATCTACCCCTAACCCTAAACTCCGTCTTATCAAGTCAATCATGAAGAGAAGTGGTTTTGGGTTTCCTACATGGAAATTTCAAAAACCTCCCAAAAACTTCATTTTAGAGTGACTAAGAACGATACATGCTTCCCTTTTCATTTTCATGTTTTAAACTTGTTTAAATTATCTTGGTCAAATCTAGGATTTGACAAGATTCAAATGGGCATCAAAATAAAAAAATCAGAAAAATGAAAAACCAAAGCACATAGTTTTCTTATGTCATATAGTAAGCATTAAAGTTGACAAACAAGGTCTAGACATATTCAAACCAGACAAATAATCATGTATCTATACCCCTAACCCCTAAACTATGTCTTATGAAGTCAAGCATGAAGAGAAGTGGTTTTGGGTTTCAAACATGGAAATTTCAAAAACATCCCAGAAGCTTCATTTTAGAGTGACTAAGATGGATACATGCTTCCCTTTTCATTTTCATGTTTTAAACTTGTTTAAATTATCTTGGTCAAATCTAGGATTTGACAAGATTCAAATGGGCATCAAAATAAAAAATCTGAAAAATGAAAATCAAAGCACATAGTTTTCTTATGTCATATAGTAAGCATTAAAGTTGACAAACAAGTTCTAGACATATTCAAACCAGAAAAATCATGTATCTACCCCTAACCCTAAACTATGTCTTATGAAGTCAAGCATGAAGAGAAGTCGTTTTGGGTTTCAAACATGGAAATTTCAAGAACATCCCAAAAGCTTCATTTTAGAGTGACTAAGAAGGATCCATGATTACCTTTTCATTTTCATGTCATAAACTTGTTTAAATCTTGGTCAAACCTAGGATTTGACCAAGATTCAAATGGACACAAAATTAAAAAATCAGAAAAATGAAAACCAAAGTACATAGTCTTCTTATGTCATATCGTAAGCATTCAAGTTGATAAACAAGGTCTAGACATATTCAAACCATACAAATCATGTATCTACCCCTAACCCTAAACTATGTCTGATGAAGTCAAGCATGAAGAGAAGTGGTTTTGGGTTTCAAACATGGAAATTTCAAAAACCTCCCAAAAACATCATTTTAGAGTGACTAAGAAGGATACATGCTTCCCTTTTCATTTTCACGTTTTAAACTTGTTTAAATTATTATCAAACCTAGGATTTGACCAAGATACAAATGGGTGGGCACAAAATTCAAAAAATCAGAAAAAATGAAAAACCAAATCACATAGTCTTCTTATGTCATATCATAAGCATCCAAGTTGATAAACAAGGTCTAGATATATCCAAACCAGACAAATCATGTATCTACCCCCTAACCCTAAACTCTGTCTTATGAAGTCAAGCATGAAGAGAAGTGGTTTTCGGTTTGAAACATGGAAATTTCAAAAACCTCCCAAAAGCTTCATTTTAGAGTGACTAAGAAGGATCCATGCTTACCTTTTCATTTTCATATTTTAAACTTGTTTAAATCTTAATTTGTCAAACCTAGGATCTGACAAAGAGATTCAAATCGGCATTAAATTCAAAAAAAATGAATACCAAGATCTTCTTATGTCATATAGTATGCGCGCATTCAATTAAGTTGATAAACAAGGTCTAGACATATTAAACCTGAAAAATCATGTATCTACCCCTAACCCTAAACTCTGTCTTATAAAGTCAAGCATGCATGGTGAAGATAAGTGGTTTTTGGTTTCAAACATGGAAATTTCAAAAACCCTCCTAATTAAGAGCTTCATTTTGGAGTGAATAAGAAGGATACATGCTTAATTTTTCATATTCATGTTTTAAACTTGTTTAAATCTTGGTCAAACCTAGGAAAATCATGTATATATCTACCCCTAACCCTAAACTATGTCTTATGAATTCAATCATGTAGAGAAGTGGTTTTGGGTTTCCTACATGGAAATTTCAAAAACCTCCCAAAAACTTCATTTTAGAGTGACTAAGAACGATACATGCTTCCCTTTTCATTTTCATGTTTTAAACTTGTTTAAATTATCTTGGTCAAATCTAGGATTTGACAAGATTCAAATGGGCATCAAAATAAAAAATCAGAAAAATGAAAAACCAAAGCACATAGTTTTCTTATGTCATATAGTAAGCATTAAAGTTGACAAACAAGGTCTAGACATATTCAAACCAGACAAATAATCATGTATCTATACCCCATAACCCCTAAACTATGTCTTATGAAGTCAAGCATGAAGAGAAGTGGTTTTGGATTTCAAACATGGAAATTTCAAAAACCTCCCAGAAGCTTCATTTTAGAGTGACTAAGATGGATACATGCTTCCCTTTTCATTTTCATGTTTTAAACTTGTTTAAATTATCTTGGTCAAATCTAGGATTTGACAAGATTCAAATGGGCATCAAAATAAAAAAATCAGAAAAATGAAAACCAAAGCACATAGTTTTCTTATGTCATATAGTAAGCATTAAAGTTGACAAACAAGTTCTAGACATATTCAAACCAGAAAAATCATGTATCTACCCCTAACCCTAAACTATGTCTTATGAAGTCAAGCATGAAGAGAAGTCGTTTTGGGTTTCAAACATGGAAATTTCAAGAACATCCCAAAAGCTTCATTTTAGAGTGACTAAGAAGGATCCATGATTACCTTTTCATTTTCATGTCATAAACTTGTTTAAATCTTGGTCAAACCTAGGATTTGACCAAGATTCAAATGGACACAAAATTAAAAAAATCAGAAAAATGAAAACCAAAGTACATAGTCTTCTTATGTCATATCGTAAGCATTCAAGTTGATAAACAAGGTCTAGACATATTCAAACCATACAAATCATGTATCTACCCCTAACCCCTAAACTATGTCTTATGAAGTCAAGCATGAAGAGAAGTGGTTTGGGTTTCAAACATGGAAATTTCAAAAACCTCCCAGAAGCTTCATTTTAGAGTGACTAAGAAGGATCCAGGCTTACGTTTTCATTTTCATGTTTGAAACTTGTTTAAATCTTGGTCAAACCTAGGATTTGACCAAGATTCAAATGGGCATAAAATTAAAAAAAATTAGAAAAATGAAAAACAAAAGCACATAGTCTTCTTATGTCATATAGTAAGCATTCAAGTTGATAAACAAGGTTTAGACATATTCAAACCAGACAAATCATATATCTACCCCTAACCCTAAACTCGGTCTTATGAAGTCTAGCATGAAGAGAAGTCGTTTTGGGTTTCAAACGTTTAAGCCAAAAGCCCCATTTCAAATATTTCAAACTTATTCAAATTTGGTTCAAATTTGAAAGACATACAAGTTATAGCACACATAGTGCATACATGTTCACACATATTGCACTAGATGCTAATTAACCCTATAGTTTGAGGCCATTTGGATGAGGTCGAAAAAATTCTTGGATTAGAAATGGGGTTGTTCGAACCCCGTAGTTGGATTTTTTGAACTTGATCTGTAGTACTGGGCAAAACCCTAGTTTAACCTATTTAATTATAGATTCGTAGGTTGATTTTTCTACATTTTTATTATTACTATGCAGCACATGTGTGTTTGCCCGTCGAGTGAAACTCGGAGGAAGAGGGATCACTCGGAAGGAGAGAAGAAGGGAGAGCATTATGGTGTCTCCCTTTTTCGGGTGATGATGTTGACTTTTGTGGGTTTTCAGTGAGCAGGAGGTGCGAGCGAGCGAGCGAGTCGAGCGAGGCCGAGAATGAGAGAGATTTGTTTTTTTGTGAGAGGGACAACCGAAGGATCCTGAAGGACCCAGAGACTTCCAATACGCATCCCGATGCGTCTTCTCTTGACAAAGAAAATGGCTGGGAGTTTGCGTACCTATTGCACGTGACCTGTGCTCACTGAAGTGTGGGACCCCACGCATGGGCACCACACGTAAGTGACAGACCTGTTGGTGTAAAAACTCGGTTGATTAGTATAGTGCATTAGAACAAAGTTTCCTATGGATTCAAGGGTTGGAAATCCAAGTTAACTCATTTACATGACATTATTTTTTCCATTAAACAAAGTTAACACATCTATCAATTGGTACATTTTGGAGTGACTAAGAAGGATCCAGGCTTACTTATTCGTTTTCACGTGTTAAACTTGTCTAAATCTTGGTCAAACCTAGGATTTGACAGAGATTCAAATGGGCGGAAAATTCAAAAAAAACAGAAAAATGAAAAACCAAAGCACATAGTCTTCTTATGTCATATAGTAAGCATTAAAGTTGATAAACAAGGTCTAGACATATTCAAACCAGACAAATCATGTATCTATACCCCTAACCCCTAAACTATGTCTTATGAAGTCAAGCATGAAGAGAAGTGGTTTTGGGTTTCAAACATGGAAATTTCAAAAACCTCCCAAGCTTCATTTTAGAGTGACTAAGAAGGATACACGCTTCGCTTTTCATTTTCATGTTTTAAACTTGTTTAAATCTTGGTCAAACCTAGGATTTGACCAAAAGATTCAAACATGGAAATTTCAAAAACCTCCCAAAAGTTTCATTTTAGAGTGAGTAAGAAGGATCCATGCTTACCTTTTCATTTTCATGATTTAAACTTGTTTAAATATTGGTCAAACCTAGGATTTGACCAAGATTCAAATGGGCATCAAAAATAAAAAATTAGAAAAATGAAAAACCAAAGCACATAGTTTTCTTATGTCATATAGTAAGCATTCAAGTTGATAAACTAGGTCTAGACATATTCAAACCATACAAATCATGTATCTACCCCTAACCCTAAACTCTGTCTTATGAAGTCAAGCATGAAGAGAAGTCGTTTTGGGTTTCAAACATGGAAATTTGAAAAACCTCCAAAAAACTTTATTTAGAGTGAATAAGAAGGATACATGCTTCCCTTTTCATTTTCATCATTTAAACTTGTTTAAATCATGGTCAAACCTAGGATTTGACCAAGATTCAAATGGGCATCAAAAATAAAAGATTAGAAAAATGAAAAACCAAAGCACAAAGTTTTCTTATGTCATATAGTAAGCATTCAAGTTGATAAACAAGGTCTAGACATATTCAAGCCAGAAAAATCATGTATGTGGCTACCCCCTAACCCTTCTATCTTATGAAGTCAAGCATGAAGAGAAGTGGTTTTGGGTTTCAAACATGGAAATTTCAAAAACCTCCCAAAAACTTCATTTTAGAGTGACTAAGAAGGATACATGCTTCCCTTTTCATTTTCATGTTTTAAACTTGTTTAAATTATTATCAAACCTAGGATTTGACCAAGATACAAATGGGTGGGCACAAAATTTAAAAAAATCAGAAAAAATGAAAAACCAAATCACATAGTCTTCTTATGTCATATCGTAAGCATTCAAGTTGATAAACAAGGTCTAGATATATCCAAACCAGACAAATCATGTATCTACCCCTAACCCTAAAGTCTTATGAAGTCAAGCATGAAGAGAAGTGGTTTTGGGTTTGAAACATGGAAATTTCAAAAACCTCCCAAAAACTTCATTTTACAGTGACTAAGAAGGATCCATGCTTACCTTTTCATTTTCATATTTTAAACTCGTTTAAATCTTAATTTGTCAAACCTAGGATCTGACCAAGAGATTCAAATCGGCATAAAATTCAAAAAAAAACTCAGAAAAAGGAAAAACAAAAGCATATAGTCTTCTTATGTCATATAGTAAGCATTCAAGTTGATAAACAAGGTTTGGACATATTCAAACCAGACAAATAATGTATCTCTACCCCCTAACCCTAAACTCGGTCGATCTTATGAAGTCTAGCATGAAGAGAAGTCGTTTTGGGTTTCAAACATGGAAATTTCAAGAACATCTCAAAAGCTTCTTATGTCATATAGTACTAAGCATTAAAGTTGAGAAACAAGGTCTATACATATTCAACCTATGCAAATCATGTAAATACCCCTAACCCCTAAACTTTGTCTTATGTAGTCAAGCATGAAGAGGTGGTTTTGGGTTTCAAACATGGAAATTTCAAAAACCTCCCAAAAGCTTCATTTTAGAGTGATTAATTAATAAGAAGGATGATACAGGCTCCCCTTCTCATTTTCATGTTTTAAACTTGTTTAAATCTTGGTCAAACCTAGGATTTGACCAAGATTCTTCAGAAAAAATCAAAAGAATGAAAAACCAAAGCACATAGCATTCTTATGGCATATAGTAAGCTAGCATTCAAGATGATAAACAAGGTCTAGACATATTCAAACCAGAAAAATCATGTATATATCTACCCCTAACCCTAAACTATGTCTTATGTCATATAGTTAGCATTAAAGTTGATAAACAAGGTTTAGACATATTCAAACTAGACAGATCATGTATCTACCCCTAACCCTAAACTCGGTCTTATGAAGTCTAGCATGAAGAGAAGTCGTTTTGGGTTTCAAACATTTAAGCCAAAAGCCCCTTTTCAAATATTTCAAACTTATTCAAATTTGGTTCAAATTTGAAAGACATACAAGTTATAGCACACATAGTGCATACATTTTCACACATACTGCACTAGATAGATGCTAACCCTATAGTTTGAGGCCATTTGGATGAGGTAAAAAAATTCTTGGATTAGAATCGTGTTGTTCGAACCCCGTAGTTGGATTTTTTGAACCTTGATTTGTAGTACTGGGCAAAACCCTAGTTTAACCTATTTAATTATAGATTCGTATATCGATTTTTCTACCTTTTTATTATTACTATGCAGCACATGTGTGTTTGCCCGTCTAGCTAGTGAAACTCGGAGGAAGAGGGATCACTTGGAAGGTCAGAAGAAGGGAGAGCATTATGGTGTCTTCCCTTTTTCGGGTGAAGATGTTGACTATTGTGTAGGGTTTGTCAGTGAGCAGGGAGGTGCGAGCGAGCGAGCGAGTCGAGCGAGGCCGACAATGAGAGAGATTTGTTTTTTTGTGTGTGTGAGAGGGACAACCGAACGATCTGAAGGACCAGAGACTTCCAATACGCATCTGATGCGTCTTCTCTTGACAAAGAAGATGGCGGGAGTTTGCGTACCTATTGCACGTGACTTGTGCTCACTGAAGTGTGGGACCTCACGCGTGGGCACCACACGTAAGTGACAGACCTGTTGGTGTAAAAACTCGGTTGATTATTATAGTGCATTAGAACAAAGTTTCCTATGGATTCAAGCGTAGGAAATCCAAGTTAACTCATTTAATTACATGACATTATTTTTTCCATGAAGCAAAGTTAACACATCTATCAATTGGTACATTTTGGAGTGACTAAGAAGGATCCAGGCTTACTTATTCGTTTTCACGTGTTAAACTTGTCTAAATCTTGGTCAAACCTAGGATTTGACCAACAAGATTCAAATGGGCAGAAAAATAAAATAAAAACAGAAAAATGAAAAACTAAATCACATAGTCTTCTTATGTCATATAGTAAGCATTAAAGTTGATAAACAAGGTCTAGACATATTCAAACCAGACAAATCATGTATCTACCCTCTAACCCTAAACTCTGTCTTATGAAGTCAAGCATGAAGAGAAGTGGTTTTGGGTTTCAAACATGGAAATTTCAAAAACCTCCCAAAAACTTCATTTTAGAGTGACTAAGAAGGATACATGCTTCCCTTTTCATTTTCATGTTTTAAACTTGTTTAAATCTTAATTTGTCAAACCTAGGATCTGACCAAGAGATTCAAATCGGCATTAAATTCAAAAAAAACTCAGAAAAAGGAAAAACAAAAGCATATAGTCTTCTTATGTCATATAGTAAGCATTCAAGTTGATAATCAAGGTTTGGACATATTCAAACCAGACAAATAATGTATCTCTACCCCCGAACCCTAAACTCGGTCGATGTTATGAAGTCTAGCATGAAGAGAAGTCGTTTTGGGTTTCAAACATGGAAATTTCAAGAACATCCCAAAAGCTTCTTATGTCATATAGTACTAAGCATTAAAGTTGAGAAACAAGGTCTAGACATATTCAAACTATGCAAATCATGTATCTACCCCTAACCCCTAAACTTTGTCTTATGTAGTCAAGCATGAAGAGAGGTGGTTTTGGGTTTCAAACATGGAAATTTCAAAAACCTACCAAAAGCTTCATTTTATAGTGACTAATTAAGAAGGATGATACAGGCTCTCCTTCTTATTTTCATGTTTTAAACTTGTTTAAATCTTGGTCAAACCTAGGATTTGACCAAGATTCTTCAGAAAAAATCAAAAAAATGAAAAACCAAATCACATAGTCTTCTTATGTCATATCGTAAGCGTTAAAGTTGAGAAACAAGGTCTAGACATATTCAATGTGGGGCCCCGGACTAGCTGTCCGAAACACCCGTTATGCATACACATTCACGATCCCATGATCAGTGTGTCGTGAAGGTATAACCGAACTGGTATCAAATACAACATCCATTATAGTACCGAATAAAAAGATTACAACGGTCACATGACCAGATACTTACATAAGAGCCATAATGGCAGGAGATCATCAACCACACAGCGGAAATACTTCAGACGAAAGCGTTCACATGGCCCAAGTCATGCCATAACCCTACAGGCAACTGACTGGGAAGACGTTCCTAGCTCGCATAGACGTCGTCAACTCCTTCTTCATCTGTCGAACTCCACCAAGTCTGGCCAAGTAAATAGCCAGGGACAAAGCCATGAGTACATTATGAATTGTACTCGCAAACCACCTTAGAGAGAAGTAAAGGATATGCATTTTGGCAGTAGCAAGGAACAGGCACTATTCTAGGGTTACAAGGAGTGAGAGATAGTTTCTCTCGAGAGTATGACATCTCTATATCTTTGTTGAAAAAAACTTTTTGAAAACAAGTCTCTTTTGAAGACTAATAGGTAAGGGTGACCCATTTTCCTTTCCGGCCATCTCATATGGCCAAAAGAACTTTTCCAACTTTTCACCGTACCTCCCCGGTACATTTACACCAGTCCCACTGGCATCATTTTCCCGAAACATTTTTGAGAAAACACTTATATAAACCAAAACTCCTTCAATGCCAAGCAACAGCCTTTCCCACGTGCATAACCGCGGACACGGCTATTCGAATAGATTTACACTCTGCAGAGGTTGTACACTTTCCCCACAAGATCCGATAAATCCGCCGGGATCATCCCTGGTTCGCCATGCGTCACAACGCGAGGCTCGGATAACCGATCGTAGTTTTTCGCTTGCTCGCCTTAGCCTAAGACATGCCGAATGAGTTGTACCTCCCAACACCAGAGTCCGGGATGCCGTTTACCCAGGAGTTGCAAAGTCCCCGACACCCGACCCTCCGGAATGCCATCCAACCACTTCGGCATCTTTCAATGGGAGCTCATAAGTTGTACCCCGCGTACCTGAAAAGGCAAATGGGTTGCGTCCCTTCTCATGGGAAGAACCCCGGTCGAAGCGTCCATGGTCGGACTGCCACTACACTTGCAGGACCCAAACTAAGGCGAGACAAACTACTACGCTACGCCCCGTCCCACTAAAGGGTAATGTGGTTGTACTGGCTAGGTCCGGTTAGGTACTCAGTCACCAAAGTTTTTCGAAAACAATTTTCTCCACTTGCCTCCAGCAACTTTTCTTCCCAAAAACCTTTTCCTTTTCATAAACTCACACTTGGGCAGGGCTACCCCATTCCAAGGTTTTCGAAACACTTCTTTCTTGAAAACATTTTCACAAACCTTTTTAAAGAGGGCTCCCGACCTATAGTCCGACTTTTCTTTGAAAAGCGGCGACAAGGATGATAAGGTGCTAAGCACCACATCACTAGTAAGTGTGTGATCAGTAGGTAACATGTGGGCTGCACCCGTAAGGGTGGAATAATAAAACTTTGAGTGGCGGAACCACTCACATAAATAAATAAAAGACAGGTAATTTATCAAAACCTGTGATAATGCAAGAGTAAGATAATTAGGATGAGACATGCATCAAGAGGTGGCTTGCCTTGGTTGGCTATTTGTCCCTGGACTTCTTCTTCATGAACCTTCCTCTTCGAAATCCTCACCAAGATCCTCTCCTTTTTCCGGAAGCGTTCGCATTCTAACATCGCAAAATAAAAGCAAACAATCAACACATAGCCATAGCATCAAACCACACAACAAAACACAACAACCAACCACTAAATAACAGACACTAAACACATCAAATAATAGCACCTAGGGAAAGATGGTCATCTTACTTATAAAGGGGCTGATTTTACCGCTACTCGAAAAGACCTTAACAAAATAGTTATTAGCTAAATAGGATCTAGCTCACACCACGAAATAATCCTCACAAGTACTGGTAGGTAATGAATGTTGGAAACCACCGGAAAGGGTCTGGTGCCAAAGCTCATTATAATTTTTTTTAACAAAAACAACACAATTTCCCTATGGGTAAAATAAGCAACAACACCACATTAACAAACCACTCTAGAGCAATGCACACAAAAATTTGGTAAAATCACAGAGAGTAAATCTTGATTTTATAAAGCTACAGAAATTGGATTCACTAAATTTGGGTTTTTAAAACAAAAGATAATATTTTTATAAAACCAGAAATGACTTAGGGACCAAATAATTGGCCTAAATCTTTCTGTGAGTCAAAAAATACATGCAGCACCTCTACTGGAAGCTATTAACATGAGGAACACACATGCATAGGAATCACAGGCAAATAAGTTTTCAAATATTTTTAAACAATTAAACAATGCAAAAACTAGAGAAATCCAATTTCAAAGAACACAGGTATCAGAGCATATCGAACCAGAAACAAACATATCACTGGTTAGGTACTGAAAAATGTGACCTATCAAAATTGGTTTCGTATTTTTCTGAGCTGTAAAATAATTTACACAATTTCTATACTAAAAAGGTACCCTGTTTTGGTTATAAAATTCCCAGAAATTAAATAAAACTCACAAAAATATTTCCTTTGGCAAACTTATAGCCTAAGGTGATACCTAGCAGTGGGATTTGGGTTTGTTTCAAAAAGAGTTTTAGTTTTCAAAATAAAAAATCACACAAGGACCTACTGGCCAGATCTGAATATATTAACCATGCAAAATCCAGGAAGCAACTGCTAGGGTATGGTACACCAAAATAAAGCTACTTGAGAGTACTATCAAACAAAATTGAGTCTACTGTAAAAGGGTACACATAACTCCCACAAACTAATTTATACCTAAATAGTAACATTGTAGAAACATAAATAGCAGTAAATATATATATAGCTTAAAATCCTATGCCTGCTACTAGAGATGATTAAGATTTAGTTTAACTACACGAAGGAATTCACTCAAATTAGATTTACCAAGAATATTTGGTGGATTTAAACTGAATTAGATCTGTCAGCCCGAAAAAAAGAAAAAGAAGAACATAGGCCGAATTGAACGGATCAGGCCGATCTGTCCGTGGGATGGCCCAACTGCCACCGCGGCGGAGTTGCGGGCGTGGCGGTTTAGAAAGGGGCCCAGCGGGGCCAGCAGCCATGCACCAGGCTGGGCTGCATGTAGTCACGAGATCATCATCCGACGGTCCAGGAGGGACCCGTCGGTGATGTCTTAAGAACGGCAGCGCTGCCACGCCCTGGCGACGGGGATAAGGTCGAGGAGAGACGGGGCTCACCGTGAGGCTCGAGGGCGACGGCGGGGAGGTGGAGGAGGGTGCGGCGGGGTGCAGGGATGCCTCCATCGCTCGGCTATTACGTGCAGCACCGGCCCTGGTCGCCGACGCGGACTACGGCGAGCGCGGCGCTGAGACGGAAAAAGAAGACAGCGATGGCTCGACGGCGGGGTCCTTCTGGCGAGGTCCTGGCAAGGAAGAGGAAGAGGTGAGGCTTCACGGAGATGCAGAAGGGCACCAAAGCGGAGAGAGAGAGGGCTGAGAAAGACGGCCGCCACGGCCACGACGTGCGCAGCGACATGCATGACGGCGAGCATCGGCTCGGTCTGGCTTTCGGCGAGGATGGAAACGAGTAGCTCCTTGGCTTGCTTTCTGGGAGAAAAGCGAGGAGGGAATAGCTGAGGGAAATGAGACACCGAGGGGAGGATTTGGGCTCGGGTTCGAGTTATATTGCAACGATGCCGGTGTACGGTGGACACGACGCACGGGAGGCATGGGTGATGCTTTAGGTGCGAGGTTTGGGCGAGTGAGGCGTGCAGGGATGGAGAGGTGAGGGCTAAGGGTCTCCGTAGCGCACAGGATCAGGGAGATAGGCAGGGCGCAGGGTGGCTCGAGCACTCGCGTCCGCGCGGCGCGCGTGTTGGCCAGCGTCTTGGCGGCGTGTGCCCACGAGCAGCGCACCCATCACCTTTCGTGGACCGGTAAGAGAGGAGCGGGCTACCATGACACAGAGAAAGGACAAGGGGGTGGAGCAGGAGAGGCTCGGGGTGGCTTAAAACCGCCAATGCCGGTCTACCGGGGGCGCAGACCACGGGGCCATGTCGCGTCGCGTCGCGAGCGCGATTGGGCGGGTGAGCGGTACGCTCGTGAAAGGCGTGGTGTCGTCGACGCTGTGCAGTCACAGGGAGGAAGATTCGCGTGCCAAAATGGCCACAGCGAGGCGTCGTATATGGTAGGATGCAGGTGTTCGACAGGGCTACTGTAGGGCTGACGGCACTAGAGGGAGAGGTGGAGCAGTGGGGTGTCCAAGATAGCGTGCCTTGAAGGAATAGGGTGCTAGAAAAGATGGGGAAGGCGAGGGTTGTCGAGAACGTATCGGCATGGTTCGATCGCGGTGACCACGGTCGGGCTGAGCCAGGACGAGTGAGTTACCAGGCAGGTCTGCTCTCGTGTACGTGTAGGGATGATACTGCTGCACATCTAGCTCGTGGAGCAAGGTCGAGCTGCACGGAGAGGGGGCGTTTGGGGGGTGACCTGGACGTGTCCATGCCGGCGCGCATGGCGGCGATTGGCTTGGTGAGGGTGTGTCAGCGAGTAGAGAGAGAGATGAGTGAGCTAGGCTGACTAGGGGGACAGTGTGGTGGCATAGCTCGCGCAAGGAGAGGGGTAGGGTGCAGCAATTTAAGTAGAGAGAGGGAGAAGGGTTGTGTGACACATGCAATTTGCCAAGACGTTGCCGGCCTCTCCTTTTGGCTCAACTCACTACAGCAAGGAATAAATAAATAAGAAACTGCTCAAAGGCATGCAGGTCGACCAAGACAAGGGCTGGAGGTGACTAGTGCTTGGCAAAATTGTATGCAAGGTCAATCAATACTCCTTAAGAAGAAAGAGAGGGACAGAGATATGGCACATCAAGCATACATGGCCGGCTCCATCTTCATTTCATGCAAGAATGGACAAGATAATTATCCAAAGTACAATGCATAACGACCGAAGTTAGAGCTGCACATGGCTTGCTCATCAAGCAGATTAGATGAATAAAAGACGAGTTCTGGGGAGATAGAGATGTTGGTGAAGATTAAAATAAATAAGATAAAGATTGCATTGGCTCACTTTTTGTTTCGGAAGAATGATTGTGTTAGATGGTGGAGCAGGGTAGTGTTTTAAAGACATAGAAGTTGACGTTTAAAATTAGAATTTTAATGAACTTGCTTAGGTCACTTTACATGGGTTGGTCAACATTTGGATGAATTTTGGTAGAACTAGCTTTGGAGATTTTTGAAAAGGACAAAGTGATATTTTGATATAAGATAGGTCTACTTGTATATCTATGCTTATTAGATTTTTCTTATAAATGTATTTTATATCGAAAAGTGCAAGAAATGGCTTATATACCATTATTATGCACTTTGGTAAATAGGAAAATAGAATAAAGAGAAAATAATTTTCTAGAAATCATTTCTGAAGGGAAACGATATGATAAAAATAACATTTTTTTTATTAAAGAAAAGGTTTTGAAAATAGTTTTCCAAAGACTACAATATTTTGATAGCCAAGATAGAGAGGTTTAGGGTTTTAAGGATCTATGCCCATTTGGAAGGGAAAGTCCAATTTGGAAAATTTTAGAATAGGACACATGGTACTGGAGAGATAGAGATGCAAATGGAGCTTGTACATTTGTTGGGCAAATGATCATCTACCCAGATTAAGCATAGATGGACTGATGATATTAGATGGTAGATCAATGAGAGGTATTAGTGGCAAAGACAATGCCATGGATAATTGATCACAGATCAATTAGTCCTAAAATTTAACTTTCTGGTCTATGGCCTTTATTAGATGTAGAACTAGGTAAGAAAATCTTATTTTGAAAAGCTTTAGAAAGAGAGAGGGTTTTAGAGGGAGTAGAATGACCCATAGTTAAACTGGAATAAAACATAGATCATTCCATTTTGTTTTAGGAAACCAAGCTGCATATATAAAAGCTTTTATAAAATTTTGAATGTACACAAAGTAAGGGTAAGCCATTTGGCCAATACTTTATGTGAGAACAAAATAACTTTAGGAACTCTTTTTTGTGATACTATGATCTGAGGTGACCATAGCCACTTTAAAATAAAAGGTGTTTGGCAAGATCTTTTGAACTTAAAATTTGAGTCATAAGACAACACAAAAGAGGTTTTGTTATACTCCCTCCGGTCCTAAATATAAGCCATATAGTTTTTGGCACGGAAATTAAGAAACACACTTTTGGGAAAAATTACACCTTGTTTGGTTAGGATTAACCCTAGGCAATTAACGTGAGCTAATAGAGGACTTTGCATAAGCTAAGAAAACATAATCGAATCACTAAAAATATTTTCCATACAAGTGGGGCAACGTAGTAAACCTTATATTATGGAATTTTTCTCAAAACACTATATGGCTTATATTTAGGACCGGAGGGAGTATGACACAAGGTTCAAATATTTTTGAAGAGAGGAAAATAAGGTGATACAAGAGTGGCCATAGCATGAGTGTTTTCTCGAGATAAGAAGACGTGGGTTGAGGTACTTCACTTAACATTATTCAACAAACATCACTCATCAAACAAAGTTAGACACATTTCAACAAAACACATGACAACACAAACAAAACTTTAAAAAAGTTTTTGTTTCCCCTGATTTTTGCATGTTGGACAAATAAACAAGGTTGCAAAAGTTGGGGCGTTACATTCAACCTATGCAAATCATGTATCTACCCCCTAACCCCTAAACTTTGTCTTATGTAGTCAAGCATGAAGAGAGGTGGTTTTGGGTTTCAAACATGGAAATTTCAAAAACCTCCCAAAAGCTTCATTTTAGAGTGACTAATTAATAAGAAGGATGATACAGGCTCCCCTTCTTATTTTCATGTTTTAAACTTGTTTAAATCTTGGTCAAACCTAGGATTTGACCTTCAGAAAAAATCAAAAGAATGAAAAACCAAAGCACATAGCATTCTTATGCCATATAGTAAGCTAGAATTTAAGATGATAAACAAGGTCTAGACATATTCAAACCAGAAAAAATCATGTATATATCTACCCCTAACCCTAAACTCTGTCTTATGAAATCAAGCATGAAATAGAAGTGGCGGTTTTGGGTTTGAAACATGCAAATTTCAAAAAAAAACAAAAGCTTCATTTTAGGGAGACTAAGAAGGATCCATGCTTACCATTTTATTTTCATGTTTTAAACTTGTTTAAATCTTGTTCAAACCTAGGATTTGACCAAGATTCAAATAATTAAAAAAAAAAAAATGAAAAACCAAAGTACATAGTCTTCTTATGTCATATAGTAAGCATTCAAGTTGTTAAACAATTCAAGGTCGATCTAGACATATTCAAACCAGACAAATCATGTATCTATACCCCTAACCCCTAATTAAACTCTGTCTTATGAAGTCAAGCATGAAGAGAAGTGGTTTCGGGTTTCAAACATGGACTAAGAAGGATCATTTAAAAAAAACCAAAAGCTTCATTTTAGAGTGCATAAGAAGGATCCAGGCTTACCCTTTCATTTTGATGTTTTAATCTTGTTTAAATCTTGGTCAAACCTAGGATTTGACCAATATTCAAATGAGCATAAAATAAAAAATAAAAAAATAAAAAACGAAAGCACATAATCTTCTTATGTCATATAGTAAGCATTCAAAAGTTCATGAAGAAGGTCTAGACA
Source organism: Lolium multiflorum (assembly GCA_030979885.1). Lineage (NCBI taxonomy): Eukaryota > Viridiplantae > Streptophyta > Magnoliopsida > Poales > Poaceae > Lolium > Lolium multiflorum. The sequence continues at coordinate 170,826,599 of CM061753.1, read as the reverse complement.
CATTCAAATCAAACAAGTCATGTACCCCTAACCCTACACTGTGTCTTATAAATGAAGTCAAGCATGAAAAGAAGTGTGGTTTTGGGTTTCAAACATGGAAATTTGAAAAACCTCCCAAAAGCTTCATTTTAATTAGACTGACTGATTAATTAAGAAGGATCCATGATTAATTACCTTTTCATTGTCATGTTTTAAACTTGTTTAAATCTTGGTCAAACCTAGGATATATTTGACGAAGATTCAAATGGGCATAAAAATTCAGAAAAAATCAAAAGAATGAAAAACCAAAGCACATAGCCTCTTCTTATGTCACATAGTAAGCATTCAAATTGATAAACAAGGTCTAGACATATTCAAACCAGACAAATCATGTATCTATACCCCTAACCCCTAAACTCGGTCAATCTTATGAAGTCTAGCATGAAGAGAAGTCGTTTTGGGTTTCAAACATGGAAATTTCAATAACACATCCCAAAAGCTTCATTTTAGAGTGACTAAGAACGATCCATGCTTACCTTTTCATTTCATGTTATAGACTTGTTTAAATCATGGTCAACCCTAGGATTAATTTGACCAAGATTCAAGTGGGCAGAAAATTTAAAAAAATAGAAAACTGAAAAACCAAAGTACATAGTCTTCTTATGTACGTCATATAGTAAGCATATTCAAGTTGATAAACAAGGTTTGGACATATTCAAACCATACAAATCATGTATCTACCCCCTAACCCTAAACTCTTTCTTATGAAGTCAAGCATGAAGAGAAGTGGTTTTGGGTTTCAAACATGGAAATTTCAAAAACCTCCCAAAAACTTCATATTAGAGTGACTAATTAAGAAGGATACAGGCTTCCCTTTTCATTTTCATGTTTTAAACTTGTTTAAATATTTGTCAAACCTAGGATTTGGCCAAGATTCAAATATATGGGCATAAAATTAAAAAAATCAGAAAAATGAAAAACCCAAGCACATAGTCTTCTTATGTCATATAGTTAGCATTAAAGTTGATAAACAAGATTTAGACATATTCAAACCAGACAGATCATGTATCTACCCCCTAACCCTAAACTTGGTCTTATGAAGTCTAGCATGAAGAGAAGTCGTTTTGGGTTTCAAACGTTTAAGCCAAAAGCCCCTTTTCAAATATTTCAAACTTATTCAAATTTGGTTCAAATTTGAAAGACATACAAGTTATAGCACACATAGTGCATACATTTTCACACATACTGCACTAGATAGATGCTAACCCTATAGTTTGAGGCCATTTGGATGAGGTAGAAAAAATTCTTGGATTAGATTCGTGTTGTTCGAACCCCGTAGTTGGATTTTTTGAACCTTGATCTGTAGTACTGGGAAAAACCCTAGTTTAACCTATTTAATTATAGATTCGTATATCGATTTTTCTACCTTTTTATTATTACTATGCAGCACATGTGTGTTTGCCCGTCTAGCTAGTGAAACTCGGAGGAAGAGGGATCACTCGGAAGGAAGGGAGAGCATTATGGTGTCTCCCCTTTTTCGGGTGACGATGTTGACTATTGTGCAGGTTTTGTCAGTGAGCAGGGAGGTGCGAGCAAGCGAGCGAGTCGAGCGAGGCCGAGAATGAGAGAGATTTTTTTTTGTGTGTGAGAGGGACAACCGAAGGATCCTGAAGGACCCAGAGACTTCCAATACGCATCCTGATGCGTCTTCTCTTGACAAAGAAGATGGCTGGGATTTTGCGTACCTATTGCACGTGACTTGTGCTCATGAAGTGTGGGACCTCACGCGTGGGCACCACAGTGACAGACCTATTGGTGTAAAAACTCGGTTGATTATTATAGTGCATTAGAACAAAGTTTCCTATGGATTCAAGCGTAGGAAATCCAAGTTAACTCATTTAATTACATGACATTATTTTTTCCATGAAGCAAAGTTAACACATCTATCAATTGGTACATTTTGGAGTGACTAAGAAGGATCCAGGCTTACTTATAAGACCGAGTTTGGTAACACACCAAACTCAGGTACCCTCCGCGCAAATTCCCTTCTACCGCGTCGTCAAGTTCGAGCTGCAGGGTGCGCAGAAGGGCGAGCAGCAGGATTGGAAAGAGCGCAATTGTACATTGTGCCAACTGACGCCACTGGACAGGATCTCTTCCGATGCCGTGATTCCAGATGGTGGTACGGGCATGTGGGCAGGCGCGAATGGAGATTGGATCGCTCTTCTTGGCTTTCCCTGGAATTGGGAGCTTGTCAATGTGTACACTGGTCGCCGGATTCCTCTACCAGCAATACGTGAGTTTAAATCCACCCCGGATAAACTTGTGTTCGAGTCTAATGATCAACATCTTCAACTGCTGAAGATAGCTATTTGCCGAGTTCCAACAGCTGCTTCAAATTATACTAGTTTCTCTGTTCTTGCCATCTTCAACGCGGCAATTGCAGTCCTTCACTGTGCTTCTAGCCGATGGACAGTTCTTGACAACCAGTTCTTAGCGTTCGGCTACTCCGATGCAATCATCCACAAGGGTATTGTATTTGCTGTAACTCAGACAGGCGAAGTTTATGCATGGAATCAACTTTCTTGGGGTAATTTTTCTCATCTCATATGATGTGTTTTCGCTATTACCTGCTAGTTTCAGATATAGCTTTAGCCTTTTTCTTTTTGTTGTGCAGTTTTCGTGTCATGCCTGTACCTTTCCCCCTCTATATTCAATCAAAATCAGCAGCGATATGCCTTTGAGTCAAAATAAAGTACTCCCTCATATCCAAATCAAATTGACTCAGCTTTGTCTAGCGAGTGCATCTAGCTAGACAAACTTGAGTCAATTAATTTGTGCATATCTAGCTAGATACATCCAGTTGAGTCAATTAATTTGGATCGGAGGCAGTATTTTAGCTAGTATCATTATTCATGTATGTAATGAACTAATCAAGTTTTGCTGAACTGACTTCAAGCTGTGCTTTCCTTTGCAAGGTCCTTTGTTGATCAGCACGGCACCTATTCCGCCAGAACTTGATGAACAAGGTCGGTACAATCTTGGCTCCTGGTGGTTAGCACGATCTCCTGATGGTTCTAGACTTTTTCTGGTCCATACCTGGGGCGTTACTGACGGGCGGGATTATACTGGACTGGTTCGTATTTTACCTGCTGCTGCTACCTCTGAGGGTCGTCATGGTCGCACTATTAGCGGGTATGGTAAGGGTTTACTTGGCTGCGAGGTGTACAGCATGGACACCAGTCAGTTGATGCCACCGAGGCCATGGAGGAGGATTATTTCCCTTGGATCATATTCTCTCTTCCTTGGAGTGAACTATCCGATTATCATTCCAGTAGAAGACGGGGCAGAACATGACCGTCCAAATATGGCGAGAAGCAACTCTGTTTACACATCGCACCATGCAGTAGGCCTTGCATATCCTCCTTCTCCAGAAATTTGCCGCTTCAGTTTGAATTCTGAAGACTGTACTGTTGGTTTCCAAACCAACATTAGATGGACATGGCGGCAGGTTCCGTTGTGGTTCATCCCAAGCTTCGCCAACGCCCGGCAATGGAACCTGCCTTCGCGTCACAGGTCCAGAAAGAAGGGCTGATGTACTTTATGTAATACTCGTGTTGCAATGCAAGATTTGTATCTGTTGAACTATTTCATTTGCATGTTTATCTCTACCTAGGCTACTCCCTTTCCGTAGTTGTGTTGTACTATCTGTTGAACTATTTCCTTTGCTGTTATCTCTACCTAGGCTACTCCTCCGTAGTTGTTAAATTGATGTAATGCTCCTACAACGCAGGCTACACTGGGCGTGTGGCCTGTAATGTTATCAAACACCTTTTGTACTCGTTCTAGTAAGCATTTCACACGATAGCTCACATAATTAAAGTACTCCTACAACGTATTAGTTGAAAGATATCTCTCATAATTAAGTACCCCTCTTTGAGCTTATGCGAAACATAAATGACTATTTTAGAAATATATACTCTCGTCACAAGATTATATTAAAAACAATGGTACGTAGTTCTATTAGAAAAAAAGGTGTGAATAGTAGAATGATGTAGAAGTGTTTTTTGAGGTCTGTGCATAGCTAGTGTTCATTGTGCAAAAGCACTTAGACTAGTCACAATGGGAAGTATCATAGACTAGTATCATACATACTCCCTCCGTCCTCAAATAAGTGGACATCTAGCCTCAAACTTTGTCCATGAAAGAGTGTACTTCTATGTTCCCAATGTACTTTAAATTAGCAAAAGTTATTTCTCTCTCATCGCATGGAAATCAAACCCAATAATATTCAACACATGTTATCTTAATTTTGTACATGCACTTAGCCTATTGGAGATGAAATAATTAAAGAGGAGAGAGATGTTGGTTGCATCTTCCCAATGCAATTTTTCTCTCTTTTTACTAATTTACCTTGAAAATCCCGCACGTCCACTTATTTATGGACGGAGGGAGTATGATACTAGTTTATGATACAACACCTACAATGCATAGTATCATGAATTAGTATCATAGTTCCATTCTATTTAATGTTTTGTAGAATCTCAATGCAAATATGTGTACATGATGTGTTTGCCTCTAAAATTTCTAGTTTTACGTGCTATGATACTGTATCTACCTATGATACTAATTTCACCTCTCTCATCATTAATTGATGTGCCACATAAGATTTATACCTACATGACATGCATGATACTACTACTACCTATGATACTCCCATTGTGGCTAGTCTTAGTTGAAGCAAAACCGAGCCGTGGCCCGCCCAACCTAGAAAAATTAAGCCTATGTTATTTGTAAAATTCAGCGTAATATTAGCTCATTTTACTTTCTCTCAGCTTGTTGTCCCTCCAACCTTTCTTGTCAAGCTTCACCGCTATGCAAAAGGCTAAGAGCATCCACTATGTTGTCCACAAGACCTATCTACAAGGAAAAAGTAGTTGATAAGGTTGTAGTGGAGGTTATCCACAAGTAATATTTCCTTGGGCTGCATGATTCGTAGGAATAGGAAAAAACATATGATTAGTATGGCATGCCTAGTCGAATCCTGTAGGAAGATGAGTTCTCTTTGATTCAGCCAAAGGAATTATCAATGAGATATGACCTCATGTTTATTTTCTATAGGATTATTTCCTATAGGATATGTTCCCATGAATCAAACAACTAGCTGGTGTAGGAAAAAATCCCGTAGAATCAAACAACTAGCAATCAAAAATAATTTATCTCTCATTCCTCTGTCGTGCATGTGGGTACACCAATAGCATATACATGTTGGTCCCATCTTAATGCTAAGGTTCAGTTCATCATACATAGTGGGAAACTTCACAAGATAAATGGGACCCAAGTTATGGCGAAAGTTAATATTATTACTATATATATACACACATAGTTTCATTCGATTTGAATTATAGGTTTGTGAGCAAATATATATTTAGTTTGAACTAGTGCTCGAGTACGTAAGAAGCTATTTAATCACAAGCTTCATAGATTTTAAAACAAGGCATCTACATATTACTGGATTTTTTCAAAATTTTCAGAATAGTTTTTTTAGCTTCGAAATAAGAGATAGTTTGGAACGTTGGATCTCAAATGGATGGTAGATGGTGGCACATAGTCACAATGTATCTTGGAAGCATCAAGTCACTAAAGCTCTGTCCGGTTTCCAAACCAAGCTAAGAAAGGCATTGAAAATGAAGTTCTGCTCTAAAACATCTCTCATTCCATTTTGGTGCTCGCGCAGTTGCATGCTGCCCACGTGTTAAGGTACGTGTCTCTGGCATGTAGAGAACTATGATTATTGGCGAAAAATATATCGAAATGGAAACTGTAAAAAAAAACCTCTCTGGTCAACCTGATGTGACGAGACATCACTGCACCAAACGTCGTCGCAAATTTATAGATGGGTGGCGTGCTAGTATACCAACAGTCAAATCGGCGCCCAGTCGCAGCAGCAGCCTAGAGTACTACCTAGTTTTTGCCCCTTGCATGTCTATCATCTTCTTCTTCACCCTCCCAGAATCACGCGCACGCGCAGTATCTCGATCCCCACCACGCCGCATCGTTCCGCTCGCCCTCTCCTCCGAAATCCCCAAGCGCGGTTGCATCCGCCATCCACCTAAATCCATCTTCACGTGATGAATTATTCTAGGCTTTGCCGGGGCGGCGGGGAAGGCCACTGGGAGGCTCTCACCGGCGACAACACCGACCTCATCGCTGCGCATCTGGACGTTACCTACACCGTCCGACTTGCCGCATGTTCCAGGGAGCTCTACGACCGGATCAGCAAGGATGAAGGTAAGATGCACCATTGGGGTGAACCCTGCCTGCTGATGCCTCCGCCTGCTTATTGGTTCGATGAACACTGGGATTGGGCGACAGCATCTCGTCTGCATGATACCGTGTACGACCTGGTGCCCCTCGACCATCCTCGCCGTTCTGTCGCCCTGCCGTTCATGCACGACAGAAAATGGCTTGGCGCGAACGGCGACTGGATCGCCGCCGCCGATCATCATGGGTACCAGTGGTGCCTCGTGAACGTCTACACCGAGCGACATATCCCCCTTCCATCCCTACCTGATTCGAAGATCGATCATAGTAGTTTTTCATATCAACCTGCATACTCTTTTAACTGGGGTCCAGCAATTGATTTGTTGAAGATTGTAATCTGCCAAGTGCCCACAAAAGGTGGGAGGTACGCAGATTACAAGCTCATCGCCTTGTTCGACAAAACGATTTTCTACCTTGAAGGGGGTGGCGACTGGAGAATGCTGGAGGCCCTTACACCTGCACCTGATTATCCAAATTACTGTGATGCCATTGAACTCGGTGGCCACGTTTTTGCGGTGGACGAAACTGACGGCTCCACGTACTTCTGGGACACCGCAAATGGTATTTTTTCAGTCCTTTTGCATTGCATGATACACTGCCTTAACCAATGAAGTTATTAATGAACTACCTTGTTTATATTTTACCTTTCTTAAATGACTTAATGATCACACCCCCTTTTGCTGAATATGAATGAACCGTTGCTTGCAATGAATTAGTAGTACTAATTAGCCACCAACAAACATAGTATGCTCAGTATGTGATTGCATTCCTGAATTAGTAACTCTACGCCAATGCAGAATATGGATGTAATTAACCAGTATCTCAAAAGATAACGTAGCACTATGAAGGCACCCTTTTTGATAACCTTTTACACCCATTGTTTCATATATAACTAATTGATTTTGCCTCCAAAAGGAGGACGAGAGACCCCCGCCATCTGCATCAGAGAGATGCATAAGGACTTTCATAAGTATATGACTTAACGATCACATCCTTTATCTGAATATGAATGAACCGTTGCTTGCAATGAATTAGTACTAGTCAGTCATCAGCAAACATAGTATACTCCGTATGTGAATGCATTCCTGAATTAGTAACTCTATGCAACTGCAGAATATGGATGTAATTAACAAGTATCTCAAATGTTAACGTAGAAACAGAAAAATAGAAGAAAATCGTTTGTAATTACATGTGTAGCTTATATTTTCTAGAGATCGGGGAAAAAGCGTTGATTGGATGTACCTACATGCAGATCAAACAGTTCTTTGTTTATATCGGTGAACAATCTGCAAAATGGTATAATTAATTTTGTTTTTGATACATTATTTCTCCCATTTTCTTGAATAGATTTCAGTTTCCCACAATTATCTTTGATTAGTGATTGTGACGTCCCCTCATTCAAAATAACTCAGGTTATCTTTTTCCTAATTCAGTGTTATTTAAGTTTGAGTAAGTTTACGACTAATATCTACAACCTCATATATATATATATATATATATATATATATATATATATATATATATATATATATTTAGCACCTGCAGGCCTAACAAAGTTAGCTGCCTCTAGTCCCCTGTATAGTTCTTTCTTTTTGCTTTCTCAGTTTTTCGTAGCCTTGCTACAACCCTGTATGCTCTAATATATAATGATGCACGACTAGGCATGTGTTCGAGAAAAGAAAATCTAAATATCTTTTGTAATATATGAACCTATATTGATGTTTTAGATGTTGGTAGTATAACTTTCGATAAACTTGAACAGACTTAAATCAGTTTAACTTAGCACAACCATATGGCGTACCTTTTTTAGAACGCGAAAATGAGGTAAACAAATACCATGTGTACCCTTAACTATCAATAGTAGAGAAGAGATTATGAACCTTCAACTCTAAAATGCAAATTCTTCTACTGAATGGATAGCTGCATCTGATACCTATTTTGCAAATGTTACCAGACTTGGGGTTAGCTATAAAAAGGCATTTCTTTCTTGTCAAGCTTAATGCACTACCAACACAACCAAAAGTCCAAACTGATCGCAAGGGCGGCAATTTTAGGATAAATTGCGAAAGCCAGGACTCGAACTCGAGACCCTGGCTCTGACACCATGTCAAGCTTCATCGACTAGCCAACGCAACCAAAAGTCCGAACTGATGGAAAGGTCTAGGCAATCCACTTATACAGTTAAACATTTCTTACCCTTCGGGTGGTCACAGGGAAGCTCTCTAATAGATCACTTAAGACAAAGGGAATTAACTACAGCACAGGACTTAAACTTAAGATGATATATATTTGTCAAAATTTGAATCTATCTATATGCTTTCACTGTCTAGATACATCTGAATTTGGACAAATCTCAGACACTTTCGGTGGGACAGAGGTAGTATATAACTGTGTATACACTAACTAGTGTCTAGTTTTGGCGAAGTTAAGACTAGTTTCGTGGGATGGATGCAGTATAACTGATATATTGGACACTCGATTTGAACACATGAATGACCAATGTCCTTAGCTTACATAGTCGTATTTATACTGTGAGCATGAACGATGAACAATGCTGCTGTTTGAATATGGTTGCCAGTAACACCCTATTCGTCTCCATTTCTAATATTGCAGAAAACCTGATGCTCCCGTTTGTAATCCCGCCACCGGTGGTGGATGATCAGCAGTACGCGTGGTTCCTCGCTCCATCTGCTGATGGCAAGCGATTGATGATCATCCTTACAGTAAACAACATTGGGATTGCCAATGCTGAAGTACCTCCTGACATTCCCTATGCTGCTAATGGGCTTCAGCTACGGCAGTATCCTCCTGTTGCCACCTACGTCTTTGAGCAGGATCCCTTATCTACTGCACGTGCAGGAGACTCTCTTTGGAGGCAGGTTAACAGCCTCGGCGACCACTCTCTGTTCCTCGGACTCAATTACCCGATCATTGCCAACCTGAAGAAGCGTGAATCCAAAGCTCCTGATGGCACATTGGTTCCATTCATGAGGAAAAACTGCGTCTACACAGCATACCGGAAGTTTCTTCATAATCAATACCCTAAAATTTTGCGCTGCAACCTCCAGCCAGATGAAGGTGAGACTGTGGGAGTTATCAGCCTTCCCAGAGATGGTTGGGGTAGTGTCCGACAAGCGGCTATGTGGTTTAAGCCTGCTTTAAACATTGCCCGTTCGGTGTTACCTTTAAAAAAACACTGACGCACTTTTTTATTATGCTTGAAGTGTTGAGAAGTAGTACACTGTTTTTAGTATGTACTAGTTTGAATCAGTTTATTTGAACACTGCCCTGCTTTTGTATTTCGTGTTGCCTTCATATTATAACCCATGCATGGCTGTTTTAGGATTGACTTTATTTCAGCACTATAATTACAATGTGTGTACGTCCTTTATAATATAGCCACCTCTTGTTGTGCCAAAAAGAAGGCACATACCAACACATGACTTCGGTTGTGCATGTGCGGTCCGCACAATGTAGCTACCCAGTTGAAAACGTCAAATTAAGCTGGTCCGCACAATGTAGCTACCCAGTTGAAAACGTCAAAAAAAATAGCCACCTCTTGTTGATCATACTCATGAGAGGACCATTCCTATTTTTTTCGCCGCTAAAGGGTAAAGTACATCCCTGGGGGCAGTGATTCTTGCTGCAGGCCACTAAACATGCATCAACTATGAGCAAGGAAGTAGATGAGCGACCTAGGTGACTGTGCGGACCCCACTTGTGGACCAAAGAAAAAACATGTCAATACGGAACAGATGTACATACGACAACTCCTATATGATATGTGTATGTACGATTGAGCATCTGGAGGTGTGCTGCCACCTGCTACCTCACACGAAGGGTTTGGATCTTGTGTTTCGTACACGGATCGGACTGAAATTGTCGTGTGCATAGCAAGGTTCATGTCAATAAGGCTGAGTTTGGCATCTAAGTCTAGGCAACAAATACTTTTGGGTTCCAACGGCCATCTACATGGTATTTGCTATTGGCCTACTTGCTCCGGCTGTCGAAGCCCAATAACTAGAAATGGGCCTTTCTGCTCATGCAATGTCGGCCCTTTTCTAAAGAACCACAGATCCTATGATTGGCAAAAAACAAAAACACGGAGATTCTACATAAAAGTTGTTTGTATTTATTTTGAATTATTGGGTTGCAATTTTTGAAACTGCTCATGGCCAATATGAAAATCCTTGATCGCTCCATACCCACATGGATCACGGTATTTTTAAAAATTCATAAAGTGGATTTGAAATTTAAAACATATCCTAATAATTCCATGATTTATATTCTATTAACTTGCAAGATCTTGGAGCGAAAGAGCTTGTATTAGTCTGCAAAAATAATACAGATAAACCTGTCATTAACAAGAAATGAAGGTTTATCGTCCAAAGAGGATGCCATGTGGGACCCATGAGCCAGCAGCGTCCTCAACATTTCAAATGCGGTAGGATATCCAAAAAAAAGAAGCAAGTATCCCGAAAATAGGGGTCAAAAATAAATCATAGAAAGGAAACATTTATAGTTCAGAGAGTCTGACATGTGGGACAGATCTGCCAGACATCCTCATCATTTCAAAGTCGGCAGAGGATCAAAAGAAAAAAAGGAAATAGCCAGAAATTAGGGGTCAAAAGTAAATCCAACAAAGGAAACTTTTATTCTTCATAGAAGATGACATGTGGGACCGACCTGCCAACATCGTCCTCATCGTTTCAAAGGCCGCAGGGGATCAAAAGAAAAAAGGCAAATATCCAGAAATTAGGGGTAAAAAATAAATCCAACAAAGGAAAGGTTTATTGTTCATAGAGGCTGACATGTGGGACCCATGAGCCAGCAGCCTCCTCAATTTCAAAGGCGGCATAGGATCGAAAGAAAAAGGCAAGTGACCAAAAATCAGGGGTAAAAAATCCAAGAAAAGAAACTTTATTGTACATAGAGGATGAAATGCGGGTCCCATGAGGCAGCTACTTACTCAACGTTTCAGAGGCGGCATGAGATCGAAAAAAAGGAAAGTGACCAAATATCAGGAGCAAAAAATAATCCAAGAAAAGAAACTTTTATTGTACATAGAGGATGACATATGAGTCCCATTTTGCAGCAGCGGTCTCAACGTTTCAAAGGCGGCATGAGATCGAAAGAAAAATGCAAGTGCCAAAACATCAGTAGCAAAAAATAATCCAAGAAAAGAAACTTTATTGTACATAGAGTATGACATGCGGGTCCCATTTTTCAGCAGTGGTCTTAACGTTTCCAAGGGGCACGGGATCGAAATAAAAAGGAAGTGACAAAATATCGGGGCAAAAATAATCCAAGAAAAGAAACTTTATTGTACATAGAGGATGACATGCGGGTCCCATTTTGCAGCAGCGGTCTCAACGTTTCCAAGGCGGCACGGGATCAAAAGAAAAAGGAAGTAGCCAGAAATCAGGGGTAAAAATAATGCTAAGAAAGGAAACTTTTATTCTACATAGAGGATGACTTGCGGGACCCACGAGCCAACAGCTTCCTCAACGTTTCAGAAGCGGCATGATACCGAAAGAAAAAGGCAAGTGACAAATATCAGGTCCCAAAAATAATCCAAGAAAAAACGTTTATTGTACATAGAGGATGACATGCGGGTCCCATTTTGCAGCAGCGTTCTCAACGTTTCAAAGTTGGCATGAGATCGAAAGAAAAAGGCAAGTGACAAATATCAGGAGCCAAAAATAATCCACGAAAGAAACTTTTATTGTGCATAGAGGATGACATGCGGGTCCCATCATGCAGCAGCGGTCTCGACGTTGCCAAGGCGGCATAGGACCAAAAGAAAAAGGAAGTAGGCAGAAATTAGGGGTCAAAAATAAACTCCAAAAAAGAAAGTTGATTGTACATAGAGGATGACATGCGGGTCCCATGAGTCGCCTTACTCAACGTTTCCAAGGCGCAGGGGATCAAAAGAAAATCGGAGGGTGAAAAAAATCCAAGAAAAGAAAGTTTTATAGTACATAGATGATGACATGCGGGTCCCATGAGCCAGTTCCTCAACGTTTCAAAGGTGGCATGAGATCGAAAGAAAAAGGCAAGTGACCAAATATCAGGAGCCAAAAATAATAATCCAAGAAAAGTAATTTTTATTGTACATAAAGGATGACATGTGGCTCCCATTTTGCCGCAGCGGTCTCAGCGTTTCGAAGTCGGCATAAGGTGGAAAGAAAAAGGCAAGTGACAAATATCAGGAGCCAAAAATAATCCAAGAAAAGAAATTATTGTACATAGAGGATGACATGCGGGTCCCATTTAGCAGCAGAGTTCTCAACGTTTCCAATGCGGCACAGGAAAAAAAAAAGGAAGTAGCCAGAAATCAGGGGTCAAAAAAATCCAAGAAAAGAAAGGTTTCAATTGGGCTGCATCGGCCGTCTGGGCCTTCGAACTATCCTGCGACGCCTTTGGACTCGTACAGTTTCAGCCCACTCCAAAACAGGAAAGTCCTATGCTTCGCAAAAACAAAAAACAAGGAGATTCAACATATATGTTTGTTTATTTAAAAATAAAGATTTATTTTTTCCGTTTGTAATAGCTCAGAGCAAAATACACTGTTTATTGTCTGCAAAATAATCAAGATATCACATGTTTTTGTACGGGGAGGCTGACATCGGGGACCCATGAGCCAGCAGCGTTGTCAACATTTTAAAGACGGCAGAGGATCGAAAGAAAAAATAAACCAAAAATCAGTTGGTAAAAAAATAAAAAAAATAAATATTTATCGTTCTGAGAGGATGACATGCGGGACCCATGAGCAGCAGCATCCTCAACGATTCCAAGGCGGCAGGGGATCAAAAGAAAAAAGGAAATATCCAGAAATTAATTAGGGGCTCAAAATAAATCCATCAAAGGAAAGTTTTATTGTTCATAGAGGATGACATGTGGGACCGACCTGCCAACAGCGTTCTCATCGTTTCAAAGGGGCAGGAGATCAAAAGAAAAAGGCAAGTAGCCAGAAATTAGGGGTAAAAAATAACTCCAAGAAAGGAAACTTTTATTGTTCGTAGAGGATGACATGCGGGACCCATGAGCCAGCAGCTTACTTAAAGTTTCAAAGGCGGCATGAGATCGAAAGAAAAGGCAAGTGACAAAATATCGGGAGCCAAAGATAATCCAAGAAAAGAAACTTTATTTACATAGAGGATGACATGCGGGTCCCATTTTGCAGCAGCGGTCCCAACGTTTCAAATGCGGCTTGAGATCAAAAGAAAAAGAAAGTAGCCAGAAATTAGGGGGTAAAAAAATCCAAGAAAATAAAGTTGATGGACATAGAGTCTGACATGCGGGTCCCATGAGCTAGCAGGTTCATCAACGTTTCAAACGTGGCATGAGATCGAAAGAAAAGGCAAGTGACCAAATATGAGGAGCCAAAAATAATTCAAGAAAAGAAAGTTTTATAGTACATAGAGGATGACATGCGGGTCCCATGATCCTGCAGGTTCCTCAACGTTTCAAACGTGGCATGAGATCGAAAGAAAAAGGCAAGTGACCAAATATCGAGCCAAAAATAATTCAAGAAAAGAAACTTGATTGTACATAGAGGATGACATGCGGGTCCCATTTAGCGGCAGCGGTCTCACCGTTTGAGAGGCTGCGGGATCGAAAGAAAAGGCAAGTGACCAAATATCGGGAGCCAAAAATAGTCCAAGAAAAGAAATTTTATTGTACATAGAGGTGACATGCGGGTCCCATTTGCGCGGTCTCAACATTTCCAAGGCAGCACGGGACCAAAAGAAAAATGAAGTAGCCAGAAATCGGGGTGAAAAATCCAAGAAAAGAAAGATTTCAATTGGGCTGCATCTGGACATCTGGGCCTTCGAACTATCCTGCTGGGCCTTTTGACTCGTACAATTTCAGCCCACTCCAAAACAGGAAAGTTCGGATTTTTCTATAAAAAACAGGAAAGTCCTATGCTTCGCAAAAACACAAAACAAGGAGATTCAACATATAAGTTTGTTTATGTAAAAATAAAGATTTAATTTATCCGTTTGCAATAGCTCAGAGCGAAATACAATGTTTATTGTCCGCAAAATAATCAAGATATCACATGTTTCTTGTACGGGGAGACTGGCATCAGGGACCCGTGAGCCAGCAGCGTCGTCAACGTTTTAAAGGCGGCAGATGGAAAGAAAAAATAAACCAAAAATCTGTTGGTACAAAATCCAAGAAAAGTAACATTTTTGTTCTAAGAGGATGACATGGGACCCATGAGGAGCAGCATCGTCGGCGTTTATTGTTCATAGAGGCTGACATGTGGGACCCGTGAGCTAGCAGCGTCCTCAACGTTTTAAAGGCGGCAGGAGATCAAAAGAAAAAATAAGCCAAAAATCATTTGGTAAACAAAATCCAAGAAAAACATTTTACGAGAGGATGACATGCGGGACCCATGAGGCGCATCCTCAACGATTCCAAGGCGGTAGGGGTCAAAGGAAAAAAAGGAAATATCCCGAAATTAATTAGGGTTCAAAATAAATCCATCAAAGAAAACTTTTATTGTTCACAGAGGATGACATGTGGGACCGACCTGCCAACAGCGTCCTCATCGTTTCAAGGGGCGGGAGATCAAAAGAAAAAGGCAAATAGCCAGAAATTAGGGGTCAAAAATAACTCCAAGAAAGGAAACTTTTATTGTTCGTAGAGGATGACATGCGGGACCCATGAGCCCAGCTTACTCAACATTTCAAAGGCGGCATGAGATCGAAAGAAAAAGGCAAGTGACAAAATATCAGGAGCCAAAGATAATCCAAGAAAAAAAACTTTATTGTACATAGAGGATGACATGCGGGTCCCAATTAGCAGCAGCGGTCTCAACGTTTCAAATGCGGCTTGAGATCAAAAGAAAAATAAAGTTGATTGTACATAGAGGATGACATGCGGGTCCCATGAGTCAGCAGCTTACTCAACGTTTCCAAGCGGCAGGGGATCAAAAGGAAAAGGAAATAGCCAAAAATCAGAGGGTGAAAAAAAACCCAAGAAAATAAACTTTTATAGCACATAGAGGATGACATGCGGGTCCCATGAGCCAGCAGGGTCCTCAACGTGGCATGAGATCGAAAGAAAAAGGCAAGTGACCAAATACCAGGAGCCAAAAATAATTCAAGAAAAGAAACTTGATTGTACATAGAGGATGACATGCGGGTCCCAATTAGCAGCAGCGTTATCACCGTTTGAGAAGCGGCAGGGGATCGAAAGAAAAAGGCAAGTGACCAAATATGAGGTGCCAAAAAATCCAAGAAAAGAAAGTTTTATAGTACATAGAGGATGACATGCGGGTCCCATGAGCTGCAGGGTCCTCAACGTGGCATGAGATCGAAAGAAAAATGCAAGTGACCAAATATCAGGAGCCAAAAATAATTCAAGAAAAGAAACTTGAGTGTACATAGAGGATGACATGCGGGTCCCATTTAGCGCGGTATCACCGTTTGAGAGGCTGCACGGGATTGAAAGAAAAAGGCAAGTGACCAAATATGAGGTGCCAAAAAATCCATGAAAAGAAAGTTTTATAGTACATAGAGGATGACATGCGGGTCCCATGAGCTGCAGGGTCCTCAACGTGGCATGAGATCGAAAGAAAAATGCAAGTGACCAAATATCAGGAGCCAAAAATAATTCAAGAAAATAAACTTGATTGTACATAGAGGATGACATGCGGGCCCCATTTAGCAGCAGCGGTATCACCGTGTGAGAGGCTGCACGGGATCGAAAGAAAAAGGCAAGTGACCAAATATGAGGTTCCAAAAAAAAATCCAAGAAAAGAAAGTTTTATAGTACATAGAGGATGACATGCGGGTCCCATTTAGCAGCAGCGGCATCACCGTTTGAGAGGCGGCAGGGGATCGAGAAAAAGGCAAGTGACCAAATTTGAGGTGCCAAAAAACTCCAAGAAAAGAAAGTTGATTGCTCATAGAGGATGACATGCGGGTCCCATTTAGCGGCAGCGGTGTCAACGTTTCCAAGGCGGCAAGGGATCAAAAGAAAAGGAAGTAGCCAGAAATCAGGGGGTCAAAAAAAATCCAAGAATAGAAAGAATTTTGGTTCATAGAGGATGTCATGCGGGACCAATGATCCTGCATCGTAAACGGCTCGATCGGAGAGCGTTGAACGAGATGGCGCGATCGAGAAAAAAAACAATGCCAGAGAGGCTGCCATCTGGGCCCACATCCCTCGGCGGTGCGGATTTGCGTTGACTCGGCGGCGAACCGGAAGTCGAGATGTACCACGTCCCGGGCCACCATACGCAACGTTTTGGCCGTTTTGTCGGGCTAGGTGGCCTCAAAAACGAAAAAAACGTTTTGACATGCACAACGGACAGACCCAAAATCGTCGGCCATGGTACACTAGCAACCACGGCGCGACTTCAACTTCGTCGGCCGTGGCAACTTTTCTTGTAGTGTGATGCGTCTTCTCTTGACAAAGAAGATGGTTGGGAGTTTGCGTACATATTGCAAGTGACTTGTGCTCACTGAAGTGTGGGACCACACGCGTGGGCACCACACGTAAGTGACAGACCTGTTGGTGTAAAAACTCGGTTGATTATTATAGTGCATTAGAACAAAGTTTCCTATGGATTCAAGGGTAGGAAATCCAAGTTAACTCATTTACATGACATTATTTTTTCCATGAAGCAAAGTTAACACTATCAATTGGTACATTTTGGAGTGACTAAGAAGGATCAAGGCTTACTTATTCGTTTAATTTCACGTGTTAAACTTGTCTAAATCTTGTTCAAACCTAGGATTTGACCAAGATTCAAATGGGCAGAAAAATAAAAAAAAGAGAAAAATGAAAAACCAAATCACATAGTCTTCTTATGTCATATAGTAAGCATTAAAGTTGATAAACAAGGTCTAGACATATTAAACCAGACAAATCATGTATCTATACCCCTAACCCCAACTCTGTCTTATGAAGTCAAGCATATGAAGAGAAGTGGTTTTGGGTTTCAAACATGGAAATTTGAAAAACCTCCAAAAACTTCATTTTAGAGTGACAAAGAAGGATACATGCTCCCTTTTCATATTCATGTTTTAAGCTTGTTTAAATTATCTCGGTCAAACCTAGGATTTGACAAGATTCAAATGGGCATCAAAATTGAAAAAATCAGGAAAAAGAAAAACCAAAGCAAATAGTTTTCTTTTGTCATATAGTAAGCCAATTAAGTTGAAACTAGAAAAATCATGTATCTATACCCGCTAACCCCTAAACTCCGTCTTATGAAGTCAAGCATATGAAGAGAAGTGGTTTTGCTCCCAAAAGCTTCATTTTAGAGTGACTAAGAAGGATCCATGCTTACCTTTGCATTTTCATATTTTAATCTTGTTTAAATCATTATCAAGCCTAGGATTTGACCAAGATACAAATGGGCACAAAATTCAAAAAAATCGGAATAATAAAAAACAAAAGCACGTAGTCTTCTTATGTCATATCTTATGCATTCAAGTTAAACGAGGTCTAGGTATATCCAAACCAGACAAATCATATGTATCTACCCTCTGTCGATCTTATGAAGTCTAGCATGAGAAGTCGTTTTGGGTTTCAAACATGGAAATTTCAAGAACATCCCAAAAGCTTCATTTTAGAGTGACTAAGAAGGATACATGCTTCCCTTTTCATTTTCATGTTTTAAACTTGTTTAAATCTTGGTCAAACCTAGGATTTGACCAAGATTCAAATATATGAGCATAAAATTCAAAAAAAAAACAAAAATGAAAACCAAGGCACGTAGTCTTCTTATGTCATATAGTAAGCAATCAATTAAGTTGATAAACAAGGTCTAGACATATTCAAACCAGGAAAATCATGTATCTACCCCTAACCCTAGCTAAACTCTGTCTTATGAAGTCAAGCATGCATGAAGAGAAGTGGTTTTTGGTTTCAAACATTTAAGCCAAAAGGTAAGCATGGATCCTCCTTAGTCACTGTAAAATGAAGCTTTTGGGAGGTTCTTGAAATTTCCATGTTTGAAACCCAAAACCACTTAAGACAGAGTTTATGGTTAGGTGTAGATACATGATTTTTCTTGTTTGAATATGTCTAGACCTTGTTTATCAACTTGAATTTTTTACTAGCTATATGTCTAGACCTTTCGAATTTTTATGCCTATTTAAATCTTGGTCAAATCCTAGGTTTAAACAAGTTTAAAACATGAAAATGAAACGGTAAGCATGAATCCTTCCTTACTCACTCTAAAATGAAGGTACTTGAAAATTTTATGTTTGAAACCCAAAACCCAGTTCTCTTCATATGTTTGACTTCATAAGACGAGTTTAGGGTTAGGGGTAGATATGATACATGATATTTCTGCTTTGAATATGTCTAGACCTTGTTTATCAACTTGAATGCTTACTATATGACATAAGAAGGCTATATATGTGCTTTGGTTTTTCATTTTTTTGAATTTTTCTGAATTTTTACTCCCATTTGAATCTTGGTCAAATCCTAGGTTTGACCAAGGTTAAAACAAGTTTAAAACATGGCAATGAAAAGGTAAGCATGGATCCTTCTTAGTAACTCTAAAATGAAGCTTTTGGGAGGTTTTTGAAATTTCCATGTTTGAAACCCAAAATCACTTCTCTTCATTGTCGCACCCCCGGGATCAGGGTTAGACAAATACCAGATCTCCGTCTGACATAAGCCTAACCTAGAGCTCGAGAGACTACAATGAGAGAATCGGTAACACAACAGTGACTCTACGACTCAAGAAGTAATACAAGCTCATAACTGAGCGAAGAACCAAAGCATTACAAGCAGAGGTCACTGACCTGGCATACATCAATCAACGGAAGCGAAGTTATGCTATTAGACATAGCAAGAGAGCAAAAGGCCTAAGAGGCCAGGAGCATAACGGCGACGTCCCAGCCCATAGATTCCAGGCTGCCACCTGGGAACCCCAAGCTACTCGTCGATGTCGACTAGAAACCACCATCTGTTGGAGTGACTTCGTCTGAAACAAAAGCATGCAAAGCTGAGTACAGGGACTCAGCAAGACTTAGTACAACCTTTTAGCAAAGCGGGTATGCGGGCTTTCTGTGGAGCTTCTTTTGCGTAAAGCCAGTTTTCCTTTGTAAGACAAGAGAGAGAAGAAGCTCGACTACTCAGAACCTTTAAAAGGGGATAAGAGAGCGATATCTCTATCTCTATTGATCATCATATTGTATCCACCAATCTTCATCATCTCGAACCACTATCCTCGGATAATCCCCTCAACACCCGGAGAAGGTATCCGTAAACACACATTGGTTGCCAAGTTTTACGATTAGGTTAAAGTTCTCTATGGTCTCCACGTCCGTTCCCAAGTCGTCCATAACCGCGGACACGGCTTTTCGAAAAGATTTAACCCTGCAGGGGTGCACAACTTTACCCACACGTGCCAACCGACTCTTAGTGCCAAGCTATTAGCTCTCTTCCTTGGAAAGCTGGCAGAGGGTGGTCGACCACGACCTTTACCTTGCTGTCGCCGAGACCATGAGTCACGCGCTAAGGATTGTTCCGCCGTAACGGGTCAAGTCCCGAAGTCGGTCCTTAACGATGTGAGGCGAGGTGGGTTTCACCAGGGACTCTAACCCAAGCCACCTCGGCCACGCTTACCTACCTGTATGCTATGCACCTTTTCACAAACATTTTCAATGCATATGTCCAAATAACGCGCAAACTATGTGACTCATGGAATCTACTAGGCAAGTTAGTGAGTCGAGAGGGTACCATAATAGGGCCTCGTGTGGTTGTACGCTCAGTCTTGGTTCAAGAGGCGAGAACTCGCATCCTAGGGTCGGCAGAAACGAAACAACCCACCACATCCCAATGTGGCCTTTCGTCTGAGCCTTTAATCATGTTTAACACTCATCTCTATACTTACCACGTCAACCTGTCATGCTAGTTTCATTTCATTGTAAGACTCCAGTCCGAAGACCGGAGTAGAAGCGTAACATACTAAGCATGGCTAAGCATAAAGATATAAAGGCTCTAGCGATGCACACATGCCAAACCTAGGTATGCTAGGAGCAGTGGATCATGGATTTGAGGCTACAAGGGTGGAACATGCAATAGATAGGATAACTCTACCTATCGATAAAAGACAGTTGAATCGTATGCAAAATGTAGGAACCAGAGATAAAAGCATTTCGAAAACATATATGAACCAGGCTAGGGCTTGCCTTTGTCCCTGACAAACCGAAGTGGATCTTCAGAGATCCCATGCTTGACTTGTCCGTCGATGGACAAGTATTGATCTTCAGTGGTGTTGATCTTCATCGTCTCAGACTCATGCTCTATCGATCGCGAAGAAGCAAATACCGGAAAGTAAAATAACAATCAATACATGGCATCGATGCAATGCGCATACAAGTATGATGACATGACATGTTAATTAGGTACTAAAGATAACCCTAAGACATGGTCAATTTAAATGGAGTTCGAATGCATAAAGCACTGCAATTCGATAAACCCCACGACTTCCATAGAGTGGTATTTGATTGTCCTACAAAAGTGTTAATTTAAGTTGTTTAAATATGCATGATGATAGCATAAGTAGATAGGTTTCATTTTTCTGAACATTTTGATATATTAAACTTATTTTTCTGATTAAAAATGAATAAGTTATTGATTTTACAAGTTTTATCCAATTTCTGGAATTTCTGGAAAATATTAAAAGTCTGACAGACTTGGACCCACATGTCATGGATTTATTCTTTTCCTAAATATTTACGAAAATATTAAAAACCTGACAACGGGGCCCACCTGTCATGGATTTTTCTTTTACAGAAATGAATTTTGGAAAACAAATAACAAGAAGAAAAGGGGCGGGCCCCACGGCGGTCAACCGCCGGGGTCAACCACGGCGGCCGGCGCCGGTGACCACACCGCAGCGGCGCTGTGGCGCTCGCGCGGGCTCGGGACCAGGGGCGTTCGAGGCGGGGCTTCGCGGGGAGCACGATGGGGGCAGCGGCGCGACCTATTGGCCGCCGGAGCTTGGCCGGCGCGAGCTCATGCGGCGGCCGGCGCAGTCACGCGACGCGTGGGCGGACCAGAGGGGGAGAGAGGGCGCGAAGGGGCTCGTTCGAGCCGGCAGCTCACCGTGGTGCTGCAGGAA
The DNA here is from genome assembly GCA_030979885.1 of Lolium multiflorum. Classification (NCBI taxonomy): domain Eukaryota; kingdom Viridiplantae; phylum Streptophyta; class Magnoliopsida; order Poales; family Poaceae; genus Lolium; species Lolium multiflorum. The sequence continues at coordinate 170,805,190 of CM061753.1, read as the reverse complement.
GGTTCGGCGACGGCGGGGGAGCCCCGTAGCGACGGCGGTGGTCGCCGGAATCCTTCCCGGCCACGGGGAAGAAGAGGGAGGCGGCGGCGATTGGAGGCGTCTCGGGCCGATTCACTGCAGGGGGAGGACGAGGGGAGCAAGGCGGAGACGGTGGTGGCCGCGGCTGGGCGCGGGGGTGGCCGGAGCGACGGCGGGAGGCGGCGACTGCCGCGGCAAGGGTTTGGGCGCGCGCGCGGAAGAGCCAGAGAGAGGGGCGCGCGTGAGAGAGGGGGAGATAGGGACGAGGGGCGGCGTCGTGGCGGCCTTATCCCCTCCCAGGGGCGGCGAGCGGCGGCGCGCATCGCGGCCAGGATGGACGGCCGGAGCGGCGGCACGCAGCAGCGTGCGTGTCTGCCGAAGAAGACAAAGGGGGATTTTTAGAAAACCCCCTGGAGTTTTGTAAATTTTCTGGAAATTTTAGACAGGGAAGAATTAGGGGATTTTTAGGGTATTTTGACCCAAATTTTAAGGAGATTTTTGCACAAATTTTTAAGTAGATCAAACAACCACATTGGCAACATTGTTGCAAACCTTTTTAGTGCAAAATTTCACAAATCAAATGCAGATGCATGCATGCTGATGAACAACTTAGCAACATTATTGGATTTTAACAAACATGGGCTGTTACAACTCTACCCCCCTTACAAGAATCTCGTCCCCGAGATTCCTAAGGTAGGAAAAGAGAAGGTAACAAGGACTACTACGGTCTTCAACGAGCTGGTCGATACCACGCCGATCTTCTTTGTTGAGGAAGTTGATCCATGACACCATGAATGAAGTTGACCCACAACACCATGAATGAAGCGCTTCATTTTTCTTCCCTTGAGGTTGTTGCTCAACTGCTCCTAAAGGAAAGAGGGAATAACTCTGGACGGTGGATCTTTAACAGGATCGAGTATCTCATGATCAACTCATGGAAGGAGTGTTGAGAAACAACTCTTGAGCTAACAAGCATGAAACACGTCAAGATAACGGAGGATATGAAAGAAGTTTCAAGTTTTGGTAGGCAATTTCTCAACGCTTTACAAGAATACGAAGAGACAAGGTAGCGAAGAGTTAAACTGCCTTTGATACCATAACGAGGCACTCTTAGAGAGGGTGACTCGTAGAAGCACGGATGATTATCCAACGAGAGCAACTTTAGACTTCAGAAACATAGTCACTCTTCGGCAAGGATACATGAATTGATTGTTGTCTACTCAAAAGGCTGGGGCCTAGATGGTTGATGAATTCACACAACGTGTGAATTGATCAGAAGTTCCGGTACAAACCAAAGGAAGGGGAAGGGTACTAGCGAGGGAAGTGCCAAGGATCAGCGGAGATTGAAATTTCTCCAAACGAAGTTGTTGTCACTAGAGAAATGATTTAGATGGATTGACTGAGAGACTTTTAGCAACTCTGCTTCTAATGTTCTCCTTGATAAAATAGACACTAATTTTAGGCTATTGACGAGCCTTCAATAGGTCATCGAGTCAAGGTCGGACTTCGGAATTGAAAAGCTGCCATGAGGGCAATCCTCATAGAGAGTGGTTATTCTTGATGATTCAAGAGATTTATGGCATTAGGCCTTCCGACTAATTGTGTTAACCACGACATCAATCTTGCCGGATTTACAAAGAGACCTATGTCAAAAATCCTTGAGAAACACTAACCATCATTGCCGCTTGAGATTCAGCTTAGGTTAGGTGTAAAGATATTTCAGACTCAGCATGTCCAAATAGAAGATTTTCAACAGTTACCACCAAGGTAAAGTCGATAGATTCTCAAGACATGGACCACAATGTCAAGCTCCAAAAGATTGAGCTAGATTGTGTAATACATGTGGTTGCGACTGCAAAGCAATTGTGTGCACATGAATTTTGCAATGTAACACAAGTGAGTCCTTGTGGGGCCATCAAAGAAGATTTTGAAATTCTTAAGCTTCTTCTCTTTGTTGAACAAACCAAGCAATGGCTTAGGATGCATAGAGGAACGTTTCAAGGAATGGAGGTAACAACCTTCCATCTCAAGAATACTTCGCACATGCTTGACCGACTTGCGATGATTCCCGAGGAAAACAAAGGGAACTCGACTCGGATCCACGGCGACATCTTTCAGCAAATGCACGTGAACCAGAGAAGGTCACTTCCAACATCCAGAACACATACTTCATGATAACACAAAGATGGTTCTCAAAAGTTTCCAACATTAGTGCCAAACGTTTAATATGAATCTCTTTAAGCATGGAGGAAATAAGAATGTCATCGATGGGCTCAATAACAAACTTATCAAAATACCTCAATTAGGGACTCATATGTTGCATGAACGAGGCAGAAATATTGGTCAGACCAAAGAAGATGAAGGTATACTCAGGCGAGACACCATGAGTATAAACATCATCAAGATAGTCATTGGATCTGAGTTTGATTTGACGATAGCCCAAACTCAAATCAAATATGGGGAAGATAGCGTATCCATCGAGAATATACTTTCTTACTTCAACACGAACAAAACTAGACATCCCTTTAAGAAGAATCAAGTAGGATAGAGCTTTTGTCCTTCAACTCTCCAAGTTGTTGTTTAAGCTCAACCAACTAGTCCAGGATGTACGGTTTCTTGGAGAAGTAGTGATTCAGAGAACCAACTTACTCACGAACATGACAACACGGTCATGTGGCAACATGGCGATACTTCTAGAAAGACAACTAGAATATCACGAACCACCGGTATATCACTGAGTTCGAGAGGGGATCTTGCTTTACAAAGAAAACGATATGGTCTTGAGAGCTTTGGCATAACCTAACTCTTTGACCAAAGATGTGCCAGAATAAACGGACTTGGCAACACCATCAAACTTTGCTTAATAATTGGCGAACCAATTATGCTAAGAATGACGCAAGCGTCCTTGGATTTCGAAGCAATAACAATTGCTAAAAAATCTCAGATGGCCACATCAATACGCAAACCCCAACATTCCCAAGCATAGACAGCTCGGAGAAAGGGTGAGTAAAGATGTGCAAGAGCATCACTTCATCAACAAGATCATGATACAAAACACGACCTCGTGATATAGAAGAGGGTGATACTCTAAGGTAGAACAGAGCAGAAGCTAACGAGGCCTCTTAATCTGCGGATTACAACACTTTGACCAAGTCTTAGAAATGGACGAGGTACTGGAGTTTGTTTCTCCTGACATATTGAAGTGAAAGGTCTTGACGAACCACAAGAGTAACATACACTGGAAAACACCAATGCACATTTTAACACTTGGTTGCTAACTAGCAAACAAGTTTGGAAAGCAACTAAAGAGGAGGAACATGATCAGGATCAGAAATCCAGAGATGTAGATGCACAAGATAACACTTCGTGAAACTTATGCTGAAAAAGGAAGTGTGGAAGAGTCACAGACATAGATATAAGACTCACAAAGAGCCCTCTTGTCGTGATCCATTTGGTTCAATGAAAGAACATATGTGATAGCTAGTGGAAGGGAAAGATATTTATCGCCGCAATTCAACACGACAATAACCACAAGCTTGAAGGATAGATTGATTTGAATTTAGCCATCCTGATGTAATGTTTGAACATTAACACCAGTGTTTGATAGAATGGATCTTGGGTTAAAGGCCAGCTTCATGTACTAAGATTCATTAGAATCCAGCACAATCGGGGACCTTCGGTTCAAGTCCAAGGGTTAAAACCCGAGAAAAGAGTAACCACTAAATGAGTGACACGGAGGACACTACGAGGTAGTGATCACGGTGTAGCTTCTAGAAGACATGCATAGCTTCCGAAGTACCAAGCAAATAGAAAGGAGGCATTCAAAGCGAAAGGAAACCTCGAAGCCTAGAACAGAATTTTGTGGAACCTCGAAAATAGAGAGATCATGATGGAAAGAAATCTCTACGTTGAAACAAAATAGAACAAAGAGGAAGCACAGAACACACACGACTCTAGAGAACTCTGCACTAGGTCAACTGGTTTAGAAACGACATGCCCTTGAGGCACCTAAGTTTTGAAAGACTAGAAGAGATAGAAAAACTTTCAAATCAACACAAGGTAAGGCACCTTAGAATTAGAGCGATACCAGATAAGGAGTAAAAAGAATCCTAATCAGATTTTCGCAAATACTTTTAGCTTTCAAATAGTTTTCACAAACACTAGACTCAACATCGACCAGTAGAAAGGGTTTCCTACAGGCAGTCCTGCTCTGATACCAAAACCTGTCGCACCCCCGGGATCAGGGTTAGACAAATACCAGATCTTCGTCCGACATAAGCCTAACCTAGAGCTCGAGAGACTACAGTGAGAGAATCGGTAACACAACAGTGACTCTACGACTCAAGAAGTAATACAAGCTCATAACTGAGCGAAGAACCAAAGCATTACAAGCAGAGGTCACTGACCTGGCATACATCAATCAACGGAAGCGAAGTTATGCTATTAGACATAGCAAGAGAGCAAAAGGCCTAAGAGGCCAGGAGCATAATGGCGACGTCCCAGCCCATAGATTCCAGGCTGCCACCTGGGAACCCCAAGCTACTCGTCGATGTCGACTAGAAACCACCATCTGTTGGAGTGACTTCGTCTGAAACAAAAGCATGCAAAGCTGAGTACAGGGACTCAGCAAGACTTAGTACAACCTTTTAGCAAAGCGGGTATGCGGGCTTTCTGTGGAGCTTCTTTTGCGTAAAGCCAGTTTTCCTTTGTAAGACAAGAGAGAGAAGAAGCTCGACTACTCAGAACCTTTAAAAGGGGATAAGAGAGCGATATCTCTATCTCTATTGATCATCATATTGTATCCACCAATCTTCATCATCTCGAACCACTATCCTCGGATAATCCCCTCAACACCCGGAGAAGGTATCCGTAAACACACATTGGTTGCCAAGTTTTACGATTAGGTTAAAGTTCTCTATGGTCTCCACGTCCGTTCCCAAGTCGTCCATAACCGCGGACACGGCTTTTCGAAAAGATTTAACCCTGCAGGGGTGCACAACTTTACCCACACGTGCCAACCGACTCTTAATGCCAAGCTATTAGCTCTCTTCCTTGGAAAGCCGGCAGAGGGTGGTCGACCACGACCTTTACCTTGCTGTCGCCGAGACCATGAGTCACGCGCTAAGGATTGTTCCGCCGTAACGGGTCAAGTCCCGAAGTCGGTCCTTAACGATGTGAGGCGAGGTGGGTTTCACCAGGGACTCTAACCCAAGCCACCTCGGCCACGCTTACCTACCTGTATGCTATGCACCTTTTCACAAACATTTTCAATGCATATGTCCAAATAACGGCAAACTATGTGACTCATGGAATCTACTAGGCAAGTTAGTGAGTCGAGAGGGTACCATAATAGGGCCTCGTGTGGTTGTACGCTCGGTCTTGGTTCAAGAGGCGAGAACTCGCATCCTAGGGTCGGCAGAAACGAAACAACCCACCACATCCCAATGTGGCCTTTCGTCTGAGCCTTTAATCATGTTTAACACTCATCTCTATACTTACCACGTCAACCTGTCATGCTAGTTTCATTTCATTGTAAGACTCCAGTCCGAAGACCGGAGTAGAAGCGTAACATACTAAGCATGGCTAAGCATAAAGATATAAAGGCTCTAGCGATGCACACATGCCAAACCTAGGTATGCTAGGAGCAGTGGATCATGGATTTGAGGCTACAAGGGTGGAACATGCAATAGATAGGATAACTCTACCTATCGATAAAAGACAGTTGAATCGTATGCAAAATGTAGGAACCAGAGATAAAAGCATTTCGAAAACATATATGAACCAGGCTAGGGCTTGCCTTTGTCCCTGACAAACCGAAGTGGATCTTCAGAGATCCCATGCTTGACTTGTCCGTCGATGGACAAGTATTGATCTTCAGTGGTGTTGATCTTCATCGTCTCAGACTCATGCTCTATCGATCGCGAAGAAGCAAATACCGGAAAGTAAAATAACAATCAATACATGGCATCGATGCAATGCGCATACAAGTATGATGACATGACATGTTAATTAGGTACTAAAGATAACCCTAAGACATGGTCAATTTAAATGGAGTTCGAATGCATAAAGCACTGCAATTCGATAAACCCCACGACTTCCATAGAGTGGTATTTGATTGTCCTACAAAAGTGTTAATTTAAGTTGTTTAAATATGCATGATGATAGCATAAGTAGATAGGTTTCATTTATCTGAACATTTTGATATATTAAACTTATTTTTCTGATTAAAAATGAATAAGTTATTGATTTTACAAGTTTTATCCAATTTCTGGAATTTCTGGAAAATATTAAAAGTCTGACAGACTTGGACCCACATGTCATGGATTTATTCTTTTCCTAAATATTTACGAAAATATTAAAAACCTGACAACGGGGCCCACCTGTCATGGATTTTTCTTTTACAGAAATGAATTTTGGAAAACAAATAACAAGAAGAAAAGGGGCGGGCCCCACGGCGGTCAACCGCCGGGGTCAACCACGGCGGCCGGCGCCGGTGACCACACCGCAGCGGCGCTGTGGCGCTCGCGCGGGCTCGGGACCAGGGGCGTTCGAGGCGGGGCTTCGCGGGGAGCACGATGGGGGCAGCGGCGCGACCTATTGGCCGCCGGAGCTTGGCCGGCGGCGAGCTCATGCAGCGGCCGGCGCAGTCACGCGACGCGTGGGCGGACCAGAGGGGGAGAGAGGGCGCGAAGGGGCTCGTTCGAGCCGGCAGCTCACCGTGGTGCTGCAGGAAGGTTCGGCGACGGCGGGGGAGCCCCGTAGAGACGGCGGTGGTCGCCGGAATCCTTCCCGGCCACGGGGAAGAAGAGGGAGGCGGCGGCGATTGGAGGCGTCTCGGGCCGATTCACTGCAGGGGGAGGACGAGGGGAGCAAGGCGGAGACGGTGGTGGCCGCGGCTGGGCGCGGGGGTGGCCGAGCGACGGCGGCGAGGCGGCGACTGCCGCGGCAAGGGTTTGCGCGCGCGCGGAAGAGAGAGAGAGGGGAGCGCGCGAGAGAGGGAAGATAGGGACGAGGGGCGGCGTCGTGGCGGCCTTATCCCCTCCCAGGGGCGGCGAGCGGCGGCGCGCATCGCGGCCAGGATGGACGGCCGGAGCGGCGGCACGCAGCAGCGTGCGTGTCTGCCGAAGAAGACAAAGGGGGATTTTTAGAAAACCCCCTGGAGTTTTGTAAATTTTCTGGAAATTTTAGACAGGGAAGAATTAGGGGATTTTTAGGGTATTTTGACCCAAATTTTAAGGAGATTTTTGCACAAATTTTTAAGTAGATCAAACAACCACATTGGCAACATTGTTGCAAACCTTTTTAGTGCAAAATTTCACAAATCAAATGCAGATGCATGCATGCTGATGAACAACTTAGCAACATTATTGGATTTTAACAAACATGGGCTGTTACATTCATGCTTGACTTCATAAGGCAGAGTTTAGGGTTAGGGGGTAGATACATGATTTGTTTGGTTTGAATATGTCTAGACCTTGTTTATCAACTTGAATGCTTACTATATGACATTAGAAGACTATGTTCTTTGGTTTTTTTCCGTTTTTTTGAATTGTTATACCCATTTGAATCTTGGTCAAATCCTAGGTTTGACCAAGATTTAAACAAGTTAAAAAATTGAAAATGAAAAAGGTAAGCCTGGATCCTTCTTAGTCACTGTAGAATGAAGCTTTTGGGAGGTTTGTGAAATTTCCATGTTTGAAACCCAAAACCAGTTCTCTTCATATGTTTGACTTCATAAGACAGAGTTTTTATCAACTCCAGTGCTTACTATATGACATAAGAAGGCTATATATGTGCTTTGGTTTTTCATTTTTTGATTTTTTCTGAATTTTTATGCCCATTTAAATCTTGGTCAAATCCTAGGTTTGACCAAGGTTTAAACAAGTTTAAAACATGAAAAGAAAAGGTAAGAATGGATCCTTCTTAGTCATTCTAAAATGAATGAAGCTTTTGGGATGTTCTCACAAATCGATCTAGTCTACATGACTTTGATAAATTTTAATTAAGAAGCAACAACTTAACAATAATTACCCAAAATCTAACAGCTGGTTCGACAACAACCTGGATGTTACGCTAAAATGAACTGCGAAAACAACTGATGAGGACATCCCTACCTCACTACTACCTCCGTCATTACCAACTGAAGATGAACCTGCTGTGAAGCTCAAGTCCAATGAAGTCAGGATTGGACCAATGACACGAGCTCGTGCGAAGCTACTTAAACAACAGGTGAACTTGTTTCTAAACGGTACTTTGATTGATGAGAACTTTATACTGCCTAAGTCCTATTTCTTGTGTATCATCAGGTATCAAGAGGAGACGAGCATCGCACGAGGAGGAGAGGAGCAGCTGGACGTGAAGATGGACGTGAAGCTGGACATGGAGCTGGACATGAAGATATCTCATGGACGCGCGAGGGAGGAGCGGGAGGAATGCGCGAGAGGAGAAGACGAAGATCAGCCCGGTCCAGCACCGGTCGACCGGACCTGACCGCCGCCATTGACCCGATCGGGGGCCCCGACCGGCCCACCGGTCCCTGGTCGTTGGCCCCTCGGGGCACCACCGGACGATTTGCGACGTTTCCGGTTGCAGCACCGGTCGACCGGACCACGACCGCCCGTTCGGTCACCAGCCCGGTTGCGGATCCAGACCGGACGTGTCGTCTGTCTCGACAGATCTAATGCAGGTCGGTTATTTTCGTACTTTTGGACTGAGGTCGTCCCAGACGCCTATATAAGTCCCTGGACGCCCCACAAGTTGCTTTAGACCACGTTTAAGATAAACCCTAGTTCTTAGTTGTTTGCTCTGCAAAATTATTGAATTCCCTACACCATATTGCTTGGATATTGTGTAGATCCTGTTTAAGTCTTGTGTGATCTGCTGTTCCATTGGGAATTAGACGGTTGCAACTTACCGCTTCGTGGTCGGCGGCTACGTGCGCAAGTGTGTGGAGTTGCGAATATCTTGCAGGGTTGAGAGATGTTGCATTGGCGACAGGGACCAATCGAGAGATCTCGTTGCGTCATACAAGTTATCATCCACTTCATCGTCGTGTATCTCCGCTGCCATCATCCGTGAACATCATCACCACCATTGCTTACTGAGAAGATCGGGCCACCCCTTATCATCTTGGTATCAGATTTCCAGTTTTCCTCGGTAAGCCATCCACAATCCACCCCATAGTTGAGTTGTGAGTGTTTTCCTATCCAGAAAAAGCCAAAAAAAATTAGGGTTAGGGTTTGCCATAGCCATAGCTTGCACTAATTTCGAGTTTTAGTTACTTTTCGTAGTTGTTTTTGCGTACCTTTATCTTTCGTCTAGTAGAAGTGTTAGGGTTTGTGTTTTCTTTATCATCTAGTTTACCTTCTAGTGTTAGTTTTGTTACTCCGAGTCCACATAGCGTACAGTGTGCTTGTTCCCAACCATAGACACAGCCTTTCGATATACGTGACTAGGAACTTTCCCAGAAGAGACTAGTTTTACCGCTCGACAGGCTGCTCATTAGGGTTTTGGTGCTTTGCATATCTTGTTGGCCGTGTTATCAAGGAGTTGAGTCATAAAATCAAAAAAAAAGAGAAAATAGAAAAGAAGCAAAAAGAGCTACATCGCTGCGTGTGTTCCAAAAAGAAAATACAAAAAGAAAAGTGTGTGCTAGTTGAAATCAAGTGAAAGGCCTAAGTTTTCTTTACTGCATCCGTAGTTGAGCAATCTTGTGCTGTCTCGTTGAGCTTTGCTAGCGTCTCTCTTGTGCATTGCAACCTTTCCTCCATATAGTTGCATTGCCCCATTATATCGCCTTGTGTGAGTATCTTTGGTTGTCTACGGTCAGCGCTAGAGCTTGTTATTGGTGCAAATAGGTAGCCTACCTACAGCCCCACATATACCCTGCTTTGTCGTGTGATTGTTCTTATACCCTTGATATTCGCTTCGCTACATCCGTGCACTAGTTGTTACTACAAGTGGTAAGCAACACTAATTTACTTTGGAAAGGTAAGATTTCCTTTTCTTATCAGTTTTGAGTGAGTTGTGAGAGTACCACCATATATTTTTGATTTAGTGCACTAACCTACTAATCATGTCTGCTAGTGATCATAAGATTGTTAACCAGGAGAACAAGGATTCTGCAGATATTATTAACTGGAGGGAGTTTCAGGCTCTTCGTAATGAGATGCGACGTGAATTCCGCACTAAGGATGATGAGCTTAAGAGTACAGTTGACGAGATCAAACAAACGCTGGATGCTACTAATGTCACCGTCACGGGATTATCTGATCAAATGACGGATATACAGCGCAATATTGCAGATATGCTCATCGCTATTGAGAACTTGACTGCACAACAACAACAACAAGAAGATGATGAAGATCCTGAGCTTGCAGATGACGCACACAATGCTCGTGGTGCGCCTCGTGGTCATCGTCCTCGTGGTTTGTTTCCACTTGGCCGCAATGGTCGTGGACAAGATGAAGAAGATGGATTGGGTAAGCCCAAGTTTTCCATACCCAAGTTTGAAGGAGGAGCTGATGTTGAAGAATACCTCACTTGGGAGCTCAAGATTGAGAAATTATGGAGCCTACATCCACACTACTCTGAAGATAGAAAGATCAAGCTTGCGTCTTCTGAATTTGATGGTTATGCATTGCGTTGGTGGGATTCTTTGGTTCGTAACCTCGATGAAGATGGTGCACAACCTATCCGTACATGGCGTGCTATGAAAGAGGCAATGACTTCTCGTTTTGTGCCTACAAATTACATGCGGAACATATTTGATAAGCTAACACTATTGAGGCAAGGTGTGAAGACTGTTGATGAGTACTACATGGAGATGGAGATGCTTATGCAGCGTGGTCGTGTCCGTGAGTCTCTAGAGATGACAATGCAGCGTTTTCTGAATGGATTGAAGTATGATGTTAAAGGCATTGTTCGTCATTACACCTACACCAATATGAATCAATTGTTACATCATGCAAGAGAAGCTGAATCACAGTTGGCTGAAGAAGCAAAGGTTAAAGGACGTGCTACGGGAGCTGGGCGTTTTACACCCCGCGCGCCCTCTACGGCGCCGGCGCCTTCAACGCGCTCCGTTCCTTACTCTACTCCGCCTAGCAAACCGGTCTCCAATGTATCTAATGCAAAGAAGTCCGAATCTGCTGCAAGTACGAGTGGTTCTGGTGTGTCTACAATGCGCAACCGCGATATGCTTTGCCATACATGTGGTGGCAAGGGTCACTTCAAGAGAGATTGTCCTAACCGCAAAGTCATGTTTATCAATGAGGACAATGAGTATGAGACTGGAGATGATGTTGATCCAAATGCTCCAGACGATGATGACTATGACACTGATGGTGAAGATGCATATCCTTCTGATGCTCGCACCATTGTTGTGTCGCATCGTGCTCTTAATGTGTTGCCTAGTGCATCTACTCAGCGCTGCAATTTGTTCCAAACCAAAGCTTTAGTTGGTCCTGACAAGGCTTGCAAGGTCATTATTGATGGCGGGAGTTGCCGCAATTTAGCAAGCAAGGAGCTATGTACCAAGCTGAAGTTGAAGTATCTACCGCACCCGCATCCATATTATATTCAGTGGTTGAGCGACAATGGTGAGATGAAGGTAAACCACATGGTGCGTGTTGAGTTTGCGATTGGACCGTATAAGGATTGCATTGATTTTCATGTGGTTCCTATGACGGTTTGTCACCTCTTATTGGGTCGGCCTTGGCTCTATGACCGTTCTGTGCAACACAATGGCCGTGCCAATACGTATCACTTGGAGTACAAGAGCAAGAAAATTAACTTACAGCCTATGTCACCACAACAAATTTTCAATGAGTCTCGTCAGAAGATTGAAGTGAATTTGGAGGATGCACCTCTAGATAGGCGAGAGAATTGTAATGTCGTGAGTGATATAACGAAAAGTGAGAGAGTGAATTCCTTAGTCTCATTAGCCACCAAAGAAGACATGAGATAATTTAGCGAGGATCCTACGGCCATGCCTCTTGTGCTTTTGTACAGGGGTACGGTTTTGGTTTCTAACGACATGACCCCTCTTCCTCTTGGTGTTTCTAATGTTTTGCAGGAATTCGGCGACGTGTTTCCGGAGGAGGTACCCGCAGGACTACCACCATTGCGAGGTATTGAGCATCAAATTGATTTGATTCCCGGAGCATCGCTGCCCAATAGGGCGCCATATCGCACTAATCCCGAAGAGACGAAGGAGATACAGAAGCAAGTACAAGCGCTACTCGACAAAGGTTATATTCGCATAAGCCTTAGTCCTTGTGTTGTTCCTGTTATTCTAGTTCCTAAGAAAGATGGTACTTGGCGTATGTGCATAGATTGTAGAGCTATAAACAACATTACTATTCGATATCGTCATCCTATTCCACGCTTAGAGGATATGCTAGATGAATTGAGTGGTGCTGCTGTGTTCTCTAAAATTGATTTGCGTAGTGGCTATCATCAAATTAGGATGAAAGAAGGGGATGAGTGGAAAACTGCCTTTAAAACAAAATTTGGTTTATATGAGTGGTTAGTAATGCCTTTTGGATTAACTAATGCACCTAGCACTTTCATGAGACTAATGAACCATGTTTTGCGTGAATTTATTGGCAAATTTGTGGTTGTGTATTTTGATGACATATTAATCTACAGCCGCAATGAATCTGATCATACTATACATATTCGACATGTTTTGCAAATGTTGCGTGATAATCAACTCTATGGTAATCTTGAGAAGTGCACATTTTGCAAAGATAAGGTCATATTTCTGGGTTATGTTGTCTCTAAGCATGGAGTAGAAGTAGATGTGTCTAAAATTGAAGCTATTCAAAATTGGCCTACTCCCATGAATGTGAGTCAAGTAAGAAGTTTTCATGGTCTAGCTGGGTTTTATCGCAGATTTGTGCCCAACTTTAGTACTATTGCTGCACCTTTGAATGATTTGACTAAAAAGGGTGTTGTTTTTGAGTGGGGCGCAGCCCAAGATCATGCTTTTGATGAACTTAAGAGATTGTTAACTTCTGCACCGTTGCTTGCACTTCCTGATTTCAATAAGCAATTTGAGATTGAATGTGATGCTAGTGGTATTGGAATTGGTGGTGTGTTGATGCAAGAGGGTCGACCAATTGCATATTTTTCTGAGAAACTTTCTGGTGCTAAGTTAAACTATCCTATATATGATAAAGAATTGTATGCTTTAATTAGAGTTCTTGAGGTTTGGCAACATTACTTGTGGCCAAAAGAATTTATCATACATTCTGATCATGAAGCTTTGAAATATCTGAAAGCCCAATCTACTTTGCATAAGCGTCTAGCTAAGTGGGTTGAGTTCATTGAGTCTTTTCCATACATTATTAAGCATAAGAAGGGAAAAGATAATATTGTTGCTGATGCTCTATCTAGGAAGAATATGTTATTAACTCAACTTGATGTTAAAATTCCTGGTTTAGAGATTCTATGTGATTTGTATGCTACTGATCATGATTTTGCTGAACCATATCGTTTATGTGCTCTTGGTAAAGCATGGGAAAAATATCACATACACGATGGGTTCTTGTTTAGGGCTAACAAACTATGTGTTCCAGAATCGTCTGTGCGTTTGCTCTTATTGCAGGAATCACATGCTGGAGGTTTGATGGGTCACTTTGGGCATGAGAAGACGCTACTCATGCTAGCTGACCACTTTTATTGGCCAAAGATGAGGCGGGACGTGGATAGATATGTGAGGAGATGCATTACTTGCAACAAGTCCAAGTCCAAGCTGAAGCCTCACGGTTTGTATACTCCTTTACCGGCACCTACTACACCATGGGAGGATATTAGTATGGATTTTGTGTTGGGTTTGCCGCGTACTAAGAGAGGCCATGATTCTATATTTGTGGTAGTGGATCGATTCTCTAAGATGTCCCACTTTATTGCCTGCCACAAGAGCGACGATGCGTCGCATATTGCTAACCTGTTTTTCGGGAGATTGTACGTCTACATGGAGTCCCGAAGACTATTGTTTTGATCGTGACGTGAAGTTTATGAGCTACTTCTGGAAGACGCTTTGGAGAAAGCTGGGGACGAAGCTGCTGTTCAGCACTACTTGTTATCCCCAAACTGATGGTCAAACTGAAGTGGTGAATAGAACATTGTCACAACTGTTGAGATCCATGATCAAGAAGAACCTGAAGGAGTGGGAAGAGTGTTTGCCGCATGTGGAGTTTGCTTACAACAGGGCGGTACATTCTACCACGGAGCTATGTCCTTTTGAGGTGGTGTATGGTTTCAAACCCATTACTCCACTTGACTTGTTGCCTTTGCCCATACATGAGAGAGTTAATATGGAGGCATCAAAGAGGGCAGATTATGTGAAGAAGATTCATGAGAAGACTAAAGAGTTGATTGAGAAGAAAGGCAAGAGCAATGCTGCAAGGATGAATAAAAAGCGCAAAGAGATGTTGTTCAAGCCTGGTGATTTGGTCTGGGTACATTTTCGCAAGGATAGGTTCCCGAAGCTGAGAAAGTCTAAGTTGAAGCCTCGTGGTGATGGTCCTTACAAAGTGCTTGCTAAGATCAATGATAATGCATACTCGATAGATCTTCCAGAGGATGAGTTTGGTGTCAGTAATTCTTTCAATGTTGCTGATTTGACACCATATGACGGAGAAGACCTTGGAGCGTCGGGGTCGACGCCTTTTGAAGGGGGGAGATGATGAGGACATCCCTACCTCACTACTACCTCCATCATTACCAACTGAAGATGAACCTGCTGAAGCTCAAGTCCAATGAAGTGGATTGGACCAATGACACGAGCTCGTGCGAAGCTACTTAAACAACAGGTGAACTTGTTTCTAAACGGTACTTTGATTGATGAGAACTTTATACGCCTAAGTCCTATTACTTGTGTATCATCGGGTATCAAGAGGAGACGAGCATCGCACGAGGAGGAGAGCAGATGGACGTGAAGATGGACGTGAAGCTGGACATGGAGCTGGACATGAAGATATCTCATGGACGCGCGAGGGAGGAGAGGAATGCGCGAGAGGAGAAGACGAAGATCAGCCCGGTCCAGACCAGTCGACCGGGCCTGACCGCCCGGTTACAGCACCATCGGCCGACCGGCCCACCGGTCCTGGTCCGGTTGACGCTGCCTCGTGGGGCGCCAACCGGACGATTTCGACGTTTCGGTTGCAGCACCCGGTCGACCGGACCATAGACCGGCCCGTCCGGTCACCAGCCCGGTTGACCGGATCCCAGACCGGACGTGTCCGAGTCTGTCTCGACCAGATCTATTGGGTCGGTTATTTTCGTACTTTTTGGACCTGAGGTCGTCCCAGACGCCTATATAAGTCCCTGGGACGCCCCACAAGTTGCTTTAGACCACGTTTAAGATAAACCCTAGTTCTTAGTTGTTTGCTCTGCAAAACTATTGAATTCCCTACACCATATTGCTTGGATATTGTGTAGATCTGTTTAATTCTTGTGTGATCTGCTGTTCCATTGGGAATTAGACGGTTGCAACTTACCGCTTCGTGGTCGGCGGCTACGTGCACAAGTGTGTGGAGTTGCGAATATCTTGCAGGGTTGAGAGCTGTTGCATTGGCGACAGGGACCAATCGAGAGATCTCGTTGCGTCATACAAGTTATCATCCACTTCATCGTCGTGTATCTCCGCTGCCATCATCCGTGAACATCATCACCACCATTGCTTACTGAGAAGATCGGGCCACCCCTTATCAACAACGAACAGCACTTTTGTAGTACTGTACTCGGTACTCCGTACTTGCTCCAGATAATCCCCATTGCTTCACTACTACTAGTACAGTAGTACTACCGTGGCTCGCATTCATTGTTTCCCCTGACTATTCAGAGCTTTGGACGTCCATCAGAGTAGTAGTCAGTAGTACAGTACTGTTAGCTCAATTAATGGCGTGCTATAAAATTCTATACTAGCCGACAGATGTCCATTCCTCGGGTTGCGCCAGAGCCTTCGAAGAGAAGGTAGCCGCTCTGTCCCGTTGATTTACGGTGGACGGACAGGATACTCCGGACCGCTCTCGATTCATTTGCTTCTGCTCCCACGTCCTGACCCTTCGTGGACTGAGATCCAGTGACTTCACTAAGAGAAGTCACCATGCAACTTTACACACGTGAGCCATTCGATCAAGATCCAACGCTCGCGGTTGATCCAAATTTCGAACTTAAACTAAACTAATATTTTAAATGGACTGGAACTTTCCGAGAATACGTCTTAATGTAAAGTTTTTCTGTTTTTTTTTAGCTACATAAATTTTAATTTCAAATTTTAGATCGACCATGTGCGTTGGATCTTAACCTGATGGCTCGTATAGGTAAAGTTCATGGTAACTTCTGTTGGGTAAAGTCACTGGATCTCAGTTCGCAAGGGAGCCCCCTCTCGGCCGTTGATTTAGGATGGGCGGACCAGGTTGCTCGAAGCGAGGGCAGGAGACGGCTGCCTGGTTTTAATAGGGGGAGTACTTCTTCCATCCCCTTCTTGCTTCACTTCCAGTCTCCTTCCACTTCCAGCGATGCCTCCGAAGTCAAGGCCACCATCTCGCTTGAAGAAGCACCATCTAGTGTTGACCAAGGACGCGGAGAGTTCCCGCCGGCGGTCTATCCAGATGCTGGCCGCGAGAAAGGGCCCCTTCGCGCTCGTCTCGGAACGGCGTCAGTCGTGCGGTCGAAGATTCCTGGTTGGTTGCCATCGCCATGTTTCTTGATTCTTCCTGGCCCGGAGGTCCCAACTCTTTATTCCGTATTAATCCTTTTTATACATATCTCAGTGCCCCACGACGCACCCTGACATCTTCTCATGACGACTTCAACCCATGTCTCCTGCGCTTAGAGGTTACCACTGATTGGACATTTTCGTCTTCCTCTCGTCACTTTGTTTCGGTACTGATGATATTGCCATGCAGGAAGCATCGGTGTGTTTCAGAGATGAGCTTAAAACTCTCGTGGAACTCGCCTCCAACTTTCGCGATGATGTCAATACTTTGAAGAACGAGGTCACCGGCCGGGGCAAGCTGCATGATGTGAGCGTTCCATCAAGTGAGGAAACGAACTCTGTCATCAAGAAGCTCAAGGGCGAGAATTTGATGCTTAAGATTGAGTGCGGCTTTCTTCGCGAAGAAAACGTCGAGCTATCAAACAGGTGCGTTCAAGCTCTCAACGGGAGCCTCAACACCCAACATGATGCGGTGAAGAAGATGATGGATGACAGCATCTTGAAGAAAAACAATATGGTGGAGGACACGCGCGGGATGGTCGATCCAATCCAGGCACCGCAGAAGGAAGTCGATGCGCTCCGAGTCCAGCCACCTTTGAGTAGGTCGCCGAGGCGCCCTCGCGCAGGTCACGAGGAGCGCACGTCGCCGAGTAGGCTGGGGATAAGGAATTCCAACGAGAGAAGCGGAATCACCACCTGTCCTGATGGAGGGCCGCTCCGCCAAGTAGGCTGGGGGAGAGAAACACTGCCTCTCATTGTTCTTTAGCTAGTCCTCCGATCCATATTACTTGATGTTAAAATGGATGTATCTACAACTGAAATATGTCTAGATACATATATTTTAGTATCACAAAGTAAGTATCAACGTTTATATTGCCCATGTCTTATTATCCATCCCTAAGGTGGGTCGCTTTTGTAACTACTGATTGCAGATTCGACTCTTCTGCAGACCGAAAGATTTTTAGAGTGACTAAAAATCATGCTTAGCTTTCCATTTTCATGTTTTAAACTTGTTTAAATCTTGCTCAAACCTAGGATTTGACCAAGATTCAAATGGGTTTAACAATTAAAAAAATCAGAAAAATGAAAAACCAAAGCACATAGTATTCGTATGTCATATAGCAAGCATTCAAGTTGATAAACAAGGTCTAGACATATTCAAACCACACAAAACATGTATCTACCCTCTAACCCTAAACTCTGTCTTATGAAGTTAAGTATGAGGAGAAGTGATTTTGGGTTTCAAACATGGAAATTTCACAAACCTCCCAAAAGCTTCATTTTAGAGTGACTAAGAAGGATCCATGCTTACCTTTTCATTGCCATGTTTTAAACTTGTTTTAACCTTGGTCAAACCTAGGATTTGACCAAGATTCAAACGGGCGTATAAATTCAAAAAATAAATAAAAAAATGAAAAACGAAAGCACATATATAGCCTTCTTATGTCATATAGTAAGCATTCAAGTTGATAAACAAGGTCTAGACATATTCAAACCAGAAATATCATGTATCATATCTACCCCTAACCCTAAACTCTGTCTTATGAAGTCAAACATATGAAGAGAACTGGGGTTTTGTGTTTCAAACATAAAAATTTCAAGTACCTTCATTTTAGAGTGACTAAGAAAGGATTCATGCTTACCTTTTCATTGTCATGTTTAAGACTTGATTAAACCTTGGTCAAACCTAGGATTTGACCAAGATTTAAATGGGCATAAAAAATCAAAAAAAATCAAAAAAATGAAAAACAAAAGCACATATATAGCCTTCTTATGTCATAAGCATTCAAGTTGATAAACAAGGTCTAGACATATTCAAACAAGAAAAATCATGTATCTACACCTAACCATAAACTCTGTCTTAAGTGGTTTTGGGTTTCAAACATGGAAATTTCAAGAACATCCCAAAAGCTTCATTTTAGAGTGACTAAGAAGGATACACACTTCCCATTTCATTTTCATGTTTTAAACTTGTTTAAATCTTGGTCAAACCTAGGATTTGAGGATCAACGTGAACAAGGCCAAAGCAATGAAGCAACTATTGGCCGAAGAGAGGGAGATCATGATTATGACCACAAGGGACATGAATGAGCAACAAATGGAGCGGTGGAAGGAGGCCTCGGCAGAGATCATGGAGAGACGAAGACTAGCTCGTGAAGGGGCAAGTGGTGGTGGATCGGTGACGCATGGAGGTGGTGGCGATGATGGTCACGGAGGTCCGACCTACATCCGTTTTTTATGCCGGCGGTGAGAGGAGATGGTAAGGAGAATGAACAACTTTCTGCCATGAACTGTGAACTATTTGCTATGATTGTGTCATTTGATGTAAAATTATGAACTATGCATTGAGTTGTTTTCATTTGATAGTTTCATCATATGTCAATTATGTGATAAATCCTACCATTACGGGTTCGGAAGTCGTTATCGCGGAACAGAACCGTAAACCAAAACTATACGGTTTTGGTACAGTTTTGGTTTATGGGCGATGTTCTGTGCCAGCGATTTTCCGACCCATAAACACGAGTTCGGTGAACTCAACTCGGGATTTTCAGTTCGTGTGTTTACGAGTTCTGTTAGAGATGCTCTTAGTACTGAAACTTCTCTATTAAACAATTTTTTTATGCCTAATCATAAGCGCTAGGATTATTGTCTATAACTTTGTAGGAACTAGAAAAATTGATAGTGGGAGGTATCTAGTTAGATATAACAGATAATTAGCTGAAAACTGATGTTTCATCCCTGTAGAATGAACGTCCCTGAACAAAAGAAAAGATAATCTGTTTGATCAGCCCACTGAAATATTCTTGATAATGCATTAAACTAGCGACAATGCTAAAATTGATCCAATTGTCACTGAATTGTTTTTAGGAAAAAACTTAAAAGTTTCATGCATCATTTGTGCATTTCCTGTATTAATTTAACTACAATATGAGAGTATTAGATTAGGTTTACTAAATATCTGTGTCACAGGAAACTGACAATAATCGGAGCAACATGATCTTATATTTTTACATTGTTCTACTTATAAAAATCGAAAAATAGATGGGCATAGCAAAGCACGAGTCATGCATGGGCATGGCCTAGTACAACAAGATTATAATCTTCAAACGGGCACTCAGGTAAGTGCGGTTAACTAAAGTGGTCATGGAGACATATCGGCGCCGCAACGGGGTAGCAGGCCCTTGTCTTGGAGGCTTGTGACAGTTTCGTAGAGACACTGGCTCGCGGTCGTGAAGCCGACGCCGAGCTCCCTGATCCTACGGCTGCTGAACCGGCATCCCTTCTTCATCTCGCCTGTTTCGTCCTTGCATGTTGTGGGAACGGGGTACTCTGGGAAGAACTTGGCGAGTATGCGACACACCTCGGCGCGGTGCAGCGTGCGGCCGGCACAGAGGTACCGGCCACTCGCGGCGGGCGCCTGATATACACGCGCGTGCGCGTCAGCGACGTCTCGGACGTGTGCGTACGCCTGAGCCGCGTTAGCGTACGTCTGCACGGAGCCGTCGAGGTACTTGACGATATGCCAGGTGCTGGCGTTCACCGACGCCTGCAGAAGAGGGCCCAACACCAGAGACGGGTTCACCACGACGAGGTCGAGGTTTCTCTGCTTGGCGAGCTCCCACGCTGCCTGCTCCGCAACCGTCTTGGCGTAGCAGTACCAGTTCTGCATCCATTGCAATTGTATATCCACTTGTGAGATGCACGTCGTCGTCGAGATAGTGCTTCCAACAAAGTGAGAGTAGGTTATGCTAACCTTGGTGTTCTTGCAGAACTCGAGGTCGCTCCAGCATGTCTCGTCGGCCTCCTCGTCGAGGCTGCGGCTAGGATCCATATACACGGCGCCGATCGACGATGTCATCACCACACGCCGGATGCCGCCCGCGTCCGCCGCAGCATTGATCACATTCCTTGTCCCGGTCACCGCCGGCTCGATCATTTGCTCCTGCATGCGTACAAGAAACTTTGTCAATCGCCGTACATTTGATAGGCAGCTAGTGCGGGCAACAATGGCTGGAGAAGTAAGTAGTGTACTGGGTCATCGGTGATGGGGCAGGCGGTGTGGAAGACGCCCTCGCATCCGCGGAATGCGGCGGCGATACTCTCCTTGTCGAGCAGGTCCACCCGGAAGAGGGTCAGCCGTTCCGCCGCACCTTCAAGGGCTCTCAGGTGCGCATTCTTCGCGACATCATCTGGAATTACATACAACACAAAGTTAACATCAGGCATGTGCAAATTCCAGGAGGAGCTTCACGAGCCATGACGCGCTCCACTTACCAGGGTTCCGGACCGTGGCGTGGATGGTGTAGCCCTTCTCCAGGAGGAGCTTCACCAGCCATGATGCGATGAAGCCACTGGCGCCGGTCACGCAAACTTTGCGTCCGCGGCCACTGGCAATGCAGTTTGCCTTGTTGACGTGATCAACACCCATGTCTCTGTTGTTTGCAGGTCTGCAGCGAGTTTGTATATCAGCTAGGAGTTGCAATGGGCGACAGAAGCTACTACGAGTTTGTATGAATTTCAAGTTTCAAGTTGCAGAACAAGCTGTGTACTGAAGAGAAGAAGGGTCTTTTTGGCCGGTATATATAGCCGGGATGACGCGTTTTCCAGAGTTGAGTCATCTTCTTATCTGGATCAACCGCAAATTATGTATGCGTTTCCCAGAGTTGAGTCATCTACTTATCTGTTCAGAGCGTGGTGGTGGCACTGCAGTTCCCATCTTAAGAAAATGTGGCTGGTCGTGCAGGTGTACAATAAACATCATACCCACACGAGTATCATATGTTCAGTATAATTGCAAGTACTAGTACATAGCATATTTTCAACACAAAACTGACTGGTCAAACCAGGTTTCATTATTTATAAAGCTACTAGACGCAGCTTGGATTAATAAAGAAAATGCAACTTCAACCGAAGCACGTACATGCATATATATTCACATTATTTAGTTCAATATGTTTATAGAGTACGGGAAGGCTGGTGGTGTGAATCAGAATGCGAGAAGAAAGATTCCCTTCCGTGGATTGCAAGCTGCACGATTTCACACCGGTTTGACATCGACGAAACTAGCATACCGATTGTTTAGTTTCTGCGAAGTATCCAGTTTTTATTTAAGTTGTCTGAGATTGTCCAACATTTCAGATTTCTAAGGATTTTGATCAACGTCCACCATGTCCATACTGGACATTTATCACCGGCCGATTTTCCATAACTGTTGACAAGCATATTTACGATCTGTGATTTTAAATGAGAAAATTGCTTCATTTGCCATTCAACGAAGCACCAATGCTCATGTACCAAACACAAACAAATTTCGCTGCTTATTTGCCATCGCCGTTAGTCCGTCGTTAGAATGACTCAGGTTTCCTGTCAGTCTATCTAGAAATGACAATCTTGCCCTCAGTTCATAGAATAGAAAAGAGTGCGGAGAAGGAAAATAAGGAAAACAAGTCCCTCACTGTGCCTGACCTTCCCGCTCACGGGATGCACCTCGCGCCCATGGCGGAACCGCCGCCTCCGCCGCTCCCCCAGCACCCATCGTCGCTCACGGCGTCCCTGCCGCCGCCGCAGGTTCCAGTCGCCGCTGCGCGTCCACACCTCGCCTCCACCGCGTCCTGCTCGACACGGCGTGTAATGGCAGATGCGCCGCCGACCCTCCCTTTGCCTCGGCCGCTGCTTCCCCAACCGTCGACGGGGCCGGACATTCCCGTCGCAGTAGCAAAGCAAAGCTTGGACATAGATGGCAAAGCTGCAAAGATGTTGCTCCTGAAGCACTAGATGCTTATGCTGAAGTAGCAAAGCAAAAATGGTTCTTGTTGTTTCATTATTTCTGCACTTTATTGTTGTCTTAATGTAGCTAATATGTGAAACACATGCAGGGACAAAAGAAAGAAAAAATCCATTATGGCAACTACTGGAACTTCACCGCCTCTACTTCTATGTCCAACTGAAACTGCATTGCCTCTACTTCTATGTCCAACTGAAACTGCACTGCCTCTACTTTCATGTCGAAGTGATGCAATTGAAGACAAGGTTGCCAAGTCGACGTCATCGAAGACTACCTCTAAATCTACGAGGTATGAAAACTGCTCTAACTCTATGTTGCGTTACGAGATCTAGAAATCTGTCCATATGAGTTACTAGATGATAAATTTATAGCATGTTCAAACCTTCAGCTTCCCTGCTTTGTATATCACTATTCAACAAATACTAGGTGTTTTACTTGAGAAAATTGACGTAGATCAAAGATCGTATCTGCTGCGTCTGACAGCCCTGCAATGAGCACCCGAAGCAAGAAAAAAAAGTTGAAACTATGAAATTCTCTGCTTGCTTTGTTTACATATCGCATTTCTTCATGTGTGTCATGTTTTATGGAAGAGACTTCTGTTAACAACCAACTTTCAGTTGTGTTCTTTTGGTTTTAGATCATGTGAACTTAAGAATTCTTCTAGATGATCTGAACTTGGACGGAGTGTTATTTTGTAGCTCAAGTATATCTATGTTCCAGCTGTTCTATGATGTCAATGTTGTTTGGTTGAAATTCTGAAAATGAGCCAATATGCTGTCAATTTTTTTTGTCAATGCTGTTTGGTTTAAATGCTGAAAATAGAGCCAAATTATTGCTTATTTGCCATTGAGGGCAAAGTAGTCTTTTTCTTGGATAAAATCTGTGAGGTAACGTTGGACTAACAACCAGTGGTAAATAAGAAGTGAAATTTGTTTGTGTTTGGTATATGAGCATTGGTGGTTTGTTGGATGGCAAATGAGCCATTGCCGAGTTTGTCAATGGTATAGAAGCCATTTTCTCATTTTAGAAATTGTTCGATGACTAAGTCGTTGCCACGAACAATTTATAAAAAAACCATCAGCAGAACTATCACAGATGGGTTTTTTCTGAGTGAACCCTGTGATACAACATTTTCTGAAACAAGCAAAGAGGCTTGCCATTTTCATTACTAATTAAGAAGGAGAGGGTTGACTAGATAAAAATTGGGAAACCAACCTAAAACCGGTAAAAACACACCGAGTAAAGGTCATGCACACAGCCACCCTGGCTACCAACACAAACTGCACACACACAATGTTGAAAACGAGGGCCGTCATCGAGGTTGAACATCGGTATCATTATCATCACTCTAGTGACTCCAATTTCAGAGAAAGCCACTCTAAAAGAACTCGCAATAGCGGCATCGTGAAGCCCATGTCTGCCTAGGCTAAACAGGCGACCCTCTTCACGTAGGGACAAGAAGCTTTGATTCTGATGGGGAGCTCCGAGGAGCGGATGTGTGGGACCTATTGTCATGGTATGTCGACACGTACGCCATAGGTGGTACCTTAGGGTGTAGAGATAAGTAGGGTGATAGGCGGGTGGATGTCTAGGATCATGATACACACGGGTTACCCAGGTTCAATATACACGGTGTTGGCGGATTTCTACTCCGGCTATAAATCACTATATGGCAACAAGTACATAGGTTACAATGATGTTGATCGTTGATTGTATCATGCCCTAAAGGCTACATGGGCCCCGACTTATACAGTAAACTGGGACTAGGGTTTGATAACCCTTAACCAATTATGCTATACTCCCTCCGTCTCACAGCTTAAGGCGTAAAAAAAAATCGATTTTTTCCTCATAGCTTAAGGCGTGGGACTGGGTCAGGTACCGTGTTATCGCTAATCTCCCGAGAATACCCTTCGCTCCGTTTCTTCTCCTCGATTGGCAAACACCAACAGTAAATCCTAGCGCCGCCGTTGCTTCGGTTCCCGAGTCCTTTAGGGCATCTCCAACCGGGCGACCCATCCCGCGCCCGCGCGTCCGGATGGGTCGAAACGGACAAAAACCCGGCCCAACGCGGGGACGCCGCAAAGCGGACGCGCGCCGAACGGCGCAAACCCGGCCCAAATCTGGGCCGGGTTTGCGTGGCCGCGAATGGCACGCGGCGTCCTCGCGTGTCCGCCCGTCCGCGTGGCTGGCACTGTCGGTGCCCAGTCCTATTAAATGTGGGAAGGGGTGTCCCTATCCAGTCCACTTTCCACTCGGGCGCGCGCGCGAGCTCGAAGCTTCCGCGCCGCCATGGCCCCGGCGCGAGTTCGAGCCGTCCGCCAACGACCACGAGGCCGGCAGCAGCCGGCAAGTCGCGCCGCCGGCGTTCGCAATGGGGCCGCCGGCGCCTCCCAGACGCGAGCGGATCTACGTCACCGTTGCGGTGGCGCAGATGTTCTGGGACGCCGGCGTCCCAATGCCGTGGGGGGACGTGCACCTCCCCCACGGCTGGCACCTGAGCCCAGATCGGGTTCCGGTGCCGCCCATCCCGGGCTCCGGCCGCGCCCGCTACGCCGAGATCCGGAGGCGCCGCGCTCAGCTGCCGGCGGACCTCCAGCAGGACCCGGCGTACGGCGACGCAAGTCCCAACGGGACTTGTGGTTCGAGGTGGAGCACGATGCGCGCCGGCGCACGTGCTTCACATCCGCGACGGCGCGGCCTCGCGCGCAGCCGCGCACACCTGCCGCGGGCAGGCCGCCGCCCCGGCGGGCTCTACATCAACGAGCCCGCGCCGGCCACGCCGCAGCCCCGGGAGGAGGACGACCCGGGCTGCGGCGGCGCTCGCGGCGTCCCGCGAGCAGCTGGACCTCGACGAGCTGGCCAAATGGCCGCACCTCGCCGGCGCTGCGCACCTCCGCGCGGAGGAGGCGGGCAGGAAGGCGGGGAGGACGCCCGAGCGGAGCGTGGGCCTTCCTCGACTGGCGCGCCGTCGGGAGGAGGCTACGCCGGCGGCGCTCCGGGAGGAGGAGCGCCGCCGGCGGAGGAGGAGCCCCGCGCGCGGCGGAGGAGGAGCGGCGGAGGAGGAGCAGCTCCGGCAGGAGTCCGCGCGCGGGCACGGCTGCGCAGGGCGGCGAGCCCGCCGAACCCGCACTCCGCGGGAAAGGGCGCGGTGGGAGCCCGGCCGGAGTCCCCGGTGCCCTCCGGCGTGTCGAGCCGGAACAGCGCGTCGCCGCCGGGGCGTCGTCGTCATCGACGCCGACGATGACGAGTACTGGGGTAGTACTGCCGGCGGCCACCGTGCTCGCAAACCCTGTCTAGGGTTTTTTTTTTAGTTTAAAGCCCATATAGGGCTTTCTTTTGTGTAAAAATTGCCCAAAATAGGGCTAAGTTTAACTAACCAGTAGTTTATATTTATTTTGTGCTGTTTTTATTTTTCATTTTCATTTATGTTTTTTTATTACATATGCGGTGCGTCCGCGCGTTGGGCGCAGCGTGCGACCCAAACGGACACGCGGACGCGGGGCGCTGTCCGGGTGTCCGTTCGGCCACCCAAACGGCCCAAAACGGACGGCCCAGCGCGTCCGTTTGGGTCGCCCGGTTGGAGATGCCCTTACTACGCCAAGCCCGTCCGGTAGAAAAAGAATGGCTCCCATCTGCTGCAATCAATCTCCTTCTCCGTTCATCTTCTTCATGGAGCGTTTCCAACTGCAGCAATCAATTGAAAAGAAAGAAGATTGGAACTTTCGCGGCGTCGACGAGGAGTTGAATCGGGCGTGTCCGCCGGAGCTCGACTTGCCAAAGAACAGAGGGCCACGGCATGCAGGGAGACTCTCTGCTGCTCGACGGTGCCTGGGAGAAACGAAGAGTCTAAGCGGAAAGAATTAAGGAGAGTTACTGCCGTGCATGCAGGGGCAAAACGGGAAACTGCCTGGTTATTTCTTTCCTGGCTACCTCTCCTTAATAACCATGCCCAAATTTTTACGCCTTATGCTATGAGATGGAGGGAGTATAACCCTAAGGTCGCACACCGGCAAGTTCGTGTACTCCAAGTCTCTATCTAGGACTCCTCTAGCCAGTCGGGACTTCGTGTTGGTCCTTGGCATATGGGCTAACTTGTAGGCCCCAAAGACCATATCTCCTTAGGGCCGCCCCGGTCCAATAGTATATGACCCCATCACGTCTATACCCATTTAGTATGTCCACAAGAGTAATCCCCACACACTCCAAATTTTTTGGCCATCTTAGCGATGTACTTGAGGTTCGTCCGCCTTAGGTGTGTTGATTTAGGCGGCAACAATATCTTGAAGCATTCCTGAAAAAATAAAGAATGACAAATAAGGGTTAATTTTAACTTGAAATCTTCAAATCTTTCGTATCGCAAATGCTAGCTGAAGAAATGTGTGCAGATGTCATCGACGAATATTCCATTCACGCACTGCTACAGTCCGTTGTCGGTAGATGATGTGACATTTCAAAGGCCTTAGTCCACCCCGCATAGGGACTACATGATGATGTTTGCAAGTGCATATGATATATGTAGCTAGTATCAAAAAGTAAGAGTATCCATATTTGGTAAGATTTAATTGTCTCTTGCTACCTTCACTTAGATGTACCAGCAAGTTATTCTTGATCCAAAAATTGCAAGTTATTCTTTATTCAAAAAAGTGAACTGAAAGTGTTTGTTGTTGTTGAGTTGTGAACAAACTAGTAAGCGAATAGCAAAAAGAGATAAGAGATTGTGTAAGCAATGTAAATTACTTAAAACTCAATAAGGGTAAAACATTCTAAGAATTGTGAATTCACCACTAGCATATTTATTATTTAATCAAAAAAATTATGAAGTCTTTGTAGTATGTGTGTACGGTAGGATCCGACATAAATGTGCTCATAGTCTCGCTACGATACTCCCCGCATAACCACCACTAGCCTCCAAGGCAGCCCTGAAGAACTATTGTAATTAAGGCTCTCCCCATGTTTATGGATATCAACCCTTGGATCCCTCCCCTCTCGACAGCAGTACAAACTTACTGAAAGAGACAGTGCAGTTTCTCTTTCTCCACGCGGACCCCGTTCTATAGACAGTCCAGTAAGTTTGTACTATTGTAATTAAGGCTCTCCTCATTCTATAGAGCTTTTTTCACCGTTGGATGACTTAACACCGTTAGTCACACAAACGGACAGACCAACAGCACTTTCTCTTTCTCCACGCGGACCCCGTGTGCCCATCTCAAATGGAAAAAGCCCACACGTCCCTGCCGTGCCCAAATCCCATCCACAGCTCCCCGTCCAGATCGAGATCCCGCCGGCCCACGCACCGTTCCTCCCCGACGACGGCAAGGCCGCCCCGCGCCAGACCACCGCAGCTCGCCACCCCATATCCCGACTCCAGCGTCCGCACCACCCCCGTGCTCCCTCATCACTGAATCCTCTCCCCGTGTTGTGAATCGCCCTCAGGTCCGGCTCCGGGTTTGCTACCCTGACATGCCCAGCCAAGTCGTTGCTAAAGCGGAGAACGGCGCCTCCGTTCTCCTCTGGTTGGTTGCGCCGGCGCCGGCACCGTCCACCCGCGAAAGTCAGCTTGCTGATGCAAACCTCCGGCCCCAGCTCCACTTCGCGCTCCCGTCCGTCTTCGTCACCCAGCGCAGGCCGTCTTGGCGAGCAGCTCCACCGGTCGGCCGACTCGACCCGGGCGCCGCCACGACCTTCCACCTCCACCACACGTGGTGAACCGACCTCCTCCCCAACGCCTCCACCGGCCTCCCTCTCTCTCGATCTGCGGCCATGGTGGCGGGCGCTGCCGGATCTTCGCAGTGAGGGATGCAGCCACGGGATCCCGCAAGGAAGCGCTGAAGCGGGAGTGAGGTGGGCCGGTCGCTTCGGCGCAGTTGTTCTTTTTGCAAGGACCGCACAGGGAGAGGTCGCATGCAATTGCTAGACCCGGCCGCGTGCGTGACTTTCTTTCTTAATCTCTATCCACTACTTTTTCTTGCCTGATGCTAGCTCAATTTCTCTCTCTAATGGATGAGTCCTCTTTATCTTTTGCTTTCGTTTCGGTTCTTATACCAAGAAAAACGAGTTCATCCATATGGGAATTAATATTTGGTTACTGCTTGATTACTGTTAATGGTTGTCGTGCGGGTCGGAGCAATGGCGAGAAGAGAATGCGGCAGTCGCGGGCGTACAGGGAGATCGACCTGGGCGGAGGCACTTGCCAGGTCGTCCGTGTTTTTTTCTCGATTTGGATTTGCATCACCCCTTTTTTTCTGATCTCGATTTTCCTTTGTTCCCAATCCAGATTCCATGTTGATTTTTTGTACATGGTGTTTCTAGATCCAGATCCCAGGGTCATTGAAATAAACGGTAGAAATTTCGATCAGGATTTGTTTCACCGTGCTCCAGATCCCAGGGTCATTCAAATGGTTGATGTTGTTTCTGCAGGGTCAATCCGTATTCCATTTCATTCAAATAAAGGGTGAAAACTTAAGAAGAAAAAGTTATGTTAATTATCTTCTTATTTTTTCGATCCAGATCACATGTTCATCAAGTTTGTTTTACAGAAAAATATGGAGTTGTTTCGTGATTGGTTGACTTTCTGGGTTACTGGTATTATACATATAGTTTTTTCCTTTTTTTACAGAAATATTCTCTCTCTATTAAGCTTGCTAATGGTGCCTTAAAGCTGTCTTATATAATTATATATCACACCCACGAAATGATTTGATAATGCACATGTTTGAATAATGATGATACGGTTACTAATAAACTATACATGGTCCTTTTTTCTCGTAACCTTACTGCTCAAGGACAGGCCCATCAGGATCAAAAGATTCTCGCCTGAATTTTTTCGTACGACCGTGAAGTTGCCGTTAATCAAAACGTTAAGATGGAGAAAATCCAACGGTGATAGCCCCGTGCGTAGCTATCACCCCGGGTAGAAAATCCGCGTCGATATATATATATATATATATATATATATATATATATATATATATATATATATATATGTGTGTGTGTATGTGTGTGTGTGTGTGTGTGTGTGTGTGTGAGTGTGGATTTGCTGAAAAGGGGTGTAGCTACCCGTGCCATGAGAACCGTTGGATGATATCGATATCAAACAGCTAGCTAACGGTTGTTTGACGGTCCTGAGTTAGGCCTTGCCTAAGTTTCTGACCAAAAAGGCATTGGGTCCTATTGCATGCTGCTACATGTGCTTTGCAGTGCCAGTAAATCGAACGGCCTCATCCAAAGCTGGAACTCTGCAGTGCCAGTAAAGCGAACGGGCCTTATCAAAAGCTGGAAGTAATTTCTTTTGGGGATACAAAGCTGACTAGTATTCCTTGTTCCAGAGCGCCCCTTTAATGTGTGTGCCGTGCCAACACTTTTTCTCAGATAAATGTTGACAGTTTAGCTAAGCAAAATTAACTTCCACGGTTTAGCTCACTTGGTACGAATATCAAAAAAGGAATAGGAATCAATCTACGAGTAGTTTGTTTCTGCCAACCTCTGTACATTTGTGTAAGACTAGGAGGATGCCAATGGTTCTCATAACTTTTTATTACCTTGGTTAGAAGCACAATTTCTACTGCATGTCATGGACAACACTTCCCCTCAATGTCACGGTGTTAATTACTCAGTACGCTGATCTGACATAGCCTGCTTTTTATCTCTCTTGACTACACGTAGTAGCAAGTGGCAAGCGTCGAGATGCCCATGGAGAAACGTGATTCACTTTGATAGCTGCCCGATCTGATAGCGGTGTCCAATTTTCTTGAGCCATTTCGCAAAAAAAAAAATCTTGAGCCATCAAACCAATTTTTGGGAAAGGAAGAAACAAATTTCTGACCACACTAATTATATGGACCATGCAAATAAGTATCAGTAATTTTCAGAGCGTGAAGTAAATATAACAGAAAAGATCATAAACCAAATTCATTATAGAATCAAAACACTAATCCAGATCATGGGTAAATCATTTGTGTGGGAGAGAAAACATGAAAGAAAAATCAAATCGATGTAGCCTGTACATCTGAATCCTGCCCAACAACGAGCAGGCCCGTCGGATGGGGCCAGAGGAGGAGGTCAGAGGGGCCGTCGGAACGGGAGGCAGCAGCAGACGGATGGGAGGCGGACGAGGAAGCCGGAGTTGGGCGGCCGTCGAGGTGGGCAGCCGTAGGTGGGTGCCCGCCGAGGCTGCCGCAGCTCACCAATCACCATGGAAGAGCATAGTCACAAGGATGGAAGAATGGATCTTGGATATTAAGAATCAAGTGCGGTCTTAAATTGTGAATCTTGGATATCAAGAATCATGTGTTTCTTTCTCAAATTGTGAATCTTGGATATCAAGCGAGAAAAATCGGAAAGAAATTAGGAGAGCATCTATATCTTTTAACACAAGTACGCTCTGAAATTCCTTTCTATTCAATATTCAAAAACATACACAACGTGTGGATCTAGAGCACAGACATGATTTTGGATCTCAGCAAGAACCTGAATGAATCTAAAAAGAAAGAAAAACAGGATGGGGAGACCCGTGTAGTGTAGAAAGGCAACAGCATCAGCACCCGCATAATGAAAGGATAAGAAGAGGTTAGTGAAAGAGAAACCATCACGATGCCAGAAAACCCACAAAACCGGCCACGCCATGGATTTCTCGTGAGTGCCTTCGAACCGACGAGGCAAACCCAAAAACCGCCAGGACGAAAAATTCAACTAGAGGAACAGAGTAAAAGGCGACGACAAGCCTCCGTCCCTCCATGGCGCATCGACGGCGCCAGGTCCCCAGCTCTGCCAGGACCTGTGCGTTGAACATGGCCTAAAGGCTGAAGAAAAAATATTGAAAGTACAGGCAAAACAAGCACACAGATACAAACGAAAAAAAATGAAGATCCAGATTGGAAAGCACCAAGCGAAGACTGACGAGCAAGGAGTCTCAGCAAGAAAACTGCGTCAGATCTGGTATGTCGTGCGGTACTGCGGTCGGCCATAGAGTGCGAGGGCGTCGGGGATTAAGAGCAATGTTCCAGAGCGCATCTGTTGATTAGAAGTTGCTAATCAGAGAAATGAAAGGGAGTGCTGGTTTTGGGAGAAGAAAGGGTCAATGGAGAGAGAGAATAGCACGAGTTGGGCAAAATGTGAAAAAAGAACCTGAACCACCGAAGTGGGATTATCAGTACTAGTGGTATACACTTCAAACCACCTTTTAGCGTTAGTGGTATAGAACGGCGGTAGCCACATGTCAATCTCAGAAGCGCGGGTATATATATTAATTTACCTATATACCTATATATATATATATATATATATATATATATATATATATATATGTCTACATCAACTTTGATATTGGATGTCGGCCACATAGTGTTCTCCGTCTGGAGCTATGACTTGCTCAAGTAAGAATCCCGCCAGTTCTTCTTGAATTGCTCGTACACGCTCGGTTGCTAGAAGACCGTTCCGCAACCGTTGGATCTAATAATTTGAAGAAGGTACGGTGGTCAATATATATGTGTGTGTATGTGAATGAAACACAAGGTGATAAAATAAAGCCATGAATGTTGTTTACTTACATCAAGTTGTCCGAAATGTCCCTCATATGGTGGGTATTCTGGCGGATGAACTCGCAAACGCAGAACCCGCATAAATTATTCCCGTCCTCTTGCCTCAAGCACTTTACGAGAACAAAGTTCAATCAAAATAATATATATATATATATATATATATATATATAATCAAGGATGATAATAATGGTATTGAAACTAGAATCAAAGAGATGCGCGGCCTAGCCAGTAGTACTTACCGGTACATGTTTTATTCGAAGTTCTTTATTCTTTAAACCCGGAGACTTGTTGGTGAACCGTTTCCAAGCCTTGTGGAGGATATCAGCCATGTCCCCCCACTTCGAGTCCATGACTTCTACTACCCCGGTGTCGGGTTCAATGACTAGCAGGATATAGTGAAACCTGCGGACACACACACACACACACACACACACACATATATATATATATATATATATATATAGGTAAATTAACTGGTGCTCCTAGGTGCCCGGGCACCATACGTAGATACGCGTATTTTTGCTTTGTAGTACACATACCTGAGGGTATACATACCTAAGATATGCATACTCAAGTGATACATACCTAAGATATTGCATACCTAAGGTGTACGTACACTGATACGTGTATATATATGTTAGGTATGTGTAACTTGCATGTGTGTATGTTAAGTATGTAAATGTTAGGTATGTGTAACTTGTATGTGTATATGTTAGGTATGTAAACCTTAGGTATGTGTAATTTAGACACGTACACTCCAGGTATGTACGAAATACACGTTGGGTGCCTAAGTTACACATATATATATATATATA
Organism: Lolium multiflorum; assembly: GCA_030979885.1. Lineage (NCBI taxonomy): Eukaryota > Viridiplantae > Streptophyta > Magnoliopsida > Poales > Poaceae > Lolium > Lolium multiflorum. The sequence continues at coordinate 170,772,304 of CM061753.1, read as the reverse complement.
TATATATATATATATATATATATATATATATATATACTAGCACTATTCTGCAACCGGTTGCAGAATAATATTCTGAGCACCGACTTGTACTTCCCTGGACACAAGGTTGTACTTCCCGAATAATAGGGTTCAACTTTCTGTCGAACTTACCTGAACTTCCCATTTCTTCAGAGCTACTGATTCTACTTCGTGTTTTCCAACCATTTGATGGAACTATGCAGATGATATACCGTTGGATAGATAATGAAAAACTGCAACTTTTTCATGTTCACACTTTTCATAGATTTTGAACGGTTTAAATTTAATTTTGAAAATACGAAAACGCTTCTATATGGCCAGAAAACGAACTTCTAGTTCAGTTTTTGAATCCCTTATCGAAACTGTGCAAATGATATACCGTTGGAAAGATAATGAAATTGCGCAACTTTTTCATGTTTTATGTTTTTTCAAAATCCTCACAGTTTTGGAACAATTTTGAAAATACCGAAATTCGGACGTACTCAAAAAACGAGCGGACAGTAATTTGGATGATTTGTTTCAACCGTATATTGGAATGATGCAAATGATATGTCGTTGGAAAGGTATGGACTAGGCGCAACTTTCTTATTCCAATTGTTTTCTCAAATTCCTTACAGTTTAATAGAATAATACGAATTACTGTCCGCCTTTTTTATGTGACGGGCATCGAATGATTTTCCCCGCGATTTCCATGCGGTATATTTAAACAATGCAAATGATATACGGTTGGAAAGGTCTCAAAATGGCGCATCTTTTTCGTATCTACCATTTTTGCCAACTCCAAACGATTTGAAAGTAATTTTAGAAGTTTTGAAATCATGTTTCTGGTATATTTTGTGGGATAACAATTTGAATTTAATAGATTAGATCCATTTATTTGTTGTAAAATGTTGTTGGTAATGAAATTATACATATAATCTACAATATAAAGCTTTTGGTGATAATGATTGAAGTGGTTGGTGATCAAATCGATGAGATTTGAACAATAGATTTCCGCTCCGTAAAAACAGAGCATTGAACTTCGCTCGACACGAACTTGCACTTCTAGGGAAATGCGATTGTACTTCTCGGCGCAGTTTCACGAAAGTGTTCTGTAAAATGACTACAAGTTTCTCATACGATGTCCGTTTTCAGGTCCATGGCCACACAAAATGCTCAGCACAACCACGTGCATCTGAACTTCCCGCGACATGTCCTTGTACTTCCTAGCCTTCGTGGTTGTACTTCTTGGAAATGTTTTGATACTAGTGCGTTTTACAAAAACTAGCATGTGTGCTTCGAAATGATAATTTTAGATTGTCCCTATATTCTATTTAAGAGATTATGTACTTCCTGGATCCTAATATTTGAACTTCACAACATTGCCATGTGAACTTATGTGGGGGTATTTTCGTGACGTAATTACCGCTTGTACTTACTGTTGTGTCCGCCTATACTTCTCGGAATCACTGCTCGTACTTCCTCGTAGATGATGGGATTATTTTGTATTTTTTATAAATTTGGACTATATCGGGTTTCTTGTACTTCCTATATTAAGTGGGTTTATTGCTCATGTCGAATGGTTGTACTTCTCATTGTCAAGTATATGAACTTCCTTACGAGTGATGGGATTATTATTGTTTTTTGCACATTTGGATTTTGTCGGTCTTCTTGTACTTCCTATATTAAGCGGGTGTACTACTGGTGTCAAATGGTTGTACTTCTCTCCGTCAACTATTTAAACTTACCCTAGTGTGACGGGATTATTACGTTTTTTTACATTTGGATTTTGCCGGTTTTCTTGTACTTTCTATAATAGGTGCTCGTACTGCTCGTGTCGAATGGTTATACTTCTCGTCATCAACTATTTGAACTTTCTCGGGGGTGACGGGATTATTTTGTTTTTACTACATTTGAATTTTGTCGGTTTCCTTGTACTTCCTATAATAAGTGCTTGTACTGCTCATGTTGAATAGTTGTACATCTCATCGTCAAGTATTTGAAATTTTTCGCGGATGACGTGATTATTTTATTTTTTCTTCATTTGGATTTTGTGGTTTTCTTGTACTTCCTATATTAAGTGTTTTTACTCCTCGTGTCGAATAGTTGTACTTTTCATTGTCAACTATTTGAACTTACTTGCGGATGACGGGATTTTTTTGCACAATAGAATTTTTGTCGTTTTTCATGTACTTACTATATTAAGTGGGTGTACTGCTCAACGTCAAGTATTTTAACGCGGATGACGAGATTATTTTGTTTTTATACATTTGGATTTCGTCGGTTTAAATATAATTCCTATATTTAAGCGGGTGTACTGCGTGTGTTGAATGGTTCTACTTCTCAGCGTCAAGTATTTGAACTTCCCCGTGGATGATGGGATTTTTTACCGCAATCCCGAAAATGGCATATTGAAACTATGCAAATGCTACATCATTCGAAATGTGTCATAAACGCACAAGTTTTTCGTATATAAATTATTTGGTCAACAATCCAACCTCCGAATTGAGTGATTATTGTTTCGTTGGAATGATAAAGTCACGGGCTATCTAAAAAATGTTATTAAAAACAAAGTATATGTACTTCCAGCGATATTCCCTTGTACTTCGTGGCTTTCGTGGTTTTACTTCCGATAATATTTTGAAACTAGTGTGTTTTACAAAAAATAAACATGTGTATTTTGGAAGTGATAATTTTAAATTTACCCTACACTCAACTCCGGAGACTCTGCACTTTCCGGATCCTAATCTTTGAAATTCCCGACGTAGTTACATGAAGTTATTTGGGACGGTTTTCTTTTTTACACTGCCTAAACAGACCATTTGTTCGTCCCGTAGTTAGCGCTTGTACTTATTGTAATGACATCTTGTACTGCCCATGAGATAAAATTAGGTGTTTTTCACTATTTTAAATGTATTACAAGATGGACCGTGTACTTTTCAAAACTAATCAATTGTACTTACCAACGTTGACATGTATACTTTGTGAAAATTATTTTCTAGCACTTCAAAATGACGATGTGTACTTAGTGTAGTCACCGCCTGTACTTCTCGAGACCACGGATTGAACTTCCAGTGGGATATCAAAAAGATGATTTTATTATTATTTTCTATGTGTACTTCCGCAAAACCAAAGATTTTCACTCCGACAATTATCAAATCTCCTTATTTAAATCAATCTTAGGAAAAAAACTATTATTTCCTTACATTTTTTTACCTTTTAGCAACATGGGGAGAATAGAAGAGTTTATGACTCCATTTGGACCATCCTAGCTAATTAGTTTATCTTTCACCTTTTTCACCTTTTTGAAACACACTATGTACACATCTTGAAGACCTTTGTCGTTGTTTGGCTCCCCGCTGTGGTCGTACACCACGACTACGCTAAGCGTGTTGTACCTATTTCTTTTGTCCCGTTTCTCTCTTTTCTCTTCGATATAGAACGTTTCAGGGCTATTCAATGTGTACTGCTTGGATCTTAACTGTTGTACTGTTGAGACTATAACGGTTGTACTGCCGATACTAAAATGGTTGTACTGCTGTATTGTGTTGGATGGATGTACTTCTCAGCATCAAGTATTCAAACTTCCTAGCGGATGACGGGGTTATTTTGTTTTTTTTTACATTTGGATTTTGTCAGTTTTCCTATACTTCCTATAATAAATGGATCTTGACAACGAGAGAGATGGGGAAGAGGGGTAGCGGTGTGCGCTAGGGCTGGCGGCGCACGGGTGGAGGGTCGACGCCGTGCGGGTCAGGAGCTTGGGCAGCGGACGGGGAAGACGGTCCAGAGATGTGAGCTCCGGTGGGCGAGGTAGACGGACGGTTAAGGGCGATGGTGAATTTTTCCGAGGTGACGGAAGTCGCAAGAGCTCTTTGCCCCAGTCCCCAGAGATGGACAGGCCTGGACTATGAGGACACCAAACTCCACTGTTGGCGGACGACATCCACAAATTTATCTACTCGTACTTCCGAAATTGCACCACTATAGTCCCCCACATCATACATGTGTGCTCCCCTCTCTCATGATATTGTACTTCCCTGTGGACTTCTTTTTTCCACTAAATTAAGCGATGTACACTTCCTGTATCGAAGATGTGTGCTTCGCGGCATTACTAAATTGCATTTAACCAATGTACACCTTTGGGTGATCTTTTTTCAATCTTAGTCTAATGAGTTTTTCACTACATGCTTAGAATCTGAACCGGTGTTCTGCATTTCTAAGAACAAGTGTGTGAACTAGACTAAATACGACTTTTATTACTTCCGTTTTTCTACACTCGATTTTTTTATCTAATTTCCATGTACTTCCTAAATTTAGCTAGTTGTAGTTCTCATTGTTCGCTACCTAAACTTCCCGCAATTTTTGATATCATTACATGTGCATCCACGTACCTATTTCTATTTTTATATGCATTTTTCAAATTTCTTTTTCTGAATTTCTCAATACCAAGATATGTACGGTCGGCCAGAATTAATTGTACTCTGAACGGATTATTTTTGTATCATTTTCTAGTTAATCAGAGCAGTGACATGTAATTCTTGAGCCGCATTAGTGTGCTTAATGGACTGTAGTTTCTTAAATCTAAGCTATCTTCAGTACTTTCTTTAAATTTAAGCTAGCCTCAGTGTTATGTGAAGGTCACACAGGATATAACTGAACTCCGACTAGTGCACTCCTGTACGTATCCTGACGGACAAACAAAATGGATCGAAGTCCAGGTTTGAGCTAGAAAAAACAAGCTTTGACTAAAACGAGCCAAAATTTACACCGCACAATTCCTATCCTTAGCCCCTGTATTTTATATTGCTTTAACCACCGCTTATTCTTCCCTTTAGTTTGTTCTTTGAGCTAACTCTAACAACACAACAGCAGGAGTTTCAAATTCACCACCAAATCCAACGAGCATGCTGGGACAGTGGGATGCTAATGCAGCAGCAGCTCTAGCTAGCAGCCTAGCACGCGGGAGGATGGTCGAGCGCACTCCTCTAGCACATGCACTGCTCATGGTAAACAACTACACTACGGACTAACAAGTAGTTGTACTTCCTTCAGAGAGAGGGTGAGGAGGTATAGAAACATTCCATCGTGCCAACCTCTCTGCATTGGATGCCTACTATCTTTCTGCTTTCGACTCCTGGCTGTGGGGCACACAAAAATCAGCAATATAAGGCAGAAATACATGATCACTGGAATTCAAAACCGTCCACACTTTTGTTAACCACCAACTGCACTGTCTCTTTCAGTAAGTTTGTACTGCTGTCGAGAGAAACACAGAGAAGAAGATGCCGTTAATTTGGCTAGTCGTCGTCCAGCTCGAAGTAAAAAAGAGCTGCAAAATTAAACAAAACACACACACACACACACAGAATTCCCGACCATGAAGGTCGACCCATTATCGCGCAGAGCAACAAGGGGACCCATTATCGAGCTTGGGTCCGGGCTGAAAATCTGTGGCGGAGGAACCCGGCGCTTTGCCGATTCAAGCTCGGTTTTATGTGCACAACTGTAGTTGTACTTCTTGTATAGACGGGGGTTGTACTTAATGCAACTGACACCTGCGCTGCCATCAGTATCCTCAAAACTATGAACGGAGAGAAATATACAGATAGAGGAGAAAGAAACAGGAAAAAGACGAGCGGGTAGTCATTGTAGCCAGCCACAGCGGGGAGCCATCCGGCGGGGACGGGATCCTAGGCGGCGCCGATGTGGACCGAGACCGGCGGCGGTGGATCCTGCGCGCGGTCGGATCTCCAGACCAGTGGGGGTCGCGGGTGAGCAGATATGAACTCCAGTGCTGAATCCAGGGGCGGCGTAATGGGAGGCACCGCATCGAGCACGCGTCCTGCCTCCTGCGGCAGTCCAATCGGAACCGCGCGAGCTGGTGGTGCCTTCGGTACTCGGGAGCCGGTGATGCTAGGCGTGGCACACAGCTGGACAGGATCCGCGCTACCGGACGCGAGGCGAGCAGGCGGAGCCGCAGAAAGGGAAGCAGGCCGGCGGAGAAGAAGACACGCCGCGCGTGCGCAGAGGAAATAGGCGGCGGTGCCGCGGCGGCGCGAGGGCACCGGGGGCAAAAGGCAGGCAGGCAGGCGGAGGAGCCTTGGAGCGCGCCCGCAGGCAGCGCGAGGGATACGTGGCAGGAGACGCGCAGCGCGTGCGGCCCGCGCGGCGGCGAGGAGGTAGAGCTGGCCGGCGGGAGGTGCAGTCGGGAGGAAGTGGAAAACGTGGGTGTGGAACCGGTTCGTCCTCGACTTGTGCTGATCGTCTCCTTATAGAACACGGTGGTGCTCAGAATAATATTATGAGCACCGGTTTCAGAATAGTGCGACCATATATATATATATATATATGCATAACTCATCAATTACACTTAACACATGGAGTAAGCGAAAAAAAATTAATGTGTGAAGACAGTAACACTCACGGGAAGTTGTAAGGAAATAGTATTGCCCTTTTGTATGAGTTTTTCCTTAAGACATATACCAAGTTATTCTCCGTGTCCTTGGGAGAGTTGTCGACAGTATACCCATTCACGGTATATGGGTCAACGAACCCAAGATCATAGATCTGCCCCTTGCGGCATTCGCGGATCTTCATTCTGCATAATATAGTGAGAGTATGGTTATATGCATGCAATGGACGAGCCGCGGTAGAGACTTAATTACATAAATAATACTTACAGACAGTAGGCAGAGATTTGTCGAGGGTGTCTTGGTTGAATAACTGAAATAATTCACAAAATTCGATGTTCATCACGTCATTTCGCCCGTAGTGGTCATCTGTGATTGCCACCATGATCCAGTTCTTACCATCCTTAAATGCATCCATGTACCAATTATGCAGTCTTCGCAGTTGTGTTGATAGATTAGGCAACTCCTCAGCTCTGACAAGAGGTTGCCCGTACTTGTACTGGTATGCTATTTGGACATCATCACCCTTGAACATGAATTATGCATCGATGCGGCTTAAGTACTCAGGAATACTCATACCGGCCGCATCTGCCTCATCTTTGTATAGTTTTATCATCGTCGGATCAAGGCACGCTAGGACATCGGGATACACTTGGAGCGGGGGGCACGAGTTTTTCTGGGTTCCAAGCTGGGGAACTGGTTTCCCTTCTACCTTACTTTTTTCCCACCGCTCTCTTGCTAACACATTTGACTTGCGAATAGACCGGTCATAGTTCGATGAAAGACTTGGCTCAGGTTGATGAAGGTTCTTCAGCAGTTTCAACTTCTTTTCCAGTCTTTTTGTATATATACAGAACCCTTGTGCGTCCAACGTGCCCCCATGCGCGTAAAACCAATCCCTTGACCGCTGGTTCCATTTCAGTACCTCTGGTTGGATCCCCTTTTTAATTAGGTCGTTCTCCCATTTCTCCCACTTAGGCCTACCAGCCTTGTAGCCTCCTCGCCCCATGGTATGGAAGTACATCTTATTAGAAGCATTTTTCGTATTGGTGTCCGACCTTTTCTTTGCCCTCTCCGATTTCTTGTACTTCACAAATTGCTCCCAGTGGTCTTTTATCTTCTCATAGGGGCCATTGAAATCAGGAGTCTTCTCTTTCTTGACAAAGAAGTTGTCCAATTTCTTCTTGTAGTCGTTGAACTGTACTGCCATCTTCTTAAGAGCCCACTTCTTAACTCTTCGATGTACGCTATTCAGCTCGGGATCCTCAGGGTCTGGCCTGTCATTCTCACTATCAGAGTCAGCTGGCTCCGGTAAGATGAAATTTACCAACAGCTTCCTAAACATCAGACTTTTTGATCTCGTGTCGACATAAGTAACTCCTTCGCCCCCCTTTCCAGGTTTCTTCCATTCTTGAGTGGTGATCGGGATGGTGTCCCTAACAATAACACCGCATTGACTTACAAACTTTTTTGCGTGAGCCTTAGGAGAAATCGGTTCGCCATCTATCGCAATTTCCGTGATGATGCACCTTTCATGGTCTTCCTTCTTTCTGGCCGCGCCTCGTTTAGTTCTGCCAGTAGAGTTTGTTGATCGGGAGGTCTAAAAGAAGAAACAACGTTAATACATGTATATGCACAAATCTAGAGGCTTGGTTAATTAATATATATACACCTCGGCGTGAGCTTCTCCCTCGCAGTCGTCACCTCCTCCCTCACCGGAGTTGTCTCCGTGGTGGTCTTGCTCATCTTCCTCACCGGAGGCGTCTCCACGGGTTCGCTCGTCTCCCTCGCCGGATTGGTTTAGGTAAATAGAGGTGATATCTTCATCATCACGGATAATCTCCTCGACGAGGTATTCTTTTTCTAGGTCTCTTTCCATAGTTTCTGCAAAGACTTACAAGTTATTCTAATGCTATAAACACAACGAAGCAAGTTTCTGCAAAGACTTACAAGTTTCTACAAAGACTTACAAGTTTCTGCAAAGACTTACAAGTAATTAAGAACAGGTGGAGGCGACGGGCGCGGGCGGTGGGAGCAGGCTGGAGGCAGGCGGGCGCGCGGAGGAGGGGGGCGACGGCGGCGTGGACAAGCGGCAAAGGAGGAGAGGCCGGAGCAGCGGCGGCGCGGGCGGGTGGCGGGTGGCGGGCGAAGGCGCGGGGCGCAACAGCGGGCGGAGCACAGCCGGCGGCGGGACGGCGCAGGCGTGCCTGGCAGCCTGCGGCGTCCACTCTCGCGCGTGGGGAAGAAGGAGGGGCGCGGGCAGTTAAATAGCAGAGGTCTTTTGCACCGGTTCGTGGCTGGAACCGGTGCAAAAGACCCTTTTGCACCGGTTCAGCCACGAACCGGTGCAAAAGGGTCAAATTTTGGCTGAAATTTTTGCTTTCTTCCCGCCTTTTCTCTGTTTCGCGGGATCGAGTTCCCGCCACGACGCCTCGCGGGTTTCTGCCACGACGCCGCGCGGGATATGTTCCCGCCACGACGCCGCGCGGGATATTTTCCCGCAACGCGCCGCGCGGGATATTTTCCCGCCACGACGCCGCGCGGGATATTTTCCCGCCACGACGCGCAGAGCGGGATATTTTCACGCCACGACGCCGCGCGGGATATTTTCCCGCCACGACGCGCAGCGCGGAGATTACCCGCCTACACGCCCTCTATAAATAGTACGCCCCCGTCTCTCCCATTTCACTCATCACCAAACCCTAGCCCATTGCACAATGCCCCAAAGCCGCACCCGCCGCCGGTGGAGGTGGACCCGCAGCTCACGGAGATAGAGGAGTGGGAGGAGCTGTAGCGGCAGGAGGCGGCAGCAAGGAGGGCAGCAGAGGATGAGGTGGACCCGCAGCTTGCGGAGATAGAGGAGTGGAAGGAGGCGGCGCTAGCGGCTACCATAGAAGCATTTGAGAGGCAGAGTCTCCAGGAGCTGCATAAGCGGCCGCGTGTGGCGGATCTGGATAGTGAGGAGATGTATAAGCGTCGTCGTGAGGAGGAGGCGGCAGCCAGGAGGGCAGCAGCGGATGCGCGGAAGAACTAGTAGAAGTTGTTATTTTAGTTTAAATTTAGTTAATGTTAAATTTCAATAAAGTCGTTGTCGTTGTTTTAGTTTAATCTTAGTTAACGTATCTTGTTAAATTTCAATAAAGTCGTTGTCTTTAGATTATATACCACTTTTATCCCGGTTCCTGGCTTGAACCGGTGCTAAAGATGGCGGATTAGATTATATACCCCTTTTATCCCGGTTCATGGCTTGAACCGGTGCTAAAGATGATGGATTAGATTATATACCCCTTTTATCCCGGTTCCTGGTTTGAATCGGTGTTGCAGATGGTGGATTAGATTATTTACCCCTTTTATCCCGGTTTCTGGCTGGAACCGGTGCTAAAGATGGTGGATTAGATTATATACCCCTTTTATCCCGGTTCCTGGCTGGAACCGGTGCTAAAGATGGTGGATTAGATTATATACCCCTTTTATCCCGGTTCTGGCTGGAACCGGTGCTAAAGATGGGGGGCTAAATCTGGGGGAGGATTATCTGGTGTTTGCCTTATCTGGGGTGGCCTCATCTGGGGGGGATTATCTGGAGGCACATTGCTATATATAGCCCCCTCCGGGGAGAGTAGAGAGAGCAGCCTGAGAGGCAACGAACAAGAATGAAAGAGCCTCTCCGGCGAAGTTTCTCGAAGATGTCTTAGATGGCTGGCCGTTGATGGCGTGTAACTCACACGTTCGTTGGGAACCCCAAGAGGAAGGTATGATGCGCACAGTAGCAAGTTTTCCCTCAGAAAGAAACCAAGGTTTAATCGAACCAGTAGGAGCCAAGAAGCACGTTGCAGGTTGATGGTCGCGAAATGTGATGCGGCGCAACACCAGGGATTCCGCAACGCGGAACCTGCACAACACAACCCAAGTACTTTGTCCCAACGAAACAGTGAGATTGTCAATCTCACCGGCTGTAACAAAGGATTAAACGTATCGAGTGGAAGATGTTTGCAAAGAAAACAGTAAAACAAGTAGATTGTATGCTATGTAAAGAATAGGACCGGGGTCCACAGTTCACTAGAGGTGTCTCTCCCATAAGATAAAAGCATGTTGGGTGAACAAATTACAGTCGGGCAATTGACAAATAGAGAAAGGCATAACAATGCATATACATGACATGGTAAATATAGTGAGATTTAATCCGGGCATTACGACAAAGAACATAGACCGCCATCCAACTGCATCTATGCCTAAAAAGTCCACCTTCAGGTTATCGTCCGAACCCCCTCCAGTATTAAGTTGCAAAGCAACAGACAATTGCATTAAGTATGGTGCGTAATGTAATCAACAACTACATCCTTAGACATAGCATCAATGTTTTATCCCTAGTGGCAACATCCACAACCTTAGAACTTTGTCACTGTCCCAGATTCAATGGAGGCATGAACCCACTATCGAGCATAAATACTCCCTCTTGGAGTTAAGAGTAAAAACTTGGCCAGAGCCTCTACTAATAACGGAGAGCATGCAAGATCATAAACAACACATGAACAATAGATTGATAATCACCATAATCATAGTACTCTCTATCCATCGGATCCCGACAAACACAACATATAGTATTACATATAGATGATCTTGATCATGTTAGGCAGCTCACAAGATCTAACAATGAAGCACAACAAGGAGAAGACAACCATCTAGCATGCTATGGACCCATGGTCCAGGGGTGAACTACTCACTCATCACTCCGGAGGCGATCATGGCGATGAAGAGTCCTCCGGGAGATGAATCCCCTCTCCGGCAGGGTGCCGGAGATCTGAATCCCCAGAGATGGGATTCGCGGCGGCGGCGTCTCTGTGGGTTTTCCGTATCGTGGCTCTCGGTACTGGGGGTTTCGCGACGGAAGCTTTAAGTAGGCGGAGGGTCAACGCGAGGGCCACGAGGGGCCCGGGGGATGGTCGGCGCGGCCGGGGCCTGGCCGCGCGCCCCCTGGCCTCCTCGTGGCCCCACTTCGGGTCTTCGGTCTTGGAAGCTTCGTGCAAAAATAGGACCCTGGGCGAAAGTTTCGTCCAATTCCGAGAATATTTCTTTACTAGGATTTCTGAAACCAACAGAAAACAGAACTGGCTCTTCGGCATCTTGTTAATAGGTTAGTTCAGAAAATGCATAAATATGACATATAATGTGCATAAAACATGTAGGTATCATCAATAAAGTAGCATGGAACATAAGAAATTATCGATACGTTGGAGACGTATCAGCATCCCCAAGCTTAGTTCTGCTCGTCCCGAGCAGGTAAAACGATAACAAAGATAATTTCTGAAGTGACATGCCATCATAATCTTGATCATACTATTTGTAAACATATGTAATGAATGCAGCGATCAAAGCAAAGGTAATGACATGAGTAAACAAGTGAATCATAAAGCAAAGACTTTTCATGAATAGTACTTCAAGACAAGCATCAATAAGTCTTGCATAAGAGTTAACTCATAAAGCAATAAATCAAAGTAAAGGTGTTGAAACAACACATAAGAAGATTAAGTTTCAGCGGTTGCTTTCAACTTGTAACATGTATATCTCATGGATATTGTCAACATAAAGTAATATAACAAGTGCAATATGCAAGTATGTAGGAATCAATGCACAGTTCACACAAGTGTTTGCTTCTTAAGGTGGAAGGAGATAGGTAAACTGACTCAACAATAAAAGTAAAAGAATGGTCCTTCAATGAGGAAAGCATCGATTGCTGTATTTGTGCTAGAGCTTTTATTTTGAAAACATGAAACAATTTTGTCAACGGTAGTAATAAAGCATATGAGTTATGAAAATTATATCTTACAAGTTGCAAGCCTCACGCATAGTATACTAATAGTGCCCGCACCTCGTCCTACTTAACTTGGACTACCGGGTCTTCACATGCCATGTTTCAACCAAGTGTCACAAAGGGGTACCTCCCGCCTGTACAAAGGTCCAAGGAGAATGCTCGCATTTCGGATTTCTCGCTTTTGATTATTCTCAACTTAGACATCCATACGGGACAACATGGACAGCAGATAATGGACTCCTCTTAAATGCATAAGCATGTAGCAAAGTTATTATTCTCATATGAGATAGAGGATATATGTCCAAAACTGAAACTTCCACCATGATTCATGGCTTTAGTTAGCGGCCCAATGTTCTTCTCTAACAATTTTGCATGCTCCAACCACTAAAATGATAGACCTTCAGACAAGACGGACATGCATAGCAACTCACATGATATTCAACAATAGTTGATGGCGTTCCCCAGAAGCATGGTTATCGCACAACAGGCAACTTAATAAAATATAAAGTGCATAAGTACATATTCAATACTACGATAGTTTTTAAGGCTATTTTGTCCCATGAGCTATATATTGCAAAGGTGAATGATGGAATTTTAAAGGTAGCACTCAAGCAATTTACTTTGGAATGGCGGAGAAATACCATGTAGTAGGTAGGTATGGTGGACACAAATGGCATAGTAGTTGGCTCAAGGATTTTGGATGCATGAGAAGTATTCCCTCTCGATACAAGGTTTAGGCTAGCAAGGTTATTTGAAGCAAACTCAAGGATGAACAAGTGCAGCAAAACTCACATAAAAGACATATTGTAAACATTATAAGACTCTACACTGTCTTCCTTGTTGTTCAAAACTCAATACTAGATATTATCTAGACCTTAGAGAAACCAAATATGCAAATCAAATTTTAGCAAGCTCTATGTATTTCTTCATTAATGGGTGCAAAGTATATGATGCAAGAGCTTAAACATGAGCACAACAATTGCAAAGTATCACCTTATCCAAGACATTTTTAGAATTACTACATGTAGCATTTTCCAATTCCAACCATATAACAAATTAACGAAGAAGAAACTTCGCCTTGAACATTATGAGTAAAGCCTAAGGACACATGTGTCCATATGCAACAGCGGAGCGTGTCTCTCCCACAAAGTGAATGCTAGGATCCATCTTATTCAAACAAAAACAAAACGAAAACAAACCGACGCTCCAAGTAAAGAACACCAGATGTGACTGAATAAAAATATAGTTTCGGGGAGGAACCTGATGATGTTGTCGATGAAGAAGGATGCCTTGGGCATCCCCAAGCTTAGCGCTTGAGTCTTCTTAAAATATGCAGGGTGAACCACGGGGGCATCCCCAAGCTTAGAGCTTTCACTCCTCTTGATCATAGTATATCATTCTCCTCTCTTGACCCTTGAAAACTTCCTTCACACCAAACTTCAAGCAAACTCATTAGAGGGTTAGTGCATCATTAATAATTCACTCATTCAGAGGTGACACAATCATTATTTTCACTTCTGGACATTGCATAATGCTACTGGACATTAATGGATCAAAGAAATAAATCCAACATAGCAAAAGAGGCAATGCGAAATAAAAGGCAGAATCTGTCAAAAACAGAACAGTCCGTAAAGACGAATTTATAAATGGCACCAGACTTGCTCAAATGGAAAAACTCAAAACTAATGAAAGTTGCGTACATATCTGAGGATCACGCTCGTAAATTGGCAGATTTTTTCGAATTTTCTACAGAGAATTATGCCCAGATTCGTGACAGACAGCAATGCTGTTTCTGCGCAGCGATCCCAAATATAACATCAACTTTGACATAGAAACTTTACTTGGCACAAAAACATGATAAGGAGAGGTTGCTACAGTAGTAAACAACTTCCAAGACTCAACAAAACAAAAAATTGCTGTAGGTAAAAAAAACATGGGTTGTCTCCCATAAGCGCTTTTCTTTAACGCCTTTCAGCTAGGCGCAGAAAGTGCAAATCAAGTATTGTCGAGAGATGGTGTGTCAACCTTACCTTGGGCTTCATCTTTACCTTTCTTATTGTTTTTCTTCCCTTTTGGTTTAGGAAATATATGATTCCCCCTGGTATAGAGGTGAATTTCAGAGTGCCTTCTCCCACATCAATGACTGCTCCCAATAGTTTCAGCAAGGATCTTCCGAATATGATTTTTCCTGTTTCAATAATAAGATAATCAATGGATATTGTTCTTCCATGAATGGTTGTATGCACACCTGCAGCTATTCCCTTAGGAATTATGATAGAGTTATCAATAAGAGCTATTTCTTCTCCCCTTTATCGACTCCCCAAAGTTTTAAAGATTTATAAATGTTTTCAGGCATAAGGCAAAATTCATACATAATATCACAATAGGCATGAAGAGTTCGATCACCGATAACAATTTTAACAGAAGGGTCCCATGATGAAGGTTTAGGATTCTCTAAGACTTGTTCAAGACGATTACGAACACAGTGATAATTGTCATTTAAGCGAGATGTACTTATCTCGAGATTGTTCAATCTATTATGAATGCTAATAAGGGCTGAATCAAAGTTATTAGCTGAATCATGTGATGCAACCAATTTCTTTATGGCATTAAAAGCTTGATCCCCATTACAATGAAGGAAATCTCCTCCTACTAAAGTGTCCAAAGCATATCTATAGCGAACCATAAGACCAAAATAAAAATTACTAAGGAGCAAACTTAGAGTCATTTGAGGTTCAGTTTTACGATAAGAAGTAAAAATTCTAGACCAAGCATCCTTAAAACTCTCCTCATCCCCTTGCTTGAAAGTAAAAACTAAGTCCTCAGGTGAAGAAGTAACAGGTTCAGAGCTAGACATGGTAATAAAAGTAACTAAATTTTTTTGTATTTTAAATATAGAGTGCAGGACAGTAAATAAAGTAAAACTAGCAACTAATTTTTTTGTGTTTTGTTTAGGTGCAGCAAACAAAGTAGTAAATAAAATAAAGCAAGACAAAAACAAAGTAAAGAGATTGAGAAGTGGAGACTCCCCTTGCAGCGTGTCTTGATCTCCCGGCAACGGCGCCGAAAAGAGCTTGATGGCGTGTAACTCACACGTTCGTTGGGAACCCCAAGAGGAAGGTATGATGCGCACAGTAGCAAGTTTTCCCTCAGAAAGAAACCAAGGTTTAATCGAACCAGTAGGAGCCAAGAAGCACGTTGCAGGTTGATGGTCGCGAAATGTGATGCGGCGATTCCGGCGCCAACGCGGAACCTGCACAACACAACCCAAGTACTTTGTCCCAACGAAACAGTGAGATTGTCAATCTCACCGGCTTGCTGTAACAAAGGATTAAACGTATCGAGTGGAAGATGTTTGCAAAGAAGTAAAACAAGTAGATTGTATGCTATGTAAAGAATAGGACCGGGGTCCACAGTTCACTAGAGGTGTCTCTCCCATAAGATAAAAGCATGTTGGGTGAACAAATTACAGTCGGGAAATTGACAAATAGAGAAAGGCATAACAATGCATATACATGACATGGTAAATATAGTGAGATTTAATCCGGGCATTACGACAAAGAACATAGACCGCCATCCAACTGCATCTATGCCTAAAAAGTCCACCTTCAGGTTATCGGAACCCCCTCCAGTATTAAGTTGCAAAGCAACAGACAATTGCATTAAGTATGGTGCGTAATGTAATCAACAACTACATCCTTAGACATAGCATCAATGTTTTATCCCTAGTGGCAACGCACATCCACAACCTTAGAACTTTCTGTCACTGTCCCAGATTCAATGGAGGCATGAACCCACTATCGAGCATAAATACTCCCTCTTGGAGTTAAGAGTAAAAACTTGGCCAGAGCCTCTACTAATAACGGAGAGCATGCAAGATCATAAACAACACATGAACAATAGATTGATAATCACCATAATCATAGTACTCTCTATCCATCGGATCCCGACAAACACAACATATAGTATTACATATAGATGATCTTGATCATGTTAGGCAGCTCACAAGATCTAACAATGAAGCACAACAAGGAGAAGACAACCATCTAGCTACTGCTATGGACCCATGGTCCAGGGGTGAACTACTCACTCATCACTCCGGAGCGATCATGGCGATGAAGAGTCCTCCGGAGATGAATCCCCTCTCCGGCAGGGTGCCGGAGGCGATCTCGAATCCCCGAGATGGGATTCGCGGCGGCGCGTCTCTGAGGTTTTCCGTATCGTGGCTCTCGTCTGGGGTTTGCGACGGAAGCTTTAAGTAGGCGGAGGGTCAACGCGAGGGGCCACACGAGGGCCCAGGGGATAGGTCGGCGCGGCCAGGGCCAGGCCGCGCCGGCCTGGCCTCCTCGTGGCCCCCGTTAGGTCTTCGGTCTTGGAAGCCGTGCAAAAATAGGACCTGGGCGAAAGTTTCGTCCAATTAGAATATTTCTTTACTAGGATTTCTGAAACCAAAAACAGAAAAACAGCAACCGGCTCTTCGGCATCTTGTTAATAGGTTAGTTCCAGAAAATGCATAAATATGACATATAATGTGCATAAAACATGTAGGTATCATCAATAAAGTAGCATGGAACATAAGAAATTATCGATACGTTGGAGACGTATCAGCCGTCTTAGACATCTTCGGAAGCTTCGCTCGAGTAACTCTTCCCGCAAGTCCCGCTCGGAAAGCTGCTAGTATACACCCAACAACCAGTAGCTCAGGGTAAGGAGGGCTTCCGGGAGCTTCTCGAAGGAAAGAGCCTCTCCGGCGAAGCTTCTCGAAGATGTCTTAGATGGCCGGCCATCTTAGACATCTTCAGAAGCTTTGCCCGAGTAACTCTTCTCGCAAGTCCCGCTCGGAAGCTGCTAGTATACACCCAACAACCAGTAGCTCAGGGTAAAGGGCTTCCGGGAGCTTCTCGAAGGAAAGAGCCTCTCCGGCGAAGCTTCTCGAAGATGTCTTAGATGGCCGGCCGTCTTAGACATCTTCGGAAGCTTCGCCCGAGTAACTCTTTCCGCAAGTAAGCTAGGAGTCCCGCTCGGAAGCTGCTAGAAAGGGGGTGTTTTGTAAAAATAGTAGACCACCTAAGATGGATAATTGCATTTAGTTCAAACGACCAATGTTACTGATACATATCACAACAAACGCTTCACAATATGAGCTCAAGGTATAGGATAATAATTAATACATTATGATCGCTTCGACCGTAACCATGGAGTATCTTCAGCATTTAACGCGATGGTTGGATCAATGTTCACTGTGAAGGGCGGAATTTCAGCAAACTTATTATAATCTTCGACATGTCTGTCTTGTCCTCGACTCCCACGATGGTTCTTTTCCCTGAAAGAACTATGTGACGCTTTGGCTCATCGGATGAGCTCGTTTCCTTATGTTTTCTTTTCTTCGGTCTGGAGGACATGTCCTTCACATAGAAAACGTGAGCCACATCATTGGCTAGGACGAATGGTTCGTCTCTGTAACCAAGATTGTTGAGATCCACTGTTGTTATTCCGTACAGCTGGTCTACCTTTACCCCTTTTCCATCCAGCTTGAACCATTTGCACCGAAACAAAGGGATCTTAAAAGAAGGTCCATAGTCAATTCCCATATCTCCTCTATGTAACCATAATATGTGTCCTTTTCCCCAGTGTTAGTGTTTGTTGCATCAATGCGGACACCACTGTTTTGGTTGGTGCTCTTTTTATCTTGGGCGAACGTGTAGAAGGTATTTCCATTTATCTCGTACCTGGAAAGTCAGTATAGTCGAAGATGGTGACCCGGCCAACAAGTACAACTGATCTCCAATATCGTTGTTATTAATGAGATGTGTTCGGAGCCAACCGCCGAATGTATGCATATGTTTATGTGTAATCAAGTCTTCAGACTGCCCCGGATATTCGGAGCGTACAATATTCTTGTGATCAGTGATATACGAGGCCACCAAGGTGGAACTTTGTAGAACTGTGTAGTGTGCTTGAGTGAAAGAAATGCCGTCCCTACATATCATTGATTTCCTTCTTAGCGTGCCTTTTCCACTTAGCCGCCCCTCATGTCGCGATTCAGGAACACCAATCGACTTAAGGTCAGGAATAAAGTCAACACAGAACTCGATGACCTCCTCTGTTCCATAGCCCTTGGAGATGCTTCCTTCTGGCCTAGCACGGTTATGAACATATTTCTTTAAGACCCCCATGAACCTCTCGAAGGGGAACATATTGTGTAGAAAGACAGGACCGAGGATGGCAATCTCTTCGACAAGGTGAACCAGGAGATGTGTCATAGTATTGAAGAAAGATGGTGGAAACACCAACTCAAAGCTAACAAGACATTGCACCACATCCTTCTGTAACCTTGGAAGAATAGCTGGATCGATTACCTTCTGAGATATTGCATTAAGGAATGCACATAGATTCACAGTGGGTATTCGAACATTTTCCGGCAGAAGCCCCCTCGCAACCGGAAGCAGCTGCGTCATAATAATGTGGCAGTCATGCGACTTCAGGTTTTGGAATTTTTCTCCGCCATATTTATAATTCCCTTTATATTTGATGAGAATCCAGACACCTTGATACTGTAAAGGACTTCAAGAAAAGATTTCCTTCTTTGGTAGAGCGTAGCTGCACTTAAGCGACTCCCTGTATCCGTCTTGTAATTCTGTTCTTGCTTGTTCTCGGGACTTTCATACGATACTGGTCCTCCCTTGCTTCTGGTGTATTTTCTGCCCATACACGCCTAAGAAGCCTAGCAGGTTCACGCAAAGATTCTTCGTCACATGCATCACGTCGATTGAAGAGCGGACCTCTAGGACTTTCCAATAGGGTAGATCCCAAAATATAGATTTTTTCTTCCACATGGGTGCGTGTCCGTTAACGACGTCTTTCTGAACAGATTGGCCGCCAGGACCCTTTCCAAATATTACTTTTATCTCCTTGACCATATCAAGTAAAGCATCACCGGTACGGAGTTCAGGCTTCTCCCGGTGATCCGCCTCACCTCTGAAATGATTGCCTTTCTTTCTGACGGGGTGCCTCTTTGGAAGAAATCGACGATGCCCCAGGTACACAACCTTCTTACATTTATTCAAATAAGCACCTCCGGTCTCATCTAAGCAGTGCGTGCATGCATTGTATCCCTTGTTTGTCCGAAAGGTTACTAAGAGCAGGCCAATCATTGATGGTCACGAAAAGCAACGCTCGTAGGTTATATGACTCCTGTTTGTACTCATCCCATGCATGTACACCTGGTTTGCTCCACAACTGTAAGAGTTCTTCAAATAATGGCCGTAGGTAAACATCAATGTCGTTGCCGGGTGGCTTTGGGCCTTGAATGAGCACTGGCATCATAATGAACTTCCGCTTCATGCACAACCAAGGCGGAAGGTTATAGATACATAGAGTTACAGGCCAGGTGCTATGGCTGCAGCTCTGCTCCCCAAAAGGATTCATTCCATCTGTACTTAGACCAAACCTTAAGTTCCTCGCGTCATCTGCAAAGTCCGGGAACTCTCTATCGATTTTCCTCCACTACGACCCATTAGCGGGGTGTCTCAGCATCTCGTCTTTCTTACGGTCTTCTTTATGCCATCGCAACAACCTGGCATGTTCTTTATTTTTGAACAGACGTTTCAACCGTGGTATTATAGGAGCATACCACATAACCTTGGCAGGAACCCTCTTCCTAGGGGGCTCGCCCTCAACATCACCAGGGTCATGTCGCCTGATCTTATACCGCAGTGCAGTGCATACCGGACATTTTTCCAAATTTTCGTACTCAGCGCGGTAGAGGATGCAGTCATTAATGCATGCATGTATCTTCAGCACCTCTAAGCCTAGAGGGCATAGAACCTTCTTTGCTTCGTACGTACTGTCAGACAATTTGTTATCCTTTGGAAACCTCCTCTTCATTATTTTCAGAAACTTCTCAAATGGCTTGTCACATATACCAGCCTCTGCCTTCCATTGCAGCAACTCCAGTGTGGCACCGAGCTTTGTGTTGCCATCTTCGCAATTTGGGTATAACTTCTTTTTGTGATCATCTAACATGCCCTTTAACTTTCGCTTCTCGTTTTCAGTTTCTGCATCTCTGTGTGCATCAGCGATGGCCCGACGAAGATCATCATCAACGGGCTCATCTGATGCCTCTTCATCTTGATCACCTCCTCCTGCCTCTTCATCTTCATCATGCCCTGTTGCAGTATCACCGTAGTTAGGGTACATATCATCATCCTCTTCTTGTTCGTCGTCGTCTTCCATCATAACCCCTCTTTCTCCATGCTTGGTCCAACACTTATAGCTGGGCATGAAACCTTTCCAAAGCAGGTGGGAGTGAATGAGTTGCCATTCAGGGTATTGCTTTAAGTTCCGGCAATCAACACATGGACAACACATATAACCATCCGCATGTGGGTTTTCCTCAGCTACACGGAAAAATTCTTTCAGGCCGAAGTGAACTCGGGCAGACATCGGTCAACATACATCCATTGCCGCCGGTTCATCTACATCAAATAATTAAGTTTATCAAAAAACCATTACAAAACATCATAATATATATATGTATATATATATAGTGGATATTAGCACCGTACAAATGAAAGGGTAAAGTTGTTTAACCTTGATCGAGGAGGGAAAGAAAGAGGAGAAAGCTTAAGTGTCGCTCCGGCACCTCATCTCATTTTTGTTTTGTGTAAAATCAAGCGGAATCATTCTCTTAGACATTTCATCGAGCACCTTCTGTGGATGCCAAAGAAATGCAAGGTAACACTCAACACACACACCTTTCTCCTAGAAAAAATGAAGTGAGTTGGCTAGTTGGAGGTGAGCTGAGCTAAAATAGGGCTGGGGACCTTTAGCACCGGTTCGTGTTACGAACCGGTGCAAATGAGCTATCTTTTGCACCGGTTCGTAACACGAACCGGTGCTAAAGGTTCCTCGGCTGACACGTGCCTGGCGACGAACCTTTTGCACCGGTTTGTGTTACGAACCGGTGCAAAAGATAGCTCATTTGCACCGGTTCGTAACACGAACCGGTGCAAAAGGTCCCTCGGCCGGCTGCCCCACGAACCGGTGCTAATGACCCCTTTTAGCACCGGTTCGTGCCAAATCCGGTGCAAAAGCCATCTGGGGCAAAAAACCAAAGCCCTTGTTTCTACTAGTGCTCCACGGGATGGCCCTAGGCCGCTTTTGCTTTTAGTAAGACAAATTTAGAAGTTTTTGTATGATCTGCAAATATCAAGTAGATAGGAAATGAGAAGCTTTTGTATAATCTACAAATATCACTTGGCAGGCCAGATAAATATCAATTTGGAAATTTGGTTCCGAGTGGAGCAACCAAATACGAAGCAAGATTAGGAGAAAGCGAGGACAACAAAAGCCAATTTTGCAACTCAAATAATGATTTCGAATTAGTTCCTGCCTGTGTTATTTTCTAAGCTTAATAGAAAGTATTTGACATAATGTTCGTCAGTGCACAAGACAGCGCCCCAAGGTGCGCCCCTAAATCTGATAGAGCCCACTGCGATAGAAAAAAGCATAAGGCATACCCATGTATCTATGGGACAGCTCACCTACTTGGTACATTTGGTTTGCTGCTCCGTTTGCATTTGGGTGTGATTTATCCTAATTTCAACCTCCGGTATCGTTTTGTGAAACCTCGAAAACATATTAGAATGTTGGCAGTTATTTTTAATCAATCGCCATTATGCAAAATGCACATTGGTACGA
The DNA here is from genome assembly GCA_030979885.1 of Lolium multiflorum. Classification (NCBI taxonomy): domain Eukaryota; kingdom Viridiplantae; phylum Streptophyta; class Magnoliopsida; order Poales; family Poaceae; genus Lolium; species Lolium multiflorum. The sequence goes on along the minus strand of CM061753.1, from coordinate 170,750,383 downwards.
GCTTCACGGGGTTGTACGCGAATGCGCACATCTAAATCTAGTAGGAATATGTAGCTGGTCTTTTATCCCTAAGGAATGGACTTCTTTGAGCACTTAGAGCATCTCTAGCCCGTAAACTGGGCAAAACTGAATAATAACCGCAAGTTTATAGGTTTGGTTCATAAACCGGGCGCAGATCAGCGACCATAAAGTAGTCAACTGAAAAAAAGTTTTCGGGCCGACACCGAAACCCCAACTCGGCATGTATTTGTAGGGGCCGAATGAGCGAACCGAACGCAGCCCGAACGAAACCCCTAGTTTGCGCCCGACGGAACTTTCACCTCCTCCCAACTGCCGCCACCGATCTGCGCGCCCTCACCGTCCTCTGCGCCGCCGTCGCCCGATCTCGCCGGCATGAGTCCCGAATCGACCCCGCCGGCCACCGGAGCTAGCTCGCAGGCCCCGCCACCCTCTCCCGCAGTTGTCGGAGCTCCCGCTACCCGAACCACCCCCTCCACCCCCACTGACGTCGCGACCATGGTCTTGTCGACGAGCTTCCTCAAGCGACGGTGCACGGGAACACATGTGGTCCCACAAACTGGTGACGCGGCGGCCAGCGGTGATGTCCCAACTGTCGCCAAAGGGGCTGACGCAGGTCGACGGCGCCGAAGACATCCCACGCCAGACCGAAAAATTTGGCGCCGAAGAGAACAAAGTCGAAGACGGCGATGAGCCGTGGCGCCCCGCCTCCACTCCCATCTCTGTCAATGCCGCCGCCACCGGTTGCGAACGCGAACGATGCCTAGGACGTGCTCGACGACGGGTCAACAAGTAAAAAATTACAACTCCATATCATTTTTAGTTGCGAGCAGAAATTGAGGCCGCGTATTGGTAGGAACGGCAACGCCTCGTACATGGAGACGTTGGCCGAGGTTAGCATTGCTCCACTCGCTCCGTTTGACGTTTGGATGGGCGGAGATGGGGAGAAAGACGCGGATGAAGAAGGGGAAGAAGGGTGCAATGGGGAAGAAGATGAAGGCGACGAAGGTGTGGTCGAGGTCGAGGCTGATGGAAAGAAGAAGAAAATAAGGGTCAACAACTACATGGAAATAAAAGACGCGACGTTGTGCCGAGCTTGGGCCCCTGTGGGGATGGATGCAGTCTCCGGCACCGATCAAACCGGGAAGCGCTACTGGCAACGCATCGAGGACAAATTCCATAAATTGATGCCGCGCTTTCGGCATCATGTCGATGGCAAGTACCGATCCCTCCAAGAACGTTGGGACGCGATCAAACCGGCATGCAGCCGGTGGGCGGCAGCGATGGATCAAGTGGTGTCAAATCCTCCTAGCGGCGCAACTGTGAACGAATATGTGAGTGAATTTTCTTGCTTTATGTTTGCCCAATTTGTGTTTGGTGACCACACCTTGACGATTTCGTATTTATTTTGCAAATGTAGGACCGCATTGCCGATGCTAGGTATAGAGACATGGCCAGGAGCAAGGGCAAGAGCTTCACGATGTGACATTGCTTTGATGTGCTTCAACACCTCCCTAAGTGGAAATTGAGGGACGAAGAAATGACGCCCAAGAAAGCTGCAATGGTTGCGCTGGACGATACCGAGGATGAGAAGGAGGGCCGGAACAATGACAAGCCGGAGGGAAACAAGAAGGCCAAAGAGAGGCTGAAGCTCGAGGGGGAGGCAACATTGTTGGGGGAAAAGTTTGATCAAATGATGAAGTCGAAGGAGATGATAGATGCCAAGACTTTGGAGACCAAGCTTGTCATCATCGAGAAGAAGAAAGAGGTGAGTCTTGCCAAGGTTGAAGCCATCCGAGAGGAAGCGAGGAACAAGGCCAAGTTGGAGGAGATGAGGATCAACGTGAACAAGGCCAAAGCAATGAAGCAACTATTGGCCGAAGAGAGGGAGATCATGATTATGACCACAAGGGACATGAATGAGCAACAAATGGAGCGGTGGAAGGAGGCCTCGGCAGAGATCATGGAGAGACGAAGACTAGCTCGTGAAGGGGCAAGTGGTGGTGGATCGGTGACGCATGGAGGTGGTGGCGATGATGGTCACGGAGGTCCGACCTACATCCGTTTTTGATGCCGGCGGTGAGAGGAGATGGTAAGGAGAATGAACAACTTTCTGCCATGAACTGTGAACTATTTGCTATGATTGTGTCATTTGATGTAAAATTATGAACTATGCATTGAGTTGTTTTCATTTGATAGTTTCATCATATGTCAATTATGTGATAAATCCTACCATTACGGGTTCGGAAGTCGTTGTCGCGGAACAGAACCGTAAACCAAAACTGTACAGTTTTGGTACAGTTTTGGTTTATGGGCGATGTTCTGTGCCAGCGATTTTCCGACCCATAAACACGAGTTCGGTGAACTCAACTCGGGATTTTCAGTTCGTGTGTTTACGAGTTCTGTTAGAGATGCTCTTAGTACTGAAACTTCTCTATTAAACAATTTTTTTATGCCTAATCATAAGCGCTAGGATTATTGTCTATAATTTTGTAGGAACTAGAAAAATTGATAGTGGGAGGTATCTAGTTAGATATAACAGATAATTAGCTGAAAACTGATGTTTCATCCCTGTAGAATGAACGTCCCTGAACAAAAGAAAAGATAATCTGTTTGATCAGCCCACTGAAATATTCTTGATAATGCATTAAACTAGCGACAATGCTAAAATTGATCCAATTGTCACTGAATTGTTTTTAGGAAAAAACTTAAAAGTTTCATGCATCATTTGTGCATTTCCTGTATTAATTTAACTACAATATGAGAGTATTAGATTAGGTTTACTAAATATCTGTGTCACAGGAAACTGACAATAATCGGAGCAACATGATCTTATATTTTTACATTGTTCTACTTATAAAAATCGAAAAATAGATGGGCATAGCAAAGCACGAGTCATGCATGGGCATGGCCTAGTACAACAAGATTATAATCTTCAAACGGGCACTCAGGTAAGTGCGGTTAACTAAAGTGGTCATGGAGACATATCGGCGCCGCAACGGGGTAGCAGGCCCTTGTCTTGGAGGCTTGTGACAGTTTCGTAGAGACACTGGCTCGCGGTCGTGAAGCCGACGCCGAGCTCCCTGATCCTACGGCTGCTGAACCGGCATCCCTTCTTCATCTCGCCTGTTTCGTCCTTGCATGTTGTGGGAACGGGGTACTCTGGGAAGAACTTGGCGAGTATGCGACACACCTCGGCGCGGTGCAGCGTGCGGCCGGCACAGAGGTACCGGCCACTCGCGGCGGGCGCCTGATATACACGCGCGTGCGCGTCAGCGACGTCTCGGACGTGTGCGTACGCCTGAGCCGCGTTAGCGTACGTCTGCACGGAGCCGTCGAGGTACTTGACGATATGCCAGGTGCTGGCGTTCACCGACGCCTGCAGAAGAGGGCCCAACACCAGAGACGGGTTCACCACGACGAGGTCGAGGTTTCTCTGCTTGGCGAGCTCCCACGCTGCCTGCTCCGCAACCGTCTTGGCGTAGCAGTACCAGTTCTGCATCCATTGCAATTGTATATCCACTTGTGAGATGCACGTCGTCGTCGAGATAGTGCTTCCAACAAAGTGAGAGTAGGTTATGCTAACCTTGGTGTTCTTGCAGAACTCGAGGTCGCTCCAGCATGTCTCGTCGGCCTCCTCGTCGAGGCTGCGGCTAGGATCCATATACACGGCGCCGATCGACGATGTCATCACCACACGCCGGATGCCGCCCGCGTCCGCCGCAGCATTGATCACATTCCTTGTCCCGGTCACCGCCGGCTCGATCATTTGCTCCTGCATGCGTACAAGAAACTTTGTCAATCGCCGTACATTTGATAGGCAGCTAGTGCGGGCAACAATGGCTGGAGAAGTAAGTAGTGTACTGGGTCATCGGTGATGGGGCAGGCGGTGTGGAAGACGCCCTCGCATCCGCGGAATGCGGCGGCGATACTCTCCTTGTCGAGCAGGTCCACCCGGAAGAGGGTCAGCCGTTCCGCCGCACCTTCAAGGGCTCTCAGGTGCGCATTCTTCGCGACATCATCTGGAATTACATACAACACAAAGTTAACATCAGGCATGTGCAAATTCCAGGAGGAGCTTCACGAGCCATGACGCGCTCCAGTTACCAGGGTTCCGGACCGTGGCGTGGATGGTGTAGCCCTTCTCCAGGAGGAGCTTCACCAGCCATGATGCGATGAAGCCACTGGCGCCGGTCACGCAAACTTTGCGTCCGCGGCCACTGGCAATGCAGTTTGCCTTGTTGACGTGATCAACACCCATGTCTCTGTTGTTTGCAGGTCTGCAGCGAGTTTGTATATCAGCTAGGAGTTGCAATGGGCGACAGAAGCTACTACGAGTTTGTATGAATTTCAAGTTTCAAGTTGCAGAACAAGCTGTGTACTGAAGAGAAGAAGGGTCTTTTTGGCCGGTATATATAGCCGGGATGACGCGTTTTCCAGAGTTGAGTCATCTTCTTATCTGGATCAACCGCAAATTATGTATGCGTTTCCCAGAGTTGAGTCATCTACTTATCTGTTCAGAGCGTGGTGGTGGCACTGCAGTTCCCATCTTAAGAAAATGTGGCTGGTCGTGCAGGTGTACAATAAACATCATACCCACACGAGTATCATATGTTCAGTATAATTGCAAGTACTAGTACATAGCATATTTTCAACACAAAACTGACTGGTCAAACCAGGTTTCATTATTTATAAAGCTACTAGACGCAGCTTGGATTAATAAAGAAAATGCAACTTCAACCGAAGCACGTACATGCATATATATTCACATTATTTAGTTCAATATGTTTATAGAGTACGGGAAGGCTGGTGGTGTGAATCAGAATGCGAGAAGAAAGATTCCCTTCCGTGGATTGCAAGCTGCACGATTTCACACCGGTTTGACATCGACGAAACTAGCATACCGATTGTTTAGTTTCTGCGAAGTATCCAGTTTTTATTTAAGTTGTCTGAGATTGTCCAACATTTCAGATTTCTAAGGATTTTGATCAACGTCCACCATGTCCATACTGGACATTTATCACCGGCCGATTTTCCATAACTGTTGACAAGCATATTTACGATCTGTGATTTTAAATGAGAAAATTGCTTCATTTGCCATTCAACGAAGCACCAATGCTCATGTACCAAACACAAACAAATTTCGCTGCTTATTTGCCATCGCCGTTAGTCCGTCGTTAGAATGACTCAGGTTTCCTGTCAGTCTATCTAGAAATGACAATCTTGCCCTCAGTTCATAGAATAGAAAAGAGTGCGGAGAAGGAAAATAAGGAAAACAAGTCCCTCACTGTGCCTGACCTTCCCGCTCACGGGATGCACCTCGCGCCCATGGCGGAACCGCCGCCTCCGCCGCTCCCCCAGCACCCATCGTCGCTCACGGCGTCCCTGCCACCGCCGCAGGTTCCAGTCGCCGCTGCGCGTCCACACCTCGCCTCCACCGCGTCCTGCTCGACACGGCGCGTAATGGCAGATGCGCCGCCGACCCTCCCTTTGCCTCGGCCGCTGCTTCCCCAACCGTCGACGGGGCCGGACATTCCCGTCGCAGTAGCAAAGCAAAGCTTGGACATAGATGGCAAAGCTGCAAAGATGTTGCTCCTGAAGCACTAGATGCTTATGCTGAAGTAGCAAAGCAAAAATGGTTCTTGTTGTTTCATTATTTCTGCACTTTATTGTTGTCTTAATGTAGCTAATATGTGAAACACATGCAGGGACAAAAGAAAGAAAAAATCCATTATGGCAACTACTGGAACTTCACCACCTCTACTTCTATGTCCAACTGAAACTGCATTGCCTCTACTTCTATGTCCAAGTGAAACTGCACTGCCTCTACTTTCATGTCGAAGTGATGCAATTGAAGACAAGGTTGCCAAGTCGACGTCATCGAAGACTACCTCTAAATCTACGAGGTATGAAAACTGCTCTAACTCTATGTTGCGTTACGAGATCTAGAAATCTGTCCATATGAGTTACTAGATGATAAATTTATAGCATGTTCAAACCTTCAGCTTCCCTGCTTTGTATATCACTATTCAACAAATACTAGGTGTTTTACTTGAGAAAATTGACGTAGATCAAAGATCGTATCTGCTGCGTCTGACAGCCTGCAATGAGCACCCGAAGCAAGAAAAAAAAGTTGAAACTATGAAATTCTCTGCTTGCTTTGTTTACATATCGCATTTCTTCATGTGTGTCATGTTTTATGGAAGAGACTTCTGTTAACAACCAACTTTCAGTTGTGTTCTTTTGGTTTTAGATCATGTGAACTTAAGAATTCTTCTAGATGATCTGAACTTGGACGGAGTGTTATTTTGTAGCTCAAGTATATCTATGTTCCAGCTGTTCTATGATGTCAATGTTGTTTGGTTGAAATTCTGAAAATGAGCCAATATGCTGTCAATTTTTTTTGTCAATGCTGTTTGGTTTAAATGCTGAAAATAGAGCCAAATTATTGCTTATTTGCCATTGAGGGCAAAGTAGTCTTTTTCTTGGATAAAATCTGTGAGGTAACGTTGGACTAACAACCAGTGGTAAATAAGAAGTGAAATTTGTTTGTGTTTGGTATATGAGCATTGGTGGTTTGTTGGATGGCAAATGAGCCATTGCCGAGTTTGTCAATGGTATAGAAGCCATTTTCTCATTTTAGAAATTGTTCGATGACTAAGTCGTTGCCACGAACAATTTATAGAAAAACCATCAGCAGAACTATCACAGATGGGTTTTTTCTGAGTGAACCCTGTGATACAACATTTTCTGAAACAAGCAAAGAGGCTTTGCCATTTTCATTACTAATTAAGAAGGAGAGGGTTGACTAGATAAAAATTGGGAAACCAACCTAAAACCGGTAAAAACACACCGAGTAAAGGTCATGCACACAGCCACCCTGGCTACCAACACAAACTGCACACACACAATGTCGAAAACGAGGGCCGTCATCGAGGTTGAACATCGGTATCATTATCATCACTCTAGTGACTCCAATTTCAGAGAAAGCCACTCTAGAAGAACTCGCAATAGCGGCATCGTGAAGCCCATGTCTGCCTAGGCTAAACAGGCGACCCTCTTCACGTAGGGACAAGAAGCTTTGATTCTGATGGGGAGCTCCGAGGAGCGGATGTGTGGGACCTATTGTCATGGTATGTCGACACGTACGCCATAGGTGGTACCTTAGGGTGTAGAGATAAGTAGGGTGATAGGCGGGTGGATGTCTAGGATCATGATACACACGGGTTACCCAGGTTCAATATACACGGTGTTGGCGGATTTCTACTCCGGCTATAAATCACTATATGGCAACAAGTACATAGGTTACAATGATGTTGATCGTTGATTGTATCATGCCCTAAAGGCTACATGGGCCCCGACTTATACAGTAAACTGGGACTAGGGTTTGATAACCCTTAACCAATTATGCTATATAACCCTAAGGTCGCACACCGGCAAGTTCGTGTACTCCAAGTCTCTATCTAGGACTCCTCTAGCCAGTCGGGACTTCGTGTTGGTCCTTGGCATATGGGCTAACTTGTAGGCCCCAAAGACCATATCTCCTTAGGGCCGCCCCGGTCCAATAGTATATGACCCCATCACGTCTATACCCATTTAGTATGTCCACAAGAGTAATCCCCACACACTCCAAATTTTTTGGCCATCTTAGCGATGTACTTGAGGTTCGTCCGCCTTAGGTGTGTTGATTTAGGCGGCAACAATATCTTGAAGCATTCCTGAAAAAATAAAGAATGACAAATAAGGGTTAATTTTAACTCGAAATCTTCAAATCTTTCGTATCGCAAATGCTAGTTGAAGAAATGTGTGCAGATGTCATCGACGAATATTCCATTCACGCACTGCTACAGTCCGTTGTCGGTAGATGATGTGACATTTCAAAGGCCTTAGTCCACCCCGCATAGGGACTACATGATGATGTTTGCAAGTGCATATGATATATGTAGCTAGTATCAAAAAGTAAGAGTATCGATATTTGGTAAGATTTAATTGTCTCTTGCTACCTTCACTTAGATGTACCAGCAAGTTATTCTTGATCCAAAAATTGCAAGTTATTCTTTATTCAAAAAAGTGAACTGAAAGTGTTTGTTGTTGTTGAGTTGTGAACAAACTAGTAAGCGAATAGCAAAAAGAGATAAGAGATTGTGTAAGCAATGTAAATTACTTAAAACTCAATAAGGGTAAAACATTCTAAGAATTGTGAATTCACCACTAGCATATTTATTATTTAATCAAAAAAATTATGAAGTCTTTGTAGTATGTGTGTACGGTAGGATCCGACATAAATGTGCTCATAGTCTCGCTACGATACTCCCCGCATAACTACCACTAGCCTCCAAGGCAGCCCTGAAGAACTATTGTAATTAAGGCTCTCCCCATGTTTATGGATATCAACCCTTGGATCCCTCCCCTCTCCCTCGTTAATACATAGTTGGTGGAGGCGGCAGATGATGTCACGTCAGTAACGTCCATGTTCCTCCAACGACATACAACGACGATTTCCCCTGAAGGCAAATATTATATGGTCGACAACACATAACATCATTAAAGAAGATCACCACACACACACATATTGCAGATAGGATAACACAAATATTTACTTCATTTTAAGATATTGCCAGGGTTTCTCTATCTCCCCAAGAAGAGATGGAACTACTCACACAGAGAGGCAAATAACAACGTCATGATTATATGACTAGAGTATGAGGGATCGAATGAATTACAAGTGAAAATCCACGCTAGGATTTGAAATTACAATAAGTTGGATGAAGATGGTGACATTTTGTGTCTCCGAGTCTCAGGTCCCTAATCTAATTACATGGGGTATTTGACGAGAAGAAGCGACCGACACCCCGTAAGGTCATCGTGTACGGGTGGACATGGTCGTACCAGTGGTCGTAAAACGTATGTGATCATCTCTTCACGGTTTCTCTCTTTGGTATGACCCCCATGTGCGTGGATATATGTATAGAAGGTATTCATTACTTCAAATCAGCATAGTTGTGCCTGAAAATGATCTTTTTTATTGATTTGTCAATCAACCGCTTTATTTCGAGATCATGGTGAAAGAAAATGATGGATACACGCGATCATGGTAAAATGCAAAACTCCTATCATTACTTATGTAAAATATAATCATCAACATCCACAAGCTTAGATCCTTGCTCATCCCTGAGCAAGATAGCAGCTTTAAAAATATCGTCCTCATGTTTTCGGAGCGCGAGTTGGTATTAAAATAAATGAGTGCATCATATAATAAAGTTGAAAGATATAGAACCATCCTTGGGCTCTATATTAGTTATACAAATTATATGATTTAGGAGGATTCCTCACCTTCAGAATTATTTTGTTGTGCCGAGAATAATAAATAACATGATATAGCTCATAAAGTTCAACCGAACGAGCGTAATGAGAAGATCTAAAACATATTTAGACGTTACAAATAAACGACCTAGAACGATCACTTCTATTTATTCTCACACATGTGGGCATGTCTACTTGCTCACAGAACAATTATTATTAGGTCATTTTTTAGAGTTGTGCCATGAGCTAGACATGCTAAAATTTTATTACACGAGAAGACTTAAAAGAGACCAAGGAGACTTCAAAGGCGAGTTTGAAGTAATTCATTGTTTGTGAGTTGAGTATCTACCTCAACTTCGTGCTCATTCTAAGATTCTAGATTAAACTTATACATTTTTTCTTTTGTTTATCTTTTTCTTCCCTTTTTATTTTTATTTTTTCTTGTATTTGATAATCAAGCTCATGGTATGTCCCATGACATCAACTATCTTATACATGTCTGAATAAGATTAATGGTGTGTAAGATCCTAAAATCATCATCAAAGTACAAGTGAGGTAGAACTCAACTTAATTCATACATCTAATAAAACAATCACAAACTGGATTCTTAATATTGTTTCATGGTTCAAAAGATAAGAATCATCCCCTATAAAGAGATGATGATGCAACTTATTGTGCAACATACGAAAGCAAACTAAACTTGCAAAAATGTAAACATGCTAAAATAATAAATATTACAAGGTCTTAAAAATTCCCCATGATTGAAATCAAGCTAGGTAAGATCAAATAGTCCCTAGAGATTATTTGGTACCGCGGGAAGGCGAGGTAGAGAGTGATGTTGTGGCGTTGATGAGGTTGTCCCGTAGCAAGTTGTTGGATTATTATAGGTAGGCTATGTGTCGGTTGATCCTGGGTACATCTTCAAGAAGCTTATTCATGCTATTAGTAAAAACTTTACATATGGAGTTGAGTTCCTTTTTGTTTTCAGGCTTGTTACTCCATGTTCTGAACTCGATCTTACTCACCTATTCATCGAGATTATAAACGGGTGTTTTTTTGGATAGGGGATGTCCTCGGGCACCTTTTGCTCCCATTTTTGTTGTGGTTTCATGTGCGTGTTGAAGAATAAATTTTTCACGGTGCATGAATAAAATAGTCTCCTTATATGTGCCTCCGTGAAAGTATCTCTCAATGGTGTCTTTCTCTTTGATGTGAAGGATGATTGGTGTTGACAAACTTGACTATCCCTACGCGTTCCTTCTCGCGATCCTTGTGTGCTTCAAGAGTATTGATGTAGTTCTCGTACCTCATCCAGTCTTGATCGAGAGGTGCAGAAAGGTTGCTGAAGCGTTCTTCACATAGATCATCTTGAGCGACATAGCCATAGTGCCTTAGAGGGACCACCTATCCATCGGGCTAAAGCCATGGGCCTTGTGGTCCTCTTAAGAGGAAGTCCGACGTGTTGGATTGTACTTCTATATGGGCCCGTTTCGGTTAGGGTTTTACCTCTCCCTCTCTCCCCTATATTAACACTTGTAATCCTTGGTTTATTATCAATAATAAGAATATATTTTGCCTTCTTGGTATCAGAGCCAGGCGCGCCGCCTTCCCCACGCCACCACTCATGGCGACTGATACATCTCAAACGTATCTATAATTTTTGATGCTTCATGCTTATTTTACACCTATTTATATATGTTTTGCACATACTTTGTTGCACTTTAAAAATATTTTCCGACACTAACTTATTGACAAGATGCCACAGTGCCAGTTCCCTTTTTTCTGCTATTTTGTATTTTAGAAAAGTTGTACAGAAAATGTTCTCAAATTTGGACGAAACAAAAGCCGAAGTCAATATTTTCCCATAACAAAGACAGAGTCCACAGGAGAGATGAAGGGGGCGACAGGGTGGCCAGACCATGCCTAGGCGCGGACTGGCCCTGGCCCACGCCTAGAGGTGGTCTGGAGCCACCTGGCCTCCACCGACCTCGCCCTTTCGCCTATAAATGCCTCCCGACGCGAAAACCCTAAATCAATCAGCCTCCGTCCACGAAAAGTTCTGTAGCTCCGTCGCCACCGAAGACAAGATCGGGGGGACGTAAGTCTCTGTTCCGGCACGCTGCTGGGACGGGGAATTGCCCCCGAAGCCATCTCCATCGACTCCACCGCCATCTTCATCGCCATTGCTGACTCCCATGATGAGGAGTGAGTAGTTCTCCCCTGAGGCTGAGGGCTTTATCAGTAGCTCTGTGGTCTATCTATCTCTCCATGTATTATCTTTATGTGATCATGAGCTTTATAATCTAGTTGAATAATGTAGGGATTCGTTGCATAGAAAACAAAAAATTTCCTACCGCGAGAACAAAATCCAAGCCAAGATGCAATCTAGAAGACGGGAGCAACGAGGGGATGATCGAGACTCACCCTTGAAGATTTCCAAAGCCTATAAGAGTAGCCTCTTATTACTGCGGTAGACTTGCCGCTTGCAAAAGCGCGTAGAAGATCTTGATCACGGTGCCACAATCGGGCAGCACCTCCGTACTCGGTCACACGTTCGGTGTTGATGAAGACGACGTCCTTCTCCCCGTTCTAGCGGGCAGCGGAAGTAGTAGCTCCTCCTTGAATCCGGCAGCACGACGGCGTGGTGGCGGTGGCGATGGAGAACTCCGGCGGAGCTTCGCTAAGCGTTGCGGGAGAGGTGGAGGAGTGGGGCGGCTAGGGTTTGGGGAGAGGGGTGGCCGGCCACTTAGGGGTGCGGCCAAGCTATGGCTTTGGTGTGTCCGGCCCCCTCCCCTTGGCCCTCATTATATAGGTGGAACACCCAAGAGTTGGTGTACAAGTCTTCGAATAGGACCCCAACCCAAAACCTTCCATGTTTAGGGAAACCTACCCAAGGTGGGATTCCCACCTCAAGTGGGACTCCCACCTTTCCATGAGGGGGTGGCCGGCCACCTTGGTGGAGTCCACCAGGACTCCACCCCTCTAGGGTTGGCCGGCCATGGGTGGTGGAGTCCCTTCGGGACTCCGCCTTCCAAAGTGATTTCTTCCGGACTTTTCTAGAACCTTCTAGAACCTTCCATAAATGCACGGATCATTTTCAAACATATAAAATGACTTCCTATATATGAATCTTATTCTCCGGACCATTCCGGAACTCCTCGTGATGTCCGGGATCCCATCCGAGACTTCGAACAAAACGAACTCCATTCCATATTCAAGTTCTACTATTACAACATCAAACCTTAAGTGTGTCACCCTACGGTTCGTGAACTATGTAGACATGGTTGAGTACTCTCTCCGACCAATAACCAATAGCAGGATCTGGAGATCCATAATGGCTCCCACATATTCAACGATGACTTAGTGATCGAATGAACCATTCACATACGATACCAATTCCCTTTGTCACGCGATATTTTACTTGTCCGAGGTTTGATCATCGGTATCACTCTATACCTTGTTCAACCTCGTCTCCTGACAAGTACTCTTTACTCGTACCGTGGTATGTGGTCTCTTATGAACTTATTCATATGCTTGCAAGACATTAGACGACATTCCACCGAGAGTGCCCAGAGTATATCTATCCGTCATCGGGATGGACAAATCCCACTGTTGATCCATATGCCTCAACTCATACTTTCCGGATACTTAATCCCACCTTTATAACCACCCATTTACGCATTGACGTTTGATGTAATCAAAGTACCTTCCAGTATAAGTGATTTACATGATCTCATGGTCATAAGGACTAGGTAACTATGTATCGAAAGCTTATAGCAAATAACTTAATGACGTGATCTTCTGCTACGCTTAATTGGGTGTGTCCATTACATCATTCATATAATGATATAACCTTGTTATTAATAACATCCAATGTTCATGATTATGAAACTAATCATCTATTAATCAACAAACTAGTTAAGAGGCTTACTAGGGACTCTTTGTTGTTTACATATCACACATGTATCAATGTTTCGGTTAATACAATTATAGCATGGTATATAAACATTTATCATAAACATAAAGATATATAATAACCACTTTTATTATTGCCTCTTGGGCATATCTCCAACAGTCTCCCACTTGCACTAGAGTCAATAATCTAGATTACATTGTAAGGTACCTAACACCCATGGCATTGGTGTTGGTCATGCTTTGCCCTAGGGAGAGCTTTAGTCAATGGATCTGCTACATTCAGATCAGTGTGTACTTTGCAAATCTTTACTTCGCCATCTTCGATGTACTCGCGTATCGAATGATAACGCAGCTTGATATGCTTCAGCCTCTTGTGTGACCTTGGTTCATGTGCATTGGCGATGACACCCATGTTGTCACAGTAAATGACTAGTGGGTCCAATGCACTAGGAACCACATCGAGCTCTACAATGAACCTCTTCATCCATACCGCTTCTGATGAAGCCTCCGCCGCTATGTACTCCGATTGTTGAAGACTTACCGTGCATGCTTCGAGCTTGCCCAGCTTAGTGCAGCACCATTCAATATAAACACGTACCCAGATTGTGACTTAGAGTCATCGGGATCGGTGTTCCAACTTGCATCGGTGTAACTTGTTACAACGAGCTCTTGGTCACCTCCATAACAAAGAAACATATCCTTAGTTCTTTTCAAGTACTTCAGGATATTCTTGACCGCTGTCCAGTGTTCCATTCCTGGATCACTTTGATATCTGCTAGTCAAACTAACGCATGTGCTACATCCGGTCTAGTACATAGCATGGCATACATGATAGAGCCTCTGCCGAGGCATAGGGGATCTGACTCATCCTTTCTCTTTATTCTGCCGTAGCCGGACCTTGAGTCTTACTCAAGACCTTGCCTGGTAACATAGGTAAGAATCCTTTCTTACTTTCCTCCATTCTAAACTTCTTTAGAATCTTGTCCAGGTATGTACTGTGATAGCCCTATTAGACGTCTTGATCTATCTCTATAAATCTTGATGCCTAATATATACGATGCTTCACCAAGGTCTTTCATTGAAAAACTATTATTCAAATAACCTTTTACATTTAATAGTTCTATATCATTCCCAATCAATAATATGTCATCTATATATAAGGAACGCTACAGAGCTCCCACTCACTTTCTTGTAAATACAGGCCTCTCCATGACACTGTATAAACCCGAAGTCTTTGATCACCTTATCAAAGCGTCGGTTCCAACTTCTCGATGCTTGCTTCAGTCCATAAATTGAACGCTGAAGTTTGCATACTTTGTCAGCATTTTTAGGATCGACAAAACCTTTGGGTTGTACCATATACAACTCTTCCTCAATGTCTCCATTAAGGAACGCCGTTTTGACATCCATCTGCCAAATCTTATAATCGAAAAATGCAGCTATTGCTAACAAAATCCTCACAGATTTTAGCTTCGCTACAGGTGAGAAAGTATCATCGTAGTCAACACCTTGAATTTGTCGGAAACCCTTTGCGACAAGTCGAGCTTTATAGACAGTAATATTACCATCAGCATCTTTTTCTCTTGAAGATCCATTTATTCTCGACAGCCTTGCGGCTATCAGGTAAGTCTACCAAAGTCCATACTTTGTTATCATACATGGATCCCATTTGGATTTCATGGCTTCTTACCATTTGTTGGAATCTGGGCTCATCATCGCTTCTTCATACGTCGCAGGGTCTTCATCATTGTTATCCACAATCATGACATTTAGACAAGGATCATACCAATCGGGAGTGGCACGTTCCCTTGTCGATCTGCGAGGTTCAGTAGCTATCTCGTTTGAAGTTTCATGATCATTATCATTAGCTTCCTCTGTTGCCGGTGTAGGCGGCACAGGAACATATTCCTGCGCTACTCTGATCAACGAGCAAAGATTGTTCAATCTCATCGAGTTCTACTTTTCTTCCAGTCACTTCTTTAGTGAGAAATTCTTTCTCAAGAAAGGTTCCGTTCTTAGCAACAAAGATCTTGCCTTCAGATCTGTGATAGAAAGTGTACCCTATAGTTTCCTTAGGATATCCTATGAAGACGCATTTCTCCGCTTTGGGTTCTAGCTTGTCCGGTTGTAACTTTTTTACATAGGCTTTGCAACCCCAAACTTTAAGGAGCGACAGCTTAGGTTTCTTATTAAACCATAATTCATACGGTGTCGTTTCAACAGATTTTGATGGTGCTCTATTTAAAGTGAATGCGGATGTCTCTAATGCATAACTCCAAAATGATAACGGTAAATCAGTAAGAGACATCATAGAACGAACCATATCTAAGAGAGTTCCATACGACGTTCGGACACACCGTTTCGTTGTGGTGTTCGGTGTCAATTGTGAAAGTATTCCGCATTTCTTTAAATGCATGCCAAACTCATAACTTAGATATTCACCTCCGCGATCAGATCGTAGAAATTTAATCTTCTTGTTACGTTGATTTTCTACTTCACTTTGGAATTCCTTAAACTTCTCAAAAGTTTCGGATTTATGTTTCATGAAATAGATATACCCATATCTACTCAGATCATCTGTGAAGGTTAGAACATAACGATAACGGGCGATGCTACACTCATTGGTCCGCATACATCTGTATGTATGATTTCCAATAAGTCATAGCTCGCTCCATCCCCAGAATGGAGTCTTAGTCATTTTTCCCATCAGACATGCTTCGCATCTATCAAGTGACTCAAAGTCAAGTGATTCAAGTAATCCATCGGTATGGAGTTTCTTCATGCGTTTCTCCAATATGACCAAGACGACAGTGCCACATATAAGTAAAATTATCATTCAATTTAATTCGCTTAGCATCAATGTTATGTATATGTGTATCACTACTATCGAGATCTAACAAAAATAAGCCATTCTTTTCAGGTGCTCGACCATAAAAGGTATTATTCATAAAAATAGAACAACCATTATTCTCAGACTTGAATGAATAACCGTCTTGCATTAAACAAGATCCAGATATGATGTTCATACTCAACGCGGGTACAAAATAACAATTATTTAGGCTTAAAACTAATCCCGAAGGTAGATGTAGAGGAAGTGTGCCGACAGCGATCACATCGACTTTGGATCCATTTCCAACGCGCATCGTCACTTCATCCTTTAGTAGTCTTCGTTTATTCTTTAGTTCTTGTTTCGAGTTACAAATATGAGCAACCGAACCAGTATCAAATACCCAGGTACTAGTACGAGAACCAGTAAGATAAACATCTATAACATGTATATCGATATACCTTCTTTCTTCTTCTTGACAAGGCCGCTCTTCGATCCGCCAAATACTTGGAGCAATTACGCTTCCAGTGTCCCTTCTCCTTGCGTAATAGCACTCAGCATCGGGCTTAGGGCCGTCTTAGGTTTCAGGAGGCAGCTTTCTTGCCACCCTTCTTGTTTTTGCCTTTAGACTTGCCCTGTTTCTTGAAACTGGTGGTCTTGTTGACCATCAACACTTGGTGCTCTTTCTTAATCTCAATCTCAGCAGATTTTAGCATGGCGAAGAGTTTAGGTAACTCTTTGTTCATGTTCTGCATATTGTAGTTCATCACAAAGTTCTTGTAACTAGGTGGCAGTGATTGAAGGACACGATTAATCACCAGCCTGTTAGGAATCACTATTCCCAAGTCACTGAGTTTCTTCGCATGCCCGGTCATGGCGAGCATGTGCTCACTAACGGAGCTGCCTTCTTCCATCATGCAACTGAAGAAGTGTTTCGATGCTTCATAGCATTCCACGGCCGCATGAGTTTCAAAGATAGTTTTCAACTCATTGACTAACTCATGTGGATCGTGGTGCTCAAAATGTTTTTGAAGATTGGCTTCCAGACTGCATAGGATGGCACACTGAACTTGAGAGTACCGAGTTTTCCGAGTCGCGTAAACATTCTTTACTTCATCGGTTCCAGTTTCTGCAGGAGGGTCACCTAGCGGTGCATCAAGCACATATTGCAGGTTTCCCCCATTGAGGAAGATCCTCACATGACGGAACCAGTCGGTGAAGTTGCTACCGTTGCTCTTAAGCTTTTCTTTCTCTAGGAACTGGTTAAAATTGATTGGGGACGCCATATCTACAACATATATTTGCAATAGTTTAGACTAAGTTTATGACAAATTGAGTTCAAATTTTAATTTAACAAAATTTAAAACTAGGTGAACTCCCACTCAAAACAATATCCCTCGAATTGTTTTAGTGATCACACGAACCAAATCCATCACACCTAAGTCCGATCATCACGAGACAAGATGTAATTTCAATGGTGAACACTCAAAGTGTTCATCATATCAATCATATGATTCATGCTCTACCTTTCGGTATCACGTGTTCCGAGACCATGTCTGTACATGCTAGGCTCGTCAAGGCCACCTTAGTATCTGCATGTGCAAAACTGGCTTGCACCCTTTGTATGCACTTGTTGATTCTATCACACCCGATCATCACGAGATGCTTCGAAACGACAAGTCTTGGCAACGGTGCTACTAAGGATGAACACTTTATTATCTTGATATTTTAGTGAGAGGGATCATCTTATAATGCTACCGTCGCGATCTAAGCAAAATAAGATGCATAAAAGGATTAACATCACATGCAATTCATATGTGATATGATATGGCCCCTTTGTCTTTGCGCCTTTGATCTTCATCTCCAAAGCACGGACATGATCTCCATCATCAACGGGCATGATCTCCATCATCGTCGGCGTAGCGTCAAGGTCAATGGCGCCGTCTTCATGATTGTTCTCCCATGTAGCAACTACTACAACTTCTTTGAAATATTACTCAACATGAAATTTAAAGACAACCATAAGGCTCCTGCCGGTTGCCACAATACAATAATGATCATCTCATACATAGTCATCATCACATTATGGCCATATCACATCACCAAACCCTGCAAAAACAAGTTAGACGTTCTCTAATTTGGTTTGCATATTTTACGTGGTTTAGGGTTTTCGAGTGAGATCTAATCTACCTACGAACATGAACCACAACGGTGATACTAGTGTTGTCAATAGAAGAGTAAATTGAATCTTCACTATAGTAGGAGAGACAGACACCCGCAAAGCCACTTATGCAATACAAGTTGCATGTCGAGCGTGGAGCAAATCTCATGAACGCGGTCATGTAAAGTTAGCCCGAGCCGCTTCATCCCACTATGCCACAAAGATGCAAAGTACTCAAACTAAAGACAACATAAGCATCAACGCCCACAAACCATTGTGTTCTACTCGTGCAACCATCTATGCATAGACACGGCTCGATACCACGTAGGGATTCGTTGCATAGAAAACAAAAATTCCTACCGCGAGAACGCAATCCAAGCCAAGATGCAATCTAGAAGACGGGAGCAACGAGGGGATGATCGAGACTCACCCTTGAAGATTTCCAAAGCCTATAAGAGTAGGCTCTTATTGCTGCGGTAGACGATCACTTGCCACTTGCAAAAGCGCGTAGAAGATCTTGATCATGGTGCCACAATCGGGCAGCACCTCCGTACTCGGTCACACGTTCGGTGTTGATGAAGACGACGTCCTTCTCCCCGTTCTAGCGGGCAGCGGAAGTAGTAGCTCCTCCTTGAATCCGGCAGCACGACGGCGTGGTGGCGGTGGCGATGGAGAACTCCGGCGGAGCTTCGCTAAGCATTGCGGGAGAGGTGGAGGAGTGGGGAGGCTAGGGTTTGGGGAGAGGGGGTGGCCGGCCACTTAGGGGTGCGGCCAAGCTATGGCTTTGGTGTGTCCGGACCCCTCCCCTTGGCCCTCATTATATAGGTGGAACACCCAAGAGTTGGTGTACAAGTCTTCGAATAAGACCCCAACCCAAAACCTTCCATGTGTAGGGAAACCTACCCAAGGTGGGATTCCCACCTCAGTGGGACTCCCACCTTTCCATGAGGGGTGGCCGGCCACCTTGGTGGAGTCCACCTGGGACTCCCCCTCTAGGGTTGGCCGGCCATGGGTGGTGGAGTCCCTTCGGAACTCCGCCTTCCAAAGTGATTTCTTCCGGACTTTTCTAGAACCTTATAGAACCTTCCATAAATGCACCGGATCATTTTCAAACATATAAAATGACTTCCTATATATGAATCTTATTCTCCGGACCATTCCGGAACTCCTCGTGATGTCCGGGATCCCATCCGAGACTTCGAACAAAACTTCGAACTCCATTCCATATTCAAGTTCTACTATTACAACATCAAACCTTAAGTGTGTCACCCTACGGTTCGTGAACTATGTAGACATGGTTGAGTACTCTCTCCGACCAATAACCAATAGCAGGATCTGGAGATCCATAATGGCTCCCACATATTCAACGATGACTTAGTGATCGAATGAACCATTCACATACGATACCAATTCCCTTTGTCACGCGATATTTTACTTGTCCGAGGTTTGATCATCGGTATCACTCTATACCTTGTTCAACCTCGTCTCTGACAAGTACTCTTTACTCGTACCATGGTATGTGGTCTCTTATGAACTTATTCATATGCTTGCAAGACATTAGACGACATTCCACCGAGAGGGCCAGAGTATATCTATCCGTCATCGGGATGGACAAATCCCACCGTTGATCCATATGCCTCAACTCATACTTTCCGGATACTTAATCCCACCTTTATGACCACCCATTTACGCAGTGGCGTTTGATGTAATCAAAGTACCTTTCAGTATAAGTGATTTACATGATCTCATGGTCATAAGGACTAGGTAACTATGTATCGAAAGCTTATAGCAAATAACTTAATGACGTGATCTTATGCTACGCTTAATTGGGTGTGTCCATTACATCATTCATATAATGATATAACCTTGTTATTAATAACATCCAATGTTCATGATTATGAAACTAATCATCTATTAATCAACAAACTAGTTAAGAGGCTTACTAGGGACTCTTTGTTGTTTACATATCACACATGTATCAATGTTTCGGTTAATACAATTATAGCATGGTATATAAACATTTATCATAAACATAAAGATATATAATAACCACTTTTATTATTGCCTCTTGGGCATATCTCCAACAAATAATTAGATGTTATTCTTCAACTATTGTGCTACTCAATTGGTTTTATTATGTGGTCTCCGGGGACACCTTGTCCAACGGTGTGAAGGTGACAGTGTACACACCGTGTTTGCTTCTTAAGCTTAATTTATAGAAATACTTATGAATTGTGGTGACTAGTTAGTACCATCTTTGTATGCTCAAAGTGACAGTGTGGAGTGTCCATAGATTGGAAATGTGAACTTTAAGGAATGATTACGCAGACCTACGCAATGAATTTGTGTTTATTATCATACCAGAGAAGGTTTAGAGTAGCATAGTGAAGTGATAATATCTATGTATTCAATTATGGTATCATTGTTGAGAGTGTCCACTAGTGAAAGTATGATCCCTAGGCCTTGTTTCCAAACATCGAAATACCGTTTACAACCAGTTCTGCTACATGTTTGCTTGCTACCATTTTTATTTTAGATTGCAATTACTACTTACAATCATCCATATTACTTGTATTTCACTATCTCTTCGCGAACTAGTGCACCTATACACCTAACAAGTGTATTGGGTGTGTTGGGGACAGAAGAGACTTCTTGTATCGTAATTGCAGGGTTGCTTAAGAGGGATATCTTTGACCTCTACCTCCTTGAGTTTGATAATGCGTGATCCATTTAAGGGAAACTTGTTGATGTTGTACTCTGCACTTGGAGGCCCAATACTGTCTACAAGAATAGAAGTGTGCGTAGACATCAATCTCTTTTCTGGTGTCGTTGCCGGGGAGGTCAGGGAAAAGATACTCACATCCTCTGGCTTCTAAGTCTTCTAGTTGCTGGTGAGTGCTCGAAGTTATTTCCTTTAGATTCTGCAATTACATATTTTTGTTTCTTGTTTTTATTTTCACTAGTTAGGCTTAATGACAAAATTAGAGATCTTTATAGTATTTATCTTGAGTTAGGACATGAGGTGTTTGAAGAGAAAATTAAAAAACCCTATGGAACTTTATTTGCATGCTAATAGCAATATTATTAGTATAAATTCTTTGAACACCATTATTGCTAATGCTATGGAAAAGTCTAAGCTTGGTGAAGCTAGTTTTTATGAAAATGATCTTTTTAGTTCTCCTGCTTTAGAGGAGGAAATTTGCTATGATGATACTGTGCCTCCAATATATGATGATTACAATGATGATTATGTTATTTTCAGTCCACCTACTATTTAGGAGAAAGTTAATTATGATTACAGTATGCCTCCTATATTTGATGATTATGGTGACGAGAATAATAATGATAGCTATTTTGTTGAATTTGTTCCCACTACGATTAATAAAAATGACTATGTTTATATGGGGAGTAATAATTATTTTATGCATGTGGCTCATGATAAAAAAAAATTTGTGATACTTATATTGTTGAGTTTATTTATGATGCTACTGAAAGTTATTATGAGAGAGGAAAATATGGTTGTAGAAGTTTTCATGTTACTAAAACACCTCTCTATATGCTGAAAGTTCTGAAGTTACTCTTGATTTATCTTCCTATGCTTGTCACTTTGTTCTTTGTGGATTTATTTGTGTAAAATATTCCTATGTATATGAAGTGGGTTAGACTTAAATGTGTTTCATATTTGCTCCTTGATGCTCTCTTTTTCTTCAATACATATTTTATGTGAGCATCTTCTCAAACTACTGCGCCTAGCTGAAAGGCATTAAAGAAAAGCGCTTATGGGAGACAACCCATTGTTTTATTTCTGTAATTTTTCTTTTATAAATCTTGAGTCTTGGAAGTTGTTACTATGTAATAACCTCTCCTTATCATTTTTATTTTGTTTTTGTGCCAAGAATAGCCTCTAATAAGAAGAAAGTAAGATTTGGGGAAGTTGATATCCTGAAAACAGATTCTGTGTTGTCTCCATAAAAATTCGTATAAACAGCCAGAGCGGAGTTTTGACCTGCCATTTTTTTTGCATATGCCCCATGTTATTATCTAACGTTCGTTAGTTGAACACGTTTCGAGTTGAGCAACAGAAGATGTTTGAAAAATATCGATCTTTACCTGCTGTTCTGTTATGACAGATTTCTGCCACTATTTGCATTTGCCTCTTAATATCTTTCTTTTTGAGTTCTTTTGATCAAAGAGATTTTTGAAGAGTTTGTACAGTAGCTAATGCTTTAATATATGTTAGAACTAAATCCAATTGAATTTGTTTATTTTGATTGTACTAATGCAGCTAATAAAGAATTGTGTGAAGTTTTGTATGAAGGAAGTTTTCAAGTGTAGGGAGAGAAGAATGATGTGATGAGATGAAGAATGGATAAAAGCTCAAGCTTGGGAATGCCCCAACACTCCAAGAAATATCCAAGAGGTACAAGCGTCAAAGCTTGGGGATGCCCAAGGCATCCCCTCTTCCTCAACAAAGCAACATGTCATCTCTCTATGCGCTATATTTTTATTGCCTCATACGCTATGTGTTGTTCTTGGAGCGTCTTTATTTTTGTTTTTAGTTTTGTTTTTTTTTGCTGTAACATATGGTTGGATCCCGGCATATTTGTTTTGGAGAGAGACACGCACCGTTTTAATTGCATAGAACGCTCTAGTTTTCGCTCTTATTGTTCTGTGAGTGTTCTAGTTTGCTAGTACTGCGTTTAGCTCTTGTTCTTTCACTTGAATTTTGTTCAGAGCTCGTTAGTATTATTTATTTTTTCATGATTAGCTCTCTAATCCATTTTTTTTCATCTCTAAGATCTATTTCAAATAAGTTGATTGGTGTTGGAGACGAGTAAAATGTTGCATCCATATAGTGATGGAAAAGAAAGCTTGTCTAGACTGTGACATAGACTTTGGCATGTCATGTTGGATGTTATTCTTGTCATATGCTTAGTATTTATTGCTGTATCATGACTTGTCTCAAATAGCTGAGAGTGCGTAATGTGCTATTGAAAGAATCATGTGTTGTTTCCATCATAAAAGCATACTATTGTGGTATTATCATTTGAGGCTTTATTGGGTTGACTTGGCGCATGCTTATTCCATGTTTTGACTATAACCAGTCAACTAAAGTCTCTATGATTATTTAGTTTTTGACTTGTAATATCACTTTATGCTTTGATTGATAATGTTTTGTCGCTATGCATGATTATGGCCATTATTGCTCTCTTAGTTGGTCGCTCCCAGTCTTTTGCTAGCCTTCGCCTGTGCGGAGTATAGGCTCTACTCATGCATCCAACCACCAATAACCAAAGTTTTCCAATTGTGTCCACCATATCTACCTAGTAGAATTATTGCTATTCCAAGTATGTTCATCATGTTTTTATTTATCTTTCAAATTAAATTTTGGCATGAGAAAATTTGTCAGTAAAGCTCTCATGAACTTGATAGCATATTTACTTTCTTGCACTTAATAAATTTGATCATTGTGACTATCTTATGAAGGTTATATGTTGCAAATTGCAAGTTGGGAGTTAGCACAACAATGCTTTCATCGGGGACGCTTTCAACATTGCACTTATTCATATTTAGTTGATGTCATGTTATTTTGTTTATGGATGCCTAGCAGTGCGAAATAAAATGGAAACTTCTAAGTCCATGGAGTTTGTATATGAGTTAGAGAAATGTCTGGGCCGCTAATCTAAGCCATGCAGCATTCATGGTGGAAATTTACAGCGAACCATAGTGAGCATTCTATGAAGCATTTTCAAAAAAAAAAATTATACCCATAGTAAATAAAAAGATTGCTGAGATGGTTATTGTGTGTTTGTCTTGTGATTTTGGTATGTGAATGCTCCTATATCATGGGGCAGGAGGTACCCGTTGACGGTTCTCGATGATACATGTATATTTACAATAACAAGAACTTATTTGGGACCTAAGTTGAGTCGCATGAGGTTTAGGTACTCGTATTCAAGGGACATGAGATTTTTAACTTGTGATTTGCCAAGCATATAGCTCATATTTGCCATCACATTTAATTTAACCATTTAAGATGCTTATGATAGGGACAATAAGAGCTCAAAGCTAATAAGTACCATATTTTTTGGAAGGATTATAAAACTTGTTTATCTTACTTACTCTGCAAAGAGTCTCTCTTTTGCTTTTATGTTGAGTCTTCATCTTCTTCTTTGTGCACTAATTAACAGAGCATAGGTGTCATTGTTAGTGCAATGTGCATAGTTCCAAAATTATTATTGATTGATTCATGATTATGCTATTGCTTGTTCTTAAATTACTTGTATCTAGTCACCCTTTGAACTTTGAACGTGTCCTAGCATTTATGTTTTTCTACTTCATAAAGGACATGCTAAGTACCACTTTGCTATGTTTACTCTATGCTCATAAACAAACAGTTGCTTTCAATGCACTATTATTCATGATCGTTTTTTTTGAGTTACTCTTCATGTTATAACATAGTTGCTAAGTTCTATTGTTAAAATTATATCTATCATGCCTATGTTTAGAGTACTTTGATCCCAGCTCACAATGTTTTACAATAACTTGATCAAGATTGTGTTGGCTTCATGTCACCTCAAAAATTATTTTGTTATCACTTACCTACTCGAGAACGAGCAGGGGTAAGCTCGGGGATGCTTGATACGTCTCAAACGTATCTATAATTTTTTATGCTCCATGCTTATTTTACACCAATTTATATATATATTGCTCATACTTCGTTGCAATTTTATATATTTTCTGGCACTAATGTAACATCTTAGTTTTTAGAATTGTGTTTTGCATCATGCATATTCTTTAAAATCGTTTTGGAGAAATAAAAAAAATTAATTCGAAATCTTCGAAATAGCTATTAAGCAATATCCTACCAAAATTAATATGAGTATTTTCTTTGGACTAAGAAATAGTCTCATAGCATCCTAAAAGAATATTCAGGATTTTGAAAATCTGTAGAATTTTGTTTCAGTAAAATCAGGCTCCTATATTAAATTGTACAAAAGAAACAAGAAAAAAACGCCAAACGGCCGGGCCGTTACCTTTAGATTTTTTTAAGTTATAATAAACATGCAACGTCTCAAACTTTATGTGATGCTTGTGAATTAGGAAAACACACGAAATTACATTTTGCTACATCCCACTCCCATGCATCGTCTCTGTTTGAGATCTGTGGACGTCACTTGTTCTTAGTTGTCCAGGCTACAAATATTACTTAGTTATTCTTGATGATTTCTCGCAATTTTCTTGGGTGTTTTCTCTACGTGCAAAATCTAATACTTGTGATACTCTGCTCGCTTCTTTGTCTCTGTTGCAAGTCAATTCCACACAACCATACGGTGTTTTTAATGTGATAACAGAGGAGAATTTCTCACCACCAATCTATAGACCTATCTCTCTTCCCATGGTGTCGCTCTTCGTCTATCCTGTCCCTATACATCTCCCAAAAATAGCCGAGCCGGGCGCATGATCCACACCACCAATGAAGTTTTCTGAACCCACCCTCCTCTTTCAACCTAAATTACCACCAGCTGGGTTAGAGACCTTAACACTATAAATCATCTTATCAACATTAGACCCTCTCGTGTCATCGGACATTTTACACCTTACGTTCTTCTTTACGTTATACATCCTACATATGATCATCTACGAACTTTCAGCTGTCTATGCAAGGTGACCTTATTGGAATTTATGCGAGCTAGCGAACAATATGCATTGTATCAAGGAAGCTGAGAAATACGATTTGTGGCTTGCCAATCAGTCTGGCATTTACTTCTCCCCTCATACCGCTACTAACATTGTTTGCAACCAAAGATAGCATACAATACAGCCCAAGCTCCGTTTCTCCTCATAAGGTATCCAGTAGGCTAAATGGAAAAATATGGAAATTTCACATTGTGTTAACTACCAATCAAAGCAATCGTCAACACAGTCAACTGCAACCACTATAAACCCTCTGCCTCGTGGACAACCATCGGCCCAGATAAAAACAACAAAGTCTTTGGTGTCTCATGGGGCAGATATTACAAATCGACGTGATATCTTACAACATTGTGGCAACTGCAGTTTTCAAAAAAAAAAAAATTGCCTGAAGAGATGGCCCTGGTTTTGCAATACAAGCTGCCTTGCATTGGTGGCACACAAGCACAAACAGGTTATAAAAGCTGGCACACTACGACAATGGAAAATGACAGGTACATGATATGTATAAACCCTCACATAAAATGTCTACATTTCTCACCGCAAACTTACAAGGGCACAAATGTTCACACATATTGCTGGACGTATGCCCAAGCCTCATACCTTGTACATATTGATTCGGAGTATAACCATTCCAAAAAAAAAGGAAAGTACCACCATAAAAACCATCATATATCTTTCAAGAGACTGCACATTCCAATGGAGTAGCAAACAAGCGATGCAATGAACAAAGGTTGCAAAGCAGCATCTTCTTTACAGATACTTGATGAGAAGCCAAACAATCACGGCGAGCAGCACTATGGCGGCAACAGATAGCAGCAGGGCCATGCATGAGCAGCCACCTTTGGTGCGCTTGTTCAGAACTGCAAGCCCCTTTTGCACACGCTGAATGAAGAGAGCCCCGTCAATGTCACATCCGCATAAGCTGACTAATTCATATCAAATAGTAGTAAAATATCTACCTGAAGTCGGGAGTTCGTAACGTCCACGTGATCTTCAAGGTCATCCTGCAACATGGAGAAAGGAATTATTCATCCATTATTGGAAACACATTCACATGGCTCTTTTAGGGGCACTAGCACTAACAATCAATCTTGTATGCAGAGTAAGTTCTTCATTGACTGCTAGTGCTATATGTTTTGTGCTCAGTACTGTCTCCTCCAGCCTTTCAAGACCCTCATCTTGTTCTGCAAATTGTTGAAGAAAAGGAATAAGCTACCACGCAATGGTTGTCATCTGTACAAGACACTGGTACTTTAAAGAATATAAAAAAAATCAAAAAGGAGAATAATATAAATATATGTGCTAACCAACATGAATGTAGTAACAATACCAAACAGGGGCCCATGGAACCTATTAAGTTCGCTTAGGCACAAATGTGTATTTATTCAATTTACATAATTGAGAACGCCCATAGTTAATGGAAAACTACTGGAGGAACAATAATAAAAACTAACAGTAATACCTTTCATAACTTGCCTCTGAAGGCCAACAATCCCTTGGTTATCCAACCCAGCAACTCTGCTCATATCATCAGCTGCTTTCTTACCCTGACCAAGCAAATCCTCCCTGCATAGAATAAATGCATATTATACATATTCTTATTACGTATTCTGAGCAAATTTGAAAGAAATTAAGTTTTCAAGTATATTTTTAACCCCCAAGAAAAGGTGAGCACTGATGCAGGATAAGAGTGCGCTGGGTTCAGTACTGACATGAAGAACACACCTGTTTGCAAAGTTTGACACATTGAAACTTGTCCCCATCTGCTTTGCTTTCGATTTTAAGTTGGAAAGCGCATCTTGGCGCTTATGCATCTCCTTGTCAGTGCTGCACAATTTTTTATAAAAAAAACACTATGCTTAATTTTTTTGATAGCAAGTATAAATCATCAGACCTTTTAACCGCAGGATACTAATTTATTATACATATGCAGAAGACAAAATCCTAGTTTACTCATTCTTTAATTAGTTTTTCTCTCCTTGTCTTTTTGGTTTCCTTATATGTCCATTGGCTTTCATATCTAGCGTGCCCCAACTTGCTTGGGGAAAAGGCTTTGATGTAGTTGTTATTGATGCAGAAGACAAAAATCAGCCTTCAATGACAATCCTACAGTAACGGTACTAAAAAAATTCACATAGACTACTGTTATATATACAGGGGTCTTAGTATTCTAGTTTAGTTTTTCTCCATTCTACTAGGACTATCTCCCTTTACTAATTTTTTTTAGAACCTCATCTTATTTGCTAAAGGAGTTAGTTAATAGCAGCCGGCTATCTAAGGCCTTGGCCTTGTTATAAGAAGTGTCTTTAACCTTACTCCCCTTCTCCTATCCTCATCCCCTGCTTTCTCCATGTGCT
Organism: Lolium multiflorum; assembly: GCA_030979885.1. Classification (NCBI taxonomy): domain Eukaryota; kingdom Viridiplantae; phylum Streptophyta; class Magnoliopsida; order Poales; family Poaceae; genus Lolium; species Lolium multiflorum. Next base: position 170,722,104 of record CM061753.1, on the reverse strand, counting down.
CCGATTGACCAGAGTTGCCCTCAAGGCACTTGGGCCAAAGCCTAGTCCTCTAGCAACTCACAACTACCAGGTCGTACCAGATACACATTTCACATGAAACTTGCAACCAGCATGGAAGCCTCTTCCCTATATTGCACACACCATTATAACGATTGTTTTACTGAGCATAGAAGAGTTAAGCAGCCAACCGATGTAGGATACATCGAACATGAAAAATAGTGGTATGTAACATTTAATACAAATTCTCTGAGATTCTACTGTCCTATATACCTTTATAATTTTCACAATAAACTGTCAAGACATCAGAGTCTACAAATGTAGTGTCAATGTAGGGACTCCAATGATCTTCAGTATATAGTGCATAAAGAAAAAGTAGTCGTAATAGAACATACAGTGACTTTGGAGGAATCCTGGACAACAACGTCACCAAACTATCAAGTCTAGTCCCAAGAATAGTTATTTTTCTCCGAATAGCTGATGTGTGACGCATAATTTCAGGGCCTGATTGTGGAAGAGAACCTCTATCGGCAATCATGGAACTTATATCATCAACAAGCTTAGATGCTTCAGTGTACTCTTTCATCCATGGGTCCGAAGATGATGCCATTGCTGGTTAATTCACAATAGTATTAGCATCATATTTTCAGGTGAGCACAAAAAAGTATGGCGTGATATAAAGCTTTAGCATGATATATAGGTATAAGAAGGAGCAAGGTAATATCACAACTCAGATACCATGCAATATCATAATTAAAAAAATGGCACTAGGAGTCAGCCAGTTCGATCCTAATCTAAGATTGCCAGAACAGAGTGCTCCTACCCAATTACTTGAATCCTAAGAGCAAGTCCAGCAGCACGCCTATAGTCTTTCCCCTATATCATTCTGTAGGGGACTGGACTCCCCTTAAAAGATTCCTCCCCTATATTTTAGCTATCTCCAGCAGCATCCCTATATCACATTTACCTATATTTTAACAATACTTTGTAACCAACTTCGTAATGGTTATTTCTTGAACCGCTACAATTCAAGGGAATAATTCATACACCACAAGAATAATTCATAAATGTAGCAAAAAAAAAGTACCAAACAGGGAATGTTTTAACAATGCAAAATTAGCAGAACTGAGACATAAAAAAAGCAGGGTACAATTTATTCAACATAAGCAGTAGCAAAATTGCAGTCAACTTCACTCAATTTCCCAATCAATTGGACAACAATTTGACAACAGTAGAAAAATTGCAATCAGTGGCTCTAGCAGACAGCACCCCGCAGAATTGGTACCGCTCATTGTTCCTCTTCCAAGAAAAAAAAATGAGTACATCTGTGCACGTTTATGTTCTTTGAGTTCACATATTTGCGCACAGATCCGAGGTGAGGTCAAAATCAAGGTGGTCGGGATGGCGTCGATCTGTACGTGCCCCTGCCCCAACTCGTTCTGACCGCGCGCCCTGGCCGGCTAGGTCTCCCGGCCATCCCCGCCCCTCCCATGGCCCAATCTTCTTGTTCCTCTCCCGGCTCACCATGGCAGCGCCACCCAAACCCCTCCCCTCCCGTCAAATCTTCTTCCTCTCCGTGGATCCCGTTAGGTGTGGAATTTTGAGCTCGAATTTGAGAGAAATTGAAGAAAACACGGAGGCAGACGAACCTGGTGGGGGAGGACTTTTCTGGGAGCGAGCGGTTACTATCGTCGACGGGTAGGGGACGCCTCCAGTGACGGCGAAGAAGGATCCGGATGTAAATTCACGAACCTGGACGATATGCTCTCGCCTCTCGGGAATCGGAGGTTGAAGCTTGGGATTACGCCTCTAGGCTGCGTCGCCTCCCCCTTTCGGCTTTCCCCGCTTTGTCGCCCTGTTATTTTCTCCGTGTTTTTTATGGAGTTTTAGTAATTTTTTTGAGAAAATACGTGCCGTTCTGTGAGTGTCTGATGCGATAGGGACGTCAACGGCGACGGACACGGCGAGCCGACGAGTCATCGGGCGGGTCCGCGGGGAGGACAACTCAAATTTGTTTCCACCTGGAAAAAAAAAACTGACGCCTCGCTCTACATAAATCAACCACATTCAAATAGATTATTAAGTCCACAACGAAGGTATTCACTCCAAAAGTCAATATTATGCTAAAATATGTTGATGAATTGATAGATGCAGAAGGAAAACTCGGATGAGGAGCTCTTAAGAGCTAACTTTTGGTCAACTAGATGTCAACAATATCTTTGCAATACCCCTACATCAAAACGGTATGGAGGATTTTGTGGCATGGAGATTTAATAAGAAGGGTTTCTTTAGTGAAATCGGTTTGTCATGTGAAATGGGAGCCACAATTTAAGAACAATATGTCGATGACAGATCAAATAAGGCCATGCACTATGTGGTATCGGTTCAAACAAAAAAAAATGTGAGATTTAGGAACCGGTGGTGTTTGGCTGTTATGTTATGATTCACTTTGTCAGTTGGGCCATACTACATATATACATGCAGCTATCTGGCAACTTCTCCCTCTATTATTTCTCTCCATGTTAGGTGGGGCCTGCTTGCATGTTGATTCGTTTAAATCAAACCAACTAGTTGGTCCGCTTTTGTTGTCAGGTGGCATGATGTGATGCCCTAATATGTATGGAACCAATGCAAATGCCTCCATGGTTCGCTTTTGCTGCAACATAGTGCATGGTCTAAGAACCCATTATGGGAGGAGGCATGAAAAAATAAGTTACCAGCAAAAAAAAAGTTTAAAAATGGCTAGAAGTGTTTGCATGGTATTCTTCCTTGTATGGGTGCTTTGGCGAACAAACATATCTAGGTGAAGTTCTTGTCAACTCGCTCTAAATCTTGTGAAGATATTGGACACACTTTATTCCAACTAAAGAAATTTAGAAGAAAATTGTTCTATGGAATATAGTTGATGAAGCTTGCACAACAGAGTGACGAGGTAGTGTTGTACTCCATTGCTTGATGATGTGCAAATTCATAAAACATTAGGATAAAATCTACGCTGATCTAAGGGAGGTCATTATCACTACCACATTGGTGGATTAGGCGACATAAGGTCCATGGGGAGATGGTGCAACCAGTGAACCAGCTGGTTTTAAACACTCAAACACGGATCATTAATTTTGTTCGTACTTGGATGAAAGCCAGAGAGGTTTTTGTGTTAGTGAATGTTCACGCAGTTTCAATCAAGAAACCAGAAGAGGATCAACGGGTGTTGTGGTCCACTACGATAACGTTAATTTATTTGCAATTTATAATGAACCTGTTAATTTTGCTCTTGATGCAGCTACTAACAGAAGCATTGGAAATTAGACACGGTCTGTAATTGACAAATAAAGTGTGGGCCAATAAGCTGATGATTCAATCGGATAGCCTGGAGATGATCGAGATATTAAAGGATGGAGGTTTCATGGCGATGGGAGCGATACCAATAGTTGAAGATATTTGTATTCAAGTCACTTCGTTCACAAAATTAGATTTTACCTATTGCTCTAGGGATGCAAATTCTGTTGCATATTTGTTAGCTAAGGAGTGTGATACCAAATCAAATGCTTGGTTTGAGGATCTACCCGCTTTTATTTTGTCCATGTTAATTTACTATGTGAGTGATATTTTATTGTACAGGTCCTGCTGCTTATCCTCAAAAAAATCCAAAATGAAAGAATAAAGAAATTTAGGGCAACAAAACGAACCCGTCAACTAAAAATAGAAAAGGCGGTACAATTTCACATTAGGGCGAAAGAACGATTAGGCAGCCTAGAGGGTTGCGTGTTGCCGCCATGAGATCATCGAGCATGCCATCTAGCTGCTCAGTGTCATGTTACCTACATAGTGGGTGTCACTATAGAAAAGCCAAAAAAACTTAACACAGAGTTTGAGGTACAGTATAAGAAGACACACTCAATAACCATATTGTTTTAACTAGTCCATAATAAGGTCCAGATAATCGTGTTGAACACTAACCAGAAGAGGGGCCTCCTCCTACTGAAACATTTCACCCAAGCTTCCAAGAATTTTTCGTAGGTCTAGGGCTTGCAACTCTTGACATAAAGTCTCATTGACGATACTCCATATGAAGTGGGGCAATGGGAAAAATGAACATGATGTGGGTCCTAGTTTTAGGGAACACACAAAGGAGACATATGCCATCACCTGGGCCGTGTCGCTTTGTCACCTCAAGCTTTAGGGTAGGCGACTCCGAAGTAACTTCCATATAGGAATCTTATTATCATCCTGGTCGATTAAACCTTGGTTTCTTACTGAGGGAAAATTTGCTACAAAGCTCATCATACCTTTCTCTTGGGGTTCTCCAGCGGTGTGCAACTGCGCAACATCACTTAACCGCGAGGCTAGCCAAACCAGAGTGCCTTCTCCATCACCTATGGAGAAGTTGATGACCGGGAGAATCTCGTGTTTGTAAGCCTAGAGGACCTCCAAAACTGAGATCCCTCCTGTTGATCACACACCAAGAGAGGGCGGTATTGTAAGTATTTGGTTCTAATGAGTTGAAGTCATAGGCCCCTTGATGAGGGTGCTCCCCGACAATGCCCATCATGAGGGGCTTAGGGTTGATGGAATCCTGCAGGCTAGCATGAGACATCAGATACCAAACAAACGCGGAGAGAGATTTACCTAGGTTCGGGGCCCTCGATGAGGTAAAACTCTTACTTCCTGCTTGCCTGATCTTGATTATCGAATATATCGGGTTGCAATGGGGTAGCTGATAGGCTGTGGTGGTTGCCTCGTCGGGAGGCGAAGGTTCTAGGGTTCTAGCTCTAACTTGCGGTGGATCTACGTGTTGAAGTTGTGTCTCGGCAGACCCTCTCCTGGCCTTTATATAGCAGGCTGATACGTCTCAAACGTATCTATAATTTCTGATGTTCCATGCTTGTTTTATGGCAATACCTACATGTTTTGTTCACACTTTATATCGTTTTGATGCGTTTTCCGGAACTAACCTATTGACCAGTTCCTGTTTTCTGTTGTTTTTGGTTTCAGAAATCCTAGTAAGGAAATATTCTGAATCGGACGAAATCAACGCCATTACCTATTTTCCGGAAGGGAGCACCGAGAGGGACCGAGGGGGCCAGGCCACCGACACCACCCCGCGCGGCCCAAGGGCGCGCGCCTAGTGTGTCACCGCCTCGTCGCCCTCCGACTCCGCCTCTTCGCCTATTTAAGGGTCCCTGACCTAAACCCCGAAAGAATAAGCCACGGTACGAGAAAAGTTCAGAGCCGCCATCGCGAAGCCAAGATCTGGGGACGAGGTCTCTCCGCACGCCGTCGGACGGGGAAGTGCCCCGGAAGGCTCCTCCATCGACGCCACCGCCATCTTCATCAACGCTGCTGCTCCCATGAGGAGGGAGTAGTTCTCCATCGAGGCTCGGGGCTGTACCGGTAGCTATGTGGTTCATCTCTCTCCTATGTACTTCAATACAATGATCTCATGAGCTACCTTACATGATTGAGATTCATATGAGCTTTGTATCGCTACTAGTTATGTGCTACTCATGTGATGTTATTAAAGTAGTCTATTCCTCCTGCATGGTGTAATGGTGACAGTGTGTGCATCGCGTAGTTCTTGTCGTAGATTATGATCATAATCTCTTGTAGGTTATGGAGTTGATTATCGCTATGATAGTATTGATGTGATCTATTCCCCTTCATAGTGTAAAGGTGACAGTGTGTATGCTATGTTAGTACTCGGTTTATTTTGCAAAGATCTATTATGCTCTAAGGTTACTTAAAACATGAATATCGAATGTTGTGGAGCTTGTTAACTCCGGCATTGAGGGTTCGTGTAATCCTACGCAACGAATGGTGTTCATTATCAAAGAAGAGTATATGTCGCACAAATGAGAGAAGTTATTATTTATTATGCGATCAATGTTGAGAGTGTCCACTAGTGAAAGTATGATCCCTAGGCCTTGTTTCCAATACTGTTTATTTACTGTTCTACTGCATGTTTACTTGCTGCCATATTTTATTCAGATTGCTATTACCACTCATATACATCCATACTACTTGTATTTCACTATCTCTTCGTCGAACTAGTGCACCTATACATCGACAAGTGTATTAGGTGTGTTGGGGACACAAGAGACTTCTTGTATCGTGATTGGGGTTGCTTGAGAGGGATATCTTTGACCTCTTCCTCCCTGAGTTCGATAAACCTTGGGTGATCCACTTAAGGAAAACTTGCTGCTGTTCTACAAACCTCGCTCTTGGAGGCCCAACACTACTGGAAAGAAGCGTGAGTAGACATCAAGCTATTTTCTGGCGCCGTTGCCGGGGAGGAAAGGTAAAAGGTACTCACACTCCGGATCTCGGCTACTAAGCTATTTTCCGCGCCGTTGTAAGTGCTCGAAGCTATTTCCTTTAGATCCTGCAATTGCATCTTTTGGTTTCTTGTTTACACTAGTTAGGCATAATGGAAAGCAACAGTGAGCTTCTTATTCTATTTCCTGAGTTAAGACATGGATTGTTTGCTGCGAAAATTAAAACCTATGGAATCTTATTTGCATGCTAGTAGCAATGATATTAGTATGAACGCTTTGAACACCATCGTTGTTAATGATATGGAAAATTCTAAGCTTGGGGTAGCTGGTTTTGATGAGCATGATATTTTTAGTCCCCCAAGCATTGAGGAGAAAATTTTCTTTGATGATACTTTGCCTCCTATTTATGATGATTATAATGATAGTGGTCTTTTGGTGCCGCCTACTATGGAGAGTGAATTTTATTATGATTATACTATACCTCCTACACTTGATGAGAATAATAATGATAGCTACTTTGTTGAATTTGCTCCCACTACAACTAATATAATCAATTATGCTTATGTGGAGAGTAATAATTTTATGCATGTGGCTCATGACAAGAATGTTTTATGTGATAGTTATATTGTTGAATTTGTTCATGATGCTACTGAAAGTTGTTATGAGAGAGGGAAATATGATTATATGCATCTTAATAATATTAAGTTTCCGCTCTTTATGTTGAGAATCTTGAAATTGCGCTTGTGTTGCCTTCCTATGCTTGTCACTTTGTTCTTCATGAATTTATTTGTGTACAAGATTCCTTTTCATAGGAAGTGGGTTAGGCTTAAATGTGTTTTGAAATTGCTTCTTGATGTTCTCTTTTGCTTCAAATACTATTTCTTGCGAGTGCATCATTAAAACTGCTGAGCCTATCTTAATGGCTATAAAGAAAGAACTTCTTGGGAGATAACCCATGTGTTTATTTTACTACAGAAATTTTTGTTGTTGAGTCTTGGAAGTTGTTTACTACTGTAGCAACCTCTCCTTATCATGTTTTTGTGCCAAGTAAAGTCTCTATGGTAAAGTTGATGCTAGATTTGGATTGCTGCGCAGAAACAACATTGCTTTCTGTCACGAATTTAAGCAGAAGTCTCTGTAAAAAAAATCAAAACAATCTGCAAATTTACGAGCGTGATCCTCAGATATGTACGCAACTTTCATTAGTTTTGAGTTTTTCCATTTGAGCAAGTTAAGTGCCCCAGTCCAGATGCATCTTTACGGACTGTTCTGTTTTTGACAGATTCTGCCTTTTATTTCGCATTGCCGCTTTTGTTAAGTTGAATGAGTTTCTTTGTTCCATTAACTTTCAGAAGTTTTGTGCAATGCCCTGAAGTGTTAAGAATGATTGTGTCACCTCTGAACATGTGAATTTTTGATTGTGCACTAACCCTCTAATGAGTTTGCTTGAAGTTTGGTGTGGCAGAAGTTTTCAAGGGTCAATAGAAGAGGGTGATATATGATCAAGAAGAGTGAAAAGCCTAAGCTTGGGGATGCCCCGTGGTTCATCCTGCATATTTCAAGAAGACTCAAGCGTCTAAGCTTGGGGATGCCCAAGGCATCCCCTTCTTCATCAACTTATCAGGTTTCTTCTATTGAAACTATATTTTTATTCAGTCACATCTTATGTATTTTACTTGGAGCGTCTGTGTGCTTTTATTTTTTGTTTTGTTATCTTCATTCTCTGAATACGTTCATCCTTGTGTGGGAGAGAGACACGCTCCGCTTTTTCATATGAACACTAGTGTTCTTCATTCATGCTTTTAATGTTCAAGGGCGAAAGTTGATCGCTTCACTTGTTGCTATTTGGTTGGAATAAGAAAATGCTTCATATGGTCTTGAATAATTTGATACTTGGCAATTGTTTTGAGCTCTCATATATCATGTTTAAGCTCTTGCATCATGTAGTTTAATCTAGTAGTGGAGAACTACCGTAGAGCTTGTTGAAATTTGGTTTGCATGATTGGTCTCTCTAAGGTCTAGATATTTTAGTAAAAGTGTTTGAGCAACAAGGAAGACAGTGTAGAGTCTTATAATGCTTGCAATATGTTCTTATGTAAGTTTTGTTGTACCGGTTCATACTTGTGTTTGCTTCAAACAACCTTGCTAGCCTAAGCCTTGTACGAGAGGAATACTTTCGTGCATCCAAAACCTTGAGCCAAAACCTATGCCATTTGTGTCCACCATATCTACCTACTATGTGGTATTTCCTGCCATTCCAAGTAAATACTTCATGTGCTACCTTTAAACAATTCAAAAGCTATTATCTCTTATTTGTGTCAATGTTTTATAGCTCATGAGGAAGTATGTGGTGTTTTATCTTTCGATCTTGTCATTTACTTTGACAGACTTTCACAATGGACTAGTGGCTTCATCCGCTTATCCAATAATTTTGCAAAAAGAGCTGGCAATGGGGTTCCCAGCCCCAATTAATTAACTTGCATTAATAATTCTCTTCACATGTTTTGCTCTGATCTATCAGTAAGCAACTTAAATTTGCAAATAGACACTCCTCCATGGTATGTGAATGTTGGAAGGCACCGAGGATTCGGTTAGCCATGGCTTGTGTAAGCAAAGGTTGGGGGAGTGTCATCTAATAAATAAAACTAAAGTACATGTGTAAACAAAAGAGAAGAGGGATGATCTACCTTGCTGGTAGAGATAACGTCCTTCATGGGAGCCGCTCTTGAAAGTCTGGTTGATAAGGTAGTTAGAGTACCCATTACCATTCGTTGACAACAACAAACACCTCTCAAAACTTTACTTTTATGCTCTCTATATGATTTCAAAACTTGAAAAGCTCTAGCACATGATTTAATCCTGCTTCCCGCGAAGGGCCTATCTTTTACTTTATGTTGAGTCAGTTTACCCATTTCTTTCCATCTTAGAAGCAAACACTTGTGTCAACTGTGCATTGATTCTTACATACTTGCTTATTTGCATTCATCATATTACTCTATGATGACAATTATCCATGAGATATGCATGTTGAAAGTTGAAAGCAACTGCTGAAACTTATATCTTCCTTTGTGTTGCTTCGATGCCTTTACTTTGAATTTATTACTTTATGAGTTAACTCTTATGCAAGACTTATTGATGCTTGTCTTGAAAGTACTATTCATGAAAAGTTTTGCTATATGTTATCTATTTGTTAGCAAACTATAGATATTGCTTTGAATCACTTCATTCATGTCATATGCTTTACAATAATGTTGATCAAGAATATGATGGTAGCATGTCACCTCAGAAATTATTTGTGTTATCGTTTACCTACTCGAGGACGAGTAGGAACTAATTAGGGATGCTGATACGTCTCAAACGTATCTATAATTTCGATGTTCCATGCTTGTTTTATGACAATACCTACATGTTTTGTTCACACTTTATATCGTTTTGATGTTTTCCGGAACTAACCTATTGACGAGATGCCGAAGTGCCGCTTCTGTTTTCTGCTTTTTTGGTTTTAAATCCTAGTAAGGAAATATTCTCGAATCGGACGAAATCAACGGTCCTATTTTCCGGAAGCTTCCAGAGCACCCGAGAGGGACCAGAGGGGGGCCACTGGGCCACCAGACACCACCCCGGCGTGGCCCAGGGGGGGCGCGTCCCCCTAGTGTGTCACCGCCTCGTCAGCCCTCCGACTCCGCCTCTTCGCCTATTTAAGGGTCCCTGACCTAAACCCCGAAAGAATAAGCCACAGTACGAGAAAAGTTCCAGCCGCCATCGCAAGATCTGGGGACAAGTCTCTGTTCGCACCGGACGGGGAAGTGCCCCGGAAGGCTCCTCCATCGACGCCACCGCCATCTTCATCAACGCTGCTGCTCCCATGAGGAGGAGTAGTTCTCCATCGAGGCTCGGGGCTGTACCGGTAGCTATGTGGTTCATCTCTCTCCTATGTACTTCAATACAATGATCTCATGAGCTGCCTTACATGATTGAGATTCATATGAGCTTTGTATCGCTACTAGTTATGTGCTACTCATGTGATGTTATTAAAGTAGTCTATTCCTCCTGCATGGTGTAATGGTGACAGTGTATGCATCGTGTAGTTCTTGTCGTAGATTATGATCATAATCTCTTGTAGGTTATGGAGTTGATTATCGCTATGATAGTATTGATGTGATCTATTCCCCCTTCATAGTGTAAAGGTGACAGTGTGTATGCTATGTTAGTACTCGGTTTATTTTGCAAAGATCTATTATGCTCTAAGGTTACTTAAAACATGAATATCGAATGTTGTGGAGCTTGTTAACTCCGGCATTGAGGGTTCGTGTAATCCTACGCAACGAATGGTGTTCATTATCAAACAAGAGTATATGTAGCACAAATGAGAGAAGTTATTATTTATTATGCGATCAATGTTGAGAGTGTCCACTAGTGAAAGTATGATCCCTAGGCCTTGTTTCCAATACTGCCACGTTTTTACTGTTCTACCGCATGTTTACTTGCTGCCATATTTTATTCAGATTGCTATTACCACTCATATACATCCATACTACTTGTATTTCACTATCCTTCGAACTAGTGCACCTATACATCTGACAAGTGTATTAGGTGTGTTGGGGACACAAGAGACTTCTTGTATCGTGATTGCAGGGTTGCTTGAGAGGGATATCTTTGACCTCTTCCTCCTGAGTTCGATAAACCTTGGGTGATCCACTTAAGGGAAAACTCGTTGTTGTTCTACAAACCTCTGCTCTTGGAGGCCCAACACTGTCTACAGGAAAAGAAGCGTGAGTAGACATCACAGGCCAGGTCCCAAGAGTTCTGTCTGGACTCAACTAGGTTACAATGAGATCTATTCTAGTCTTTCCTTGTATAGCATATTCCTGCCTTGTTCATCAGGAATCCTTCTTCGAGTAAGTCTCATTTGCCGGAACTGACGTATAGGCCCTCCTTGGTCATTGGGTATTCTTCATGGGCCCCTTGTTGGGCCGAAGGAGGTAGTCTAATGTTGAGTACCCGAAGGGTAATGCCCACATCAGTAGCCCCCGAGTGACTGGTCGAAGTAAATTTTCGGGCAGGGACTATAATTGTCTTCATCCGAATGTCCATAGCTGTTGAAAAGATTTGGCCTTTCTTCATCAATTTGAAGTCAAAATTGCTTGATATCGAGAGCACGTCCAGCGCTCCCGATGGGAGTAGCCCCCGAGTCTAGGGACGGATGCTTGCAACCGTGCATAGACTCAAGTTGTACTACTCGAAGATTCTGATGCCACAGCTTTCTGAATTGCCTTCATCATCCGATATCTTTTTATATATCGGGTCTTCAAAAACTTCGAGTGAAGTGTTTAATATGATAGTACGTAAGGGATAGAAGTAATGTGCCCAGTCTTACTCGATAAATCGATGCTAGTTAACTGTTGATGGAAAAACAATGTTACTTTACTCAGGATCAAGTCCCCGGGCTCGATCCTGGATCTTCTGAAACCTTCGGGTTCATTTTTCTTCTTCTACAATAGTTTTTATCGGGTGCGCGTCCAGCGCTCCCGATGGGAGTAGCTCCCGAGTCTAGGGACGGATGCTTGCAACCGTGCGTAGACTCAAGTTGTACTGCTCGAAGATTCTGATGCTGATGCTTTCTGAATTGCCTTCATCATCCGATATCTTTTTATATATCGGGTCTTCAAAAACTTCGAGTGAAGTTGTTTAATATGATAGTACATAAGGGATAGAAGTAACATGCCCAATCTTACTCATGGCAAAACAACATTACTTTACTCAGGATCAAGTCCCCGGGCTCGATCCTGGATCTTCTGAAACCTCCGGGTTCATTTTTCTTCTTCTACAATAGTTTTTATCTGGTGCGCGTCCAGCTCTCCCGATGGGAGTAGCCCCCGAGTCTAGGGACGGATTCTTGCAACCGTGCCTAGACTTAAGTCGAGCAGCTCAATACTGTAGATTTCTTTCGGATGCTTTACAAATGAGGAGCCGATAGTTTTGATGACATCATCAGTGACGTGGCACCTGCAGCTGCGGGTTTGACGGGACGTGACCTGACAGGCCCACCCCTGCTCTGAGTAGTCTGTTTGGGAAATGACCAATCATTGTGCTTCGTCCAAGGAGTCTCCTCGATTTCCGCGCAGTGGAGGTAATCGTCCTTTGGTGTAACTGTTATCGTGACACGCGGCGACCCAGATCTGCGTCCAATGTTTACGGCATGTATCCTCTGGAACAAACCCTTGAAAACTTTCCCCTTTATAAGAAAAGACGCAGATTTTATTCCTCTTTCTTTCCCCTATCGCTTTCTTCTTCCTCTGTTCTTGTAACTCATAACCGCTGCGCTGCCACCACCGTCGTGCTTCAACCACCGCCATCTCCGAAGATACTTCAAGATGGTGAAGAAGAAGGGCACCGCTTGCCAGTGTTGCCACGAGCGCCACCTACCCCAAGATCACCGTTGCTGCGATGAAGAAGGTCGCACCGGAGGCTTCCGCCGCTTCTGCCGCTACCGCCAAGGACGCCCCCGGCGATTGGCCCGCTTCGACAATGTCGAAGCGCGATGAGAAGAAGGCGCGCAGCCTCGGCCTGATTCTGATAAGGAAGGAGAGGTCATCCTACCAGGTTCAGACTCGCGCCCCAATCCTCCTGCCAGTTTTACTATAATGTTTGACGCATTCTTGTATCGTGGGTTATCCCTACCAGCACACGAGTTTCTTCGGCGTGTTTTGCTCTCATATGGGATCCAACTCTGGCAATTAACTCCAAACTCTATTCTTCACCTTGCAATTTTTATCACCCTTTGTGAGGCTTTCCTTGGCATTGATCCTCACTGGGGTTTATGGAATAATATTTTCTTCGTTAAGCGTTATAGTAGTAGTTGGATCTTTCATCACTAGTGGGGTTGACTTTGTTGTCCGAAAAGAGGTGAATTACTTCAACTTCCCAATGAGAGAGTCAGTCAGGGATGGAGGTTGAAGTGGTTTTATCTTAGAGATCCATCGACAGCCGGTCACAACACGTGCCTGCCGAAGTTTGTTGACATTCTTGAGGTTGTACCAAATAAATCCTGGAAGAACATGCTGACAGCCGAAGAAAAGTCAGTAGCCGACAAGTTGTTCGAGAGAGTACTGCAGATAAATGAATCCAATGGCCAAGCGATGATTGGCACTGAAATTGATGTTGTGTTCTTGAAGCGCCGCATCCCACCGGTTATGTCCAGAGCTCATCAGATGTGGCTGTATTCGAATCCTAAGGACGAGACACGAAACAATGTCGCTGAACTATCTAAGAAGGAATTGCTGGACGAGGTTAGTCGCTTGACTCATTTTAGCCAAGAAGATTCAATTCCCCTGCTAGCTCTTCATGAGCTGTATGACCTTGCTCATCAACCATTTGAGGTAATCCTTTTAACTTTTTCCATGTTCATGCTAATGCTTACATCCGATACATTTTGTTTCGTCTTATCGAGTCCTTGTTTGTTCTAGCAGATTCCTCCAACTGCCGAATATTTCCCGATCGTATCCGAAGATGAAGAAAATCCCGAAGAGGGTGGTTCTACCACTAATGTAGAATCTTGTGCAGAAGTGGTTGAAGACACTGAAGCCCCCAAGGAAGAGGACAATGACCCTAACAACCTTGAAGCTTCTTCTGTCGATCATAGAATCTTTGACGATGAATTAACCGATACAGCGGAGTCGAATCACGAAAATGATGTTGATTGTGCTCCCTTTGTTCATGCAACTCCGGAAAAATCCAGCGCCCAACCGCCAAAGAGACCCTCCAGCGGCTTTGCCGACGAGGATGATTTGCTTCTTGATTTCTAAGTTCCTTCTGCTTCTCTCGAAGTTGATTTGTATTTCCTTTTAACATAATGATCCGTTTTCTTGCAGTGAGGAGGGCTTTATAGAGCTTCCTTCGAAGAAGGCGAAGACTAGCCCCAGCGAGCCAACTCCCGCAGCATCTGAAGCTTCGGTTCCACCAAAAGTTGCTTCAACTCCTTCTCTCTCAAAGGGAAAAGAAGTTCCTTTGGCAACCGTCGTTTCTCCTTCGCCTCGTGGGGAGCCCGTGAGTATTTCAACCTTTCTTTTTCTTGATAACAGTTTCCTCTCTTCCAGCCCCCGACTCTACATTCGACTACTTGCAATCGAGTGTAGACTCGAAAGGTTTTTTAACGTAGGCATAATGCTGCTTGACTTGTGTTTTTCTCATAGGGCATCCAAACTGACATAACAATTATAAAGGACTTCGCCTCCTAATTCTCTTCGCTCCAAGCCGATAATGCTCGGCTCCAAGATGATGTTCTGTTGAAGACTTCACAACTTGACCAAGCAGTGAAAATTGTTGCCACTGCCCGCCAAGATGCGGATTCTTTAAGAAAAGAGCTTGGTCAGCTGAAGAAGAAGCCGAAGGAGGAGGAGAAGGAGAAGGCAGAGGCCCAAGCCCAGAAGAAGGAGAGGAAGGATCTTCTGCATAAGTCCACCATGGCCGTGCTAGGTAATGTTAGTGTTCCATCTTCCAATTCCTTATCATTTAGTTTCATTAGCTTCATACTCCTGTTCTTATTTCTTGCAGAAGCTGCCGATATTCCTATCAATTCAGTAGGCAAGCTCCCGGTTGATTCTTCTGCTGATGGCGATTGAATCTCGTGCCCTTCTCCAGAAGAACAGGTCCTGCACGCAATGATGTTTCCAAAGGCAGATTGATACGTCTCAAACGTATCTATAATTTTTGATGCTCCATGCTTGTTTTACACCAATTTATATATGTTTTGCTCATGCTTCGTTGGACTTTTATACATTTTCCGGCACTAACCTATTAACATGATGCCATAGTGCCAGTTCCCTGTTTTCTACTATTTTGTACTTCAGAAAAGTTATACAGGAAATATTCTCGGAATTGGACGAAACAAAAGCCGAAGTCAATATTTTCCGTAACGAAGACAGAGTCTAGAGGGGAGTCGAAGGGGGGCAGTAGGGCGGCCACACCTGCCCTAGGCGCGGCCTGGCCCGCGCCTAGGGGTGGTGTGGGCCACCCCGGCCTCCACCGATGTTGCCCCTCTGCCTATTTGATCACGATCTCGGGAAAACCTGGAACACCCGAGCCTCCATCCATGAAAAGTTTCGTCGCGGCCGCCATTACAGACCATAGCTCGGGAGGGTTCTGAAGCTCTTCCCTGATGAAGACATCATTACCTCTGATTTGAAGACATATTTTGGTGAAAAAGATGAGACTACATCGAGGACGACTTCAATTCAACAAGGGGAGGATGATGAGGACATCGCTATGATAGATACAACCGATACTCCTACAGCCACATATCCTCTTGGACTTCAAATACAAGGACCTCTCGCAAGAGCTTTTGTGTTTCAACTAAATTATCAGGTACCTTCGTTACTAGGAATCCTTCCTAATATATATGAGAATATGATGCTGCCTAAATCAAATGTATTTATATTATTTAGGAATGGATCTAGCATGGACGCCAAGCATTGGAACGTGCATGGAGATGGCAGCAGACCTGCAAGGATTAAGGATGACGTTGCAAGCGAGGATTCAAGCCACCATAGTGAAGCAACGATGCTTGGATGAATTATACAAGTTACTCCATCATATAATTCGTCCAAAGAGTTATTTTTGGTGCCGCGTCACCTTATTTAATGGGCCAGGCCCATGTATTTTCGGATTAGGTATTTTAGGGGATTTTAAGAGGCCATATAAGTGGAGGAAGGCCCATTTAGGGGTGTTTTTGGCCAACCCTAGCTAGTTGGACGAAAATCCCTCCACTTCCCCCATATATATCCTTCTGTAGCCGTCATTAGAACTTGGATTTTGATTAGACTAAAAGTTAGCTAATTGTTGCAACTCTCGTGTACTTCTTTTGAGGCCCAGAACAAGACCGACTATTCGGAATCCCACCATTATCAATCAAGATTTCATCTATATTCGCAATATTCTGGTTGCATCTTTAGTTCTTACTTATTCTCGATTTCAGGTAGGAATTAAGACCCTTGCTGGTCAGGCTGATCGTGCTCCCGCAAGATCAGTAACTCCCGGAGATTGTCCTAGCGATTGCATTGGCGCACGAGCTTTGCACGTGTAGTCGGATTGTCAAGCACGAACTCCACCAACAAATCGAATTATCTTCATCTCATCGAAAGATCGGCCACCTTTGCCCTATCATTCCCGACACCCTGCCGGAGGGGGAAATCATCGTCGGAGGCATCTACATCGCCATGCCTGCCTCCGAAGTGATGCGTGAGTAGTTCATCCCTGGACTATGGGTCCATAGTAGTAGCTAGATGGTTGTCTTCTCCAATTTGTGCCTCATGTTTAGATCTTGTGAGCTGCCCTACATGATCAAGATCATCCTTATGTAATGGTACATGTTGTGTTTACTGGGATCCGATGAATATTGAATACTATGCTGAGATCGATTATATATTCTTGTCATATGTTATTTGTGATCTTGCATGCTCTCCGTTGCTAGTAGATAGTCTGGCCAAGTTGATGCTTGTGACTCCAAGAGGGGGTATTTATGCTCGATAGGTTCATGTCTCTAGTTTTCTGGAAGAGTGCCAATAATTTCTAAGATTGTAGATGTGTTGTTACTACTAGGGAGAAAACAACAATGTTTTATCCAAGGGTAATTCTATTGTTTGCTTTACACACATTGCTTAATGCGATTATCTGTTGCTTGCAACTTAATACTGGAAGGGGTTCGGACGATAACCGGAAGGTGGATTATTAGGCCTAGACGCAGTTGGATTACGGTCTATGTATTATGTTGTAATGCCTAAACGAATCTCATAGTAATCATCTTGTCATGTATGGTCGATATTCTGTCAATTGCCCAGCTGTAATTTGTTCACCCAGCATGTTATTTATCTTTATGGAGAGACACCTCTAGTGAACTGTAGACCCCGATCCTTTCCTTTACACTAATAAATTCAACCACTGCAATCATGCTCTGTTTACTTTCTGCAAATATTGTTCTCTTTAATTCCACTGCAAATATCTCTTTCCACTCGATACATCTAATCCTTTGTGTTTAGCAAACCGGTGAGATTGACAACCTCACTGTA
Organism: Lolium multiflorum; assembly: GCA_030979885.1. NCBI lineage: Eukaryota > Viridiplantae > Streptophyta > Magnoliopsida > Poales > Poaceae > Lolium > Lolium multiflorum. Next base: position 170,704,772 of record CM061753.1, on the reverse strand, counting down.
AGTTGGGGCAAAGTATTTTGGTTGTGTTGTGTGAAGGTTCCACATTGTTGCTGGCGACGGTAGTGCGCCCTGCCACTAGTCCGCTAGAAACACCTTCAGAAGTCACGCCTTTCTCCTACTGGTCGATTAAACCTTGGTTTCTTACTAAGGGAAAACTTGCTATTGTGCTCATCACACCTTCATCTTGGGGTTCCCCAAGAACTGCATGCCATCAAGATTTTCTGGCACCGTTTGACATAGGCATCCCGAATGGGCCTGCCGAATAAGGTACCCGAGGTTATTTGGAGGCCCACGACCCGAAGCTTTCAAAGCCCAGAAGCCCAACAGACATCGATATGGAAGATAGAGTTGTATTAGGAATTAAGAGTCATGTAATTATACGGGATACACTCAGAGAGTCTCCCAGAGTTTGTAACTTGTACGACAAGAAGATCCCTCGTCTCTCCCTCCTATATAAAGGGGAGCCGAGGGGTGAAGAATCATCGAATTTATTGTCCACAAACCCTAGTTTTTTACTTAGTCGAGCACATTTTCGGCTGAACCTTCGAGATCTACTTGCCCTCTACTTTCTACGAAAACCCAAGTCTACAATATGTAGGCACAATACAAGTTAATCCCTTGTCAATTGGCGCCATCTGTGGAAATTAGAGGCGACAAGGAGGTGATCTCGATGGCATCGTCAACATCATCAACGTCATCAACGGCGAGCAACGCGATGGACAGAGGTAAACAGATCCGACCTGATCTCGATGATTTTGTTCCTCACCATCCCGCCTGTTTGCATGCATGTGCCGATCTGGAGGAGTCAATGGAGATGACGTTCGGGAGTTTCCACTTCCGCGTCGGGAAAGAAGGATCGCACCGTCTCGCGGCACCGATTTTTTTAGGACCGTTAACGGTCGATTCTGGTTTCACGGGATAATCATCATCATCGATTGAGTCAGACGACGAGGAAATTTTGCCAACAAACTTCATCAAACCCGTCATCGGCGGAGAACTCGCCGATATATTCGGTGATATGTCTTCCGGGTCGTTCACGGATTGTGATCTAAGCAGCGACTCGGAAAGCATCGACAACTTCGATTTCATCGACAAATCTACTATTCTATTCGGGAGGTCTTCGCCGATCTATACGATGGTGTCACCGACCTGGAAGGGGAAAACAAAGCTAGAATATATCATAAAGTGTGCGCAATCGGTGAATCAAGTCGCCAAGAAGATGAATCATCAGAGGCTTTCGATGATTTGGGCAATCCATACATCAATCCCGCTGATCTTCCGCGAGGAACAGGAAATAAATACGTCGGGACTACACCTTGCGAAAAAGTACAACTTCTGCAAGCAGCTTGGGACAGAGCTCAGAGAGCCATGGATGGCACAGAGCCGATGACCACCACAGCCACATCAGAAGAGCTGCAAGCGTATCAATATAGACTCGCTCGCGCCGGATGAGAGCTAGAAAAACAAAGAAGAGTACTTGACGAAAGAAGAGCTGCAGCCTCTGCATCAAGTGCGCGCAGAGCCGCCCTAAGTGGACAATCAGGAACCTCGGGAGATAGTCACAGAGCGGCACGCGCAAGAGGAAGATCTCGACTGGCGAACGTGCCTGAGAATGAGCGTGAGAATTTGATCTAAAACCTCGACATGTCCTTTATGTTGATAGATACAAGAGGGCACATCATCCTCAAAACATCGGAAGCAGGATATATGGTGACTCACGCCTTTATACTGGCATCCAAGCCACCCCCCGGAGATCCTAGAGAAGCATTATATCATATGGCTATGGTAGGAGTTGGCGTCATGGGGACAATGTTAGCAGGCTCAAGCACACCGCAACTCGAAAGTGCTCCACGAAGAAGCAGTCCAAGGCAATATAGTCCTCGACCCACTACGGTGGCGCGAGATCCTCCATGAGAAGGTGACGCAAGAAACACGGTGACGCAAGCGCGAGTCGACAGAGCACGACAGGAGAGGGACCATGAAAATAGAACAAGAGAACGTCAGCATTCGCCGAAAGTTAGCGAGGAGGATTTATGCGGGCTCCCTTGTTTCACCTGACGAGTCTGCAAGACTAAAGTGCCTTCTAGCTTCAAGTTACCCGACAATTACAAGAAATTTGATGGATTGCAAGATCTTGAGGATTGGATGGTGGATTACTTGGAGACAGTGAAACTGATGGGCGGAACTAGAGCAACAGCCATTCAAAGTATTCAGGTTCACCTCAGCGGAGCCGCAAGATCTTGGTTGAAGAAGTTACCGGAAGGATCCATTGACAACTGGGAAACCTTCGAGGACTTGTTCGTGAAGAACTTCCGTTCCACGTGCAAGAAACCCGCGTCAATAGAGCAGCTAAGGACCTGCAGACAGAAATCGGATGAATCAATGAGGATGTATATCCAGAGGTGGAGCATCATAAAAAACTCGACATAGAACGTGCCAGATGAAAGAGCGATCGACGCGTTTATCGCAGGAATCCGAAGAAAAGACCTGATCGAGGAATTAGGAAGATCAAACCCACGAACAATAGCTGATCTCATGGAGATAGCAAATCGTTGGGCGGACGGAGAAGAAGCCGTTCATAATAAACGACAGAGATCACCTGAGGAAGATTATAACAGGAACAACAATCAAAATAGGCGACGTTTTCGGCCCTACACAGATTACAACGGTCCAACCCAAGTGGCGGCTGGCTTCTGAGGAAATTGTGGGGGAAATCATCAGGATGATTACCAGCGGAGCAATGACCAGATCAATGATCATCGAGATGCGCCGAGTTCCAACAGACAAAATAACCGGCCTAGGTTCCCCAGGCCGTACAACGTATCACCCGAAGATATGTTGAACGGGTCGTGCCAGATGCACTTTTACCTCGACAACGAGGGAAAGAGACAGTCGGGTCATCTCCAGAAGGACTGTCGAACTTTTCAAGCTCTGCGGAGTGATGTCTACGGGTGCTTCTATTCTTGTAGACACTGTTGGGCCTCCAAGAGCAGAGGTTTGTAGAACAGCAGCAAGTTTCCCTTAAGTGAATCACCCAAGGTTTATCGAACTCAGGGAGGTAGAGGTCAAAGATAGTCCTCTCAAGCCCTGCAATTAAGATACAAGAAGTCTCTTGTGTCCCCAACACACCTAATACACTTGTCAGATGTATAGGTGCACTAGTTCGGCGAAGAGATAATAAAACACAGGTGGTATAGATGGTAGTAAACATTAATTGCGATCTGAAATAAATATTGCAGCAAGCGAACATGTAGCAGAACTTGTTGGAAACGATGTTTCAATGCTTAGAAACAAGGCCAAGGGATCATACTTTCACTAGTGGACACTCTCAACAATGCAATCATAATTGAATATAAATATAAGCACTTCACTATGCTATTCTGAATTACTCTCTGGCTGGATAACGAACACTAATTCACCATGTAGGGATGCAAAAGAAAACCTTAAAGATGCATTCCCAAGTACTAATAAACACCCCACGCTGTTACTTTGAGCATTCATAGGAGGTACTAACACACCACAATTTCATAGAGACATCCAACTCAAATCATAACCCAGTGAACAAGTATTCTGTGAAATATAGCCTAAGAGACCCACACGGTGCACACACTGTCACCTTTACACACGTGGGACAAGGAGTCTCCGGAGATCACATAAGTAAAATCCACTTGAATAGCATAACTACATCTAGATTACAAAGCTCATCATATGGATCTCAATCATGTAAGGCAACTCATAAGATCATTGAATTGAAGTACGAGAGAGAGATTAACCACATAGCTACCGGCAGATCCGTTAGCCTCGAGGGAGAACTACTCCCTCCTCATCATGGGAGACAGCAACGGCGATGAAGATGGCGGTGGTGGTGATGGAGATGACTCCGGGGGAAATTCCCCGTCCCGGCGGCGAGAACAGACTTCTGTCCCCCAAATTGGAGTTTTCATGATGCGGCGGCCCTGGAGTCTTTGGAGTTTCGTCAATTGGTGTCGGGTTTTAGGTCGCGAGGGACTTTATAGGCGAAGAGGCGGCGTCGGAGGCACCGGGTGCCCTCCCCATAAGCCGACGGGGCCTGCCCCGCGGCCCTGTGGTGTGGGGGCCCTGGGCCTCCTCTCCGTCTCCCGGTGTTCTGGTCCGTCTCGGTGAATTAAGATGTTTGGTCTTTGTTTCGTGAATTCCGAGAATATTGCCGAACAGCCTTTCTGGAACCAAAAGCAGCAGAAAACGATGGCACTTCGGCATCTTGTTAATGGTTTAGTTCCGGAAAATGCATAAAAACATCATAAAGTGTGAACAAAACATGTAGGTATTGTAATAAAACTAGCATGGAACATAAGAAATTATAGATACGTTGGAGACGTATCAAGCATCCCCAAGCTTAGTTCCTACTCGCCCTCGAGTAGGTAAACGATAACAACAATAATTTCTGAAGTGACATGCTACCAACATAATCTTGATCAACAATATTGTAAAGCATATGATATGAATGAAGTGATCTGAAACAATAGATTGCTAACAAAAGATAATGACTAAACAACTAAATCATATAGCTAAACTTTTCATGAATAGTACTTTCAAGACAAGTATCAACAAGACTTGCATAAGAGCTAACTCATAAAGCAATAGATTCAAAGTAGAAGGCATTGAAGCAACACAAAGGATGATTAAGTTTCAGCAATTGCTTTCAACTTGTAACATGTATATCTCATGGATATTTGTCAACATAGAGTAATATAACATGTGCAATAGGTTAACATGTAAGAATCAATGCACACAGTTAACACAAGTGTTTGCTTCTAAGATAGAAAGAAGTAGGTAGACTGACTCAACATAAAGTAAAAGAATGGCCCTTCGCAGAGGGAAGCATGGATTACTATTTTTGTGCTAGAGCTTTTTATTTTGAAAACATAGAAACAATTTTGTCAACGGTAGTAATAATTCATATGTGTTATGCATAATACTTCCTACAAGTTGCAAGCCTCATGCATAGAATACCAATAGTGCTCGCACCTTGTCCTAATTAGCTTGGATTAACACGGATTATCATTGCATAACATATGTTTCAACCAAGTGTCACAAAGGGGTACCTCTATGCCACTTTACAAAGGTCCAAGGAGATCAATTGCATTTGATTTCTCGTTTTTAATAGATCTCAACTTAGGACATCCATACCGGGACAACATAGACAACAGATAATGGACTCCTCTTTAATGCTTAAGCATTCAACAAGATAATATTCTCATAAGAGAGTGAGGATGTATGTCCAAAGAAACTTCCACCATGATACATGGCTTTGGTTAGCGGCCCAATGTTCTTCTCTAACATATGCATACTCAAACCATTTGATCATGATATATCACCCTTACTTCAGACAAGACAACATGCATAGCATCTCACATGATATCCAACAAAGGTAAAAAGTTGATGGCGTCCCAGAAACATGGTTACCGCTCAGCAAGCAACTTATAAGAACTAAGACACATAACTACATATTCATCACCACAATAGTTTTTAAGCTATTTTCCCATGAGCTATATATTGCAAAGACAAAGGAATGAAATTTTAAAGGTAGCACTCAAGTAATTTACTTTGGAATGGCAGAAAAATACCACATAGTAGGTAGATATGGTGGACACAAATGGCATGGGTTTTGGCTCAAGGTGTTTGGATGCACGAGAAGCATTTCCTCTCAGTACAAGGCTTTGGCTAGCAAGGTTGTTTGAAGCAAACACAAGTATGAACAGGTACATCAAAACTTACACAAGAACATATTACAAGCATTATAAGACTCTACACTGTCTTCCTTGTTGTTCAAACACTTTACCAGAAAATATCTAGACCTTAGAGAGACCAATCATGCAAACCAAATTTCAACAAGCTCTACGATAGTTCTCCACTAATAGATTAAACTACATGATGCAAGAGCTTAAACATGATCTATGAGAGCTCAAAACAATTGCCAAGTTTCAAGTTGTTCCAAACCATATGAAGCATTTTCTGATTCCAACCAAATAACAACAAGTGAAGCGATCAACTTTCGCCATTGAACATTAAAAGTAAAAATGAAGAACACTAGTGTTCATATGAAAAAGCGGAGCGTGTCTCTCTCCCACACAAGGATGTTTAGAATCCTATTTTATTCAGAGAACTAAGATAACAAAATGAAAATAAAAGCACACAGACGCTCCAAGTAAAGTACATAAGATGTGATGGAATAAAAATATAGTTTCACTAGAAGTGACCTGATAAGTTGTCGATGAAGAAGGGGATGCCTTGGGCATCCCCAAGCTTAGATGCTTGAGTCTTCTTGAAATATGCAGGGATGAACCACGGGGGCATCCCCAAGCTTAGACTTTTCACTCTTCTTGATCATAGTATATCATCCTCTTCTCTTGACCCTTGAAAACTTTCTCCACACCAAACTTAAAGCAAACTCATTAGAGGGTTAGTGCATAATAGAAATTCACATGTTCAGAGGTGACACAATCATTCTTAAGACCTCTGGACATTACCCAAGGCTACTGAAAGTTAATGGAATAAAGAAATCCATTCAACATAGCAAAAGAGGCAATGCGAAATAAAAGGCAGAATCTGTCAAAACAGAACAGTCCGTAAAGACGAATTTTCTAGAGGCACTTAACTTGCCTGGGAAAACTCAAAACTAATGAAAGTTGCGAGGATCACGCACGTAAATTGGAATTTTTTGATTTTTCTACAGAGAGATCTACGCAAATTCGTGACAGCAAATCTGTTTCTGCGCAGTAATCCAAATCTAGTATCAACTTTACCATAGAGACTTTACTTGGCACAAAAAACATGATAAGGAGAGGTTGCTACAGTAGGAACAACTTCCAAGACACAACAAAACAGTAGTAAAATAAGCACATGGGTTATCTCCCAAGAAGTGCTTTCTTTATAGCCATTAAGATGGGCTCGGTAATTTTAATGATACTCTCGCAAGAAATAAGAATTGAAGCAAAAGAGAGCATCAAGAAGCAAATTCAAAACACATTTAAGCCTAACCCACTTCCTATGAAAAGGAATCTTGTAAAGGAACAAGTACTGAAAGCACAAAGCAACAAGCATAGAAAGGCAACACAAGCGCAACTTCAAGATTCTCAACATAAAGAGGGAAACTTAATATTATTAAGATGCATATAACCATGTTTCCCTCTCTCATAATAACTTTCAGTAGCATCATGAACAAACTCAACAATATAACTATCACATAAAGCATTCTTGTCATGAGCCACATGCATAAAATTTTACTCTCCACATAAGCATAATCAATTTTATTAGTTGTAGTGGGAGCAAATTCAATAAAATAGCTATCATTATTATTCTCATCACCATAATCATCATATATAGGAGGCATATTGTAATCATAATTAATTTTCTCCTCAATAGTAGGTGGACTGAAAATATCATATTCATCATTGCAAACATCATATATAGGAGGTAAAGTATCATCAAAGTAAATTTTCTCCTCCATGCTTGGGGGACTAAAAATATCATGCTCATCAAAACCAGCTTCCCCAAGCTTAAATTCTTCCATAGCATTAGCAATAATAGTGTTCAAAGAGTTCATGCTAATAACATTGCTACAACTATTTTGCAAACAAAGTTCCATGGGTTTTTTAATTTTCTCTTCAAACACCTCATGTCCTAATTCAAGATAAAGTTCATAAAGATCTCTAATTTTTTTGTTGTTTTCCATTATGCCTAACTAGTGAAAAAAACAAGAAACAAAAAGATTTAATTGCAGAATCTAAAGGAGATACCTTCGAGCACTCACACACCGGCAACAGTGCTAGGAAATAGCTTAGTAGTCGGAGGATATGAATACCTTTTACCTTACCTCCGGCAATGGAAAATAGCTTGATGTCTACGGTGCTTCTATTCTTGTAGACAGTGTTGGGCCTCCAAGAGCAGAGGTTTGTAGAACAGCAGCAAGTTTCCCTTAAGTGAATCACCCAAGGTTTATCGAACTCAGGGAGGCAGAGGTCAAATAGTGTCCTCTCAAGCAACCCTGCAATTAAGATACAAGAAGTCTCTTGTGTCCCAACACACCTAATACACTTGTCAGATGTATAGGTGCACTAGTTCGGCGAAGAGATAGTAAAACACAGGTGGTATAGATGGTAGTAAACAGTAATTGTGATCTGAAATAAATATTGCAGCAAGCGAACATGTAGTAGAACTTGTTGGAAACGGTGTTTCAATGCTTAGAAACAAGGCCTAGGGATCATACTTTCACTAGTGGACACTCTCAACAATGCAATCATAATTGAATATAAATATAAGCACTTCACTATGCTATTGAAATTCTCTGGATAACACACTAATTCACATGTGGGATGCAAAAGCAAACCTTAAAGATGCATTCCCAAGTACTAATAAACACCCCATGTCACTTTGAGCATTCATAGGAGGTACTAACACACCACAATTTCATAGAGACATCCAACTCAAATCATAACCCAGTGAACAAGTATTCTGTGAAATATAGCCTAAGAGACCCACACGGTGCACACACTGTCACCTTTACACACGTGGGACAAGGAGTCTCCGGAGATCACATAAGTAAAATCCACTTGAATAGCATAACTATATCTAGATTACAAAGCTCATCATATGGATCTCAATCATGTAAGTCAGCTCATAAGATCATTGTATTGAAGTACGAGAGAGAGATTAACCACATAGCTACCGGTAGAGCCCTTAGCCTCGAGGAGAACTACTCCCTCCTCATCATGGAAGACAACAGCGTGAAGATGGCGGTGGTGGTGATGGAGATGACTCGGGGCAATTCCCCGTCCGCGGCGTGCGGAACAGAGACTTTGTCCCCCGAATTGGAGTTTGCGATGGCGGCGGCCCCTGAGTCTTTCTGGAGTTTCGTTAGTTGGTGTCGGGTTTTAGGTCGCGAGGACTTTATAGGCGAGGCGGCATCGAGGGGCACCGGTGCCCTCCCATAGGCCGGCGCGGCAGGGAGCCTGCCCGCGCGGCCTTGTGGTGTGGGGCCCTGGGCCTCTCCGTCTCCCCTTCGGTGTTCTGGTCCGTCTCGGTGAATTAAGATGTTTGGTGTTTGTTTCGTCGAATTCCGAGAATATTGAGCCTTTCTGGAACCAAAAACAGAAAACAGAACTGGCACTGCGGCATCTTGTTAATAGGTTAGTTCCGGAAAATGCATAAAAACATCATAAAGTGTGAACAAAACATGTAGGTATTGTAATAAAACTAGCATGGAACATAAGAAATTATAGATACGTTGGAGACGTATCACGGAGATACGCGGAGAATACCAACACACAAGCAGCAAACAGGGGGTACGTGCAGGGGCAAAGAAGTGAAATTCACCTACCACCGCCGCCTGCAATTACCAACGCAAATCAACATCAGCTGCAACTGGCGGCACCCCCAGGCAGTGATAACGATTTTATCGATACAACGGGAGCAGTATCAATGATATAGAAGGGAAGACCCTCGAGCAGGGTGCAGAAGTTAATCTCTCGGCAGGTATACATGGCATAAAAGATGCCTCCATGCTTGTGACAGTAAAGCACACGTCCGTTGGGAACCCCAAGTGGAAGGTATGATGAGTACAACAGCGAGTTTTCCCTCAGTATGAAACCAAGGTTATCGAACCAGTAGGAGATGAAGATCACGTGAAGGTTGTTGGTGAAGGAGTGTAGTGCGGCGCAACACCAGGGATTCCGGTGCCAACGTGGAACATGCACAACACAATCAAACTACTTTGCCCCAACTTAACAGTGAGGTTGTCAATCTCACCGGCTGCTGAAAACAAAGGATTAAACGTATGGTGTGGAAAATGATGTTTGCTTGCAGAAAACAAAAGAGAACAATGATTGAGTAGGTTGTATTTCAGATGTAAAAGAATGGACCGGGGTCCACAGTTCACTAGTGGTGTCTCTCCAATAAGGTAAATAACATGTTGGGTAAACAAATTACAGTTGGGCAATTAACAAATAGAGAGGCATAACAATGCACATACATATCATGATGACTACTATGAGATTTACTTAGGGCATTACGACAAAGAACATAGACCACCATCCAGCATGCATCTATGCCTAAAAAGTCCATCTTCGGGTTAGCATCCGCACCCCTTCTAGTATTAGGTTGCAAGCAACAGACAATTGCATTAAGTACTGTGCGTAATGTAAAGAATACAAATATCCTTAGACAAAGCATTGATGTTTTATCCCTAGTGGGAACATCACATCCACAACCTTAGGGGTTGCTGTCACTCCCCAGATTCAATGGAGACATGAACCCACTATCTAGCATAAATACTCCCTTTTGGAGTTACAAGTATCAACTTGGCAGAGCCTCTACTAGCAACGGAGAGCATGCAAGATCATAAACAACACATATATGATAGATCAATAATCAACTTGACATAGTATTCCATATTCATCGGATCCCAACAAACACAACATGTAGCATTAAAAATAGATGATCTTGATCATGATAGGCAGCTCACAAGATCTAAACATGATGGCACAATAGGAGAAGACAACCATCTAGCTCTTTATGGACCCGTAGTCCAAGGATGAACTACTCACGCATCATCAGGAGGCGGGCATGGTGATGTAGAGCCCTCCCGGTGATGATTCTCCTCTCGGGGGTGCGGAGGAGATCTTCCCAGAGTTAGGTTGACGGCGGCGGCGTCTGGAACCTTTTTGGCCCTCTCGGGGTTTTCGGGACGAAGGAATAGATAGGCGAAGGGCGCATCGGGAGCCGGGGGCTCCCTCCCCACATCGTGGCGCGGCAGTGGGCCCCCCACGCCGCCATATGGGGAGGGCCCCTGCTGGCCTTCCTCGACTCCTCTTCGGTCTTCTGGAACACTCCGTGGAAAATAGGGTCATGGGCTTTTGTTTCGTCCATTCCGAGAATATTTGTAAAACAAATTTTCTGAAATAAAAAAAACGACAACTGATGGCATCTTGCATCTTGTTAATAGGTTAGTCGAAAATGCATAAAAACATTATAAAGTGTGAATAAAACATGTAGGTATTGTCATAAAACTAGCATGGAACATAAGAAATTATAGATACGTTGGAGACGTATCAAGCATCCCAAGCTTAGTTCCTACTCGCCCTCGAGTAGGTAAACGATAAAAAGAATAATTTCTGAAGTGACATGCTACCAACATAATCTTGATCAATACTATTGTAAAGCATATGAGATGAATGAAGTGACTCAAAGCAATGGTCTATAGTTTGCTAGCAAAAAGATAATGACTAAACAACTGGATCATATAGCAAAAACTTTTCATGAATAGTACTTTCAAGACAAGCATCAAAAAGTCTTGCATAAGAGTTAACTCGTAAAGCAATAGATTCTTAATACAAGGTTTTGAAGCAACACAAAGGAAGATTTAAGTTTCAGAAATTGCTTTCAACTTCAACATGCATATCTCATGGGTAATTGTCAACACAAAGTAATATAATAAGTGCAATAAGTAAGCATGTAAGAATCAATGCACACAGTTGACACAAGTATTTGCTTCTAAGATAGAAAGAAGTAGGTAAACTGACTCAACATAAAGTAAAAGGCCCTTCGCAGAGGGAAGCAGGGATTAAATCATGTGCTAGAGCTTTTTAAGTTTTGAAATCATAAAGAGAGCATAAAAATAAAGTTTTGAGAGGTGTTTGTTGTTGTCAACGAATGGTAGTGGGCACTCTAACCCCCTTGTCAAACAGACTTTCAAAGAGCGGCTCCCATGAAGGACGTTATCTGTACCAGCAAGGTAGATCATCCCTCTTCTCTTTTGTTTACACATGTATTTAGTTTTATTTATAGATGACACTCCTCCAAACCTTTTGCTTTCACAAGCCATGGCTAACCGAATCCTCGGGTGCCTTCCAACATTTCACATACCATGGAGGAGTGTCTATTGCAAAATTAAGTTGCTTACTGATAAATCAGGGCAAAACATGTGAAGAGAATTATTAATGAAAGTTAATTAATTGGGGCTGGGCACCCTGTTGCAGCTCTTTTTGCAAAATTATTGGATAAGCGGATGTATATGCCACTAGTCCATTGGTGAAAGTCTGCCCAACAAGATTGAAAGATAAAACACCACATAGTTCCTCATGAGCTATGAAACATTGACACAAATAAGGAGTGATAAAGTTTTGAATTGTTTAAAGGTATCACATGAAGTATTTACTTGGAATGGCAGAAAAATACCATATAGTAGGTAGTTATGGTGGACAGAAATGGCATAGGTTTTGGCTCAAGGTTTTGGATGCACGAGAAGCATTCCCTCTCAGTACAAGGCTTTGGCTAGCAAGGTTGTTTGAAGCAAACACAAGTATAAACCGGTACAACAAAACTTACATAAGAACATATTGCAAGCATTATAAGACTCTACACTGTCTTCCTTGTTGCTCAAACACTTTTACCAGAAATATCTACACCTTAGAGAGATCAATCATGCAAACCAAATTTCAACAAGCTCTATGGTAGTTCTCCACTAATAGGTTTAAACTACATGATGCAAGAGCTTAAACATGATCTACTTGAGAGCTCAAAACAATTGCCAAGTATCAAATTATTCAAGAAAATATACCAACTACCACATGAAGCATTTTCTGTTTCCAACCAAATAACAATAAGTGATGCGGCTTTCAGCTTTCGCCATGAACATGAAAAATAAAACGAAGAACACAAGTGTTAAAATGAAAAAGCGAAGCGTGTCTCTCTCCCACACAAGCATGTTAGGATCCGATTTATTAAGAAAATTTAAAATAACAAAACAAAAATAAAAGTACACGGACGCTCCAAGTAAAGCACATAAGATGTGACGGAATTAAAATATAGTTTCACTAGAGGTGACCTGATAAGTTTGATGAAGAAGGGGATGCCTTGGGCATCCCCAAGGTTAGACGCTTGAGTCTTCTTGAAATATGCAGGGATGAACCACGGCGGCATCCCCAAGCTTAGACTTTTCACTCTTCTTGATCATATTATATCATCCTCCTCTCTTGATCCTTGAAAACTTCCTTCACACCAAACTCAAAGCAATCTCATTAGAGGGTTAGTGCATAATCAAAAATTCACATGTTCAGCAAGGATACAATCATTCCCAACACTTCTGGACATTACCCAAGGCTACTAAAATTTAATGGAGCAAAGAAATCCACTCAAACACAGTAAAAGAGGCGAAATGAAAGGCAGAATCTGTCAAAAACAGAACAGTCCGTAAAGACGAATTTTTTCGAGGCACTTAACATGCTCAGATGGAAAAGCTCTAGTTGAATGAAAGTTGAGTACATATCTGAGGATTACTCATGAATTTTTTTCAGAATTTTTAGATTTTTCTACAGAGAGAAAAGCTCAAATTCGTGACAGCTAAAAATTTGTTTCAGCGCAGAAATCCAAATCTAGTATCAACTTTCTATCAAAGACTTTACTTGGCACAACAATGCAAGAAAATAAAGATACAAAGGTATTTCTACAGTAGTAACAAGCACCTTGACTCAAATATAAAACAAAAACTGCAGAAATAAAATAATGGGTTGTCTCCCATAAGCGCTTTTTTTAACGCCTTTTTGCTAGGCGCAGAAACTGAAAATCAAGTAACATCAAGATAAGAAGCATTAACAGAGGTGTTGGGAGTTTTCTCAATGATGCATTGTATCTTATCTATGTAAGTTTCAGAAGCTCCTCTTTCATTACTTTTAGGCTCACTATCCTCCTCAAATAAATTTTCAGGAACAATCCAATCAAAATTCTTTTCTAGTGCCTCATGCATTCCTATGAGCTTATAAGGTATTGGTACTTTAGTCTCCCCCTCACAATTGGCTTAATTAGTGTACTTCAGCCTATCTTTTTCCATCCTTTCAAGGGTATTTGCAACATTGATATAAAAGACAAGCATCTTATGTTGAATAAAGACTTTCCTAGCTTCACTAGCTACATCACCAAATTCTTTAAGAAGGGTTTCTAAAACAAAATCTTTCTTCTCTCCTTCTTACATATCACGGAGTGTAAGAAACATATGTTGCATTATAGGATTAAGATTAACAAATCTAGCTTCCAACATGTGGACTAAAGAGGCAGTGGCAATTTCATAATTAGGAGCAAGTTCCACCAAGGATCTATCTTCAAAATCTTTAACCTTACTAACATGATTGAAAATTTCTTCTATATTATCTCTTCCAATGATAGACCCACTCCCTACCGATATATCTTTCAAAGTGAACTTAGGGAGAAGCATGATGAAATAAACGAGGGTAAACCGATAAATAAAATAAATGCGAGTAACTAATTTTTTTGTGTTTTTGATATAAAGAAAGCAAACAAGACAGAAAATAAAATAAAGCAAGACAATAAACAAAGTAAAGAGATTGGGTGTGAGAGACTCCCCTTGCGTGTCTTGATCTCCCGGCAACGGCAACGAAAAGTAGCTGCTTGTGACGGTAAACACACGTCGTTGGGAACCCCAAGAGGAAGGTATGATGAGTACAACAGCGAGTTTTCCCTCAGTAAGAAACCAAGGTTATCGAACCAGTAGGAGATGAAGATCACGTGAAGGTTGTTGGTGAAGGAGTGTGGTGCGGCGCAACACCAGGGATTCCGGTGCCAACGGAACCTGCACAACACAATCAAACTACTTTGCCCCAACTTAACAGTGAGGTTGTCAATCTCACCGGCTTGCTGAAAACAAAGGATTAAACGTATGGTGTGGAAAATGATGTTTACTTGCAGAAAACAAAAGAGAACAATGATTGTAGTAGGTTGTATTTCAGATGTAAAAGAATGGACCGGGGTCCACAGTTCACTAGTGGTGTCTCTCCAATAAGATAAATAACATGTTGGGTAAACAAGTTACAGTTGGGCAATTGACAAATAGAGAGGGCATAACAATGCACATACATATCATGATGACTACTATGAGATTTACTTAGGGAATTATGACAAAGAACATAGACCGCCATCCAGCATGCATCTATGCCTAAAAAGTCCACCTTCGGGTTAGCATCCGCACCCCTTCCAGTATTAAGTTGCAAGCAACAGACAATTGCATTAAGTAGTGCGCGTAATGTAAACAATACAAATATCCTTATACAAAGCATTGATGTTTTATCCCTAGTGGCAACAGCACATCCACAACCTTAGGGGTTGCTGTCACTCCCCAGATTCAATGGAGACATGAACCCACTATCTAGCATAAATACTCCCTCTTGGAGTTGCAAGTATCAACTTGGCCAGAGCCTCTAGTAGCAACGAAGAGCATGCAAGATCATAAACAACACATATATGATAGATCAATAATCAACTTGACATAGTATTCCATATTCATCGGATCCCAACAAACACAACATGTAGCATTACAAATAGATGATCTTGATCATGATAGGAAGCTCACAAGATCTAAACATGATGGCACAATAGGAGAAGATAACCATCTAGCTACTGCTATGGACCCGTAGTCCAAGGATGAACTACTCACGCATCAGTCCGGAGGCGGGCATTGTGATGTAGAGCCCTCCGGTGATGATTCCCCTCTCCGGCAGGGTGCCGGAGGAGATCTTCTGAACCCCCCGAGTTAGGGTTGATGTCCGCGGCGTCTCTGGAACTGTCTGGTATTTTGGCTCTCGGTACTAGGGTTTTCGGGGACGAAAGAATGAGCCAGGGGGCTCCCTCCCCACGTCACGGCGCGGCAGTGGGCCCCCCCGCGCTGCCATATGGGGAGGGCCCCCTGCTGGCCTTCCTCGACTCCTCTTCGGTCTTCTGGAACACTCCGTGGAAAATAGGACCGTGGGCTTTTGTTTCGTCCAATTCCGAGAATATTTGTAAAACAACTTTTCTGAAATAAAAACAGCAGAAAACAGAACTGGCACTGTGGCATCTTGTTAATAGGTTAGTCCCAGAAAATGCATAAAAACATTATAAAGTGTGAATAAAACATGTAGGTATTGTCATAAAACTAGCATGGAACATAAGAAATTATAGATACGTTGGAGACGTATGACTCCACCAACCACCGAGTACCTTAATTGGTCGGGGTAGGCAATAATCTTCATCCAAGAGGATCACCCACCTGAAGCTCCACGACCAGGACAGACAGCTATGATCTTACCAGCGGTGATCGCGGGATTTGAGGTCTCTCACATATTCATAGATGGAGGAAGTAGCTTAAATCTCATATACGCGGATACATTACGGAAGATGAATATCTCTTTAGTAAATCTGACGCCAACGGATACGTGTTTCCATGGCATCACACCTGAGAAGCCGAACTATCCTCTAGGAAAGATATCACTCGACGTATAGTTTGGGACCCGAGAAAATTTCAGGAAGGGGAAGCTGGAGTTCGAAGTTATCGATTTTCCATCGCAGTATCATACTCTCTTAGGACGACCTGCATACGCCAGATTCATGGTTGTGCCGCACTATTCATACATGTTGTGGAAGATCCCTGGACCCAAGGGCCCAATCATAGTCAAAGGAAGCTTCCCCTTGGTAGATAAGTGTGACAAGGATTTTCACAAACTCTCAGAAACTTTCGGGATGCAGGCTGAGTACAAAGCATCCAAACTCACCACCAACTATGACGTGTTGCCTGACGGAGGTAGATCCTCGCAGGAGCAAGCTTTCTATACCTCCAAGAACTCTAAGGAAGTGCAGATCCACCCGATAGATCCGAAAAAGACAGCTATTGCGTCCAACTTGGACATCGTATAGGAAAGCGCACTCGCCGAGTTCCTCCATGAGCGCTGGAAAATATTTGCATGGTGTCCAGCTGACATGCCAGGAGTACCCAGGGAACTTGCTGAGCACCCCTTAATCTGGATCCAAGAGCTAGACCAATTTGACAACCTTTGCGGCGATTCTCCGAGCCAAATCGCAAAGCCATGCTATCTGAGATTCGTCGACTCAAAGAAGCGGGTTTCATCAAGGAGTTGCACACTGAGGCCACATGGGTCGCTAACCCGGTGTTGGTCCCGAAGAAAACACTAAAGTCCTTCGCATAAGTGTCGATTTCACGTGTCTCAATAAACATTGTCCAATGGATCACTTTCTCCTCCCGAGGATCGACCAAATTATCGATTCGACGGCAGGTTGCGAACGTCTTTCCTTCCTCGACGCGTATTCTGGCTACAATCAGATCCACTTGAAAGAAGAGGATGAGGTCAAAACAGCTTTCATAACCCCTTACGGTGTATTCTGCTACAGAACAATTCCCTTCGGGTTGAAAAACGCGGGAGCCACGTATCAGTGGATGATGCAGAAGTCCCTGGCCACGCAGATCGGAAAAAAATGTCCAAGTGTACATTGACGACGTCGTCATAACAACAAAGCAAGGGTCATCCCTGATCGATGATCTCAAGGAAACCTTTGACAACCTCGACAATTTTCGCCTGAAGCTCAACCCGACAAAATGTTCCTTTGGTGTTCTTGCGGGAGAACTCCTCGGATACTTACTATCAGCCAGGGGAATCGAGACCAATCCCGAGAAAATACAGAAGTTGACTGGACGTGTCGCAGCTTTGAGTAGGTTCATCGCCAGGTTGTAAGAAAAAGCGTTGCTTTTTTACGCGCTAATCAAGCAAGGGAAAAAATTCGAGTGGAACGAGGAAGCAGACAAAGCCTTTAAGCATTTGTAGCAGACTATCTCGACACCACCAGTTCTTGTGGCACCCCAAGAAAAAGAACCGCTGTTGTTATATATCGCGGCCACACCTCAAGTGGTCAGCACAGTCCTCGTGGTCGAGCGAGAAGAAGAAAAAAAGATTCATGGGGTGCAGCGGCCAATATATTTCCTTAGTGAAGTCTTATCGCCATCCAAGCAGCGCTACCCGCAGTATCAGAAGTTGGCTTAGCGGAGTTTTCATGTCAGCACGGAAGCTAAGGGTGTGTTCGGATATGGTCCAGTTTCTCTGAAATCCGTGGATCCAGCTTCCAGGATCGACTCCAGCGTCTCACGTGGAGCAGAAAACGTTCGGCTGAGCTCCCTAGTTCGGTTGGGCTGCATGCCCACCTAGGCCCAGGTGGGAAGAAATAGCATCTTCGTTTTGGCCCGTGTCTGTCCATGCCCAGCGAGCCCCCTCTGCCCTCTGTCTCGATCTCTCCTGTGTCTCTATCCACGCCTCATGCCGGCGACCCGCACAAGGAGGAGCCAAACACGGAGCTCCGCGTCAAGCCTCACCATGACCGCGGCCAAGCGCACCTTCGAGCTCGGCGACCCGGAGATCCGAATCAAGCCTCGCCACGGCCACGGCCGCGGCCGACGCACCTTGGAGCTCGGCGAGCCGGAGATCTGAATCAACCATAGCCACGGTTAACAGACGCTCCAACTCGTCCCGGCCGCGTTCGGCGTGCAGCCGGAAGTCCTCCACTAGTGACTGCTTCTTGCACTCGTCCTTCTGCCTTGCACATGACGATTTATTTACTTGAGGTTCGAGATCTCATCGGGAAGAGGTACTTGTCGGCGTCGTCTCCAGCGAGATCAAAGCGTCGGTTGACGTCGCCGGCCTGACCACGTGAACTGGGAGACAGAGGTGTTCTGCAGCTTCCTGAATGGATGAAAATCCAATTCGAAGGGGAGGAGAGCGAAGGGGATTGAGAAGACATAGAGAGATAGAGCATCTGGGACAGGAGATAGACATGTGCGAGAGCGTGCCAGTTCGCTCTGGATCACTTGGTGGTGGCATTTTGCCGTAAATAGCTACTGCTCCATGTTTTCCAGATCCGTGGATTTGCTAAATGGCTGCTTCGCGTTTTGTACATAATATTGCCTCAGCTTCACGGATCCAGCTTCGTGGATTTAAGACGTTCGGCACAGCTCCTCGGTGAATTTTGGGAAGCTGGAAGCTGGAGGACTTCCGAACACGCCCTAAGACACTATTTTTCGGCGCACCCGATAATAGTGGTCAATGAGGCCCCTCTCTCCAACATATTGAACAACCTAGAAGCTACGGGACGTGTCTCCCTGTGGGGAATCGAGCTTTCCCCTCGGGACATCACATATGAAAAAAGAAAAGAGATCAAGTCGCAAATTCTGTCGGACTTTGTCGCAGAGTGGATGGGACTGCAAAACATGGGACCCCCTGATTTATCGAGTACCTGACATATGAACTTCGACGGGTGCAAGAGATTGGAAGGAGCTGGAGCAGGCATGGTACTTGTTTCACCTCAAGGCGAAAAAATGAAGTATATATTGTGGATGACGTTCCCCAATGCATCTAATAATGAGGCAGAATATGAAACCCTCATACACGGGATGAAGATGTCAAAGGCATGCGGCGCTACTCGCTTAAAGATCATCGGCGACTCCCAGCTGGTGGCTCAACAGGTGATGAACAAGTGCGATGCAGTCAATGATAGCATGATGGCATATAAGGAAGTGTACAATGAACTCGAGAAAACCTTCGATGGTTGCGAAGTTAATCATATCAGCAGGCTCAACAACGATGAGGCTGACGTTCTGGCAAACATCGGGCCGCAGTGCCTCCCGATACCAACTGGAGTCTTTTGGGAGGAGATAAGTGAGATATCAACCAAGGCGAATAAAATACCGAAACAGCCAAAGAAAAAGGAGAAGACTGTTGGAGATATGCCCAAGATGCAATAATAAAGTGGTTATTATAATATCTTTGTGTTTAAGATAAATGTTTGCATACCATGCTATAATTGTAGTAACCGAAACATTGATACATGTGTGTTATATAAACAACAAGGAGTCCCTAGTAAGCCTCTTGTATAACTAGCTTGTTGATTAATAGATGATCATGGTTTCGTGATCATGAACATTGGATGTTATTAATAACAAGGTTATGTCATTGGATGAATGATATAATGGACATACACCCAAATGAGCATAGCATAAGATCAAGTCATTAAGTTCAACTTGCTATAAGCTTTCGATACATAGTTACCTAGTCCTTCGACCATGAGATCATGTAAATCACTTACACAAGAAGGATGCTTTGATTACATCAAATGCCATTGCGTAACTGGGTGGTTATAAAGATGGGATTAAGTATTCGAAAAGTGTGAGTTGAGGCATATGGATCAAGAGTGGGATTTGTCCATCCCGATGACGGACAGATATACTCTGGGCCCTCTCGGTGGAATGTCGTCTAATTAGCTTGCAAGCATGTGACTAGGTCACAAGAGATGACATACCAGGGTACGAGTAAAGAGTACTTGTCGGTAACGAGGTTGAACTAGCTATGGAGATACCGATGATCGAACCTCGGACAAGTAAAGTATTGCGTGACAAAGGGAATCGGTATCATATGTAAATGGTTCAATCGATCACTAAGTTATCGCTGAATATGTGGGAGCCATTATGGATCTCCAGATCCGCTATTGGTTATTGGTCGGAGAGGAGTCTCGACCATGTCTGCATAGTTCACGAACCGTAGGGTGACGCGCTTAAGGTTCAATGTCGCATAAGTAGATTCAGAATATGAAATGGAGACGAAGTTTGTTCGGAGTCTCGGATGGGATCCAGGACATCACGAGGAGGTCCGGAATTGTCCGAAGAATAAGATTCATATATGGGAAGTCACTTTCCGGGGTTCAGGAAAGTTCCAGTGTTTGACCGGAGCTTCTAGAAGGTTCTAGAGGGTCACCGGTGGGCCCACCCCAGGAGGGGCCACATAGGCGCCACATGGCATGGTGGGTCCTGCCCACTATGACATGTAGGCCCAGGCCAGCCCACCCCTAGAGATAAGATCTATCTCTAATTTAAATGGTTTAAGTCTAGAGATAAGATCTATCTCCAATTTAAGGTGTTTAAATTAAGAGATAAAGGGATAGGCTTGGGGGGAAGAAATCCCCCCCCCCATGCGCCGACCAAGGAAGAGGTGGGGCCAAGGGGAAACCCTAGGCCGACCCCTCCCCCTATATAAAGAGGGAGGGGGTGGCCGGCCACACCACCCCTCACACCAAACCCTGGCCACCCTCCTCTCTCCTGCATATTACTGCTCCAGCTTAGGCGAAGCCCTGCAGTTTTTCTACTCCACCACCACCACCACGCCGTCGTGCTGCTGGGATTCCGAGGGGATCTACCACGCCTCTGCTGCCCGCTGGAACGGGGAGAGGACGGGCTTCATCGACACCGTACGCACGACCGAGTATGGAAGTACTGCCGGATTGCAGCATGGAACGATCGACTACATCAACAACGAGATCTAATCTCGTAGGTTTTGGGAGCTTCGAGGGTTAGTCTCGCAATCTTCTCGTTGCTTCGATCTTGGTAGATTAGATCTTGCTTCTTCCTAGATTGGATCTTGGTTTTTGTTCATGTTCACGGTAGAAATTTTTTGTTTTCCATGCAACGAACCCATCAGTGGTATCAGAGCCGTGTCTATGCATAGATTTTTTTGCACGAGAACACAATGGTTTTTGTGGGCGTTGATGCTTATGTTGTTTTTAGTTAGTGTACTTAATTTGCATCTTGCGGGATGGTGGGATGAAGCGGCCTGGGCTAACTTTACATTACCGCGTCTCATGAGACTTGCTCCACGCTTGACATGCAACTTGTATTGCATAAGTGGCTTTGCGGGTGTCTGTCTCTCCCACCATAGTGAAGATTCAATTTTCTCTTTCTATTGACAACACTAGTATCACCGTTGTGGTTCATGTTCGTAGGTAGATTGGATCTCACTCGAAAACCCTAAACCACGTAAAATATGCAAACCAAATTAGAGGCGTCTAACTTGTTTTTGCAGGGTTTGGTGATGTGATATGGCCATGTGATGATGATTATATTTTATGTATGAGATGTTCATTATTGTAATATGGCAACCGGCAGGAGCCTAATGGTTGTCCTTAATATTTGTTAAAGACATGCGTGTGTATTCATCATAGCTTTATTTCAAGTAGTTGTTATAGTAGCTATAAGTGATGGACAACCATGAAGCGGCGCCACTGACCTTGACGCCATGCTGGTGATTATGGAGATCATGTCCGTGCTTTGGAGATGGAGATCAAAAGCACAAGAAGAAAGGCCATATCATATTACACATTATGAATTGCATGTGATGTTAATCCTTTATGCATCTTATTTTGCTTAGATCGCGACGGTAGCATTATAAGATGACCCCTCTCACTAAATATCAAGATAATAAAGTGTTCATCCTTAGTATGCACCATTGCTAAGACTTGTCATTTCGAAGCATCACGTGATGATCGGGTGTGATAGATTCTACATGTGCATACAAGGGGTGCAAGCCAGATTTGCACACGCGGATACTAAGGTTGCCTTGACGAGCCTAGCATGTACAGACATGGTCTCGGGATACCGAAAGGTAGAGCATGAATCATATGAATGATATGATGAACACTTTGAGTGTTTCCCTTTGAAGCTACATCTTTTCTCGTGAAGATCGGACTTGGTATCAACACCCGGATTTTTAAGTCCAGATGCCTATTATGCCATACATCACAATCCCAGGAAGATTGTTGTTGCGAGACATAGCAGTTGATATCATAAGTCATCATTCATTACAAACCATCATTGTCTTACAAAAGGGGATCACATGATCCAATAGTACACAAATATTTGATCTATTGATCAACGAACAACACAGTAGCGGAAGCGTAATAGGAGTGGACTATCTAATCCACAGGCCAACGCTTGACGTTAGGCGAACTCCTAGTTGTTGTAGACGTCCCGCTGGCCGTCATCTTCGTACTGCTGCTCCTCTTCATATTCTGGCCATTTGAATAGCCAGGGACACAGCCGTGAGTACTTTTAAAGTACTCGCAAACTAATACTATTGTAATTACTTGTCAATTTTATTAAGGGGATGCTAAGCTCTAGGTTTATTTGCATAAAGCCAATTTTAGTTCATAAGCATTTCATAAAAGACTCTTCATATGCTAACTAACTCAAGTGGGAACATTAGTGTCATTCCCACAACTCAGTTGTGTTTCAATTCAAGTCACCATTTCAATTCAACATTCTTTTTCAAGAAAAAGTCTAATGACGGAACAGTATGGCCTTTCCAATCGTCCGTAACCGTGGACACGGCTATTCGAATAGGTTTACACTCTGCAGAGGTTGCACACTTGTGCCACAACATTTGATTACATCCGTCAGGGATAACCCGAATAATCGTAACTCAGTACGCGGATCATCAACCCTAACCTTTCACTTACATACCCTAGTATAGGCACCTCTCCCCATGAGCTTGGCCTCCAGGTGACAAATCGTCACGGGAACTGCACAGGGCTTGGGCCGGACATTCACCTCATATTCACGTCATTTCACATCATATCACTTTTAATGGAGGCAGCCTCGGCATAACCCCTATGACGCTTGTTTAGAGGGAACCCATACTAAGATACATAAACTTCCAGCTAAGCCCTACCCATAATCAGGTATTGTGGGGGTACTTATAAATTGGAATGGTATCGGATCCGAACCCAACCATCAGTTTTTATCGAATTCATCATGTCATTCATGTCATTCAAGTCATTCAAGTCACATTCACCTTCAAAAGCATTCAATGTCATTTCATTTCACAATGTTCCCATCTAGAGTAGTCAATTTTATTTGTTAGCCCTAGCAACTAGTCATGATGGCACTACAAGAAAAACATCACCTAAAGATGTTAAATCTAAGACGCATTTGTTTTCGTCTCTAGGATAGGGGGCCGGCTCATCATAGGGACGTTTCTTTAGACGCTCCACATAACGTCTCAAGATTTCTGTTTATTTACTAAAAAAATAAATGAACTTGCTAATTTGTGGGTATGTAGAGACGAATTTTAGGACGTTTTGGAATGCGTCCCTACAATTTACCTAGCGATGGTTGAAAATTTAATTTTGTGCTGCTAAAAAATCACTACGAGATTGATAATACGTGTGGGAAATACGAAATGGCCGGAGGAAAATATGCTTCAGGAGGGATAAAAGGGTCTATGCTAAATACACTCTGGATGGTAATTAAATAGAATCTAAGTTCAAACTGTTGACCAAAATTATGTTTGACACGATCCTCTATAGGTTTTGAACCTTGTCCAGATATATATCTCCAAAATCAGAAACCAAAGTGAAACTCCCGAAAAATAATTAGAAAACAAATATGAAACTTATACTTCTTTTGCGGTGAAATGTGGAACTTACACAACATGTAAATGGTCATATAACAAGAAACAATATATGCATAATACTACACCAGAAATAATTTTCTCAAAATTTCGTCTTATTTCCTTTTGTGGCTGAATTTATGATGACAATGACGAGGAGGAGCATAGTGGCGTCGGGGTAAAAGGTTCTGCTGCTTAATTCGAATTCATTGTCTCATTTGTAAGAATATAATAAGCCTTTTCGATAATTATATTGAATGATTATTTTCAATTAGAAATTAAATAATTAAAACTGTTTTGATTTAGGCGCTAACTTTGTTAGTTTTACCGCTTAACAAAAATATTCCCGGATCGATAACTTTGGTTGTTTTGCCGCTTCAGATTAGAATTTTGGTTATTTTTTCCCCTGGCGCTAACTTTGGTTGTTTTACCGCTTATTAAGAACTCAAAAAACTCCCGCTAATGTTTTGAGAAAAATCTGAATATATTTCCCCTCACCTCCATCGTTTCATTAGACCAACGGGGAACCCTCGCATGCATATCTCCAGCCGCCACCGTGAATGAAAGATCGGATCCGCTGCTTATCAAGATCGGATCTGTAGCCGCGTGCCTCAGCCCAGGTTCGTGCTCACTTAGATCCATCTCGTTTGCATTTTCTACCACTAGGGTAAGGCAGTGAAGGCGGCGCCGCCGGTGCCATGGACGACTATCGACGGCGAAGAGGTAGGCGTTGCTGCGGTGGGTGTGTGCTTGTGCCCTGGGTTGGGTACATGGTGCAGGGGGTTTCGTGGATCCATCTCGTGTAGAACATCGGCAACTTCTGCAACAAAAACATGATGGGATTGTGGTTGTGCGATTGGCGATTGGCGATTGGCGATTGGCGATGAAACAATCTCGCTCTTTGTTCAGCATCTCCTGCACATCTTTTCTATTTATGTATCTTTTCCAGGGATAGGGAAAGTATGACCTGGAATAGTGTGGGATTTCAAGTGGTAGGGCTATTTCCATCACACGACTGTATCTATCAGATTAATTAAGGTGCTATTATATTTTGAATTGGTCGTATCCATGCGTCGCCTCTGATCAATTTATGTGCTAGTACTTTTTTCCAGACTGTACTTCTCTATTCTATTTTGTAGAACACACAACCATGTGAAAGCAGGGTCGATAGGAAGACTAGAAAATCTGTGCATAATGTTTACAGCAACTTATTTGCTTAGCCTACATTAGGAACTGCGTTGTAGTTCACTTCCACAGCCTGAACTTATTTGCAGGAACCTGAACTTGTTTGCTAATAGCATACCTATCTATTGTTGCTCTAGACAGATCAAATGATTATTTGCTAATAGTACTAATATGTTGAATGTATTGATCAATTTGGGCATGTGACATGTTATGCATAACATAACCAAATTTAAATGTACCTATTTCTACAGATTCATAACCACGACATGCTAATTCATTTATTTCAGCCCATATGTTAAGACAAGAAAACCCGAGTTCAATCAAATTACATTACTGAATTATGAGTCACACCTTTACATTATAGAAAGGCTGACTGATTTTGCATTCCTGTAATAAACATATTATGTCGAGTATACCTCGATAACTACGAAAGATAAATTTTTCAGAAGAGGGAGGAGAAAATGTAGAGCTCAGATGGTTTACAAGATCCTCCTGCGAACGATAATATATTACCAGGCATACCTCATGAATCTACTAAACAGGTATATGCTATTGTGGATTTGCATTGCGAAGCAGTGTGGTCGTATTGTTTTCTTCAAGTAATATTATTGATTATGTTTGTTCATTCACAGTTGCAGCAACTGTGTCCTGAAAATTATAGCAAAGAGAGTTATATGCCAATTCATCTTTAGTATGTCGGCGCATAAATGCTGTGGTGCAAAAGAAATTCCACCCAGGTCATCAGACCATATCTAAGTCTTTATTTTTTTTATGTAAAGCTCATATTATCTTTTGATGCAGAAATCAAATAGTGAAAACGCCATTGAATCCGATCAAGGTTCTGCTGTATCATCTTCCCCATATAATCAACTTACTAATGAGGTATATGCAAACAAACTATCTAAGCCAACATGGTTCTGTTGTGTCATAAAAGTTGTATCAATAGGGTCTTTGATTACTCAAGATAAAACATATGTGGTTGGAGGAAATATGCTTGGAGATATTGTGTAGTTCCTGTTAACGGTTCTACACGGATTAATGATTTATCATGTCATCGCTGGTCCTAGGTTCTATGTAAGTAAATTTTCATATGTACAAGCATTACATTCCCTTGTTAGTTTTGATGCTTGCTTAATTATTTATTTATAAACTTTGTGTGCAATAGATCAAAAGGAAGAAACCGAACTCAAACCAGACAAATAATGACATTGTATGTTACATTCTTCTGATTTTTCTTTCTAAGCAAAGAATAAGGAAATATGTAATGTTTCGGTTTCAGTAGGTGCATCCACCTATGTTATATCTAGATACCTGATCGGTTGAGTAATTTTGCAAATCTTGTATTTTACATATAACAATTGTTTCAAATAGGATAAGATACTAGTACCTTTCTGGTTCCCCCGCTTGGCATTTTACCTCGCCTCTTCCATTTCTTCTTTGTGACAAACATGCAATTATTAGTACTGTTGTACATCCCATGTACTCCCTCTGATCTTATTTAATCGACGCGACCCATGAGCATATATAGGCTACTAGCTTCCTGGGCTCGCGTCAATCTAATGCGATCGGAGGAGTACATGTGAGCAAAACAACAGTCAAGTGTACAGTCGGTTGAGTACTCAGGTGGGATTTCTAAGGAACTTCCAGTTGGAAGCATGAATAGAACTAATTTCAAAACAGATTTAGCAAGCGGTGTTGAGAGTTGATAGCTCCAGTTAAGTTCAACAATTGAGCATGGAACATCGTATCATTATGAAGATATTCCAAATACACGGAAGTTAGGCAACATCAGTTTCTAGACATTTGATCCCGCTCACAAAAGGATGCAGTTTGTAGCCCAGAATAGCAGATCTTTCTTATGCAGGATTAGTCTTATGTCCATTATTTAATCAACTGAAATTGTCATCTGGCTCTCTACTGATTCCACGGAGTTTCTCACTTTGGCTGTGACTTGCTTTTCAGGTTAAATCTGGAGCTAAGTAGGACTGAAATGAAAGAAGATGAAGGGGCAAAGCATTAGTTTCTGTCTCATAAATCTAGAGATATTTACTATCATTTTTTAGAGCTAATTGTAATGTAGGATTTTTATGATTTTTCCCATCCATGATCTTTCCCAATGTATCTGTGAATTATTAATATGGATATTCTGTTCAGTTTTGAATTTCTTTCAAAATTAATGAATTTCTTCCAGTTTGCTTTTGTTAGTTGGTTGTAATGGTCCTGGCCTGTACGTGAACTTAAATATGAAGAGAAAACGTCAGTTTTCATTTGAATTTCCGAGTAACAATAATTTTGCCAGCACATATCTAGTTTGAGACGCTATATCCAAAATATAGTGTGTACAAATAAAATATCGTATGTACAAATAAAATAAAATATTGTATGTACATATATACATAATTTGTATAAGATTAGTACTGTATATATACGTATTAAGTATGGACTCATGTATAATGTAAACATGAATAAAGCATCTCTAAACGATATTGAGACGCAAACTTGACGTGTCTATTAAAACGTCTCTACGTGGGTAGACATGCTTTCGAGCGTCACTATGAAAGCGTTGTTATGCACTTAGACACGCCCTAGCAAGCGTCTTTATGTCACTTGAGACGGTGCATAAGGAGACGTTCCTATGACGCTTTATGAAAGCGGCTATACAATCCTCTAGAGATGAAATATCACGTCTTTAGCCATTAAATTTAGCGTCTCTACATGTATGTTATGTTGTAGTGTGGGTGCTAACTAGCTTTGATTGCCCTAGGCTAACTTTGATGCTCTTGTTCTACTCTAGACCAAGTGAATCATGAATCAAAAAGTACTTTGATAAAACAAAAGCAATAAAGCTTGTAAGTAAAAACTTGGGATGGGCTCATTAAGCATAACATAAAAATGTGGGTGCCTTGCTCTTGTAGAGCTTTGCACTTCGCAAGAATATTAGCTTGCCTTGATTGGTGTATTGATCAAAGTGGTCTTCCTCTCCTTGGAAGTAGACCTCTTCCTCCTCTTGATACTCCTCGGTACTAGCGTCTAAAAACGAATACGAAGTACACAATCACCAAACAAGGCTTAACACTAGACTAAGCACACACATGAGTCACACAATCTAAGCTAGCATCACAACATGATCATTATGTTGGTTGACTTTGTTTTCTTCTTAAGAAAAATAATTTACTCTCATTGTAAATATTAATTAGTGTTTCTATTTAATTCTTTGGGGAAATAATTTCCTCTCATTGAATCTTGTTAAGATTTAATCTCCGCAAATAATAATATGTGACCTAGGTTGACCAAGGTCAACTTCTTCATAATATCATTTGGGAAAATGATTTAAATGAGGTGATGCACCTCATGCAATTTAATAACACATAGTAATGATTTAATATCCTCAAATAATTCAATATGAGGCTCTATGGACCATGGTCACTACTCATGTTGAATTACTTGAGACAAGCTTTAAATGAGAGAAAAGCTCTCATACATTTTAATAAATAATTTTGCACACTTTAAATGGACTAGAAGTAGCCATAGGGCCATTTTTCAATCTAGACCATGATCATACAAACAACTATGTCATATTTTTATATATTCTGATAGACAATGTGAAATATGATTTTTGAGAGTTGGAATCAACTCAAAATCATTTTTGGTTAATTTTTAATAATTGTTTGAAGTTGCAAAAGGCCCTGCCTTGTTATTTTTGTCACATTAATTCTACAATTAATCTAGGGTTGAGACCAGTGTAGATATGTAGATAATTTGATGAGCTTTCCAAATATATAAAATTTGTCAAATTTGGTTTGGTGGATTTTATTCTATTCAAATTTGAAAACAACATCTGTGAGCAATTTGGAAAATTAAAAAATTCATATTTGAATTAAATGGGCTGGCGGGAAACGAGATGGGCTGTACAGAGGGAAAAAAACGGGCCGGCCCAGCTGCACGTCTCGTGTGAGTGGGCATCCTGACAGAGTGGGGGCCACTCGTCAGCCTATCGTAACCAACGAAACGATATTAGTCTGTCTGTGCCGCACGATTAGGAGAGAATCCTACGGTCCACGTCCATCGTCGACGGCGACGAGAGGCGGAGCTACTGGCGGCGACGGTGGAGGGGTGGGAGGCTCACCGGCGGCGCGGCGATGGTCGGCGACGAGCTGCGGCGAGGTTGTCGACGACGAGGAAGCAGATGGTAGCAGTGGCGTCTCCGATGGTGGCCGAAATCGACGGCGAGCTTCTCAGCACCTCCGCGGGCTCCGGCGAACAAATTGGCTAGCTACGGTGGCGAATCGAGTGAGAGAAGTGGCCGAGGAGCTTGAGAAGACAGAGGGGAGCACGGTGGTGTGAAGATTTAGGCGCGGGGGTGGCTCCTTTTTATAGCAGCGGATGGTGGCCGTGGTGCTGCGATGATATCACCCATGGCCACGGTGCTACAACGGCTCTTTGGCATTGGCGATGACGCTCCTGGCTTGGCGACGTCACGGCGAAGACGTAGGGCTTGACGGCGGTGAAAACGATGCAGGGGAGAGGATGGGCGCGTGACGGAAGCTCCCAGTACTGCGGCGGAGGACATCGTCGACGTCGTCGTCTACAGGCATGGCATGAGCCAATGGGCTTGTCTGGGCGGTGGCTGGTGACGTTGCGGAGCAGGTGGTGCAGAGAGGAGGGCCAGGAGTGAACGGAGCAGGTCAGGCGACGTCGTGCCCGTGCGCGTTCTGGAGCGTGCCAGTGCACGCTCTGTCGTGCGCGTGCACGTCTGGGCGTCTCTGGGCGTGCACGGCCTGGCGCGTGTGTTGCACCATTTGGTCGATGCTCGTGTCTGGCACGATCAGGAGAGTGTGAGGAAGTGAATTGGCAAGGTTGTGCACGTTGGAGTGCATCAGAGAGAGAGAGAGAGCAAGGGCATGTCCATGCCATGCCACGGCATGGATGATCTTGATCAAATGGTGACGACCCTGTGTACTAAATCTTGTCTATTGTGTTTGGCAAAGTGTAGAGGGGTCAGAGAAGTACAGAGGATGACCTAGGGTTGAAGAGAGAGGCAAATGTCCACTCGTTTGTTTGATGTGTGGAGTTGGCAGGATTGTGCTCACAACCTGTTTGATGAAATGGCCGCAAGAACATTATTTTTGAATTTTTGAATGTATTTTGGTGGGTTGCAAACATATATTATTTGCAGTAGAATGGTGGTGGTGGTGGTCAAATGTGAGTTGTTTTGCAAAAATTCAAAATGCAAATGATCTTACATATGCTTCAATGTCTCTACTTTGCTTGATCACCATTTGAATTTGAGAAAGAATTGGCAGGGGTTGTTTTGGACAAAGTTGTTCACCTTGGTGTTGTCTTGGATGAGGTGCAAAGAGTTGGCAAAGTTTAGTTTAGAAATTTTCCAAAACAGAGGCTCAAAGAGGGCATCATGCTAACTTTTGTCAAAATGACCATTAGTGCATGTGAGCTTGTTTTGATTTCAAATTTGATTCAATTTGAGTTTCTTTGATTCCAAAGGTTCTAATAAGTGTTTAGTAACCATTTACAACCAATGGTGCAAGCCAATATGGTCTAGGTTAACAATTTGTAAAAGTGGCATAAACCATATGCGAGTGTGTGTTTGATTTTCTCATTTCTTTTCTTCTTTTATTTTTCCTTCTATTTGGTTGATCAAGTGATCATTGGTTAGGGTTTTAGCATCATGGTTCACACACAAGCAATCATCATGGAAAATGCACACTTCACACATTAATCAAAGATGAGTATATGCATAGCACTATATGGAAATGAAAAGTTTTTGTTGGTTCTCAATTTTGCATTTTGGAAACTCTCTTTGTCTTTCTTTATTGAAATTTTGGGATGTTACACTTGGTGTAGTGGATTTGGTTCATGTGATCACTAAGACAATGCGAGGGATGTTGTTTTGAGTGGGAGTTCACCTAGTTAATTTAAAAATTAAAATTGAACTCAATTTATCATAAACTTAGTCTAAACTCTTTGCAAATATGTTGTAGATCATGGCGGCCCCCTCCATCAATTTTAACCAGTTCCTAGAGAAAGAAAAGCTTAAAAGCAATGGTAGCAACTTCACTGACTGGTTCCGTCATGTGAGGATTTTCCTCACTGGTGGAAACCTGCAATATGTGCTCGATGCACCGCTAGGTCCCCCACCTGCACCTGCAGTATCTGAGGATGTAAAGAATGTTTACGAGACTCGGGTGACTCGGTACTCCCAAGTTCAGTGTGCCATCCTGTGCAGCCTAGAGGCGGAGCTCCAAAAGCGTTTTGAGCACCACGACCCTTGTGAGCTGGTCCATGAGCTAAAAGCTTTCTTTGAAACTCATGCGGCCGTGGAAAGCTATGAGGCCTCGAAACACTTCTTTGGCTGTATGATGGAAGAGGGTAGCTCCGTTAGTGAGCACGTGCTCGCTATGTCCGGGCACGCGAAGAAGCTCAATGACTTGGGGATTGTGATTCCTAACCAGCTAGGTATTCATCGTGTACTCCAATCACTGCCACCTAGTTACACGAACTTTGTGATGAGCTACAACATGTAGAACATGAACAAAGAGTTACCTGAACTCTTCTCCATGCTCAAATCTGCTGAGGTGGAGATATGGAAAGAGCACCAAGTGTTGATGGTCAACAAGACCACCAGTTTCAAGAAGCAGGGCAAGCCTAACAAGGGCAACTTCAAGAAGGACGGCAAGAAAGTTGCTGCGCATCCTGAGAAACCTAAGGCTGGCCCCAAGCCTGATATTGTGTGCTATTACTGCAAGGAGAAGGGGCACTGGAAGCGTAATTGCCCCAAATACTTGGCTGATCTGAAGAGCGGCCTCATCAAGAAGAAAGGTATATTTGATATACATGTTATTGATGTCTATCTTATTGGTTCTCGTAGTAGTGCCTGGAATTTGATACTGGTTCGGTTGCTCACATTTGTAACTCGAAACAGAACTACGGAATAAACGAAGCCTGCGAGGACGAGGTGACCGCGTTGGAAATGGATCCAAGGTCGATGTGATCGCTGTCGGCACGCTCCCTCTACATCTACCTTCGGGATTAATTTTAAACCTTAATAATTGTTATTTGGTGCATGCGTTGAGCATGAACATTAAGACGGTTATTTGTTTAAGTCAGAGAATAATGGTTGTTCTATTTATATGAATAATATCTTTTATGGTCATGCGCCTGAGATGAATGGTTTATTCTTGTTAAATCTCGATAGTAATGATACACATGTTCATGACATTGAGCAGTAACTGGTACAATAGGCATTGGCATGGAATCTTTCTTGGGCCACAACAGTGAAATTTTATTCCACACAGTCAACCAGTTCCTGGATTATATCAAATATATATGGACCATGTGATGGAGATAACATAAATAATTTTGTACAGTGGTTATATGACATTAATATTGAGGACCATGATAACTGGATTTTGATGGGAGATTTCAATTTCTATAGATCTCAATCTGATAGAAACAGGGCTGGTGGCAACGTGGATGACATGTTACTTTTCAATGACATAATCAGAGCACAAAATCTGGTTGATTTACCATTACAAGGTGCAACATTCACTTGGTCCAATATGCAGTGACCCATTATTGGAAAGGCTAGATTGGTTTTTAACGTCGAATAATTGGACTTCTTCTTTTCCAAATACCTCAGTAAAGGCTTTACACAGACCTGTCTCTGATCACACACCATGTCTTGTTTCTATCCAGTCAGCTATTCCCAGAAGCAAAATGTTCAGATTCGAGAATTTTTGGATCCAACATCCAGGGTTCAAGCAAACAGTTCTATTGGCATGGAATATAAACGTCCACAAAGCAAATGCAGCAAGCACTATAAATGCAAAGCTCAAGAATGTTAGAATAGCTTTGAAGAATTGGAGTAAATCAATCTCCCAATTATCGCTCCTTATTGACAGTTGTGAGAAAGTGCTTAAGCAAGTTGATGATATTGAGCAAGCTAGAAGCCTTACGGTTCCTGAAAGCAATTTTTGGAAAATCCTAAAAAGGCACATTATTCGTTTGCTCTCTTACAAACAACAATACTGGAAGAAGCGTTGTACAGAAAGGTGGATCAAATTTGGTGATGAGAATTCAAAGTTCTTTCATAGAATTGCAACGGAAAGGCATAGAAGAAATGCAATAGCTACAATAACAAGAGAAGATGGAGCTATACTCTCAGAGCATGAAGAAAAAGCTAACGAACTTTTTCAGGCATACAAAAAGAGACTTGGGGTCACTGAAACACATTCTATGAAATTTAATCTGCAAGAACTATTTGATCTTTGCCAGGGCTGCATGGCATTTCAACACCTTTTACTAAGGAAGAGATAGATAGTGTTATACAGAAAATACCAATGGACAAAGCGCCTGGGCCGGATGGTTTCAATGGGTGTTTTCTTAAAACTTGTTGGCAAATTGTTGCACCTGAGTTCTATAGCTTGTGTCAAGAATTTGCTGAAGGAAATGCTTTTTTGGATAGTATTAACAACTCACTGATAACTTTGATCCTGAAAAAGCAAGCACCAGTTTCAGTAAATGACTACAGACCCATTTCTTTGTTAAATTCTTGTATCAAGCTGCTCACAAAACTATTGGCTGACAGATTACAGCAGTGGATATTAAAGCTGGTCAGTAAGAATCAATATGGCTTTATTCGAGGAAGAACCATTCAAGACTTCCTGGCTTCGGAATTTGAATTCTTGCATCAATGTCAATCCTCTAAAAGAGAGATCATCATTCTTAAACTAGATTTCGAGAAAGCTTTCGATATGATTGAACATGACACAATTCTGGATATTCTAAGACATATGGGCTTTGATGATCTGTGGCTTAGATGGATCAAATGTATTCTATCCTCTGGACATTCCTCAATTCTTCTAAATGGAGTAGCAGGTAAAGAATTCCATTGCAAACAAGGGGTGAGACAAGGCGACCCACAATCACCTCTTTTATTTGTAGCTGCTGCTGAATTGTTGCAAGTGGTTATTAATAAAGAACTAAGAGAAGGCAGGTTGTCATTACCATTGCCATATGGTGACAGTTTTCCGTTTATACAGTACGCTGACGACACAATATAATTCTGGTTATGCAAGCGAATCCAGTTGAGGTGACCCATCTGAAAAATGTGCTCATTGATTATGCCACGTCTACAGGCTTAAAAATAATTTTTCAGAAATCAAATCTTGTGCCACTAAATATTTCAGATCAGAGAGCCTGGGAACTTGCTAATATTTTTGGTTGTACAGTGGCATCTATGCCTTTCACATACTTGGGTCTCCCTATGGGTACCACTAAGCCCACAGTGACTGAAATGCTCCCGTTGGTTGATATAATTGAAAGAAGAGTGTCAAGTACAACTCTCCTAATGTCTCATGCTGGCAAATTGACATATGTTAATGCAATTCTTACGTCCATTGCCAACTTCACTATGTGTACTATTGAAATAAGTCCAAAGATTATGAATCATATTGAAAAGATAAGAAGAAGATTGGTATGGAGTAAGAAGACAGATGATGGTGAGAAGTGCCTTTCTTTGGCTGCCTGGGATATGGTATGCAAACCAAAAAATAAAGGGGGTCTAGGCGTCCTAAATATGAAAATTCAAAATCAAGGACTTCTTCTGAAATTTTTGGACAAGTTTTATAACAAGAAGGACATTCCTTGGGTGAAGCTGATTTGGTCAACTTATTATCAGAATTATGTGCCACATGCCTCTAATACCTGTGGTTCCTTTTGGTGGAAAACTATCATGAAATTATCTCCTATATTTAGAGGCATTGCGGCTTGCCAGATTGGTCAAGGTGATACAACATTATTTTGGAAGGATGAATGGAATAATTGTATTATGCAAGATCAATACCAATGCTTATTTTCTTATTTGCTGAATGAGGATACCTCGGTTAAGGAATTCTGCTCTCTGGATAATATAGGTGATATATTCCATTTGCCACTATCACCTGAGGCTTTTCAGGAATACAATGAAATTCAACAAATCACTCAGAACTTGAACCTCTCACAAAGTAATAATGATACATGGACCTATAAATGGGGAGATTCATACACATCTAGAAAGTATTACAAATTCATGTACAGATTGGTGAACCCTCCTACTCCTTTGTCATGGATTTGGAAATCTAAACTATGGCCGAAGCTCAAGGTATTTTCTTGGTTGCTGCTTGTGGATCGCCTAAACACTACGAATATCCTCAAACGAAGACACTTCAATATTGGCAATAATTATTCATGTGTACTTTGCACTTCTGGTGATGAAGAAACCGTAGAACATCTGTTCTTTAATTGCTACTTTAGTATCTCATGTTGGTCAAGGTTAAATATCTATTGGAATAATGATGTGAGCAGATTTGACATGTTGACACAAGCTAAATCAGCTTTCCAGGGGAGACTTTTCTTTGAGATATTCACTATAGCTGCTTGGGGGATTTGGAAAGAAAGGAATGATTTTATTTTTAAAGGAATCACACCCTCAATAGCATCCTGGAAGGCAAGGGTAGTAGCAGACATTAATCTCTTAAGGTTCAGGGTTAGCCAAAACCTGGAAACTACAATCTCCTTTTATATAGATAGAATTTGATTTATTGGGAGATCTGATGTAAAGTGGGTGTATGCACCCGAGATGATGTAAGCTTGTGATTTTAATATAATAGTACGGGAGCAACGTGGCAGAATTTTATGTGCAAAATAATATATGCTGGTGCTACATGTTACGCTCTGTTTTTTTTTGTACGTGGCTATTTTAAATCCGAGCCGTTCTCTTTCAAGTGCTAAATCCGAACCGTTATTTGTCTTCTGTTTTAATTATATAATAGATACCATAGTAGGAGCCTCTCCTACTAGTTTTGGTTCAAAAAATAACATTGATGCTAAACGAATTAAATTGAATGATAATTCTACTTATATGTTGCACTGTCGTCTTGGTCATATTGGAGTGAAGCGCATGAAGAAACTCCATTCCGATGGACTTCTTGAGTCACTTGACTTTGAGTCACTTGATAGATGCGAAGCATGTCTAATGGGAAGAATGACTAAGACTCCATTTTCTGGTACAATGGAGCGAGCTACAGACTTGTTGGAAATCATACATAAGTCCGAAACTTATCAATGAGTGTAGCATCGCGCGGTGGTTATCGTTATGTTCTAACCTTCACGGATGATCTGAGTAGATATGGGTATATTTACTTTATGAAACATAAGTCCGAAACTTTCGAGAAGTTTAAGGAATTCCAAAGTGAAGTAGAAAATCAACGTAACAAGAAGATTAAGTTTCTGCGTTCTGATCGCGGAGGCGAATATCTGAGTTATGAGTTTGGCATGCATTTAAAGAAATGCGGAATACTTTCACAGTTGACACCGCCGGGAACACCACAGGGCAATGGTGTGTCCGAACGTCGTAATCGAACTCTCTTGGATATGGTTCGATCTATGATGTCTCTTATCGATTTGCCGTTATCGTTTTGGGGTTATGCATTAGAGACAACCGCATTCACTTTAAATAGGGCACCATCTAAATCTGTTGAAATGACATTGTATGAATTATGGTTTGGAAAGAAACCTAAGCTGTCGTTCCTTAAAGTTTGGGGTTGCGAAGCTTATGTAAAGAAGTTACAACCTGACAAGCTAGAACCCAAAGCAGAGAAATGCGTCTTCATAGGATACCCTAAAGAAACAATTGGGTACACTTTCTATCACAGATCCGAAGGCAACATCTTTGTTGCCAAGAACGGATCCTTTCTTGAGAAGGAGTTTCTCACTAAAGAAGTGACTGGAAGGAAAGTAGAACTCGACGGGGTTAATGAACCTTCTCTCGTAGATTAGAGTAGCGCAGTGCCGGAAGATGTTCATGTGCAGCCTGCACCGATAGGAGAGGAAGCAAATGATGATGATCATGAAACTTCGAACGAGGAAACTACTAACCCTCGCAGATCGACGAGGGAGCGTACCACTCCTGATTGGTATGATCCTTATCTAAATGTCATGATTGTGGACAACAGATGAAGAAGCAATGACGAGCCCAGATTCCAACAGATGGCAAGAAGCCATGAAATCCAAAATGGGATCTATGTATGATAACCAAGTATGGACTTTGGTAGACTTACCTGATAGCCGCAAGGCTGTCGAGAATAAATGGATCTTCAAGAGAAAACAGATGCTGATGGTAATATTATTGTCTATAAAGCTCGACTTGTCGCGAAGGGGTTCCGACAAATTCAAGGAGTTGACTACGATGAGACTTTCTCACCTATAGCGAAGCTAAAGTCTGTGAGGATTTTGTTGCCAATAGCTGCATTTTTTGATTATGAGATTTGGCAGATGGATGTCAAAACGGCGTTCCTTAATGGTGATATTGAGGAAGAGTTGTATATGGTACAACCCAAAGGTTTTGTCGATCCTAAAAATGCTGACAAGGTATGCAAACTTCAGCGTTCCATTTATGGACTGAAGCAAACATCCCAGAGTTGGAACCGACGCTTTGATAGGGTGATCAAAGACTTCGGGTTTATACAGAATCATGGTGAGGCCAGTATTTACAAGAAAGTGAGTGGAAGCTCTGTGGCATTCCTGATATTATACATGGATGACATATTATTGATTGGGAACGATATAGAACTACTAAGCAGTATTAAAGGTTATTTGAATAAGTGTTTTTCAATGAAAGACCTTGGTGAAGCAGCGTACATTTTAGGCATCAAGATTTATAGAGATAGATCAAGAGGCCTAATAGGGCTTTCACAGTACATACCTGGACAAGATTCTAAAGAAGTTTAGAATGGATGAAAGCAAGAAAGGGTTCTTGCCTATGTTGCTAGGTAAGGTCTTGAGTAAAACTCAAGGTCCGGCTACGGCAGAAGAAAGAGAGAGGATGAACAAGATCCCCTATGCCTCGGCAGTAGGCTCTATCATGTATGCCATGTTGTGTACTAGACCGGATATCGCACATGCTGTTAGTTTGACCAGCAGATATCAGAGTGATCTAGGGATGGAACACTGGACATCGGTCAAGAATATCCTGAAGTACTTAAAAAGGACTAAGGATATGTTTCTTTGTTATGGAGGTGACCAAGAGCTCGTTGTAACCAGTTGCACCGATGCAAGTTGGAACACTGATCCTGATGACTCTAAGTCTCAATCTGGGTACGTGTTTATATTGAATGGTGCTGCAGTAAGCTGGATGAGTTCCAAGCAATGCACGGTGGTGAAGTCTTCAACTGAATCTGAATACATAGCGGTTTCAGAGGCTTCATCGGGAGCGGTATGGATGAAGAGGTTCATTGTTGAGTGATGGCGTGTAACTCACACGTTCGTTGGGAACCCCAAGAGGAAGGTATGATGCGCACAGTAGCAAGTTTTCCCTCAGAAAGAAACCAAGGTTTAATCGAACCAGGAGGAGCCAAGAAGCACGTTGAAGGTTGATGGTGGCGAAATGTGATGCGGCGCAACAACAGGGATTCGGCGCCAACGTGGAACCTGCACAACACAACCAAAGTACTTTGCCCCAACGAAACAGTGAGGTTGTCAATCTCACCGGCTTGCTGTAACAAAGGATTAACCGTATTGTGTGGAAGATGATTGTTTGAAAGAAAACGGTAAAACAAGTATTGCAGTAGATTGTATGCTATGTAAAGAATAGGACCGGGGTCCACAGTTCACTAGAGGTGTCTCTCCCATAAGATAAAAGCATGTTGGGTGAACAAATTACAGTCGGGCAATTGACAAATAGAGAAGGGCATAACAATGCATATACATGATATGATAAATATAGTGAGATTTAATCCGGCATTACGACAAAGTACATAGACCGCCATCCAACCGCATCTATGCCTAAAAAGTCCACCTTCAGGTTATCATCCGAACCCCATTCAGTATTGCAAAGCAACAGACAATTGCATTAAGTATGGTGCGTAATGTAATCGACAACTACATCCTTAGACATAGAATCAATGTTTTATCCCTAGTGGCAACATCACATCACAACCTTAGAACTTTCTGTCACTGTCCCAGGTGTCAATGAAGGCATGAACCCACTATCGAGCATAAATACTCCCTCTTGGAGTTAAGAGCAAAAACTTGGCCAGAGCCTCTACTAATAACGGAGAGCATGCAAGATCATAAACAACACATAAACAATAGATTGATAATCACCATAACATAGTATTCTCTATCCATCGGATCCCGACAAACACAACATATAGTATTACAGATAGATGATCTTGATCATGTTAGGCAGCTCACAAGATCCAACAATGAAGCACATGAGGAGAAGACGACCATCTAGCTACTGCTATGGACCCATAGTCCAGGGTGAACTACTCACTCATCACTCCGGAGGCGATCATGGCGATGAAGAGTCCTCCGGAGATGAATCCCCTCTCCGGGTGCGGAGGCGATCTCCTGAATCCCCGAGATGGGACGCGGCGGCGGCGTCTCGAAGGTTTTCCGTATCGTGGCTCTCGACCGGGGTTTCGCGACGGAGGCTATAAGTAGGCGAAAGGGTAGGTCAAGAGGCGGCACGAGGGCCCCAGGACAGCCGGCGCGCCAGGGCCTGGGCCGCGCCGCCCTATCACCTGGCCACCTCGTGGCCCCACTTCGACTCCCCTTCGGTCTTCCGGAAGCTTCGTGCAAAAATAGGACCCTGGGCGGTGATTTCGTCCAATTCCGAGAATATTTCCTTACTAGGATTTCTGAAACCAAAAACAGCAGAAAACAAAGAATGCTCTTCGGCATCTTGTTAATAGGTTAGTTCCAAAATGCGTAAATACGACATATAATGTGCATAAAACATGTAGGTATCATCAATAAAGTAGCATGGAACATAAGAAATTATCGATACGTTGGAGACGTATCATTGAGCTTTGTGTGGTTCCTAGTGCATTGGACCCATTAGTCATCTATTGTGACAACATGGGTGCCATCGCCAATGCAAAAGAACCAAGGTCACACAAGAAGCTGGAGCATATCAAGCTGCGTTTTCATTCGATTCGCGAGTACATCGAAGATGGTAAAGTAGAGATTTGCAAAGTACACACAGATCTGTGTGGATCCGTTGACTAAATCTCTCCCTAGGGCAAAGCATGACCAACACCAGAACGCCATGGGTGTTAGGTACCTTACAATGTAATCTAGATTATTGACTCTAGTGCAAGTGGGAGACTGTTGGAGATATGCCAAAGAGGCAATAATAAAGTGGTTATTATAATATCTTTGTGTTTATGATAAATGTTTGCATACCATGCTATAATTGTATTAACCGAAACATTGATACATGTGTGTTATGTAAACAACAAGGAGTCCCTAGTAAGCCTCTTGTATAACTAGCTTGCTGATTAATAGATGATCATGGTTTTGTGGTCATGAACATTGGATGTTATTAATAACAAGGTTATGTCATTGGATGAATGATATAATGGACATACACCCAAATGAGCATAGCATAAGATCAAGTCATTAAGTTCAACTTGCTATAAGCTTTCGATACATAGTTACCTAGTCCTTCGACCATGAGATCATGTAAATCACTTACACCGGAAGGATGCTTTGATTACATCAAACGCCAATGCGTAAATGGGTGGTTATAAAGATGGGATTAAGTATTCGGAAAGTGTGAGTTGAGGCATATGGATCAAGAGTGGGATTTGTCCATCCCGATGACGGATAGATATACTCTGGGCCCTCTCGGTGGAATGTCGTCTAATTAGCTTGCAAGCATGTGACTAGGTCACAAGAGATGACATACCACGGTACGAGTAAAGAGTACTTGTCGGTAACGAGGTTGAACTAGGTATGGAGATACCGATGATCGAACCTCGGACAAGTAAAGCATCGCGTGAAAAAGGGAATCGGTATCGTATGTAAATGGTTCAATCGATCACTAAGTTATCGCTGAATATGTGGGAAGCATTATGGATCTCCAAATCCCGCTATTGGTTATTGGTCGGAGAGGAGTCTCGACCATGTCTGCATAGTTCACGAACCGTAGGGTGACGCGCTTAAGGTTCGATGTCGCATAAGTAGATTCAGAATATGAGATGGAGACGAAGTTTGTTCGGAGTCTTGGATGGGATCCAGGACATCACGAGGAGGTCCGGAATGGTCCGGAGAATAAGATTCATATATGGGAAGTCACTTCCGGGGTTCAGGAAAGTTCCGGTGTTTTGACCGGAGCTTCTAGAAGGTTGTAGAGGGTCACCAGTGGGCCCACCACCCCGGGAGGGGACACATAGGCGCCATATGGCATGGTGGGTCCTGCCCACTATGACATGTAGGCCCAGGCCGGTCCACCCCTAGAGATAAGATCTATCTCTAATTTAAATGGTTCAAATCTAGAGATAAGATATATCTCCAATTTTAAGTGTTTAAATTAAGAGATAAAGGGATAGGCTTGGGGGGAAGAAATTCCCCCCCCCCATGCGCCGGCCAAGGAAGAGGTGGGGCCAAGGAGGAAACCCTAGGCCGACCCCTCCCCCTATATAAAGAGGGGAGGGGTGGCCGGCCACACCACCCCTCACACCAAACCCTGGCCGCCCCCTCTCTCCTCCATATTACTGCTCCGGCTTAGGCGAAGCCCTGCAGTTTTTCTCCTCCACCACCACCACCACGCCGTCGTGCTGCTGGGATTCCGAGGGGATCTACCACACCTCCGCTGCCTGCTGGAACGGGGAGAGGACGGGCCTCATCGACAACGTACGCACGACCGAGTACGGAAGTGATGCCGGATTGTAGCACGGAACGATCGACTACATCAACAACGAGATCTAATCTCGTAGGTTTTGGAATCTTCGAGGGTTAGTCTCGCAATCTTCTGTTGCTTCGATCTTGGTAGATTAGATCTTACTTCTTCCTAGATTGGATCTTGGTTTTTGTTCATGTTCACGGTAGAATTTTTTTGTTTTCCATGCAACGAACCCATCAAAGACCAGGAAAGACTCGGGGGCTCCAGCAGCCCCAGAGACAAATACATCGGAAGATGAGGAACCATAGGAAGTTATGATGATACAAGTTCCATGGATGCAGGTTTACCTGGCATACATCACAAAGAAAGAGATACCCGAAAATCCGGTCGAGGCAAAGCGAGTTATTTGGCGATCCAAAGCCTTCACCATGGTCAAGGGAGAACTATACAAACGAAGCATTTCAGGGGTATTGCAGAGACGTGTCACACCCGAAGAAGGGCGAGTTATATTGAAAGACATACATGAGGAATATGTGGCCACAACGCAAGCAGCCGAGCAATAGCAGGCAAAGCCTTTCGTGCAGGATTTTATTGGCTAACAGCAATAGAGGATGCAAAAGACATAGTCCGCACGTGCAATGCATGCCAATGATTTGCATCCAAGCCCCACTCTCCAGTAGCAGAGTTGATGCCGATACCATTGGCATGGCCTTTCGCACAATGGGGGCTCGATATGGTGGGAAATTACACAAGTCCTGGCCAGGAGGACACGTATATTTGCTTGTGGCTGTCGACAAATTTACCAAGTGGATTGAGGCAGTACCAGTAACTTCGCCGGATGCAACATTGGCAGTAAACTTCATCAAGGGGATAGTTTTTCGGTTCGGCGTCCCTAATAGCATAGTTACGGACAATGGCAGTAATTTCACCTCCCGAGAATTCAAGGACTACTATGAAAGTGTGGGCATCAAGCTGCAGTTCGCATCAATGGCGCACCCGCAAACCAACGGTCAAGTCGAAAAAGCCAATGGGCTTATCAGCAATGGCAGCAAGAAATGTTTGTTAACACCGTTGGAGAAAGCGCGACACACTTGGGTCGACAAGCTGCCGTACGTATTATGGAGTTACGAACAACGCCAAACGCAGCAACTCAA
This sequence comes from Lolium multiflorum, assembly GCA_030979885.1. NCBI lineage: Eukaryota > Viridiplantae > Streptophyta > Magnoliopsida > Poales > Poaceae > Lolium > Lolium multiflorum. The sequence goes on along the minus strand of CM061753.1, from coordinate 170,661,669 downwards.
AAAACACCGTTCTTCTTGGTCCATGGAGCCGAAGCAGTGCTGCCGATAGAAATAGAACACAATTCCCCCAAGAGTCACGGAATATGAAGAGGATATTTCGCAGAAAGAGCGGGAGGATGATGTCGACGCACTCAACGAAGCAAGAGACAAGGTATTATCAATAGTAAGCGCATACCAACAGAACCTAAAAAATTATCACAATCGGCGTTTGCGGCCCAAGTCCTTTCAAGTTGGCGATCTAGTCCTTCGACTCACACAAGATGGACACGAAAAATTTGAGTCTCCATGGTTGGGACCGTACATCATCATTGAAGTTATTCCAGGAGGAGCTTACCGGCTGAAGGACAAGAAACGGGAAAGGATGAAGCAAACCCGTGGAAGGTGGCGCAGCTACTGCGGTTCTACGCTTAGAAGATCAATATAGTATCAACTATGTAGGCATACATTGTACCTGAAGAGCTCGCAAGTTTTCAGACGCACTCTTTTCCTTTCAGGGCAGCAAGTGGGGCTGAAAGGTTTTTAATGAGACGGGCTTGCGATGCTGCAGTATAATAAAAATAGTGATTGCATATATTTTCCTCGCAAGCAAGGCTTGGAGGCTCGTACCCGACAAATTCACAAAATATACTCGACTTCAAAAAAATAACTCAATTCACACGTCTTGGTTCCATAAAAAACCTCGCGAACAAATAAAGATAGACACGCCAACCAATACACTCGGGGGCTTCAAGGAAAAACTATAACATAAATTTTGCCTTGACTTTACATGAGTCTCGCAATAATAGTTAGATATACAAATATAGACAATTCTACAACTCAGACCAATACATCAGGAAGAGAGAAAAATAGTTTTTACACAAATCTATCGATGGTTATGTTCTCCCTTGCAGCACGGACAATCTGCGTTGAGTCATCATACCGAATATCTTTGAAGAAAGCGGCGTCAAACCGAAGAAGTTCGTCGATCATTTTTTCGGCTACATACGACACAATCTCATTATGTTTGTCAATGTTTATCCTCCTCTTCGAGTTTTGCGGTAAAAAGTGTCGATAACACTACCGAAGTACGATTTCGAGTGACAGACCCTCAACCAAATCAGAGCAAACTTAGCACCAGCTACCACCTGAGCCTTCACGAAGTCGTGAATACTCTCCACATCTCTGAATTTATTCATAATTTCGGTGAGATTTGCAGGCTGAGGGTTTCGAGGAAACAGAGCATTATAAATCATAGCCAAGGTATTGCCGAAGTAGTCACGGAATTCCCAAACCTGAGCAGCTCGATCCTGGAATCGAAAGATTCGGTGAGTGCGATCTTCATCTGCCCAGAAGTCAATATCATTTTGTTTGGCAAGACGAAGAAGGATTTTGACTCGCGAGTTAACTCGTTGGTCTTCGGCAGCAGCATCCAGAAACGAACATGTACGCAATAATTGGAGGAAACAACAAATTAAGTGTGAGAAGGGATACGAAGAATATCAAAGAAAAGTAAGGATAAAGCGTAACATACCCGCCATAACTTGACTTGCATCAGTCATTAGGTCAAGCATATAACTCTCGCGCTTAGCAGCCCGTGAGGCATCGGCAGCAGCAGATTCTCGCAATTCAAGAGCCTCTTGTGCTTGCCGAAGAACAGCTTGTTCACGATCCGAGGATTTGCGAGATTGGTCCATAACTATCACATCATGTTTCCTCATAGCTTGGAGCTGTTATCGAAGATCGGCTAGTTCTTGGTGAATTCAGCCAGCGCACGAAGAATCGTCCAAGAAAACACCGCCAGGAGCTCTCGCAGAATGAGAAGTGACGGGTGAAGTGTTGGAAGGTCCAGCAGCCTCGATATAGTTATCAAAAATCAACTGGAAGAAAGAAATATTGACATCAATCATTCGGCAAGGAACACTTTTCCATTAATATTCAATACATTCACATAAAAGAGGGTCCTTACAAAAGGCGACTCCTAGTGAGCCCACAAATTGTCGCGAGTAACAAAAGAAAGCGACAACTACAAAAGTAAAGGAAAAATATAAACGAGTTGGTCTACTTGACCTCCGTCCTGGCAGTGTTAGTAGAAGCAGCAGACTTCGGGTCAAGGTAGGTGATGAGTTTCTTCGGGTGAGGCTTGGCATCCCTCACCAAAGCCTTCCACTTCTCCTTGTTCATGCCTTTGGGCGTGCCAGCCTTCAGCTAGTCGACTTCCTGGCCGCTAGCAGCGACCAGGGCGATGGTCCCTTCGACTCCAATCTTCAGCCTACCCTAACGATGGGTCAAAGAAGGATCCTCCTTCGCCAGGAAACGTTGGACGAGCTCAGAGAAAATCTCCGGCTGTGTCTCCTTGGGGAAGAAATGGGGGAAGATGCGCTTAAACGCGGCCTGTGCATAAGAGATATTGGTCCGCTCCAAGTCACCATTTAGTTCAAGAATCGAGAAGACGATTCTCGATCTCTTCGTGTAAGGTATACTCTTCACCCATCCGCCCTGCTGGAGAAAACCGCGAGTTCGTCAACACCGGAGACAAGTAAACAAAGGAAGAAGCAAAAGGCAAATGAAGTAACGGCTTACTAGGAAATCTTCGATTATGCGTATCGAAGCGCTCCACTATGGCGTTTTCACTCTCAATTTGCTGGGCCTCCTTCTTGCTTAAAGCATCCTCAGCGGTCTTGAGCCTCTGACGGAGACTCTCGACAGCTGCGGCATCTTTTTCGGCTTTCTCGCGAGCCGTCTCGCTGGATTTAAGCTTAGCTTCCAGCGCATTAGCGTGTTCTTCGGCTCGGCGGAGCGCTTCTGAAAAGAAGAAATCAGCAGGCAAAGAGTTCTTGTCAGAAGGTAAACAATCATCTAGTGGAAGTAGGAAGTATAATAGGAACACTGCGGTTTTACCTCTTAAAGTAGCAGCTTCGTCATGGAACCCAATAAATTGGGAGCCCAGGTTGATTAGATCCTTCATCACGGGCTGTCAAAAAATGACAAGATAGGAAAAAACATCGTCAGAGGACGAAAACTCGAAAAATATGGAACAACATCGGCAGAAGAGGAAAACTCAACATGCAAAATAGAGAAAAAAGGGAACTTACATCGTCCATCAGAGGAGACGAAGTACTCCCAGCGACAATCCCTTGAGTGCTACCAACCCCAGTTCTAGCTCTTTTTGGCAGAGGCGCTCGGGGGCTGGGCACAGGAGTTGACGTTTCTACATTCTGCTGTGGGGGAGGCGAAGTTTCCGCAGCAGTGCAGTGTTCTTCAGAAATAACTAGGGTGTTGGAGGTGCTGGTAGGAGTCGTGCCGTGAGCTGCGGGTTCCACCTCCTCTACTCCTTCCTTAGACCCGTCAGTATAGCAGCAAGGCAAAATATGAGAATATCGAAGGAAAAAGAGATAGGTAAAAACAAAAAATAGGAACTTACGTGCTGACAATGCCAGCATCGTCGAAGGGGTTGAATGCATTATCTTCTTCCGGGGAAGATTCTTCGGCAGCTGGTTCAGCAGGCTTGGATTGCCGGAATCTTCAACATTGTTTCTTTTCCTCTTGCGCCAATTAGGAGAAGTGGCAAGAGGAGGAGAGATAGAATGGCCAGATTCAGAATGTTGCTCTGACCCGGTTTCTTTTTCGGAGGAACCCGCGGATTTCTGAGAGTTCGTGGCTTCACTCTCAGGAAGAGAGGACTCTTGTGAATCGTCGGTGACAACGACTCGACCATCCACCTCTCCACCTTCAGGGAGTGGGGGAAGAGAAGAAAGAGTTTGGTGGTCCTGCAAAGCACAAAACAAAGAAAAGACAAGAAAATGAGCACACGAGGGAAATCAAAAGCAGTCGAAAAATAAAAACTCAACCCAAAAGAAATACTTACTTCGGGAAGAGCTTGGAAAGCACTGTATGGTTCCACGCGACAGGATGAAGGAACGGGATGGTTTTTGTTCAGAGAGGTAAAACATCGGACGAGCTTCTCCAAGTCCTTCACAGAGAGATCCTTGGAAAAACGGTCGACATCTTTAGCCCCTGAATACATCCAAAGAGGGTTTTTGCGAGCCTGCAGTGGCTGCACTCGAATTCTAAGGAAGTAGGCGATTATTTGAACACCCGAGAGTTCTTCTCCGTCGGTGTTTTGGAGTTGATGGATTCGGGTCATTAGAGCTTCAGTGGCTGCCTTTTCTTCGGTAGTGGCCTCTGTATCCCAGGATTTGCGCCTCTGGATTTCTTCGGCAACGTCAAACGACGCGATACCATACTCCTGGGAGCTGGTGGACTCATCCTGGATGTATAGCCATTTCTTGCGCCAACCTTGGACGGAGTCGGGGAATTTGACGTCGAAATAATCGACATCAGGGCGAACGCAGATACAAACACCACCTACATTGTAGATGACGTTCCTAGAGTTGTTGCGTCATAGATAGAAGATGCGTTTCCACAGGACCCAATGAGGATGGATGCCGAGGAAACACTCGGAGAGAGTGATGAAGATAGAAATGTGGAGAAGAGAGTTTGGGGTTAGCTGGTGTAGTTGGATCCCATAGATGAAAAGAAGCCCACGAAGAAACTCGTGGACAGGGGTGGCAAGACCGCGAATAAGGAAATTGATGAATGTTACCCGGAATCCGATAGGAGGATGAGGGACGCTTTCATCTCCGGGAAACTTCAGAGATTCCTGCTTCTTCAGCAGGCCTAACTTCTTCAGCGTCTTCTGATCCTGGGCGGAGATCTTTGACCGCTCACAGCCTGAAATCCGCGCCTTCTCCACTAGCGTGTCTTTACCCGGAGCCTTGTTTTTCAGCAGCTTCGTGCGCGGAAGAGTAGGTCGAAAGGGAGCAAGTGCGTGAGGAGCTTGGGGGACGGCAATGGTAGAGAGAGAGAGAGCAGATGTGCGGTGCGGCGAAGGGGAAGAATGAGGATGACATGGTGTATTTATAGAGGGAAACTGATCCGCCAAGCCGTTGGATGAGAAGGGGGAGTGTTTCTATCCCTACGTGTGTCCAAAGGGTAAAAGGGTCTTATCAATTTGAAATTACCGGACGGAAGTTACTGCGCGCGTGCCGGAAATTACGGAGGGCGTGTGTCCCCCACTTGCGCAACGTGTCGATGGCGCAGAACTTTGGACCCACGACACAGTGAGGTGACATGAGTTGTGGCTTTCCAAGGTGGGCATAGTGGCTAGCGTCAGTGGCGACATCATTCGAGAAAACTTCGACTGCTTTAACAAAATATAGTGACAACAAAACTTCGAGTTCTCAAAAAGAGAAATTCCGGGAGCTTATGATCAACTGCAAGCACTTATTCGTATGCTCGGGGGGTACTCTTATCAGAAGTATTGTTTGTACTTATGATAAGAGGATACGGTGGAATACAAAAATACAGAGTTAATCAAAATTGCAAAAAGTTGAGCCTACATCCAAGTGCAAACACTTGACTGTAGTCTCGGGGGCTACTCCCATCGACAGCGCTGGTCGTGCACCTGATGAAATAAGAGGAAGGAAAAACAAGACAATATAGAAGAATGGATGAGGAGTTTTCATCGTAAATCTTCGAGTTACACATAACTCGTCATGTACTCCCATCGGGAGATTAAGACATTGTCATTTAAACAACTCGGAGAAATTGGCAATTCCAGCAGCCGATAAAGGCACTCGACAATATATTCTCAGAGCGCGTCCGCTGCGGTAAAACTCTGGATGCCGTAATACTTTACGAAGGAAAGTCCCTAGGATCCGTCCTGTGAGGCGTGGTATCGCACCCAAATGCGTTCTACTACTTTATCCGTATCAACAGATACTAAGAAAAATCCTAGCGGACATGTTAGGTACTCGATAAAACATATTTGGGATTCGATTCACGATAAGTCCTCGAGCGGCACGTGTCGAATTACGCCAGTATCCCGAGTTCAAGTCTAGGGACTTGAGCTTGAAGTAGGTTTATGCAGGTTTTCCACAAGAGGAGTTAACTGGTACCTGATCCGTCAGATGAACCCGCCCATTTACCGGTATCCCTATACAAAATAGACGTTAAATATAAATATTCGACTTGTTGGTATGAAGAGACATGATTCGATTCTACGTTGGAAATTTTGCTCGATTCTACGATTCAAACAAAATATCAGGGGCTAACATAGGCATCCGGAATGGGCCTGCCGAATAAGGTACCCGAGGTTATTTGGAGGCCCACGACCCGAAGCTTTCAAAGCCCAGAAGCCCAACAGACATCGATATGGAAGATAGAGTTATATTAGGAATTAAGAGTCATGTAATTATATGGGAGAGACTCAGAGAGTCTGATGAGGACATCCCATCTATTGATACAACTGCTGTACCTACAGCCACACAAATTCAAGGACCAATCATTCGAGCTCGTGCCAAACAACTTAACTATCAGGTACTTTCGTTTCTTGGAACTATATATGATGCTGCCTAAATCAGATGTGTTTGTTACTCTTAGGAATGATGGACCTAGCATGGATGAGAGGGACAAGCATTGGAGCATGATCACACATGGAGGAGATGGCAACAAACATGTGAGGATTGAAGAAGACGCTGCGAGTGGAGATTTCAGAACTTTGAAGCCACCATAATTGGAGATGAAGATATGGACAAAATATAGAGTTCTCCACTTCATAATTTCGTCCACATGAGTCCATGGTGCTGAGACACCATTAGTTTTGGGCCAGGCCCATGTAATTTTTGCAAGATTTAAGTCAGCCACTTTTTAGAGTCCGTATTGAAGGGAGAAAGGCCTTCTAGGGTTTGGTTCGGCCACCATATGCATGGCTGGCCGAAACCCCACCTTTTCCTACTTTAAATACCCCCATAGCCGTCACGTTTAGACTCGGATTTTGATTAGACTAAAATTTAGCCATTGCTGCAACTCTCGTGTACTTCTTTTGAGGCCAACGCCCAGAACAAGACCGACTATTCGGAATCCCACCTTTTCAATAAAGCTTTCATCTATATCCGCAATAATTCTGATTGCATTATTAGTTCTTACTTGTTCTCGATTTCAGGTAGGAATTAAGACCCTCGCTGGTCAGGCTGATCGTGCATCCGCAAGATCAGTAACTCCCGGAGATTGTCCTAGCGATTGCATTGGCGCACGAGCTTTGCACGTGTAGTCGGATCGTCAAGCACGAACTCCACCAACAAATCGACGTTATCACACTCTCATCGAAAGATCGGACACCTTTTCCCTATCAAGTGGTATCAGATTTCAGGTTGCTCGGTGAGAATTTACAGTTTTCCTAGTGTATATTGCATCTGCCATCATACCCATAAACCACAAAAAAGCCAAAAAAAAATACTGTTAGGGTTTAGATCATATCGTCCCATAAACCACCTGCCACGCCTTGCATTGTCTTTTCAGTTTTGCATAGTTGAATTTGTGTCTGCATCTTCGTGTCGAGTTGCTGGTCTTAGCGTCTAGTTCCTTTAGAGTTTCGAATTCTGGTCATAGTAGTTACGCCGCCGCCACCGCTCACACCATACGTAGATCACTTTCGCCATCGCCATATACACCTGCCATATACTTCCGCCCTCGCCATATACACCTGCCATATACTTCCTCCATCGCCATATACACCTGCCATATACTTCCGCCATCGCCATATACACCTTCCATATACTTCCGCCATCGCCATATACACCTGCCATGTTTCTCTGCCGCGACAGAGTCCGTGTAGACTAAGGTTTTTCTGTTTTTCCTTAATAGCTGTTGCCTTCTAACTTCATCCTGTGCTGTAGAAAAATTTATGTGAGATAAGTTTCGGCCGCCAGTAAGTAATTGAAAGGAGAGCAAAAAAAAAGGAGTCTGGAAACGCCTCTGAAATTTTTTTATGGCTACATTGGTTTTTCACTTGTAACTTGAAACGCCTCGGAAAAATGAGTTTGTAACTTGTACGACAAGAAGATCCCTCGGCTCTCCCTCCTATATAAAGGGGAGCCGAGGGGTGAAGAATCATCGAATTTATTGTCCACCATCCCTAGTTTTTACTTAGTCGAGCACCTTTTCGGCTGAACCTTCGAGATCTACTTTCCCTCTACTTTCTACGAAAACCCAATTCTACAATCTGTAGGCATTGACAAGTTAATCCCTTGTCACCGTTGCCGGGGAGAAAGAGGATTTCTGCAAGGGGAGTCTCTCATCTCCAATCTCTTTACTTTGTTATTGTTTTGCTTAGTTTACTTTATTTTGTTTTGTTTGCTTTATTATATCAAAAATACAAAAAATTTAGTTCTTATTTTAAGTTGTTTTTATGTCAATTCCTGTTACTATGTCGCCTGAGGAAATGATCTTCACTTTCGAAGAAGGGAGTGAGGAGAGTTCTAAGGAATCTTGGTCTAGAATTAATAGTTCTTATAATAAAACTGAACCTAAAATGACTCTAGGCTTGCTTCTTAGTAGCTTTTATTTCGGTTTTATTCTTCGTTATAGATATGCTTTGGACACCGTAGCAGGAGGATATTTCCTTCATTGTGATGGAGATCAAGCTTTTAATGCCATAAAAAAGTTGATTGCAACATATAGCTCACCTAGTAATTTTGAGTCATCCCTTGTAAGCATTTTTGCTAGATTAAATACTCTTGAGACAAGTACAACTAGATTAAAAGAATGTTATAGTATGCTTCGGGACAAGTATGATCATGTTCCGATAAACTCTGAACCCTCAAGTTGGCTCCCTTCAGCGAAAGTTGATATATGTGGTGAAATTTTTTATGCTCGTTGCGATATTGTGTCTGAGTTTTGTCTTATGCCTAAAGATATTTACGAGTCTTTAAACCTTTGGGGACTTTCTGAGGGTGGAGAAGAAATATCTCTTACCAATAATGTTACTATATTACCCATTGGAATTGCTGAAGGAGTGCATACAAAAATCCTAGGAAGAACGGTATCTACTGATTATCTTGTCAATGAATGTGTAGGAAAAGGACAAATCACGCTTGGGCGATCTCTGCTAAAACTCCTGGGAGCAAGGATTGATGTTGGGAATGGTATCACGACTTTCACCTCCCCACCAAGTACCTCTCATTCTTTCCCTAAGAAGAAGCGTAAAGGTAGGAGGGGTAGGCGCAAGGGCTCCCGCCATTTATGATGTTGATGCTTCTTCACTTGATAATACTTAATGCTAGCTTTTTTTCCTGCGCCTTGCTGAAAGGCGTTAAAGAACAACACTCTTGGGAGATAACCCATGTTTTATTTCTGGAATTTTTCTTTTGTTGAGTCTTGGAAGTTATTACCTCTGTAATAACCTCTCCTTATCATTTTTATTTCGTTTTTGTGCCAAGAATAGCCTCTAATAGGAAGAAAATAAGATCTGTGGAAGTTGCTATCCTGAAAACATAATCTGTGATGTCACCATAAAAATTCTTATAAATATCCAGAGCGGAATTTTGAGCTGCCAAGTTTTGTGCATATGCCTCAGGTTATTATCTAATTTTCGTTAGTTGACCACTTTTCGAGATGAGCAATAGAAGATTTTCGAAAAAATCAATCTTTACCTGCTGTTTTGTTTTGACAGATTTTTGCCACTATTTGCATTTGCCTCTTAATCTCTTCCTTTTTTAGTTCTTTTGATCAAATAGATTTTTGAATATTTGCTACAGTATCTAATACTTTAATAGATATTTGATATATGTTAGAACTGAACCCAAGTGATTTTTTTATTTTGATTGTACTAATGCTACTAATAAAGAATTGTGTGAAGTTTGTATGAAGGAAGTTTTCAAGTGTAGGGAGAGAAGAATGATGTGATGAGATGAAGAATGGACAAAAGCTCAAGCTTTGGGATGCCCTTGAACCCCAAGAAATATCCAAGAGGTACAAGCGTCAAAGCTTGGGGATGCCCAAGGCATCCCCTCTTCATCAACAAAGCAATAGGTCATCTTTGTATGCGCTATATTTTTATTGCTTCATATGCCATGTGTTGTTCTTCGAGCGTCTTTATTTTTGTTTTTTTAGTTTAGTTTAGTTTTTTCTGATGTAGCATATGTTGGATCCCGGCACATTTGTTTTGGAGAGAGACACACTCCATTTTAATTACATAGAACGCTCTAGTTTTCGTTGTTATTGTTTTGCGAGTGTTCTAGTTTTCTAGTACTGCGTTTAGCTCTTGTTCTTTCACAAGAATTTTGTTCAGAGCTTGTTAGTATTCTTTACTTATGTATGATTAGCTTTCTGGTCCATATTGTCTTTCATCTCTGAGGGCTATTTCAAATAAGTTGATTGGTGTTGGAGACGAGTAAAACGTTTCATGACTATAGTGATGCAAAAGGAAGCTTGTCTAGACTGTGGCATAGACTTTGACATGTCATGTTGGATGTTATTCTTGTCATATGCTTAGTGTTTATTATTGTAGCATGACTTGTCTCGAATATCTGATAGTGCATAATGTGTCATTGAAAGAATCATGTGTTGTTTCCATCATAAAAGCATGATCTTGTGGTATTCTCCTTTGATGCTTTATTGGGTTGACTTGGCGCATGCTTATACCATGTTATGACTATAACCAGTCAACTAAAACCTCCATGATCATTTAGTTTTTGACTTGTAATATCACTTTATGCTTTGATTCATAATGTTTTGTTGTTATGCATGATTATGACCATTATTGCTCTCTTAGTTGGTCGCTCCCAGTCTTTTGCTAGCCTCCGCCTGTACTGAGTATGAGATCTACTCGTGCATCCAACCCCCATAACCAAAGTTTGCCAAGTGTGTCCACCATATCTACCTACTAGCATTATTGCTATTCCAAGTATATTCATCATGTTTTTATTTATCTTCCAAATTATTTTGGCATGAGAAAATTAGTCAGTAAAGTTCTCATGAACTTAATGGCACATTTACTTTCTTGCACTTAATAAATTTGATCATTGTGACTATCTTATGAAGTTTATATGTTTGCAAATTGCAAATTGGGAGTTAGCATAACCATGCTTTCATGGGGAACGCTTTCAACATTGCACTTATTCATATTCAGTTGATTTCATGTTCTTTTATTTATGGATGCCTAGCGGTGCGGAATAAAATGGAAACTTGTAAGTCCATGTAGTTTGTATATGAGTTAGAGAAATGTCTGGGCCGCTAATCTAAGCCATGCATCATTCATGGTGGAAATTAACAACGAACCATAGTGATCAATCTATGAAGAATTTTCAATAAAAAGCTATACCCATAGTAAATAAAATATTGCTGAGATGCTCATTGTTTGTTTGTCTTGTCATTTTGGTATGGGAATGCTTCCATATCATCGGGCAGGAGGTACCCCGTTGGCGGTTCTTAATGATACATGTATACTTAACAAGAACTTATTTGGGACCTAAGTTGAGTAGCATGAGGTTTAGGTACTCGTATTCAAGGGGCATGAAGTTTTCAACTTGTGATTTGTCAAGCATATAGCCCATATTTGCCTCACATTAACTTTAACCATTCAAGATGCTTATGATAGGGGCAATGAGATCTCAAAGCTAACGAGTACCATACTTTTTGGAAGGTTTATAAAACTTGTTTATCTTGCTTACTCTGCAAAGAGTCTCTCTTTTACTTTTATGTTGAGTCTTCATCTTCTACTTTATGCACCAATTAAGAGAGCATAATTGTCATTCTTAGTGCAATGCGTGTCGTCGTGGTGAACAGACAGATGCCATGGGATGGCTTAAGTTGGGGCCGAGTTGGACGCTAGAGGATTCGGGGGAGGGTTTGTGATCAGGTAGGATGAACTTCCGGATGCTTTTCTCAAGAACTTGGCCAAGGCCAGAGGTAGAAGAAGAAAGACACAAGGAAGAACTTTGTTCTAGATCTTCTCTATTCCATAGTCAACAAGGTTACAGGTTTTTCTACACAAGGATCATCGTGCCCGCGAAGGAGCATGCCCCCTCTCCTTATATAGGGGAGAGGGTGGCTTACAGGGGAAGAAACCCTAATGGTATCTTTGAACAGACAAACTACTTTACAAAGCTACTTTAATCATAGGTGACGTCGGTATCTTCTTTAATCAGGGAGGCTGATGTCCTCCGGTTGCTTTAGGCGTCACTTTCGCCTTTTACGTCATGGCTTCGTATAAAGCTACTTTGCTTAGCTCATCTTTGTCTTCTAGCTCCTGAGAGAATCTTTGACCAACTTTGCTTATACCGGTAGTCCGGTATCTTCTTAGCTCATTCTGGCATACCCCTTCTGGGCATACCGGTATGAACTTCCTTAGCCAAAACGCTTAAGTTCACAGTCCGGCTTAAACTATAAACCGGTATCTTGGTATGCCAAACCATCCGGTTTGGCCTGCCTTTGGCATACCGGGGGTCATCCCCCCAACATTAGTCCCCGAAGCTAGTGGATCTTATCCGGGCCATGCCAGGTTCCTATCTCACAAGGTACCGGTTTAATCTTTCCGGCAGCCTGTTCGAAGATGCCGACATCTTGGCCATACTTTCTTTTTCTTTCGCTCTGGATCCTTCCGGTATCTTCGACATTAAACTCCTCCTCGGTGAAGTCGAGGATTTCTCGGGTACAGTGCCTGTAAGAGACATGCGCACTGTTTCTGACGCGCCAGTGTCAGGGGTCACTTCCCTTCGGCTTCTGCGCCAACATTAAATGTGCCACACCGGATCCCTTCGGCCATTCCGGATCCGTGCGGCGACCCTGTGGCTCTTTGATTTTCGCGCGTGTATCTCCGCGCCACGTGGCGGCCCACGAGGCGAACCGGCGCGGCCCAGCGGTTTCCGGCCCACTTCTCCGTCTTCCTATTTAAGGGCGGAGCGGTTCCACTTCATCTTCTCCCCAGCATTTGCCCCCTTTCCAGCGCACTTCGAGCTCTTCGCCCCTTGCATTCTCGCCGCCGCCGGTCGCCGCCAGAGCGTTGCTCCCGACGAACTTGCGCCGTTGCTTCCGCCGCGCTGAAGGTTTCCACCGCACAGAGTTCCTCGGACGCTCCTCCGCCGTTGCTGCTTCGAGCTTTCTCCGGCGGCCTTCGCCTCTCTCCGTCGCTGGCCTTTGTCGACAACCACGAGCTCGCCGCACCTTCAGCGAGCCCTTTCTTCGCGTCTCCCGCAGCCTCAGGTGAGCCCCAATGCTCATTTGCTCTCTTTTTCTCGTTTTCCAGATCTTGGGTCGGTAGAGTATTTACTCTTTCCTTTCCTTTGCTTTTTCTCTTACTCGTAGATCTTCGCACAAGGGTAGATCTTGGGAAAGCGGTTTCTGGGTAGAATCCGGTGTCTCTCTGATTCGTATGTCTAGCGAGCTGTATCTTTCCGAGTCATCCTCCAACAACCATCAAAGCAAAGCTTCCGACGGCCTTTCCGCTGAACTCCTCCGGATGGAGACTAATACCGGCAAAGATCAGGAGGCCAGCAGCTCCGGCCAAGCTTCCGGAGTGGATCTATCTGGTGTCACCCGTGGGGCCTGGAAAGGTTCCGACGTGACACAACACGAGATAGATTGGCTGTACCGCTCCCGGAGGATACCGGCTGGAGTATCTTGCCGGCTTCCGGGCGGCGAGATTGAACCGGTGCTTGAAGCCGGTGAAGTTGTCGTTTTCCTTGCTCACTTCGAGTGCGGCTTCGGCCTTCCTGCTTCTGACTTTTTTCGTTCTTTTCTCGATTTTTACCAACTCCAGCCTCACCACCTTCCTGGCAATGCCATCTTCTACCTTTCTTGCTATGTTTCCTTCATGGAGGGCTACATAGGCCTCCGCCCCACTCGCGAGACTTTTGCTCGCTTCTTTTCCCTCCGGATTAATTCCGTTCAGGGCAAAGAAATTCCTAAGCCCAAGCCCGCCGTTCAGTGCGGGTCCTGCATCATCGGCTCCCGCCAGGGGAGCCCCTTTTTAAGTTTGCCGGTCTCGAGTCATGCCGGGCATGGCAAGAGACCTTTTTCTATGTGAAGAACACCGGCGCCGAAGATCTCATCAATCTCCCGGCTTTTAATCCGGCGGTCCCCACCAAGGCCAACTGGGGCTACAGTCCGGGGAACGGGCACATCGAGACAAACCGGATCGTTTGCTTCATGCAACAGATGATGAGGGACTCAGACATTTGTTCTGACGACATCATCCGCACCTTCATTTCCCGCCGGGTGCTTCCCCTCCAGCGCCGGGCTCATAAGATAAGCAAGATGTACGGTCCTCGCGACCCCACCAGGATCACCGGCCTCCCTCTCAGCAAAAAGGATGTAGTCCTTAAGGCCAGGCACATCTGCCAAACCTCTATGCCGTTGGACTGGGAATGGGGCAAGATTCCCCTTAGCACTACCAATCCTCCAACCGACGAAGTTAGAGATTGTGTAGTCCGGGTTGTTTTACCAGCAGCTTTTACGTTGTGGCTAACTGTTTTTCCATTCTTTTTCAGGCGAAGGAGCGTTTTCCTCGCATTCTTACGGAGAAAGGAGGCCCTCGCTGTAGGCGAGCTTTGGACGCCGAGGACCCGGATCCTTACGTGCATTGGACCGACCTCAAGATGGGCCGCACGCACACCCCGCGCCCCGGTAACTTCTCATCCAAAGACTCCGGTTCGGACGACGAGGTTACCATACTTGAGGTATTTAGCTTTTTCGTTTCCTCATTGGTTAACTTTTTGTAGACGCTCCCTCAGCCAGCACCAACCCGCAGGTCCTGGAGCGCGTGGATCCGCTGCAGGCCAAGGTCGGCGATGAGTTTATCGACAAACTCACCGGCCGCAGCCAAAAGCACAAGGCACCGGAGCCGGAGGCCGGCTCGAGCCACGCGCCGCCCGCCAAGCGCCCAAAGAAGCCCTCTAAGAGGCAATACAAGAAGCGGGAGATGCCGGTCGCCGAGGGGTAAGATTTCACTCTTTCTTTTGTTATGTTACACAAACTTCTTCTTCCGGATGGTTTTCCCAACTTCCTTTTTTCTATCTTTTTCAGCCCAGCGCTCAAGATTTCCAAGAGCGCTTCCGGCATCCCTCCGGAAAGCTCCGAAGAAACCGCAAGGCCTTCGCCTCCTCCTCAACAAAGTCCGGTACCATCTGGTGCCGGCAACTCTTCTGCCTCCCCTATGGGGGGCACAACAAGTGTGGGGTGCGCGGCCCCTGAACTTCCAGACCACCGCGCGGAGGAGGACATCGTCTCCCCTCCAGAAAACCTAGACACCGGCGCCAGCAACATCGGCGCCGATACCGAAGCTGCCGGGAGGGTGGAACCTTTGGTTCCCACCGTCCCGAAGAAGAAGAAGAAGAAAGGTTCCGCTTCCTCCCATTCCAAGACCACGCCAGAAACTTCCGCGCTGCCCAAGACCACATCCATGCCTCCTCCGGCAAGTTCAGCCGGAGGACCTGCAGCGGCCAAGCCGCCAAGCCAAGAGCCCGTAGCGGCCAAAACCAAACCTGCGCCAGCGCCCGTCTCCACCGGCTCCTTCGCCTCCGGCGCGCAGCCCATCGTGCTGCACGCCGGCCATGCTGCCATCGTGGCCGGAGAAACGGCTCCAGCTCCGCTGGGCCGGATCACCGAGCTGAGCCGCGGCGGCGCCAGCTTGGGGCATCTGCTCTATTACGCTGAGAAGTGGAATCGGGCGGATCTGTCCGCGGCGACGCTTGGGCTGGGCAAGGACAAGATGCCGGCCGTTGATCCCACGGGCCCCCGGAACACCACACAACACTTCAGCCGGCTGCGGCGCGCGGTCAAAGAATTTGACACCGCGTGGCACGACGCTACCAACAATGTGGTGGTAAGTTTCACCAAACTTCAAACTTCTTTTTTACGATCATGCCGGTTTTTACTCTTTCAAAATTATGTATATCTTCCCAGTCCCCGAGTTTCGGGTTGAGAGCGCAGCTCTGAGCGCGAAACTTTCTTAGAGATACCGAAAACCGGCATCTTCACACTTTCTTTTTTACTTAAATAGAGCACGGCGGACGCCCGGAAGCGCCTCTTCGAGGAGCTTCTTTGGGAGCACCGGGATCTTGCCGAGGCCCACAGCCACTGCCAAGGTTTGTTTTCTTTGTTCACCGGCTTCTTTCTTACGTATAGTTTTTTCTTCTCAACACTTACGAATTTTTTGCATAACAGCCGTTCCGGAAGCCTCCATCGAGGCACTCAAGACCCAGCTCAGCAACCTCCAAGGTACGGCTCTTTCTCCGGTTGGTTTGTCTTTTTGTGCTTTACCGGTTACATTTTTTGTTAACATTTTTTTTCCGGATTCCAGCTGAAAAGGACCAGCTCATCCGGGATCACCGGAAGGCCTTGGACGCCCAGGAGATTGTCTCCAAGGAGCTCAAGGACCAGGCTTTCCAGGCCGGGCTCCAGCACGATCAGGAGCTGAAGGACGCCAAAGCAGCAGCTGAGGCCAAGCTGGCGGAGGTTCTGGAGGACTCCACCAACTCCAGCGCGGTGCTGAGGGCAGAGCTGGAGGAGGCAATCAAGGCGCGGAAAGCAGCCAAAGATCAGGTCGCCCGCTTAACTACGAAGCAAAAGGAGTATGACCAGCTGGTCATGCAAACTGATGCGCTCGCCCTTCGTAAGTTTCTTTTCTATCTTTTCCGGTTTCTGCTTACAAGCTTATATTTTCCGGTATCATGTCCTTATCTTTTCTTCTTTGTTTTGCAGGGCTCTTTCCGGATTCGCAGGTGCATGCGCAAAAGAAGGTGACGGACCGCCGGGTTGCCCAGAAGTTCAAGAATCTGGCTGCGCCGTGGGATCCTTATGACCATCTGGTTGCGCTCTCAGCCCGGGTCCAGCACATGCGCGCTGTGGACCGGCATCTTGTCGATCTGCCTGACCTGGCGCTCCAACTCTTCAAGGTGTTGTGGCCCGAGGAAACAGTGCCAGACAATCTGACACTTATTTCCGAACGGCTGAAAGGTGCCGGATGGAGGATCCGCGAGTGGCAGTGCTCCGCTGCCCGTGCCGGAGCAGATCATGCCCTGCGCATTGCCGGCTCCTGGTATGAGGACCTTGATCTGGACTCCTTCCACAGCCTCCGCCGCGACGCTCCCACGGACAAGGATCCGGTCCTCACCGCGAAGCGGAAGGACCATGCCTATCAGATCCCGGAGCATGCGCCAATCCGCACCTTCATCCCTGCTCCTCCCAACGTCCATGACTTCCTTAGTGATGAGGAGGAGGAAGAGGAGGCGGAAGATGAGGATGCCGGAGACGCGCCCCCGGAAGCTGGTGATGCGCCCCCGGAAGCTCCAGAAGCCGGTGATGCTCCTCCTGAAGCCCCCGTTGCCTGAACGTTCTCTGTTATGTCTGTTGACTAAAAACAATGTCCGTTAAATTCTACCCCGGTATGCCGGGGTTTAAGATGTAATATAAAACTTAGCCTTTTGGTTGTGGTGCAACTTTATGTCGGAGTCTTTTTAACCGGTAGGTTATCAAGTTAAGTTTGTTTGTTAACTTAACATGTTGCCTTTGTTGTTTGCCTTTATCTTGCACTGTGAAGATTCCGGGATAATTTCCGCATCCAATTCGATGCACAGTTGGTTCTTTCCCTTTGCCTCTGCCTACCTCTTTTGGGCGTTTTGGCGTATGAGTTACAAAGTTCTTTTTCCAAGCGAACATTTTCTTGAACTTAGGAATAATTTGAAATTTTTCACAAAAAACCGGTAAAACTGGGGTTAGTTAAACTTTTCTGGATTGTCCGTTCCTACTCTCTCTTTTCGTAGTTCACGTGCTTAATTCCTACCGGTTTATCTTGCTTGCCATGAAGCCGGGTTGCGGACAACAGCAGAGTCTAAGACTCCGGTAGGTTTAGCACGTTACGAAACCGGAAAGAAAAAATGTCCAACAAGCAACCGGTAAACGGAAAAAATAAACATATTACATGCAAGTTTGATAGAGGCAGTCCCCGAGAAACATTCGAGGTGCCGAAGTCTTTTATTCATAACATAAGGTACAAAAAGGAACTTCTTACAGTACAACTTCAGGAGTAGAAAGGACGTAACAACGCTATGTTCCACGGACGCTTGGTCTCATCTCCGGATTTGTCCGCCTTTCCTTCTTTCCATTCCTGTGCATCAATCAAGTAGTAGGCATCATTGTGTAGAGCCTTGCTCACAATGAATGGCCCTTCCCAAGGAGGTGAAAGTTTATGCCGGCCTTCAGTGCGTTGCACTAGGCGTAACACCAAATCTCCTTCCCGGAAAACTCTCGGGTTAACCTTCCGGCTATGATAGCGTCTGAGGTTTTGCTGGTAAATGGCTGTTCTTGCCAACGCCAGCTCTCTTGCTTCTTCTAGCAAGTCCACATCATTTTCTCGGGCCTCTTTTACCTCTTGTTCGGTATGGAGTTGCACCCTTGGTGAATCATGGAGAATGTCGGTTGGTATGACCGCTTCTGCTCCGTAAACCATGAAGAATGGAGTGTATCCGGTAGACCGGTTTGGAGTCGTTCTTATGCTCCACAACACTGATGGTAACTCATCGAGCCAACATCCCGGTGACTCTTCAAGTGGTTCAATGAGCCTTGGCTTTATGCCGGAAAGCACCAGCGCATTGATTCTTTCAACTTGGCCGTTGCCTTGTGGGTGTGCCACTGAGCACAGATCCAACTGGATGTTGTTATCTTCACAGAATCGCTTGAATTCTCCTTGGGCAAAGTTTGAGCCGTTGTCAGTAATGATGTTGTGTGGGTATCCATACCGGAGAATAACATCTTTCAAGAACTTCACCGCGGTATGCCCATCACATTTTGCGATAGGTTTTACCTCCAACCACTTGGTGAATTTATCCACCATGACCAAGATGTGGGTCATGTTTCCCCTTGCAGTTTTGAATGGGCCAACCATGTCAAGGCACCATACAGCAAATGGCCAAGTTAACGGTATAGTTTTTAATCCGGACGCTGGGGTATGGTTTTGCTTGGCGTACCTCTGGCACCCATTGCATTTTCTCACCAGATCCTCAGCATTTTCCAAAGCAGTTGGCCAGTAGAATCCATGCCGGAACACTTTCGCCACCAGCGCCGTTGATGACGCATGATGCCCACACTCTCCTTGGTGAATTTCCCTGAGCATCTCTTTTCCCTCTTCCGGTTCCACACATCTTTGCAGGACACCGGTAACACTTTTCTTGTACACCTCGCCATTGATAAAAGTGTATGCTTTGGCTCTCCGCTGGATCCTTCTTGATTCGTTTTCGTCAACCGGCAAGGTGCCGTTGATCAGGAATTCCTTAATAGGTTTAACCCAGGATGGTGCTTCTCGAACCAGAAATACCGGTACGTCTATGTCCATGCTATCCACGAGCATTGCTTGTTCCGGTATGGGCGTCGCAGTCCCCGAGTTTACCGGAGCAGTTCCCGAGTTTGCCGGAGCAGTTCCCGAGTTTACCGGAGCAGTCCCCGAGTTTCCTTCGTCAATATCCATTGGCACAACATGCGACTCCGGTACAAAAATTGATTCCGATTCCGGACTCAGTTTGATTGACGGTGTTCTTAAGTGAGCCAAAGCTATTCCGGGAGGAATTTCCTGCCTCGATGAGCCCAACTTGGATAAAGCATCTGCGGCTTCATTTTCAGCCCGCGACACATGGTGAAAGTCACAGCCTTCGAAGAAGCCGGCAATCTTTTGCACATGAAACCGGTATGAGGCCATGTTGTCATCTTTTGCATCCCAATCTCCAGAACATTGTTGCACCACAAGATCTGAATCGCCGTAGCAAATGATCCGGTGTGCACCGATTTTTTGCGACTTTAAGCCCATGGATCAGAGCCTCATATTCAGCGACATTGTTCGATGCCCTGAAATGTACTTGCAAAACATACCGGAGATGATCTCCCTTTGGTGAGGTAAGTACCACACCGGCACCTAGATCCTCTTTGAGCTTGGATCCATCAAAGTGCATCTTCCAGTATTCCACTTTGTGTTCCGGTGGCTTGTACTGCATTTCCGCCCAATCGACTAGGAAATCAGCCAAAGCTTGTGATTTTATGGCATCTCTTCTTTCGTATACCGGCACGTATGGTGACAATTGAATTGCCCACTTTGCAATCCGGCCGCTGGCATCCTTGTTGCACATGATGTCTGAAATCAGTGCTTCACTCACCACTTTCATCGGATGCTCTTCAAAGTAATGTTTGAGTTTAGTGGCAGCCATGAACACGCCGTAGGTCATTTTTTGGAAGTGTGGGTAGTTTTGCCTTGAAGAGGAGTGCACCTCGCTCAGGTAGTATACCGGCCTCTGCACGGTTTTTCCTTCCTCATCTCGTTCTACCACAACCACACCACTTACTACCCGGTTTGTTGCCGCTATGTAAAGCAACATGGGCTCTCTTTCCAAAGGTGAGGCCAGGATTGGGGCCGTTGCAAGCATAGTTTTCAGCTCTTTGAACGCTGC
This sequence comes from Lolium multiflorum, assembly GCA_030979885.1. Lineage (NCBI taxonomy): Eukaryota > Viridiplantae > Streptophyta > Magnoliopsida > Poales > Poaceae > Lolium > Lolium multiflorum. The sequence goes on along the minus strand of CM061753.1, from coordinate 170,641,420 downwards.
GTCTGCCTGAGGGGTCCAGTCGAAGGTATCTGATTTTTTCATCAAAGCATATAGCGGTAGAGCTTTTTCTCCCAACCTGCTAATGAACCGGCTTAGCGATGCCAAGTTTCCGGTAAACTTTTGCACATCTTTGAGTTCTCGCGGTATAGTCATTCTTTCTATTGCCCGGATTTTTACCGGATTCACTTCAATGCCCCGGCTTGATACAAGAAAACCAAGCAGTTTGCCGGCAGGGACACCGAAAGTGCATTTTGCCGGATTAAGTTTCATCTGGAACCTTCTTAGGTTGTCAAATGTTTGCCGGATATCCTCGATCAAGGTGTCTTTTACCTTAGTTTTTATCACGACATCGTCTACATAGAATTGCACGTTTTTCCGATTTGATCGAACAAGCATTTTTGCATACAGCTCTAGTACGTTGCACGAGCGTTGCGCAAACCAAAAGGCATAGTAACATAGCAATAAGCCCCGTGCGGGGTAATGAACGCAGTTTTTATTTGATCTTCCTTTTTCAGGGGAATCTGGTGGAAACCGGAGTAAGCATCCAGGAAAGATAACAACTCACACCCAGCAGTAGAATCTATCACCTGATCGATCCGGGGCAGAGGGAAAGGATCTTTTGGGCAAGCTTTGTTGAGGTTGGTGCAGTCGATGCACATGCGCCACACCTTTGGAGCTTTTGCCTACAGGTTTTCTTCTTTTTTCTTTTCGACCATCACCGGATTGGCTAGCCAGTCAGTATGCGTCACTTCCACGATGAAACCGGCAACAAGTAACTTGGTAACTTCTTCTCCAATGATTTTTCTCCTGTCTTCAGGCGTAAAGGTTGTCGCACCGGCTTGGCATCCTTCCGGACGTTTAGAGAGTGCTCAGCCAGCTCCCTCGGACACCACCATCAGTAGACCAGGCGAAGATATTCCGATTCTCACGGAGGAAGCTGACGAGCGCGCTTTCCTATGCTTGACTCAGGCCGGCACCGATACGAACGGTGCGCTCTGGGTAAGCCAGATCTAGCACAATGTCCTTTGTTTCATTTATCGGCTTGAATGCCGGTGTGCCCAAGTTTCCACTCATGGCCGCTAAGCTCAGCTGCGAGGATTGAGCCAGCGCCACAGCAGTTTGCATCCTTTTCTTTTCCTCCGCTATCACCAGCGATTCAGCCAGATTTGATCCGGCGGAAGCGGTTTCCATTGAGACTTTGTAGTTTCCCACCACAGTTAAGGGTCCACGAGGTGCCGGCATCTTCATCTTGAGATAAGCCGTATGAGTTGAGGCCATGAAAGCCGCCAGTGCCGGTCTCCCCAGCAGTGCATGGTAAGGACTGTCTAGGTCCACCACTTCGAACAGAACGTTTTCCACCCGGCAGTTGTCTCGTCCTCCGACTGACACATCCACCCGGACATTTCCTACCGGAGCACAGGATAGGCCCGGAACGATTCCATGGAACGTTGTGTGAGTTGGCTGTAGCATGTTTTCTGTTATGCCCAGCGTACGCATTGTATGCTTGTACATGATATTTATGCTGCTTCCATTGTCTATCAGCACTTTGCTGAACTTGACTCGAGTTTCCGGCCCATGCATGATTGGGTCCAGAACAAGAGCGTAACCACCCGGATTCGGCATGATTTTGGGGTGATCCTTGAACGACCAGGTGATTTCCTGATCTGACCACATCATGTATCTGGGTATTGCCGGCATCACTGCGTTCACCTCCATGGAACGGCGATGCACGCTTTGCCTGTCGGTTGGCTCAGTAACGAACACAACGCAGCACAAGTGCGGATCCTGGTAAACATTCCGGCCCAAAGGTGCCGGTGGTGGCGGTTGGCCATTGCCATCCTCCACCTGATGAACTTGCTGGTTCTGCTGAGGTTGTACCGGTATGGTGTTGGCTCCGGTAAGCGGTGGTGGTGGTGGTAATGGGTGCTGGTGCAACATGTCATGCGAGGGTGGCATTATTGTGGAACAGCCCTGTGCTTGCGCCTCTCTTATCGCGCCCTTCAGCATCAAGTGCTTGATCCAGGAGCAATCTTTTGTCAAATGGTTCGCCGGTTTCGATGGATGTGGGGTGTGAAGCTTGCATGGCTGCTCCATTGCCGCTTCCATGGTGTACCTCATATGTTCTTGCCAATCTTTTTTCTGCCCCCACTTTTCCTTTTCAACCCATTTCTTTTTAGGACCTGCCCATGGCTGCGATCCGGTTTTTTGCCTCTGGTTTCCGCTGGGGCTGGAATTTTCCTGCACCACGGCTACTTGCTGTGGTCCATACCTTCGATCCGGAAAGTCTTCCCTTCTTTTGTTGTGCCAGTTATTGTGGTGACCCGGCATACCACTGCATGGTGTAGTATGCAAGTCTGATATAACACCAATGAAACACCGTTCCACTAGTATTATATCGCTCGGAGTGGTACAACAGAAATATATGCGGGTCCAAGGCATGTCTATAGAATTACACACGGACTCTGTTACATAAGATCATCACAGCCTCCTACTTTACAATGAGGTAAAACTGCAAATAAACTCCAGAAGAACGACTCATAGTCTAATCCTCTCACGAACTCTACTTGTAGAGTATTTAACTAGCTATAGAGGCTAAGAATAGATTCTAGCTAAATAGGAGCTAGGTTTAGGAAGATAGTTCCTTTCTATTGCTAATCTAGGATTTCTCCTTATTGAATATGGTATCTGACTCTCCTGACATGGTCCTGTCTCCTGAAGTAGTTGTTGACTCCTCGGCCTTCGAGTTGCACTGTAGATCCTCCTTTGATGCCTCCATACCTAAGCAGGGGATTTAAGAGTGGGATGAGTACGAGCGTACTCAACAAGTTCATTTTAGGAAAGAGGTGTTTAATGCACTAGCTACAGCCATAGACCAGAAAGTCATAGGCAATGCAAGTTTTTGTAAACATTTCTTCAAAAGGTTGCTTTTATTCTGAAGAGCTATGTCCGTCAGCCTTCACCGGTTGACTAGAACTTCATGGAGTTCCTTTCCGGCAGCGTTCGCAGTTCCATATCCCGGAACAGGAGTGACTGGTCACAGTCGTTACACTCTGCAGAGGTGTGTTTCTTTACCCATAAGAGATCTTAACCTTGGTGCCAACCGAGTTGCATGCTCGTTCACACTTCCTTTGGTGTGAGGCCCGGTATAAGGTCCTAGCCGTTCATATTCCTCCGCTACCTCGCACACCCACCCTTTGTTGCATCCCCGACCCTGGGTCCTCGCCGGTCCCATTATTCCCACTTACGGGTGGACCCCGACCACGACAACAGTTTGGGATCGAACCAAACTTTCGCCGGTAGATGCAACCCCTCATAGACCGCAATACCGTGGGGACTTTAGGCTTCCCCAGCCACCAAATGATCTTCGGGCTACAAGTGTTCTACGGACAATGCCGTGGGGACTTTAGGCTTCCCCAGCCACCAAATGCACCCTAGGAATCAAGTGTTCTACGGTAAAGCGCGTCCGTTGATGTACGAGAGGTGGAAATACAATTGGCTACTCCGTCCCACTCCAGATCTTATGGTGAACACGAGTTATACGACACAAGAATCACTGGACGACATTTGTTGTTTAATCCTAGATGGATATAAACCCTTGCAATGGAACCTCCACCATATCAACACAATCCATGGTTCCATTGCCCACCACATAGTCATATTCATAGTTATGAAAATAGTGGTTTTGCTTTTTATGCAATAGTGATAAACATAGTACTTTGCAAGTAATTTGGTAAAAATACTCAAATGACATGAGCAAGCGATGAACTTGCCTTTCTTGTCTGCAAGATTATCCAGACAAGGTCTTCGATACGCAATAACTCCAATTCTGAAATAACATCATCGTCCGGTAAGGACGATGTTTAAAAGATTGGCAAGGATGCAGTAATGCATAAGTATGAGATGCAATCGTTCTAAACGTGACCTAACCCCGATGATTTAGGATTAGTGAGTTGTAGTGATTTGTTTAGGGTGTGTTGCACTTTTTAGAGTGATTCACAAACAAGGTTCTTATTAAGGTTTGATTACTTGGTACCATGTACAAGTTATATAATAAAGCATAGTAATCAATTGAGCACACAAGGAATGATAATTGGCATAATGTTAATATGTAAAGAACAGTTGTCAGTTTTAGTTCTATATGGCATGGTTAATGATTACTTATTATATTCTTCAAAAGAATAACTTTTAAGAACATGTTCTTTAATAAAGAACAAGTATGACAATTGGGTTTGTGGGTTCTATGGTTTCCTATAGTTTCAATTGGTCTCTGAAGTAAGTATTAGATGGATCCCAACTATGTTGGATTCATCAATAATTAAGGCTTGTATGGTTTTAGTGAAGTCCAAGTATCTTAAGCAATTAATGGTTGCTATCATGGTGATATATCTTACTGGTAATAGATAGCTAGGGTTTATAGGTTCTATTAGGCCAGGTTGACGACTACTCTTTATTTTCTTCAAAAGAATAACTTTTGAAGAACATACTTCTTAAGGAATAAGAAGTATTACAATTAAGGCTTAGGTCGTCTAGGATTTATTATTGGATCCACTAAGTAAATAATGGTTGGTTCCTAAATAGGATGACTCCACTAAGTGATACATGATATTTGGCCTAGTTGCTATTGGAGTTCATCACAATGGTGTGATGCTAAATAGGAATGATTAAGGATGAGATCCTTGGTGATAAGGACTAGGGTTGATCCTATTTGATCATCTTGGTTTGATGGATATACATACTCAGGATGCTAACTTATTAGTGATAGGGTTCCTATATTTTATGGGGACATGAATATGTATTTAATTGATAATTATAAATTTATGCATGAGAATAAAGCAGCATGGTTACATGTTATAACCTAGGGTTTAGGTTAAAAGCACAGTAGGGTTCCTATGAATTAGGGTTTTAGGGTTTCTCATGAAATGATAGGTTTCTAGTTTTCTCCCATATAGAACTAGGGTTTACTATTTACCATATAGTTCTATGATTAATAACTTTGTTTTAATTTGAAGTTATTAATAGCTTCAAAATAATATTGAATATGGCATTTATTATTTTAAACAATTAATAATTAGGGTAATTATTAATCAGGGTTTAAATCTCTCTAATAATGATTTAACAAAATAACAAATAAAGAAAATTAGTTTTAATGTTTTCTTTATTTATTTACTGGTTTTTATTTAATTTTGGATTTTTTTACTAATTATTGAATTTTAATTAAATTTAGAATTAAAATTAAAGGCTTAAATAACAAGTAATAAATAATTGAATTTTTATTAAAAATAAAAATTTCATATTATATTTTTATTGGATAGATCTTATTTTTTAGGATCATTTTGATATCTCATCTGTATTTTTCTGAGTTGTAATGAATTTTTTATAATTTGGCAAAGTTTCAGTTATTTTCTAGATTTTAAATTATAAATAGAAACACTAAAGCTACCCGGTCTAGTGCTACCCTAGTGACTGACCAGTGGGGCCAATGCCACGTTGGCTGCCACGTGAGGCTGACCAAGTCAAAATCGGGACGTGGCGCGGGAGCAGCTCTGCCGGCGGGCAGTCGACGACGGCGCCGGCGACTCGGGCCATCCCCGGACGATTGGGGACTACCGCTGGCTTCAACACACGATGGGGAAGCGGATGATGCTATCGCCGCTACCTAATGGTTGCCGGAGTATGAACGACGGCGAGGCGAAGCGGCGGCGCTCACAGGCTCTCGGTGCGGCGATGATGTACAACGTAATTGAGCTGGCCGAGGGCACCAGTGGAACGAGTAGCTCACCAGGAGCACAGAGAGCTTGACTGCGGGGCGTTTGGTGGTCGCAATCAACGACGGTGATGGTGGCCGGTGTCGGAGCAGACGGGGTCGATGAAGACGCTCCAGAGGTCCTCGACCCGATTCCTTGCAGGGTCTGAACAAGAAGACGATGGCGATGTCGAGGGCGTCAACGGCGTGGCTCGGGAGTACTCCAATCACCGGCGAGAAGGGATGGCCGGCGAGCTAGGGTTTCGGTCTGAGAAGAAAATCGGAGGGAAAAAGAAGAAATGGGGAGCTAGGGTTTGTCCTGGGGTGCTTATAGGCTCCATCGACCTGCCCCGTCACGCATCCGAGCAAGGAGACGTCGACAGCGGCGAGGGGAAAAGGGTCACGCCATCGTGCTGTCGAGCTCTTGTGAGAAAGAGAAGATGAGGACGAGCTTCCTCTCGTTGATCTTTTGGGACGAAGGGGTATGGTGGGCTGGGCTTGGGCCAGTGCTAGGCTGTGGTGCTGGACTGCACCATGGGCTCCGTTGCTGGGCTCTACTGGCCAGGTAAGTCCATTTCTCTCCTCTCTTTTCTTGTTTCTGTTTTTATTTCTTGTTTTGAATTCTGTTTTGAATTCATACTTGAATTATTTTCTATTTTGCAGGTCTTGCTCATTTAATTCATACAAGAATTAGTTCAGGGTACTACAAAATTCTTGAGTGGTGTATTTGCAAATTTAATATGATGCTATAACATTTGTTTATTAATTAGTATTGGTATGTGGTTTAAGTCTCCATATGAACATGTATTTGAATAATAGCCTAAAATATTCAGATTGTTTTCTACATGATATTTTAATGTCACCTTGAAATACTTAGAGTTAATAATACTCTTATCATGGTTTAGTTTTGATATATGGAAATAAGTGGTTGATAGCCACCCATGTAGTTTCAATTATAAGATTTAGCATTAGGTTCATTTTATGTTCCATAGTTAAACACATGATTTAATTAGAGTGCACTTATAGGGTTATATTGTTATTTATCTAATGATACATGGATTGGAACTTAATTGTAGCTTAGGTTTTAGTTGTGATCACCCCCATGATGCACCAACTAAGGTTTAGATATAACTCTAGGTGATAGAAATGAGATGACACATTAAAGTATTAATTAGGGTTTAATCTCCCCTAACCATGATAAGATGGTTACTTGATTCATGTCTTATGTGATTCTCTAATTACTAAGGATTTGAGAATTGGTTTTATCTTCTACCAATTAATTTCTATTGTTATCCTCAATTTATCATTAAAGTAACTACCTTGGTTATAGTTCTTTTTATAGTTAACCTTGGTCATATGGATGGTTGGTTTCTCACCATATAAATTACAGAGTTTGACTCTAAGGTTTTCTTAGGCTCTTTAATTGAGAAATGAATGAAATATAGATGTGCTAGGATTCTACTTATGATCACTAAGTGATTCACAAGTTAAGATTGGGATATAAGCCTAGGTCTGCTTACTAGTGATCTCCCTATAATTTCATGTGGTGAATGATATCTACTTAGCATATAGGGTTTAACTTATAGCTTATTCTCCTATATTTCTCCAAAGCATGATCATGGCATTATCATGATCCACTTATTCTTATTAGATTCTTACTTAAAGTTCTTAGGGTTTATGATCATTACCCAATGGTGATGATCATGCATGGTATGGGCTTCCCAAAGTATCACTAGATGTATTAGGGTTATACCAATTACCTCTCTCACTCCACAAGGACTTAGACTATAATCTAGGGTTCTACTCAAGGAATGATGATGTGATTATCTAAATATGTGGTTTGCCTAAGAATTCTACCTTGCTATCTTCTGAAGCTTGTTCTTCAGGAATTCTGATAAACCTGCATCTTGTGGTATGCCTCCACCTCCTAGCTGCTTCATCTTGGTCCTATCTAAATTATGGAGTGGCCCAACTCTTTGGTTTGCTTGTATCATGGTACAAGATGATGGGATGAATGAGGTAGAGGGTTCCTTTTATAGGCTTGGGCATGCTCTAGTATCATGACACATAGGTGGGTGACTCTTGCTTTGATTTGATGAGTAAGGTGCTTGGTTGTCATACTCTCATCCATAGCAATCCTTTAAGCATGAGGTGGCATAGCTTAGGATTCAAGCTATGTAGATATTTCCATCCTATGTGGCATGGGTATTATCCTCTCATTTGATTTGTTTTTGGGATGGCCAAGTGGCTTTTGTTACTAAATATCTTGTGAATGATTTTATGCTTGTGGGTGAGTCACTATATCATATGTGATTGTGTTTATATTGTAATTGGGATCAAAATGTCAAAGGCATGGATTATACCTCAATTTTGAATGGTGATGTTTGATTTCACCAAGGCATGACCATATGAGTTTCAAAATACTCATAGTTAATTTTATTCAAATAGTTTGAACTATAATTCGTAATGTAAATGAATTTAGTTTTGTGATATTCCACATATTTAATAAGTTATGATTAAAATAATAGTGTGTGGCTTTTATGCACTTAGGTCCTTGTGTTTTACCATATTTAATAATAAATTTTAAAGTGAATTAATTATACCCCCAATGTAGTTGCTCAACTTTTAAGTATTAATAATTTAGAGTTTGTTTCTTATTTCTTTGATGGGTATAAACCTCTCCCATCTCTATGGTTTAATGATAAACTTGTGTTGGTGTTAAATTCACAAGTTTAGTTCAAGAAATACCATGAGGTTCATGGTAGGAATTGTTTATTTGTTAAAGACATGGAAAAGATAAGTCAAGAATGTTTTCTCCATTTTATTGTTACTTGATTTGCAATTGAATAGGTGTTCATATGTTATGACAAGGATTACCATATTATAATCTTTTATAAGATCAAGCAATTTATCATTGAGTAAAGTGTTGTTGTGTTGATTATTAGTTCCATTTGATCTAACCCCTTAGATCAAATCATTTCTACCCAAAACAAGGTTTTAACAAAGTCACATTGAGGTTTATAGCGCTTGACTTGATGAGCTACTTCAATTCCACCAAGATCAAGTGAAACTTCAGTTACTGTGACTGTTTTACTTTAAAGCGCGAAAATTCCCCGGATTTTCTATGCATGAATGCAATGCACACATCTGTTTCCTCTATTTTTGTAACCCCATGATACGTCTCCAACGTATCGATAATTTCTTATGTTCCATGCTACATTATTGATGATATCTACATGTTTTATGCACATTATATGTCGTATTTACGCATTTTCTGGAACTAACCTATTAACAAGATGCCGAAGAGCCAGTTGTTTCTGCTGTTTTTGGTTTCAGAAATCCTAGTAACGAAATATTCTCGAATTGGACGAAATCAACGCCCGGGTCCTATTTTTGCACGAAGCTTCCAGAAGACCGAGGGGGAAAGGAAGTGGGGCCACGAGGCGCCGCACAACAGGCGCGCCTAGGTCTTGGCCGCGCTGCCTGTCATGTGGGGCCTCGTGTGGCCCCCGACTTGCCCTTCCGCCTACAAATAGCCTCCGTCGCGAAACCCCCATCGAGAGCCACGATACGGAAAACCTCATCGAGACGCCGCCGCCACGAATCCCATCTCGGGATTCAGGAGATCGCCTCCGCACCTGCCGAGAGGGGATTCATCTCCCGGAGGACTCTACACCGCCATGGTCGCCTCCGGAGTGATGAGTGAGTAGTTCACCCCTGGACTATGGGTCCATAGCAGTAGCTAGATGGCCGTCTTCTCCTAATTGTGCTTCATTGTTGGATCTTGTGAGCTGCCTAACATGATCAAGATCATCTATCTGTAATACTATATGTTGTGTTTGTCGGGATCCGATGAATAGAGAATACTATGTTATGGTGATTATCAATCTATTGTTTATGTGTTGTTTATGATCTTGCATGCTCTCCGTTATTAGTAGAGGCTCTGGCCAAGTTTTTGCTCTTAACTCCAAGAGGGAGTATTTATGCTCGATAGTGGGTTCATGCCTTCATTGACACCTGGGACAGTGACAGAAAGTTCTAAGGTTGTGATGTGTTGTTGCCACTAGGGATAAAACATTGATTCTATGTCTAAGGATGTAGTTGTCGATTACATTACGCACCATACTTAATGCAATTGTCTGTTGCTTTGCAACTTAATACTGAATGGGGTTCGGATGATAACCTGAAGGTGGACTTTTTAGGCATAGATGCAGTTGGATGGCGGTCTATGTACTTTGTCGTAATGCCCGGATTAAATCTCACTATATTTATCATATCATGTATATGCATTGTTATGCCCTTCTCTATTTGTCAATTGCCCGACTGTAATTTGTTCACCCAACATGCTTTTACCTTATGGGAGAGACACCTCTAGTGAACTGTGGACCCCGGTCCTATTCTTTACATCGCATACAATCTACTGCAATTGTTCTTTACTTTTTTCTTGCAAACAATCATCTTCCACACAATACGGTTAATCCTTTGTTACAGCAAGCCGGTGAGATTGACAACCTCACTGTTTCGTTGGGGCAAAGTACTTTGGTTGTGTTGTGCAGGTTCCACGTTGGCGGAATCCCTGGTGTTGCGCCGCATCACATTTCGCCACCATCAACCTTCAACGTGCTTCTTGGCTCCTCCTGGTTCGATAAACCTTGGTTTCTTTCTGAGGGAAAACTTGCCTGTGCGCATCATACCTTCCTGGGGACCGGACGTGTACATCCGGCGCATCTTCCCTTCTTTTGTTATGCCGGTTATCCCGGTGTTGATCTTGCCGGGGTTGGCTTGTTTGCGCCGGTTCAGCTTGCACTGCCGGTTGCATTGGGTCTCCCAACGCATAGTTTTCCGCCACCCGCATCATTTCAGCCAGTGTTCTTGGCATGTTCCTTTGTAGCCTTTGCCACAACGGTGATCCTCTCCGGCATCCTTGACTGAACCAAGCAATCGCTTGTGCTTCTATCACACCTTCGCATGTGTTTCTCATTGAGTTCCACCGGGTGAGATAGTCCCGGTCTGTTTCATTCGCGCGCTGCTGGCATAAAGCGAGCTGCTGCGGCCTGTTTGGCCTCTTGTAGGTACTGCTGAAGTTGCTCACAAAGGCTTCCTCAAAGTCCAACCATCCATTTATGCTTCCTGCCGGCAAGTTGTTAAGCCAAATACGTGCAGGTCCCACTAGGAAGGACGGTATGATTCTCACGGCCCAACGCCGGTTTACTCCGCCACCAGCGACATAAACAGCTGTGACATAGTCTGCCAACCAATCTTCCGGCTTAGTTGTGCCATCATATGTTTTTGTGTCCCGGGGCAACTGAAAATTGCGTACCGGTGGCTCTTCTCTCATGATTCGTGGGCCAAAGCACTTTGGGCCAGGAGGACCCTCATATTCGGTCATCTCGGAAAGATGCACTCTGTCCAGCCTGTGCCTCGCATCCTGGCCTGGCAAGCATCTTTCCCCCACACGTTCCCCCAAAGGGTTCCGGTATGCTCTGGTTCGTTCCACTTCGGAATCTCCTTCTTCATATATTTCCGTTTCCTCGGCTCTTGCCTGCCGGTACCTTGGTGGTGGCATTTCCTCTTCAACATACGCTGCCCTTGCAGCTCGATAATTTTGCCTGGTTTCGTGTCTACCGGCATGATTGTTTCCGGCATAGCCATTTCCGGCGTAGCCATCTCCGGCATAGCCATTTCCGGCATAACCGCGACCTGTTCCATAGCTTTTTCTTCCGGCATCATGTGGCCCGGCTTTTTGTTTTCCGGCAAGAACCGGATCATACACGGTCATCTGCCGCGCATTCATTTCTTTTTCCTTTCTTTTATCCGGATGGGGGGACGATTCCTGCCCATGGGATTTGCTTCCGGCAACTTTTGTCGACCGGGCTGATTTTGACTCGAGCGCTGATTTGTTGATTCTAGCGAGCTCATCGTTTTGTGCCTGTATCACATCAAGCAACTCTCTAACTCTATCTTGTTGCTTTGCCAATGCATCTCCAGATAACAACTCACACATCTCCATAGCAGCCTTAGCAGCTTTTATAGTTTTATCCGGCTACTGTACTTAGGTTTCTCTACGATGCTCACAGATGCAGAGGTACTTTTGTCGGCAAGAACTTCCTTACGTAGATCCTGATCTAGGTTGCGAGCTTTAAGCCGGTTCTCCGGTATCCTAGCGGCCTAAGCACTAACAGAAGCAAAGCCATGGGCGGCGTTGTACTCACGTAGGGTTAGGTTCAGCTCTCGCTGAGCCCGGATGATGTCCGCGCCCCGGAAAGCAGCTTCTTGTGCGTTGCCTCCAGCTCTGCTTGTGCCGCTGCCGGGTCGATGTTCTGTGCGATGGGCGTCGCTAGCACGTTCATCGCCGCTTGGAGAGGAGTTTCCGGTGGTGCAGACGATGCTCCAGCAGCGCCCACGTCGCGCTCCAGCGGTGGCTTTGCCGGGCGCGTAGACGCCGCACGCCCAGCTCCTTCTTCCACAGCTTCTTTGCCAGCGCCAGCCGCGCCAGCCATCATGACCTCCACGCTACCGGCGGCACGGCCAGCACATAGCCACCTTGGCGGATCCGGCGCCACCAGCACCGGCGAGAGGCGCTGGCGCACAGGGACGGTGCCGAAGTAGATGTGGTGGCTGCCGAACTCGATGATGCGGCCGTTCTGCGGGAACTTGCCGCCGTTGGCGAAGCAGCCTGCGTTGTCGTTGATGAAGTCCATGGAGTAGATGCACGAGCGCCGACACGGTTCGCTCGCCGGCGACGTCGAGGATGCCCGCCCGAATGTGAACTCCAGCAAGCGCCTCTTCTTGCCCCACGGTGGGCGCCAACTGTCGTCGTGGTGAACAGAGATGCCATGGGATGGGTTAAGTTGGGGCCGAGTTGGACGCTAGAGGGAGGGTTTGTGATCAGGGAGGATGAACTTCCGGATGTTTTCCTCAAGAACTTGGCCAAGTCCAGAGGTAGAAGAAGAAAGACACAAGGAAGAACTCTGTTCTAGATCTTCTCTATTCCATAGTCAACAAGGTTACAGGTTTTTCTACACAAGGATCATCGTGCCCGCGAAGGAGCATGCCCCCTCTCCTTATATAGGGGAGAGGGTGGCTTACAGGGGAAGAAACCCTAATGGCATCTTTGAACAGACAAACTACTTTACAAAGCTACTTTAATCATAGGTGACGCCGGTATCTTCTTTAATCAGGGAGGCTGATGTCCTCCGGTTGCTTTAGGCGTCACTTTCGCCTTTTACGTCATGGCTGCGTATAAAGCTACTTTGCTTAGCTCATCTTTGTCTTCTAGCTCCTGAGAGAATCTTTGACCAGCTTTGCTTATACCGGTAGTCCGGTATCTTCTTAGCTCATTCCGGCATACCCCTTCTGGGCATACCGGTATGAACTTCCTTAGCCAAAACGCTTAAGTTCACAGTCCGGCTTAAACTGTAAACCGGTATCTTGGTATGCCAAACCATCCGGTTTGGCCTGCCTTTGGCATACCGGGGGTCATCCCCCCAACAATGTGCATATTCCCAAAATTATTATTGATTAATTCATGATTGTGCTATTGTTTGTTCTTAAAGTTACTTGTATCCAGTCACCCTCTGAACTTTAAAGGTGTCCTAGCATTTATGTTTTGCTACTTCATAAAGGACATGCCGAGTACCATTTTGCTATGTTTTATCTATGCTCATAAACAAACAGTTGCTTTCAATGCACTATTATTCATGATCCTTTGTTTGTGTTACTTCTCATGTTATAACATAGTTGCTAAGTTCTATTGTTAGAATTGTATCTATCATGTCTATGTTTAGAGTACTTTGATCCCAGCTCACAATGCTTTACAATGCTTGATCAAGATTGTGTTGGCTTCATGTCACCTCAAAAATTATTTTGTTCTCACTTACCTACTCGAGGACGAGCAGGAGTTAAGCTTGGGGATGCTGATACGCCTCAAACGTAAATCTAATTTTCGATGCTCAATGCTTGTTTTACACCAATTTTTATATGTTTTGCTCATACTTCGTTGCACTTTATACATTTTCCGGCACTAACCTATTAACAAGATGCCACGGTTCCAGTTCCCTGTTTTCTGATGTTTTGTATTTCAGAAAAGTTGAACAGGAAATATTCTCGGAATTGGACGAAACAAAAGCCGAAGTCAATATTTCTCCGTAACGAAGACAGAGTCCAGAGGGGAGTTGAAGGGGGGCAGCAGGGCGGCTACACCTGCCCTAGGCGCGGCCTAGACCTAGCCCGTGCCTAGGGGTGGTGTGGGCCACCCTGGCCTCCACCGACATCGCCCCTCCGCCTATTTAATCACGATCTCGGGAAAACCTGGAACACCAGAGCCTCCATCCATGAAAAGTTCCGTCGCGGCCGCCATTGCAGTCCCTAGCTCGGGAGGGTTCTGAAGCTCTTCCCGGCACCCTGCCGGAGGGGGAAATCATCACCGGAGGCATCTACATCGCCATGCCCGCCTCCGAAGTGATGCGTGAGTAGTTCATCCCTGGACTATGGGTCCATAGCAGTAGCTAGATGGTTGTCTTCTCCAATTTGTGACTCATGTTTAGATCTTGTGAGCTGCCCTACATGATCAAGATCATCCTTATGTAATGCTACATGTTGTGTTTGCTGGGATCCGATGACTATTGAATAGTATGTTGAGATCGATTATATATTCGTGTCATATGTTATTTGTGATCTTGCATCCTCTCCGTTGCTAGGAGATAGTCTGGCCAAGTAGATGCTTGTGACTCCAAGAGCGGGTATTTATGCTCTATAGTAGGTTCATGCCTCTAGTTTTCTGGAAGAGTGACAACAACTTCTAAGATTTTTAGATGTGATGTTGCTAGTAGGGAGAAAACAACAATGTTTTATCCAAGGGTAATTCTATTGTTTACTTTACACACATTGCTTAATGCGATAATCTGTTGCTTGCAACTTAATACAGGAAGGGGTTCGGATGATAACCGGAGGTGGATTATTAGTCATAGACGCAGTTGGATTACGGTCTATGTATTATGTTGTAATGCCCAAACGAATCTCATAGTAATCATCTTGTCATGTATGGTCGAGATTCTGTTAATTTCCCAGCTGTAATTTGTTCACCCAGCATGTTATTTATCTTTATGGAGAGACACCTCTAGTGAACCGTGGACCCCGGTCCTTTCCTTTACGCTGATAAATTCAACCACTGCAATCCTGCTCTGTTTACTTTCTGCAAATATTGTTCACTTTAATTCCACTGCAAACATATCTTTCCACTCGATATGTCTAATCCTTTGTGTTCAGCAAACCAGTGAGATTGACAACCTCACTGTAAGTTGGGGCAAAGTATTTTGGTTGTGTTGTGTGCAGGTTCCACGTTGTTGCTGACGCCAGTAGTGCGCCCTGCCACTAGTCAGCTAGCAACACCTTCAGAAGTCACGCCTTTATCCTACTGGTCGATTAAACATTGGTTTTGTACTGAGGGAAAACTTGCAGATGTGCTCATCACACCTTTCTCTTGGGGTTCCCCAACAACTGCACGCCATCACAGATCAAAAGAAAACTCTAGGGCAGCTGGCAGATACTTTCCCTGTCAACACCGAAGGCACCATCGAGGTATTCAAACGTACCTCGCGTACGTACGTCGCTCTCCTTGCTTTCCAACTTCTGATGGGGCACGGCTTCAAAGACGACGTGGAGTTGCTGACAAAGGAGCTGTCGAAGGGTCGGGATGGGCTAGCTATCAACTTTAGCCCTTTCAAAGCGTCGGCGCGCAAATGCATGCTGCAGCTTCTTGATCTGGTGACAGCTAACAAGCCGCCTGCCAGAGGAGCTGCACCAAGCCTGTCGACGCATACCCAGGCTCCTTGAGTTTTTGCTACTAAATTGTAACTTGACATTTTGCTTCAACCAATGGATTTTCTAAAGCCCCCATCTGTAATGAATTCAGAACTGGCTATGTTGCCAGTTCATCCTTTTCAACCGTGATGCTTTTATTTCTGACTGCGCGCTCCCGTGGGAGTAAAATCCATTGACACCGTGATACGTCTCAAACGTATCTATAATTTCTTATGTTCCATGCTAGTTTTATGACAATACTCACATGTTTTATACACAATTTACATCATTTATATGCATTTTCCGGCACTAACCTATTAACGAGATGCCGAAGCGCCAGTTCCTGTTTTGTGCTGTTTTTGGTTTCAGAAATCCTACACAGAAATATTCTCGGAATTGGACGAAACGAACGCCAGGGTCTTATTTTTCCACGGAGCTTCCGAAGACCGAAGAGGATACGTGGGGCCACGAGGCGCCCTAACCATAGGCGGCGCGGCCAGCATGGGGCCCGCCGCCTATGGTGTGGGCCCCGTGCCTCCTCCGACTCTGCCCTTCCGCCTACTTAAACTCTCCATCGCGAAAACCCTATTACCGAGAGCCACGATACGGAAAAAGTTCCAGAGACGCTGTCGCCGCCAATCCCATCTTGGGGGATTCAGGAGATCGCCTCCGGCACCCTACCGGAGAGGGGAATCATCACCGGAGGGTTCTACATCACCATGCCCGCCTCCGGACTGATGCGTGAGTAGTTCATCCTTGGACTATGTAGTTCATCCTTGGACTATGGGTCCATAGCAGTAGCTAGATGGTTGTCTTCTCCTCTTGTGCTATCATGTTTAGATCTTGTGAGCTGCCTATCATGATCAAGATCATCTAATTGTAATGCTACATGTTGTGTTTGTTGGGATCCGATGAATATTGAATACTATGTCAAGTTAATTATCAATCTATGATATATGTGTTGTTTATGTTCTTGCATGCTCTCCGTTGCTAGTAGAGGCTCTGGCCAAGTTGATACTTGTGACTCCAAGAGGGAGTATTTATGCTCGGTAGTGGGTTCATGCCTCCATTGAATCTGGGACAGTGACAGAAAGTTCTAAGGTTGTGGATGTGGTTGCCACTAGGGATAAAACATCAATGATTTGTCTAAGGATATTTGTGTTGATTACATTACGCACCATACTTAATGCAATTGTGTTGTTTGCAACTTAATACTGGAAGGGGTGCGGATGCTAACCCGAAGGTGGACTTTTTAGGCATAGATGCATGCTGGATAGCGGTCTATGTACTTTGTCGTAATGCCCTAAGTAAATCTCATAGTAGTCATCATGATATGTATATGCATCTCTATTTTTCAATTGCCCAACTGTAATTTGTTCACCCAACATGCTATTTATCTTATTGGAGAGACACCACTAGTGAACTGTGGACCCCGGTCCATTCTTTTACATCTGAAATACAATCAACTGCAATATATGTTCTCTGTTGTTCTTCACAACCAAACATCGTTCTCCACACCATACGTTTAATCCTTTGTTTACAGCAAGCCGGTGAGATTGACAACCTCACTGTTAAGTTGGGGCAAAGTATTTTGGTTGTGTTGTGCAGGTTGGCGCTGGAATCCCTGGTGTTGCGCCGCACTACACTCCTTCACCAACAACCTTCACGTTGCCTTCATCTCCTACTGGTTCGACAACCTTGGTTTCATACTGAGGGAAACTTGCTGCTATACGCATCACACCTTCCACTTGGTTACTTGCATCTACTTTATTTACTATCTTGTTTGCGTTCTCTATATTAAAAACACCAAAAAAAATTAGTTACTTGTATTTACTTTATTTACCTTTTGTTTATTTCATCATGCTTCCTCCTAAGTTCACTCTGAAAGATATACCGGTAGGGCAAGGGTCTATCATTGGAAGAGATAATATAGAAGAATTTTTCACTCATATTAGTATGGTTGAAGATTTTGAAGATAGACACTTGGTAAAAGTTGTTCCTACTTATGAAAGTGCTACTGCCTCTTTAGTACACATGTTGGAAACTAGATTCGTTAATCTCAATCCTATAATGCAACATATGTTTCTTACACTCTCTGATATGGAAATGGGAGAAAAGAGAGATTTTGTTTTAGAGGTCCTTCTTAGAGAATTTGGTGATATAGCTAAAGAAGCTAGAAAAGTTTTTATCAAGCATAAGAGGCTTGGCTTTTGTACCAATTTTGCAAAAACACTTGAAAATATGGACATGGATAGATTAAAGTACACTAATAACGTCAATGGTGAGGGGGAGATTAAAGTACCGATACCTAGTAAGCTCCTAGGGATGCATGAAGCTCTAGAAAATAACTATGCTTGGCTTGTTCCTGAAATTTTATTTGATGAGGATAGTAAGCTTAAGAGCAACGAAAGAGGAGTTACTTACATAGACAAGATACAATGCATTGTTGAGAAAACTCCCAACTCCCCTGGTAATAATGTTAATGCTTCATCTCTCGATAATACTTGATTCACACTTTCTGCGCCTAGCTGAAAGGCGTTAAAGAAAAGCGCTTATGGGAGACAACCCATTATTTTACTTCTGCACTTTTGTTTTATATTTGAGTCCTGGAAGTTTTTACTACTTTAGCAACCTCTCCTTATCTTTACTTTATTGCATTATTGTGCCAAGTAAAGTCTTTGATAGTAAAGTTGATACTAGATTTGGATTGCCGTGCAGAAACAGATTTCCACCTGTCACGAATTTGAGTAGATCTCACTGTAGAAGAATCAAAAAAATCTGCCAATTTACATGCATGATCCACAGATATGTACGCAACTTTCATTAGTTTTGAGCCTTTTCATCTGAGCCTGTTAAGTGCCTCTAAAAAAATCGTCTTTACGGACTGTTCTGTTTTGACAGATTCTGCTTTTTATTTCGCATTGCCTCTTTTGCTATGTTGAATGGATTTCCTTGTTCCATTAACTTTCAGTAGCTTTGGGCAATGTCCAGAAGTGTTAAGAATGATTATGTCACCTCTGAAGATGTGAATTTTTGATTATGCACTAACCCTCTAATGAGTTTGTTTTGAGTTTGGTGTGGAGGAAGTTTTCAAGGATCAAGAGAAGAGGATGATATAATATGATCAAGAAGAGTGAAAAGTCTAAGCTTGGGGATGCCCCCGTGGTTCATCCCTGCATATTTCAAGAAGACTCAAGCATCTAAGCTTGGGGATGCCCAAGGCATCCCCTTCTTCATCGACAACCTATCAGGTCACTTCTAGTGAAACTATATTTTTATTCCGTCACATCTTATGTGCTTTACTTGGAGCGTCTGTTTGCTTTTATTTTTGTTTTTGTTTGAATAAACTCGGATCCTAACATTCTTTGTGTGGGAGAAAGACACGCTCCGCTATTTCATATGAACACTGGTGTTCTTAGCGTTACTTTTAATGTTCATGGCGAAGGTTGAAACTGCTTCGTTCATTGTTATTTGGTTGGAAACAGAAAATGCTTCATGTGGTAAATGGTATATTATCTTGAATAATTTGATACTTGGCAATTGTTTTGAGCTCTCATAGATCATGTTTAAGCTCTTGCATCATGTACTTTGCACCTATTAATGAAGAACTACCGTAGAGCTTGTTGAAATTTGGTTTGCATGATTGGTCTCTCTAAAGTCTAGATATTTTCTGGTGAATTGTTTGAACAACAAGGAAGACCGTGTAGAGTCTTATAATGCTTGCAATATGTTCTTATGTAAGTTTTGCTGTACCGGTTCATACTTGTGTTTGCTTCAAACAACCTTGCTAGCCAAAGCCTTGTACTGAGAGGGAATACTTCTCGTGCATCCAAAACCTTGAGCCAAAACCCATGCCATTTGTGTCCACCATACCTACCTACTATGTGGTATTCTCTGCCATTCCAAAGTAAATTAATTGTGTGCTACCTTTAAAATTTCATTCCTTGTCTTTGCAATATATAGCTCATGGGAAAATAGCTTAAAAACTATTGTGGTAAAGAATATGTAGCTTATGTATCTTATTTCTTATAAGTTGCTTGTTGAGCGGTAACCATGTTTCTGGGGACGCCATCAACTATTACACCTTTGTTGAATATCATGTGAGTTGCTATGCATGTTTGTCTTGTCTGAAGTAAGGGCGATTTATCATGATCAAATGGTTTGAGTATGCATATTGTTAGAGAAGAACATTGGGCCGCCAACCAAAGCCATGGATCATGGTGGAAGTTTCAGTTTGGACATTAATCCTCAATCTCTTATGAGAATATTATCTGTTGTTGAATGCTTATGCATTAAAGAGGAGTCCATTATCTGTTTTCTATGTTGTCCTGGTATGGATGTCCTTAGTTGAGATCTATCAAAAACGAGAAATCAAATGCGATTTATCTCCTTGGACCTTTGTACAGGCGGCATAGAGGTACCCCTTTGTGACACTTGGTTCAAACATATGTTACGCAATGATAATCCATGTAAATCCAAGCTAATTAGGACAAGGTGCGAGCACTATTGGTATTCTATGCATGAGGCTTGCAACTTATAGGATGTCTTATGCATAACACATATGAATTATTACTACCGTTGACAAAATTGTTTCTATGTTTTCAAAATAAAAGCTCTAGCACAAAAATAGTAATCCATGCTTCCCTCTGCGAAGGGCCATTCTTTTACTTTATGTTGAGTCAGTTTACCTACTTCTTTCTATCTTAGAAGCAAACACTTGTGTCAACTGTGTGCATTGATTCCTACATACTTGCTTATTTGCATTCATCATATTACTTTGTGTTGACAATTATCCATGAGATATACATGTTGAAGTTGAAAGCAACCGCTGAAACTTATATCTTCCTTTGTGTTGCTTCAAAACTTTCTACTAAGAATTTATTGCTTTATGAGTTAACTCCTATGCAAGTCTTACTGATGCTTGTCTTGAAAGTACTATTCATGAAAAGTCTTTGATATATGATTCAGTTGTTTAGTCATTATCTTTACCATTGCTTCGAATCACTTCATTCATTTCATATGCTTTACAATAGTATTTTCATATGCTTTACAATAGTATTGATCAAGATTATGATAGTAGCATGTCACTTTAGAAATTATCCTTGTTATCGTTTACCTACTCGAGGGCGAGTAGGAACTAAGCTTGGGGATGCTTGATACGTCTCAAACGTATCTATAATTTCTTATGTTCCATGCTAGTTTTATGACAATACTCACATGTTTTATACACACTTTACATCATTTATATGCATTTTCCGGCACTAACCTATTAACGAGATGCCGAAGCGCCAGTTGTTTTGTGCTGTTTTTGGTTTCAGAAATCCTACAGGAAATATTCTCGGAATTGGACGAAACGAACGCCCAGGGTCTTATTTTTCCACGGAGCTTCCAGAAGACCGAAGAGGATACGAAGTGGGGCCACGAGGCGCCCTAACCATAGGGCGGCGCGGCCAGCATGGGGCCCGCGCCGGCCTATGGTGTGGGGCCCCCGTGCCTCCTCCGACTCTACCCTTCCGCCTACTTAAACTCTCCGTCGCGAAAACCCTATTACCGAGAGCCACGATACGGAAAAGTTCCAGAGACGCCGCCGCCGCCAATCCCATCTCGGGGGATTCAGGAGATCGCCTCGGCACCCTGCCGAGAGGGGAATCATCACCGGAGGGCTCTACATCACCATGCCCGCCTCCGGACTGATGCGTGAGTAGTTCATCCTTGGACTATGGGTCCATAGCAGTAGCTAGATGGTTGTCTTCTCCTCTTGTGCTATCATGTTTAGATCTTGTGAGCTGCCTATCATGATCAAGATCATCTATTTGTAATGCTACATGTTGTGTTTGTTGGGATCCGATGAATATTGAATACTATGTCAAGTTGATTATCAATCTATCATATATGTGTTGTTTATGTTCTTGCATGCCCTCCGTTGCTAGTAGAGGCTCTGGCCAAGTTGATACTTGTGACTCCAAGAGGGAGTATTTATGCTCGATAGTGGGTTCATGCCTCCATTGAATCTGGGACAGTGACAGAAAGTTCTAAGGTTGTGGATGTGTTGTTGCCACTAGGGATAAAACATCAATGCTTTGTCTAAGGATATTTGTGTTGATTACATTACGCACCATACTTAATGCAATTGTCTGTTGTTTGCAACTTAATACTGGAAGGGGTGCGGATGCTAACCCGAAGGTGGACTTTTTAGGCATAGATGCATGCTGGATAGCGGTCTATGTACTTTGTCGTAATGCCCTAAGTAAATCTCATAGTAGTCATCATGATATGTATATGCATCTCTATTTGTCAATTGCCCAACTGTAATTTGTTCACCCAACATGCTATTTATCTTATTGGAGAGACACCACTAGTGAACTGTGGACCCCGGTCCATTCTTTTACATCTGAAATACAATCAACTGCAATCTCTGTTGTTGTTCTTCACAAGCAAATATCATTCTCCACACCATACGTTTAATCCTTTGTTTACAGCAAGCCTGTGAGATTGACAACTTCACTGTTAAGTTGGGGCAAAGTATTTTGGTTGTGTTGTGCAGGTTCCACGTTGGCGCCGGAATCCCTGGTGTTGCGCCGCACTACACTCCTTCACCAACAACCTTCATGTGGCCTTCATCTCCTACTGGTTCGACAACCTTGGTTTCATACTGAGGGAAACTTGCTGCTATGCGCATCACACCTTCCACTTGGGGTTCCCAACGGACGTGTGCTTCACGCGTTATCAGACCGCGCATATATATTTTTAACACACACTCGATGGTGTACTTTGCAGGTGACTCATGTGCCTTCTTTTGTCGAAGGTTCTTTGGCTGCCGACTCTGAAAATGATCGCCTTCAGCGAATGAAGACCCGGATTTCTCAAATGGACAAAGATCTGCGGGGCATCCATGCCATGGCAGTTGTGATAAAGAAGAAAGGTGAACTGGCTGTTGAAGCAGAGCGATATGCTCTAAGCGAACTGCAGAAAGCTACAGAAAGCTTGAACTCTGAGTATTCGATATTCCTTCAATTTCCTTGACTGTTAGGATAATTCTCCTTAGCTTCTGATCTTTGCATCATTATCTTTACCAGTCATAGCTCTGAACTTGCCCGAAGAAAACAAGCGAGTGCATGAGCGCGTGAATGCTTTGACCAATCTTTCGCAATTCATGGAAGTCTTTTGGACAGACAAGTCGAAAGCTGCCACTGTCGCAAAATTGCAGGATCGGGTGCAACAAGTGCATCGATTCTTCGAGAAGTGCCATGCAGGCCTGAGGATGGTATGGAAAGCTATGTTCCCCCTCAATCGAGTTCCTCCAACGCTACTGGCTTTAATGTCGAACTTTAAGAACGCCGAAAGAGTTCGCACGTTGGTTCGCAGCCAGCTTCTTGTGGGGGGCGAATCAACCTTTGCTTTTCATGCTGTCGCAACATCCTTCATTGGATTTGGAAGCAATCACACAAGCTGATGGCAATATAAGCCAATATTTTCCTGCTGTTAGGACCCCTGCCTCCATTGTAGTTGCTAGATTGGAGGTCAGCACAGAAGCAGATGGTATAGTCAGAATTCCCCATGAATAACTTTGATGCTATTGTAACTCTGTTGTAATTGTAACTCATTCTTCTGACAGTTCTCTGCACCCGAATATTCGGATGCTTCGGGTATAAGTTTATTCACGTGTACGATGTAACTTGTTTACCCAATCCTAATATTTTCCTTTGCATTAATCTTGAAAAACTTTTGTAAAGATGAATAACTTGCTAGAGACGACACGTTTGCCACTTTTGACAAAGTATCGATACCTCGCAAGATTGTCTTCAAACGTCGGTGGCGATATTATCGACTAAGCCGCAATTCTTGATGCAATAGTTTTTCTGGCATCGATATTGTGATGCTCTGTAAAAAATATTGGCAGCAAATTTTTGAGTGATTAGCTCATGTTGCGGGTTCAAGAAACCCGTATGAATCGCAACTTTGCTTTAACCGAAAATGTATATTTTGTTTGGCGAGATCCCTCGAGTTAAATCGCGGAAACTATGCTCGCTATTGACTCCGTTGCTCTTGGTACTTCCTTGTTCGATGTACCGGCATGGGTCTTTTATAATTTATATTATCCTTGCCATTAGCAGCGCTCGCATGTTCCCTGAGGCTTTGGCAGAGGATAACGTGTATTCTTACTGTATTTTTCTAAGACCATTTGATTATCATCCATTGCAGCACTTGTAGGATAACGTTGCATAGAAAACAAAAAATTTCCTACCGCGAACACGAAATCCAAGCCAAGATGCAATCTAGAAGACGGTAGCAACGAGGGGATTATCGAGTCTCACCCTTGAAGAGATTCCAAAGCCTACAAGATGAGGCTCTTGTTGCTGCGGTAGACGTTCACTTGCCGCTTGCAAAAGCGCGTAGAAGATCTTGATCACGGCGCCACGAATGGGCAGCACCTCCGTACTCGGTCACACGTTCGGTTGTTGATGAAGACGACGTCCACCTCCCGTTCCAGCGGGCAGCGGAAGTAGTAGCTCCTCTTGAATCCGACAGCACGATGGCGTGGTGTCGGTGGCGGTGGAGAAGTCCGGCGGAGCTTCGCTAAGGGGGGTGGCCGGCCCCCTAAGGGGGACTCCACTTGGGACTCCACCCTCACTAGGGTTGGCCGGCCATGGAGGTGGAGTCCCATGTGGACTCCACCTTCCTAGGTGGTTTCTTCCGGACTTTTCTAGAACCTTCTAGAACCTTCCATAGAACCTTCCGCATCATTTTAATTCACATAAAATGACATCCTATATATGAATCTTATTCTCCGGACCATTCCGGAACTCCTCGTGATGTCCGGGATCTCATCCGGGACTCCGAACAAATGTTCGAACTCCATTCCATATTCAAGTTCTACCAATTCAACATCCAACTTTAAGTGTGTCAGCCTACGGTTCGCGAACTATGTGGACATGGTTGAGTACTCACTCCAACCAATAACCAATAGCGGGATCTGAAGATCCATAATGGCTCCCACATATTCAACGATGACTTAGTGATTGAATGAACCATTCACATACGATACCAATTCCCTTTGTCACGCGATATTTTACTTGTCCGAGGTTTGATCATCGGTATCACACTATTCCTTGTTCAACCTCGTCTCCTGACAAGTACTCTTTACTCGTACCGTGGTATGTGGTATCTTATGAACTTATTCATATGCTTGCAAGACATTAGACGACATTCAACCGAGAGGGCCCAGAGTATATCTATCCGTCATTGGGATGGACAAATCCCACTGTTGATCCATATGCCTCAACTCATACTTTCGGATACTTAATCCCACCTTTATAACCACCCATTTACGCAGTGGCGTTTGATGTAATCAAAGTACCTTTCCGGTATAAGTGATTTACATGATCTCATGGTTATAAGGACTAGGTAACTATGTAACGAAAGCTTATAGCAAATAACTTAATGACGTGATCTTATGCTACGCTTAATTTGGGTGTGTCCATTACATCATTCATACAATGATATAATCTTGTTATTAATAACATCCAATGTTCATGATTATGAAACTAATCATCTATTAATCAACAAGCTAGTTAAGAGGCTTACTAGGGACTCTTTGTTGTTTACATATCACACATGTATCAATGTTTCGGTTAATACAATTATAGAATGGTATATAAACATTTATCATAAACATAAAGATATATAATAACCACTTTTATTATTGCCTCTTGGGCATATCTCCAACAGTCTCCCACTTGCACTAGAGTCAATAATCTAGATTACATTGTAAGGTACCTAACACCCATGGCATTCTGGTGTTGGTCATGCTTTGCCCTAGGGAGAGCTTTAGTCAACGGATCTGCTACATTCAGATCAGTGTGTACTTTGCAAATCTTTACTTCTCCATCTTCGATGTACTCGCGAATCGAATGATAACGCAGCTTGATATGCTTCAGCCTCTTGTGTGACCTTGGTTCATGTGCATTGGCGATGGCACCCATGTTGTCACAGTAGATGACTAGTGGGTCCAATGCACTAGGAACCACACCGAGCTCTACAATGAACCTCTTCATCCATACCGCTTCTGATGAAGCCTCTGAAGCCGCTATGTATTCCGATTCTGTTGAGGATTTCGCCACCGTGCACTGCTTCGAGCTTGCCCAGCTTACTGCAGCACCATTCAATATAAACACGTACCCAGACTGAGACTTAGAGTCATCAGGATCAGTGTTCCAACTTGCATCGGTGTAACTTGTTACAACGAGCTCTTGGTCACCTCCATAACAAAGAAACATATCCTTAGTTCTTTTCAAGTACTTCAGGATATTCTTGACCGCTGTCCAGTGTTCCATTCCTGGATCACTTTGATATCTGCTAGTCAAACTAACAACATGTGCTATATCCGGTCTAGTACATAGCATGGCATACATGATAGAGCCTACTGCCGAGGCATAGGGGATCTGACTCATCCTTTCTCTTTCTTCTGCCGTAGCCGGACCTTGAGTCTTACTCAAGACCTTGCCTGGTAACATGGGTAAAAATCCTTTCTTACTTTCGTCCATTCTAAACTTCTTTAGAATCTTGTCCAGGTATGTACTCTGTGATAGCCCTATTAGACGTCTTGATCTATCTCTATAAATCTTGATGCCTAATATATACGATGCTTCACCAAGGTCTTTCATTGAAAAACTATTATTCAAATAACCTTTTACACTGCTTAATAGTTCTATATCATTCCCAATCAATAATATGTCATCTACATATAATATCAGGAACGCTACAGAGCTCCCACTCACTTTCTTGTAAATACAGGCCTCTCCATGACACTGTATAAACCCGAAGTCTTTGATCACCTTATCAAAGCGTCGGTTCCAACTTCTTGATGCTTGCTTCAGTCCATAGATTGAACGCTGAAGTTTGCATACTTTGTCAGCATTTTTAGGATCGACAAAACCTTTGGGTTGTACCATATACAACTCTTCCTCAATGTCTCCATTAAGGAACGCCGTTTTGACATCCATCTGCCAAATCTCATAATCGAAAAATGCAGCTATTGCTAACAAAATCCTCACAGATTTTAGCTTCGCTACAGGTGAGAAAGTCTCATCGTAGTGAACACCTTGAATTTGTCGGAAACCCTTTGCGACAAGTCGAGCTTTATAGACAGTAATATTACCATCAGCATCTGTTTTTCTCTTGAAGATCCATTTATTCTCGACAGCCTTGCGGCTATCAGGTAAGTCTACCAAAGTCCATACTTTGTTATCATACATGGATCCTATTTCGGATTTCATGTCTTCTTGCCATTTGTTGGAATCTGGACTCATCATCGCTTCTTCATACGTTGCAGGGTCTTCATCATTGTTGTCCACAATCATGACATTTAGACAAGGATCATACCAATCAGGAGTGGCACGTTCCCTTGTCGATCTGCGAGGTTCAGTAGCTATCTCATTTGAAGTTTCATGATCATTATCATTAGCTTCCTCTGTTGCCGGTGTAGGCGGTACAGGAACATCTTCCGGTACTGCGCTACTCTGATCAACGAGCAAAGATTCTTCAATCTCATCGAGTTCTACTTTTCTTCCAGTCACTTCTTTAGTGAGAAATTCTTTCTCAAGAAAGGTTCCGTTCTTAGCAACAAAGATCTTGCCTTCGGATCTGTGATAGAAAGTGTACCCTATAGTTTCCTTAGGGTATCCTATGAAGACGCATTTCTCCACTTTGGGTTCTAGCTTGTCCGGTTGTAACTTTTTTACATAGGCTTCGCAACCCCAAACTTTTAGGAACGACAGCTTAGGTTTCTTATTAAACCATAATTCATACGGTGTCGTTTCAACGGATTTTGATGGTGCTCTATTTAAAGTGAATGCGGCTGTCTCTAATGCATAACTCCAAAATGATAACGGCAAATCAGTAAGAGACATCATAGAACGAACCATATCTAAGAGAGTTCGATTACGACGTTCGGACACACCGTTTCGTTGTGGTGTTCCCGGTGGTGTCAATTGTGAAAGTATTCCGCATTTCTTTAAATGCATGCCAAACTCATAACTCAGATATTCACCTCCGCGATCAGATCGTAGAAATTTAATCTTCTTGTTACGTTGATTTTCTACTTCACTTTGGAATTCCTTAAACTTCTCGAAAGTTTCGGATTTATGTTTCATTAAATAGATATACCCATATCTACTCAAATCATCTGTGAAGGTTAGAACATAACGATAACCACCGCGCGATGCTACACTCATTGGTCCGCACACATCTGTATGTATGATTTCCAATAAGTCAGTAGCTCGCTCCATCATACCCGAGAATGGAGTCTTAGTCATTTTTCCCATCAGACATGCTTCGCATCTATCAAGTGACTCAAAGTCAAGTGATTCAAGTAATCCATCGGTATGGAGTTTCTTCATGCGTTTCACTCCAATATGACCAAGACGACAGTGCCACATATAAGTAGAATTATCATTCAATCTAATTCGCTTAGCATCAATGTTATGTATATGTGTATCACTACTATCGAGATCTAACAGAAATAAGCCATTCTTTTCAGGTGCTCGACCATAAAAGATATTATTCATAAAAATAGAACAACCATTATTCTCAGACTTGAATGAATAACCGTCTTGCATTAAACAAGATCCAGATATAATGTTCATGCTCAACGCGGGTACAAAATAACAATTATTTAGGCTTAAAACTAATCCCGAAGGTAGATGTAGAGGAAGTGTGCCGACAGCGATCACATCGACTTTGGATCCATTTCCAACGCGCATCGTCACTTCATCCTTTAGTAGTCTTCGTTTATTCTTTAGTTCCTGTTTCGAGTTACAAATATGAGCAACCGAACCAGTATCAAATACCCAGGTACTAGTACGAGAACCAGTAAGATAAACATCTATAACATGTATATCAGATATACCTTCTTTCTTCTTCTTGACAAGGCCGCTCTTCAGATCCGCCAAATACTTGGAGCAATTACGCTTCCAGTGTCCCTTCTCCTTGCAGTAATAGCACTCAGCATCAGGCTTAGGGCCAGCCTTAGGTTTCACAGGAGGCGTGGCAGCTTTCTTGCCACTCTTCTTGTTCTTGCCTTTAGACTTGCCCTGTTTCTTGAAGCTGGTGGTCTTGTTGACCATCAACACTTGGTGCTCTTTCTTAATTTCAATCTCAGCAGATTTTAGCATGGCGAAGAGTTCAGGTAACTCTTTGTTCATGTTCTGCATATTGTAATTCATCACAAAGTTCTTATAACTAGGTGGCAGTGATTGAAGGACACGATTAATCCCCAGTCTGTTAGGAATCACTATTCCCAAGTCACTGAGTTTCTTCGCATGCCCGGTCATGGCGAGCATGTGCTCACTAACGGAGCTGCCTTCTTCCATCATGCAGCTGAAGAAGTGTTTCGATGCTTCATAGCATTCCACGGCCGCATGAGTCTCAAAGATAGTTTTCAACTCATTGATTAACTCATGTGGATCGTGGTGCTCAAAACGTTTTTGAAGATCGGCTTCCAGACTGCACAGGATGGCACACTGAACTTGAGAGTACCGAGTTTTCCGAGTCGCGTAAACATTCTTTACTTCATCGGTTTCAGTTTCTGCAGGAGGGTCACCTAGCGGTGCATCAAGCACATATTGCAGGTTTCCGCCATTGAGGAAGATCCTCACATGACGGAACCAGTCGGTGAAGTTGCTACCGTTGCTCTTAAGCTTTTCTTTCTCTAGGAACTGGTTAAAATTGATTGGGGACGCCATATCTACAACATATTTGCAATAGTTTAGACTAATGTTTATGACAAATTGAGTTCAAATTTTAATTTAACAAAATTAAAAACTAGGTGAACTCCCACTCAAAACAATATCCCTCGCATTGTCTTAGTGATCACACGAACCAAATCCATCACACCTATGCCCGATCATCACGAGACAAGATGTAATTTCAATGGCAAACACTCAAAAGTGTTCATCATATCAATCATATGATTCATGCTCTACCTTTCGGTATCACGTGTTCCGAGACCATGTCTGTACATGCTAGGCTCGTCAAGGCCACCTTAGTATCCGCATGTGCAAAACTGACTTGCACCCGTTGTATGCACTTGTTGATTCTATCACACCCGATCATCACGAGATGCTTCGAAACGACAAGTCTTGGCAACGGTGCTACTAAGGATGAACACTTTATTATCTTGAAATTTTAGTGAGAGGGATCATCTTATAATGCTACCGTCGCGATCTAAGCAAAATAAGATGCATAAAAGGATTAACATCACATGCAGTTCATATGTGATATGATATGGCCCTTTTGTCTTTGCGCCTTTGATCTTCATCTCCAAAGCACGGACATGATCTCCATCATCAACGGGCATGATCTCCATCATCGTCGGCGTAGCGTCAAGGTCAATGGCGCCGTCTTCATGATTGTTCTCCCATGTAGCAACTATTACAACTTCTTTGAAATACTACTCAACATGAAATTTAAAGACAACCATAAGGCTCCTGCCGGTTGCCACAATACAATAATGATCATCTCATACATAGTCATCATCACATTATGGCCATATCACATCACCAAACCCTGCAAAAACAAGTTAGACGTTCTCTAATTTGGTTTGCATATTTTACGTGGTTTAGGGTTTTCGAGTGAGATCTAATCTACCTACGAACATGAACCACAACGGTGATACTAGTGTTGTCAATAGAAGAGTAAATTGAATCTTCACTATAGTAGGAGAGACAGACACCCGCAAAGCCACTTATGCAATACAAGTTGCATGTCAAGCGTGGAGCAAATCTCATGAACGCGGTCATGTAAAGTTAGCCCGAGCCGCTTCATCCCACTATGCCACAAAGATGCAAAGTACTCAAGCTAAAGACAACATAAGCATCAACGCCCACAAAACCATTGTGTTCTACTCGTGCAACCATCTATGCATAGACACGGCTCTGATACCACTGTAGGATAACGTTGCATAGAAAACAAAAATTTTCCTACCGCGAACACGAAATCCAAGCCAAGATGCAATCTAGAAGACGGTAGCAACGAGGGGATTATCGAGTCTCACCCTTGAAGAGATTCCAAAGCCTACAAGATGAGGCTCTTGTTGCTGCGGTAGACGTTCACTTGCCGCTTGCAAAAGCGCGTAGAAGATCTTGATCACGGCGCCACGAACGGGCAGCACCTCCGTACTCGGTCACACGTTCGGTTGTTGATGAAGACGACGTCCACCTCCCGTTCCAGCGGGCAGCGGAAGTAGTAGCTCCTCTTGAATCCGACAGCACGACGGCGTGGTGTCGGTGGCGGTGGAGAAGTCCGGCGGAGCTTCGCTAAGCGTGCGGGATGTGGTGGAGGAGAGAGGCCGCTAGGGTTTGGGGAGAGGGGGCGCCGGCCACTAAGGGGTGCGGCCACCTTGGTGGTTCTTGGGTGGCCGGCCCCCTCCCCTTGGCCCCTCATTATATAGGTGGAACCCCAAGTGTTGGTCTCCAAGTCTTCGAATAAGACCCGAACCAAAAACCTTCCATATGGTGGGGAAACCTTCCCAAGCTAGGACTCCCACTAGAGGTGGGAGTTCCACCTCCCATATGGGGGGGTGGCCGGCCCCCTAAGGGGGAGTCCACTTGGGACTCCACCCCCACTAGGGTTGGCCGGCCATGGAGGTGGAGTCCCATGTGGACTCCACCTTCCTAGGTGGTTTCTTCCGGACTTTTCTAGAACCTTCTAGAACCTTCCATAGAACCTTCCGCATCATTTTAATTCACATAAAATGACATCCTATATATGAATCTTATTCTCCGGACCATTCCGGAACTCCTCATGATGTCCGGGATCTCATCCGGGACTCCGAACAAATGTTCGAACTCCATTCAATATTCAAGTTCTACCATTTCAACATCCAACTTTAAGTGTGTCACCCTACGGTTCGCGAACTATGTGGACATGGTTGAGTACTCACTCCGACCAATAACCAATAGCGGGATCTGGAGATCCATAATGGCTCCCACATATTCAACGATGACTTAGTGATCGAATGAACCATTCACATACGATACCAATTCCCTTTGTCACGCGATATTTTACTTGTCCGAGGTTTGATCATCGGTATCACACTATACCTTGTTCAACCTCGTCTCCTGACAAGTACTCTTTACTCGTACCGTGGTATGTGGTCTCTTATGAACTTATTCATATGCTTGCAAGACATTAGACGACATTCCACCGAGAGGGCCCAGAGTATATCTATCCGTCATCGGGATGGACAAATCCCACTGTTGATCCATATGCCTCAACTCATACTTTCCGGATACTTAATCCCACCTTTATAACCACCCATTTACGCAGTGGCGTTTGATGTAATCAAAGTACCTTTCCGGTATAAGTGATTTACATGATCTCATGGTTATAAGGACTAGGTAACTATGTAACGAAAGCTTATAGCAAATAACTTAATGACGTGATCTTATGCTACGCTTAATTTGGGTGTGTCCATTACATCATTCATATAATGATATAATCTTGTTATTAATAACATCCAATGTTCATGATTATGAAACTAATCATCTATTAATCAACAAGCTAGTTAAGAGGCTTACTAGGGACTCTTTGTTGTTTACATATCACACATGTATCAATGTTTCGGTTAATACAATTATAGCATGGTATATAAACATTTATCATAAACATAAAGATATATAATAACCACTTTTATTATTGCCTCTTGGGCATATCTCCAACAGCACTCTCATTTTCCCTAAGGCTTAGATGATAATTTTGGGCATAACCAGCATAGGCGACTCCCGATCTTTTTTATCGAGTTCTCTTACTGTAATCATATTTCGAAGTCGATGCTCGTGGTATAATGCGAAGAATCTTGAAAAAATTATCGGGTGTCCCAAATCAATCGAATGTTGGTATAAACGTAACTTGAACTTTTATTAATAGGTCTATGACGATAAGATAAGCTAAATTTCTATGGCTTAATAAAGCCTTATTGAAAATAAAGTTCTACGAAAATAGAGATGTATGCCACCGCTCGTCTTCTTAAGTAAGAGGACGGTCCTTCTTCTCTTGGTCGATGCCTGCTGAGGTGTCGATGACTTCTGAAGTGCCGATGGTTTGTAGAAGCATTGGCAATTACTGCCAAAGAGTTAGTGCCTTCTACCGAGTCTCTTACATCTGTTGCCAAAGTTTTAACAGTTGGTACTGCCGCTGCAGAATCATCTGGTTGTTTCTTCGTCTTCTTGCCGCCGTATACCTCCTTATGCTTAGAATCTTTGTCTTGAAGAGCCAACTTCTTAGAAGGGAAGTCGATGGTTTTAAATTCTTCCATTATCCAAAACTTACTAGCAATATTCTGGAACTCTCGATCACAATTATCTGAACGAGAGAAACTCCCATGAACCGTAATATTGGTTCCATTGTTGCCTGGCATCTTAAGCTTTAAGTACGCGTAGTGCGGTACAACCATGAACTTAGCGTAAGACGGCCTCCCGAGGATAGCGTGGTACTGTGATTCCCAATTCACTACCTCGAAGTCGATCCTTTCTTTCCTGAAATTGTCGGGTTTCCCGAAGACTACATTCAAGAAAATCCTGCCAAGAGGGTATGCTGGCAAGGTTGTTACAATGTCATGGAAACATGTATTGGACTCCTGCAACATATCGGCTGTGATGCCCATATTCTTCACTGTGCTTGCGAATATCAAGTTCAATCCGCATCCACCATGTATGAATACTTTGCTCATATTGAATCCCTCGGTCTATGCTTCGAGTACCAAAGCTGCATGACCCGGCCTTGGAATAGACATCGGGTGGTCGGCTCTGCTGAACAGGATGCTTTGCGAAAACCAGTCGATGAACTCCGGGACGTTAGCCATGGTTCCCTATGCAAGATTAATCTCTTGCGTAAGCTTTTTCATCTCTCTTCTAGAAACGATGGTTTTATGAATCATGCTCATCTGCCCCCGAGGCGGAGGAAAAGCTTCATTAGAGGCATGAGTTTGAACTTGCGGAACTTGATGCTGAGGTGGCGGCGGTGGGTTCGGGAGCTGTGCCTGCCCCTTACTCGACTCGTAGAACTTCTAAAGATCAAGAAACTGTCGGCAGTCCCTGAGCAGATGGCTTGACTTTTTGGTGTTATCATTTGGGTCGATGTACACGTGTATGTAACAAGGAGCGTTCAACTGCTCGACGAATGGTAACTCTAGGACCCGAGGTGGTCTTTCCCTGTAGTTGCCGTGATTTCATCCAGGTTCGATGCGGTTACCATCCCGACGATCGTCACGCCTGTCACCACGCTGATCATCGTACCGATCATCACGTCGATTGGAATATCCGGCAGCTACAATGTTGGTGTCTTCGTACCCACGATCTCTTCTCTTTTTGCGACAATCACGCCGATGACCCAAGTCATGCTTCTGGTCATCATCTTCGTCGTCACTGCGTGGACGTGGCTTCCGCACATGATTTTCTCCGTCGTCAGCCCAACTGTTGGCAATCTCCATAAGCTTGGTAATAGTCTTCGTCTTTTTCCGGCCAAGTTCTTCGATGTAGGATTCTCGCCGGATGCCATCACTGAATGCATCGATCGCCCTGTCAATGAAAATATCTTCGGCAACGTTTAGGAGTTTAGTCAAACGTCCAATGTACGCGTGCATTGATTCCTTCGGCTTCTGCTAGCAATGGCGTAATTCTTCGATTCCAACGGGCCTCTTGTACGTGGCCTAGAAATTCTTGACGAAAGCGTCAACCAGATCTTCCCAGGACCTGATAGATCCCTTTGGCAGGCCTCTCAACCATGCTCGTGAAGGGGTTCGTTGCTTAGAAAACAAAAAATTTCCTACCGCAAAGACGAATAAATCCAAGATCTAATCTATGGAACACCCAAGATCTAATCTACAAGATCGGAGCAACGAGATTGATGTGAGACTAACCCTCGAAGATTTCCAAAGCCTACGAGATTAGATCTCGTTGTTGGTGTAGACGATCGTCCCCGTGCTGCAATCCGGCAGCACTTCCGTACTCGGTCGCGCGTACGGTGTCGATGAAGCCCTTCCTCTCCCCGTTCCAGCGGGCAGCGGAGGTGTGGTAGATCCCCTCGGAATCCCAGCAGCACGACGGCGTGGTGGTGGAGGTGGAGGAGAAATTCCTGCAGGGCTTCGCCAAGCCTGCGCAGGAAGAAGGAGGAGGGAGAGAGGGGCGGCTAGGGCTTGGGGAATGATGTGCTGCGCCCCAGCCCTCCCCTCCCTCTTATATAGGCGTGGGGGGCTGCCTTGGCCCCTCCTCCAAGCCCTTGGGTCGGCCAAAACAAGGGGGGCAACTTCCCCCCAAGTTAAGTCCCTATTTTCAAGGGATTTGATCTTATCCACTTGATCCAACCACATGGGCCTTGGGGGGCTGGTGTGTCTGGCCCATGTGGGCCTATGTGACCCCCTCCGGTCCATGTTGGTCGTCCGGGATAGGTGGGCCCCACTATGGTACCCTCCGGAACCTTCTAGAACCTCCGGTACAATACCGAAAAATCATGAACTTTTCCGGTAACCCTGAAAATGACTTCCCATATATGAATCTTATTCTCCGGACCATTCCGGACCTCCTCGTGATGTCCTGGATCCCATCCGAGACTCCGAACAAACTTCGGACTCCATCTCATATTCTGAATCTACTTATGCGACATCGAACCTTAAGCGCGTCACCCTACGGTTCGTGAACTATCTAGACATGGTCGAGACTCCTCTCCGAGCAATAACCAATAGCGGGATCTGGAGATCCATAATGGCTCCCACATATTCAACGATGACTTAGTGATCGATTGAACCATTTACATACGATGCCGATTCCCTTTGTCACGCGATATTTTACTTGTCCGAGGTTCGATCATCGGTATCTCCATACCTTGTTCAACCTCGTTACCGACAAGTACTCTTTACTCGTACCGTGGTATGTCATCTCTTATGATCCAATCATATGCTTGCAAGCTAATCAGACGACATTCCACCGAGAGGGCCCAGAGTATATCTATCCGTCATCAGGATGGACAAATCCCACTATTGATCCATATGCCTCAACTCACACTTTCCGAATACTTAATCTCATCTTTATAACCACCCATTTACGCAATGGAGTTTGATGTAATCAAAGTACCCTTCCGGTGTAAGTGATTTACATGATCTCATGGTCGAAGGACTTAGGCAACTATGTATCGAAAGCTTATAGCAAATTGAACTTAATGACTTGATCTTATGCTACGCTCATTTGGGTGTGTGTCCATTATATCATTCACCTAATGACATAACCTTGTTATTAATAACATCCAATGTTCATGATCACGAAACCATGATCATCCATTAATCAACAAGATAGTTATACAAGAGGCTTACTAGGGACTCCTTGTTGTTTATATAACACACATGTATCAATGTTTCGGTTAATACAATTATAGCATGGGATGTAAACATTTATCATGAACACTAAGATATAACAATAACTATTTTATTATTGCCTCTTGGGCATATCTCCAACAGTCTCCCACTTGCACTAGAGTCAATAATCTAGTTTACATTTGAAAAGATATAACACCTTGGCCTTCTGGTGCTTATCATGTTTTGCTCACGGGAGAGGTTTGTAGTCAACGGATCTGACTGTTCAGAAACGTATGTATTTTGCAATTCATTTGCGTCTCTACGCATCACTCATTTTCCAAATGAGTCGGCATTAATTGTATATGCTTAGTCCTCTGGTGGAACCTTAATTCCGTGGTCTGAAAATAAGTCACTAATATTGTCATACACAATATAGCTTCAAAGTTCTGACACTATTGGAACTACACCAAGTTCTCAAAGAACTCCTCGACTTAACATCCTCAGTCATTGTCAAAACAATGACATACTCTGCCTTCGTTTGTAGAATCCGTCACAATATTTAGAACTGATCTAAATCTAGCATAGACTTCTTCTAGCTCATTGTGCCACCTTTTAAACAACACTTAGCCTAATTGAGATTGAAATTTTATTTTTATGATCAAACTAATATCGGTGCAACACCTTACAGCGATTTGTTTGTCATTACCCCATACAAAAACTATATATATATATCCTTGGTTCTTCTAAAGCACTCAGGGATATTCTTACTGTTGTCCAATGATCATTACATGAATCATTCTGGTATATGCTCGTAACACTTTAGAGCACAGGACATCTGACTTTGTACATATTATTCGTGATCTAAAATCACTCATGTGTTTTTACTCATCGAGTGTCAAATACACTCAAGTCTTGTTAAACCTTCACATGGAAAAGAACACCTTCTTAACATTTTTATATTGAAACTACTTCAATATTCATTCTATGTACTTTGACTTAAACTTATTTTGTGTTTCAATCTATCTTCATAGAATTTGACACTAAATATGTTTGAGTCCATATCCTTTCATTGAAGTTAATTCTCAATGAAACCTTTTAATCACATCAAGTATATAATTACATTAATTATAATCAATGATATGTCATCCACATATAACTATGTCTCAGCACTCCCACTTAATTTCTTGCAAGTGCAAGCATCTTCATCGTTTCTGATGAAATCACAACTATTTGATTATTTCATCCGGTGAAGATTCCAACTCCGCGATACTTACTTCATCCAATTGAAGTTTGTATACCTATCTAGTATTCCACGGACTAGCAAAACTCTTTGGTTTGTATCTAGTATACATCCTTCATACACACTTCTGGTAAGGAATGTATTTCTGCCATCCTACTATCATATCTCATAAAAGAAATATGTAGCGATTACTAGAATAATCCATATAGACTATAAGCATTGCTACGGAAGATCTAATCTTATCGTAGTCAACTCTTTGAACTTTGTCGTAAACAACTTTTCGACAAGTCGAGCTTCTTCAAGGATATTCCATCCAAGTCCATCAATTTTATAGATCCATTTACTTTCAAAAAGTATTCACCTATCTTGGATTTCATGGCGCATAGCCATTTTAACGGAGTCAGGGCCCATCATAACTTCTTTGTATGTAGTTGGTTTATCATTATTCAAAATCAATCCTTTGTCCACAAATCATTTATTTGATCACAAAGTAAACCACATCTACAAGGTTCAATAGGTACTTTGATCTCCATGACTATAACACTTTGTAGACATGGGAGCCATGATCGTCGTGGCCGCTTCCGGAACCATTTCCGATGCTGCGCTACTCTGATCATCATGCTCAGGTTCATAAACCTTATCAAGTTCCATTGTCCTCCCACTCAAATACTTCGCTAGAAAACAATTTCTTGGAAATAAGTAAGAAACATCGACAAACACTTTTGTCTTTGACTTCATAGTGGAAAGAATTCCCAATCAATTCTCTGGGATCACCAACAAAGACATTCATCCGATTTTGGTTGTAAACTAATTTACTTATGCTACGCATACCAAAATTTAAGAAAGGACTATTAGGGTTTATACCCATGCCATAACTCATATGGTGTCATTTCAACGGATTATGACGGCGCTCTATTTAGTGTAAAAGCGGTAGTTGATACGTCTCCAACGTATCGATAATTTCTTATGTTCCATGCTACATTATTGATGATACCTACATGTTTTATGCATACTTTATGTCATATTCGTGCATTTTCTGGAACTAACCTATTAACAAGATGCCGAAGTGCCGTTCTGTTTTTGGTTCAGAAATCCTAGTAACGAAATATTCTCGGAATCGGACGAAATCAACGCCTGTGTTCCTATTTTGCCCGGAAGCATCCAACACACGAGAACCGCGAGAGAGGGGCAGCCCACCAAACCACGGCCGCCGCGGGGGGCCCGCGCCACCCTATGGTGTGGGCCCCTTCGACCCTCCTGCGCCGCCTCTTCGCCTATTTAGCCTCCGTCGCGAAAACCCTAGGACGGAGGACGAAACCCCGAAACCATCCAGAGCCGCCGCCATCGCGAAGCCAAGATCTTGGGGACAGGAGTCTCTGTTCCGCTGCCGGACGGGGAAGTGCCCCGGAAGGCTTCTCCATCGACACCGCTGCCATCTCCACCGCCATCTTCATCACCGCTGCTGCTCCCATGAGGAGGGAGTAGTTCTCCATTGAGGCTCGGGGCTGTACCGGTAGCTATGTGGTTCATCTCTCTCCTATGTACTTCAATACAATAATCTCATGAGCTGCCTTACATGATTGAGATTCATATGATGATGCTTGTAATCTAGATGTCATTGTGCTAGTCAAGTGAGTTTTACTTATGTGATCTCCGGAGACTCCTTGTCCCACGTGTGTAAAGGTGACAGTGTGTGCACCGTGTGGGTCTCTTAGGCTATATTTCACAGAATACTTATTCACTGTTATGAATGGCATAGTGAAGTGCTTATTTATATCTCTTTATGATTGCAATGTGTTTTGTATCACAATTTATCTATGTGCTACTCTAGTGATGTTATTAAAGTAGTTTTATTCCTCCTACACGGTGTAATGGTGACAGTGTGTGCACTCGTGTTAGTACTTGGTTTATGCTATGATCATGATCTCTTGTAGATTGCGAAGTTAACTATTGCTATGATAGTATTGATGTGTATTATTCCTCCTACATAAGCGTGAAGGTGACAGTGTGCATGCTATGTTAGTACTTGGTTTAGTCGTTTCGATCTTTCATGCACTCTAAGGTTATTTAAATATGAACATTGAATTGTGGAGCTTGTTAACTCCGGCATTGAGGGTTCGTGTAATCCTACGCAATGTGTTCATCATCCAACAAGAGAGTGTAGAGTATGCATTTATCTATTCTGTTATGTGATCAATGTTGAGAGTGTCCACTAGTGAAAGTCTAATCCCTAGGCCTTGTTCCTAAATACTGCTATCGCTGCTTGTTACTGTTTTACTGAGTTACTACTGCTGCGTTACTACGCTTGTTTACTTCCCGCAATATTACTACCATCAACTGCACGCCAGTAAGCTATTTTCTGGCGCCATACTACTGCTCATATTCATTCATACCACTTGTATTTCACTATTTCTTCGCCGAACTAGTACACCTATTAGGTGTGTTGGGGACACAAGAGACTTCTTGCTTTGTGGTTGCAGGGTTGCATGAGAGGGATATCTTTGACCTCTTCCTCCCTGAGTTCGATAAACCTTGGGTAATCCACTTAAGGGAAACTTGCTGCTGTTCTACAAACCTCTGCTCTTGGAGGCCCAACACTGTCTACAAGAATAGAAGCACCCGTAGACATCAAGCACTTTTCTGGCGCCGTTGCCGGGGAGGAAAGGTAAAAGGCACTCATACTCCGGTTCCAGGTAACAGTACTTTTCTGGCGCCATTGTGTGTGTGCTCGAAGCTATTTCCTTTAGACTCTGCAATTGCGACATTTGGTTTCTTGTTTACACTAGTTAGGCATAATGGACAACAATGACCTTTTTATTCTATTTCCTGATTTAAGACATGGATGGTTTGATGCAAAAATTAAAAAACCCATGGAACATATTAATATGAATGCTTTGAACACTATTGTTGCTAATGCTATGGAAAATTCTAAGCTTGGGGAAGCTGGCTTTGATGAGCATGATATTTTTAGTCCCCCAAGCATTGAGGAGAAAATTTACTTTGATGATACTTTGCCTCCTATATTTGATGATGAGAATAATAATGATAGCTACTTTGTTGAATTTGCTTCCACTACAACTAATAAAATTGATTATGCTTATGTTGGGAGTAGTAATTATTTTATGCATGAGACTCATGATAAGAATGCTTTATGTGATAGTTATATTGTTGAGTTTGCTCATGATTCTACTGAAAGTTATTATGAGAGAGGAAAATATGGTTGTAGAAATTTTCATGTTACTAAAATGCCTCTCTATGTGCTGAAATTTTTGAAGCTACACTTGTTTTATCTTCCTATGCTTGTTACTTTGCTCTTCATGAACTTGTTTATTTACAAGATTCCTATGCATAGGAAGCATGTTAGACTTAAATGTGTTTTGAATTTGCCTCTTGATGCTCTCTTTTGCTTCAACTACTATTTCTTGCGAGTGCATCATTAAAACTGCTGAGCCCATCTTAATGGCTATAAAGAAAGAACTTCTTGGGAGATAACCCATGTGTTTTTTTACTACAGTACTTTGTTTTATATTTGTGTCTTGGAAGTTGTTTACTACTGTAGCAACCTCTCCTTATCATGTTTTTGTGCAAAGTAAAGTTTCTATGTTAAAGTTGATGTTATATTTGGGATCGCTGCGCAGAAACAGCATTGCTGTCTGTCACGAATCTGGGCACAAGTCTCTGTAGAAAATTCGAAAAAATCTGCCAATTTACGAGCGTGATCCTCAGATATGTACGCAACTTTCATTAGTTTTGAGTTTTTCCGTTTGAGCAAGTCTGGTGCCATTTTAAAATTCGTCTTTACGGACTGTTCTGTTTTTGACAGATTCTGCCTTTTATTTCGCATTGCCGCTTTTGTTAAGTTGAATGAGTTTCTTTGTTTCATTAACTTTCAGAAGTTTTGTGAAATGTCCAGAAGTGTTAAGAATGATTGTGTCACCTCTGAACATGTGAATTTTTGATTATGCACTAACCCTCTAATGAGTTTGCTTGAAGTTTGGTGTGCAGAAGTTTTCAAGGGTCAATAGAAGAGGGTGATATAATGTGATCGAGAAGAGTGAAAGGTCTAAGCTTGGGGATGCCCCGGTGGTTCATCCCTGCATATTTTAAGAAGACTCAAGCATCTAAGCTTGGGGATGCCCAAGGCATCCCCTTCTTCATCGACAACTTATCAGGTTTCTTCTAGTGAAACTATATTTTTATTCAGTCACATCTTATACTTTACTTGGAGCGTCTGTGTGCTTTTATTTTTGTTTTTGTTTTGTTATCTTAGTTCTCTGAATAAGTTCATCCTTGTGTGGGAGAGAGACACGCTCCGCTGGTTCGTATGAACACATGTGTTCTTAGCTCATAATATTCATGGCGAAGTTTCCTCTTCGTTAAATTGTTATATGGTTGGAATTGAAAAATGCTACATGTAGTAATTGGTAAAATGTCTTGGATAATGTGATACTTGGCAATTGTTGTGCTCATGTTTAAGCTCTTGCATCATATACTTTGCACCTATTAATGAAGGAATACATAGAGCTTGCTAAAATTTGGTTTGCATAATTGGTCTCTCTAAGGTCTAGATAATTTCTAGTATTGAGTTTGAACAACAAGGAAGACGGTGTAGAGTCTTATAATGTTTACAATATGTCTTTTATGTGAGTTTTGCTGCACCGGTTCATCCTTGTGTTTGTTTCAAATAAACCTTGCTAGCCTAAACCTTGTATCGAGAGGGAATACTTCTCATGCATCCAAAATCCTTGAGCCAACCACTATGCCATTTATGTCCACCATACCTACCTACTACATGGTATTTTTCCGCCATTCCAAAGTAAATTGCTTGAGTGCTACCTTTGAACAATTCAAAATTTATCACCTCTTATTTGTGTCAATGTTTTATAGCTCATGAGGAAGTATGTGGTGTTTTATCTTTCGATCTTGTCATTTACTTTTGACAGACTTTCACAATGGACTAGTGGCACATCCGCTTATCCAATAATTTTGCAAAAAGAGCTGGCAATGGGGTTCCCAGCCCCAATTAATTAACTTTCATTAATAATTCTCTTCACATGTTTTGCTCTGATTCATCAGTAAGCAACTTAATTTTGCAAATAGACACTCCTCCATGGTATGTGAATGTTGGAAGGCACCCGAGGATTCGGTTAGCCATGGCTTGTGTAAGCAAAAGGTTGGGAGGAGTGTCATCCATAAATAAAGAAAAACTAAACTAAAGTACATGTGTAAACAAAAGAGAAGAGGGATGATCTACCTTGCTGGTAGAGATAACGTCCTTCATGGGAGCCGCTCTTGAAAGTCTGGTTGATGAGGTAGTTAGAGTGCCCACTACCATTCGTTGACAACAACAAACACCTCTCAAAATTTTACTTTTATGCTCTCTTTATGTTTTCAAAACCAAAGCTCTAGCACAAATATAGCAATCGATGCTTTCCTCTTTGAAGGACCATTCTTTTACCTTTATGTTGAGTCAGTTCACCTATTTCTCTCCATCCCAAGAAGCAAACACTTGTGTGAACTGTGCATTGATTCTTACATACTTGCATATTGCATTTGTTATATTACTCTATGTTGACAATATCCATGAGATATACATGTTACAAGTTAAAAGCAACCGCTGAAACTTAATCTTCCATTGTGTTTCTTCAATGTCTATACTTTAAATTATTGCTTTATGAGTTAACTCTTATGCAAGACTTATTGATGCCTGTCTTGAAAGTGCTATTCATGAAAAGTCATTGCTTTATGATTCAGTTGTTTACTCATGTCATTACCATTGTTTTGATCGCTGCATTCATTACATATGTTTACTATATGATCAAGTTTATGATGGCATGTCACTTCAGAAATTATCTTTGTTATCGTTTTACCTGCTCGGGACGAGCAGAACTAAGCTTGGGGATGCTGATACGTCTCCAACGTATCGATAATTTCTTATGTTCCATGCTACATTATTGATGATACCTACATGTTTTATGCACAATTTATGTCATATTCGTGCATTTTCTGGAACTAACCTATTAACAAGATGCCGAAGTGCCAGTTCCTGTTTTCTGCTGTTTTTGGTTTCAGAAATCCTAGTAACGAAATATTCTCGGAATCGGACGAAATCAACGCCAGGTTCCTATTTTGCCCGGAAGCATCCAGAACACACGAGAACCGCCAGAGAGGGGCACAGCCCACCAAACCACAGCCGGCGCGGCGGGGGCCCGCGCCACCCTATGGTGTGGGCACCCCTTCGACCCTCCCGCGCCGCCTCTTCGCCTATTTAAAGCCTCCGTCGCGAAAACCCTAGGACGGAGGACGAAACCCACGAAACCATCCGAGCCGCCGCCATCGCGAAGCCAAGATCTGGGGGACAGGAGTCTCTGTTCCGGCACCCGGACGGGGAAGTGCCCCGGAAGGCTTCTCCATCGACACCGCTGCCATCTCCACCGCCATCTTCATCACCGCTGCCGCTCCCATGAGGAGGGAGTAGTTCTCCATTGAGGCTCGGGGCTGTACCGGTAGCTATGTGGTTCATCTCTCTCCTATGTACTTCAATACAATAATCTCATGAGCTGCCTTACATGATTGAGATTCATATGATGATGCTTGTAATCTAGATGTCATTGTGCTAGTCAAGTGAGTTTTACTTATGTGATCTCCGGAGACTCCTTGTCCCACGTGTGTAAAGGTGACAGTGTGTGCACCGTGTGGGTCTCTTAGGCTATATTTCACAGAATACTTATTCACTGTTATGAATGGCATAGTGAAGTGCTTATTTATATCTCTTTATGATTGCAATGTGTTTTGTATCACAATTTATCTATGTGCTA
The DNA here is from genome assembly GCA_030979885.1 of Lolium multiflorum. Lineage (NCBI taxonomy): Eukaryota > Viridiplantae > Streptophyta > Magnoliopsida > Poales > Poaceae > Lolium > Lolium multiflorum. Next base: position 170,597,474 of record CM061753.1, on the reverse strand, counting down.
CTCTAGTGATGTTATTAAAGTAGTTTTATTCCTCCTACACGGTGTAATGGTGACAGTGTGTGCACTCGTGTTAGTACTTGGTTTATGCTATGATCATGATCTCTTGTAGATTGCGAAGTTAACTATTGCTATGATAGTATTGATGTGTATTATTCCTCCTACATAAGCGTGAAGGTGACAGTGTGCATGCTATGTTAGTACTTGGTTTAGTCGTTTCGATCTTTCATGCACTCTAAGGTTATTTAAATATGAACATTGAATTGTGGAGCTTGTTAACTCCGGCATTGAGGGTTCGTGTAATCCTACGCAATGTGTTCATCATCCAACAAGAGAGTGTAGAGTATGCATTTATCTATTCTGTTATGTGATCAATGTTGAGAGTGTCCACTAGTGAAAGTCTAATCCCTAGGCCTTGTTCCTAAATACTGCTATCGCTGCTTGTTACTGTTTTACTGAGTTACTACTGCTGCGTTACTACTGCTTGTTTACTTCCCGCAATATTACTACCATCAACTGCACGCCAGCAAGCTATTTTCTGGCGCCATACTACTGCTCATATTCATTCATACCACTTGTATTTCACTATCTCTTCGCCGAACTAGTACACCTATTAGGTGTGTTGGGGACACAAGAGACTTCTTGCTTTGTGGTTGCAGGGTTGCATGAGAGGGATATCTTTGACCTCTTCCTCCCTGAGTTCGATAAACCTTGGGTAATCCACTTAAGGGAAACTTGCTGCTGTTCTACAAACCTCTGCTCTTGGAGGCCCAACACTGTCTACATGAATAATTCAGTGTAAAAGCGGTAGTCTTTAAAGCATAATCCACAAAAATATAATGGCGTCATTTTATTTTATCTCATCATTAATCCAACAAGGTTTGGATACGTCTCTCGGATACTCCATCATCACTATGATACTCCAAGAAACGTGAGGTTGTAGAACAATTTCATAACTCTCTTAGATGTTCGCTAAAACTCGTAATTCAAATATTTCCACCATGATCCAATCATAGATATTTGACTTTTCTATTACGATGATTTCCACTTCATGCTGAAATTTATTTGAATCCATTCAAATGTTTCAAACTTCTTCCTTATCGAATAAATATATCCACATATATATATATACTCAATTCATTGTTGGAAGTTTTCATGAAGTAGAAGAATCTCCCGCACACAACTATGCCCAGTGAACCACATACATCATCATGTATGTTTCCACTAAGTTAGTTGCCCGTTCAACTCTTGGCCTATGAACGATATTTCAGTCATTTTCTTTAGAAAAGATTTGCAAGCGCCAAACGATTCCAAAATCAAATGACTCCAAAACTCCATTTGCATGGAGTTCCTTCATGCGTTCCTTTCTACCATGACCTAAATAGCGGTTCCACCAATAAGTGGAATTCACATCATTTTCCTTATGGCATTTTAGCGTCAGTGTTATGCATGTGTGCTTCACCATAAAGATTTATAATAACTTATCCATCATACATGGAATGCTGTTACAATTTGAACAACTCATTGTTTTCATTTAACCAGAACAAAACAACAATTATAAAGTTCTTTATTATAAATCTGAATGGCTAGACAGAATGCCAACGACGAACATAATAACACTTTATTTTTGTTCCAGACGTGCATTCCTATCATATTCCTTGTCAGTCACTTAGGCCATTGTATTCTTGTATTGCGTTGTTTTGTATGACACCTCATACCAACCAATATGGTACAAATACCCAAGAATTTCATTGTGTGACCAAAACAAGGAATACATTCATAACTTGTATATCATCTATATACATCTGAGCTAGACTTTCTAGTATTTTCTTTCTTTCTGCCAAAAATCTTTTGTAGTTTCTCTTTTAGCTTTCCTCATTCTTAGAAAACACTTCACCTTCAATAACTTCTAGGTCCATTGGTCAAATACCAATAACCTTGAGGTTCTTACTTTGAAGTTGATCATCACATGACAAGTGTTCCAGATTTCACTATTAGTAACCTTTTAATGTGATGAACAATTTCACTCATAATTTTATCCATCAAATCATGACGACTTTCCGAGACCATGTCTGTACATGCTAGGCTCGTAAAGTTTAACCTTAGTATTCGTATGTGCAAATCTGGCTTGCACCCGTTGTATGCACACGTAGAATCTATAACACCCGATCATCACGTGATGCTTCGAAACGACGAGTCTTAGCAACGGTGCATACTAAGGACGATCACTTCATGGATGTGCGAATATCATTAGTGCCCAATGATAACCCACAAGTATAGGGGGTGTATCGTAGTATCTTCGATAAGTAAGAATGTCGATCCCAACGAGGAGCAGAAGGTGTTGACAGAAGGATTCACTGTAAATGCTCACAGACAAGTTTTCAGGGGGTTTTGATATAGCAGATAAATAAAATACAAGTAAGTAAAATGCGAGAGAAATAATTGCTGCGAGTGGCCCAATCCTTTTTAGCACAAAGGACAAGTCGGTTTGTTTACTTATAATGACCAAACGTTCTTGAGGACACACGGGGATTTTAGTCTAGTGCTTTCGCTTCATGTAGCTAAATAATCTTCATTGTTTTGATAAGTGTTGTGTGGGTGAACCTATGCTAATGCACCGCCCTTCCTAGGACTAATACATACTTGTGATTATACCCCTTGCAAGCATCCGCAACTACAAGAAAGTAATTAAGATAAATCTAACCACAGCCTTAAACTCTGAGATCCTGCGATCCCTCTTGCATCGATATACTAACGGGGGTTTAGGTTTCTGTCACTCCGGCAACCCCGCAATTAGCAACCGAATACAAGATGCACTCCCCTAGGCCCATAAATGGTGAAGTGTCGTGTAGTCGACGTTCACACGACACCACTAGAAGAATGGCACCACAACTTAAATATCATAACATTGAATATTACTAAACCATAATTCACTACTAGCATTTAGACTTCACCCATGTCCTCAAGAACTAAACGAACTACTCACGAGACATCATATGGAATACAATCAGAGGTGATATGATGATAAATAACAATCTGAACATAAACCTTGGTTCAATGGTTTCACTCAATAGCATCTACAACAAGTAGAGAATAACACCGGGAGAGTTTCCCCTATCGAACAATCAAGATCAAACCCAAATTGTTACAGCGGTGACGAGGTGCTGCGGTGATGATGGCGGTGTTGATGGTGGAGATGATGATGATGATGATGGAGATGATGTCCAGCTCGATGACGATGGCGATGGCGTCGATTTCCCCCTCCGGGAGGGAATTTCCCCGGCGGATTCCTGCCCGCCGGAGAGCTCTTTTCTCTCAGGTGTTCTCCGCCCCGCAGAGGCGGCTATAACTCTTCGTGAGGTCCTCCCTCTGGCTTAGGTTTTCGGGATGAAGGAGTACGCGAAGAAAAGGAGGCGAAAGGGGCTGTGGGGCCCCCACACCACAGGGTGGCGCGGCCAGGCCATGGGCCGCGCCGACCTGTGGTCTGGGCCCACCTTGGCTCCCCTCTTCTTCCCCTTCTGGCTCCCTCCGTCATCTGGAAAAATAGGAATTTACGTGAAATTTCCTTCCACAGTTGATCTTCCGAAATATTGCGTTCTGACGGTGCTTTTTCCAGCAGAATCCTGGCTCCGGTGCTTGATCCTCCAATAATGATGAAACATGCAAAATAGATGAAATAACATAAGTATTGTGTCCCAATATGAGATATATCAATGAATAACAGCAAATTATGATACAAAATAGTGATGCAAATTGGACGTATCAACTCCCCCAAGCTTAGACCTCGCTTGTCCCCAAGCGAAACTGAGCTCGATAAACAAGACCACATGTTTATGGAGTGAAGAGTCGATAAATAAAATACGGACAAGAAGCATCATATTCATTCACACAAGACATTCTAGTAAACAACTTCCTCATATAACTCATCTTGAAATAAGTAAAGAGAAATCACAAGTAAAGGTGCATGAGAAATCATAGTTGGTGATGGCAAACTTTGTTCTTGGTCAGAGAACTACTAACGGATTGTATTTCTAAGCAAAACTTTCATATTAGAATTTATAGCTGGGCTTCCATATTCAATCATAACAATCTCCTCATAATCATTGATAACTTCAAAGTCATATTCATTCAGATAAAATTGGTACTAAACAAGAAAGTATAAAAGACATGATTAACTGAATCATAGCATAAATGATTGGTTCACAACAACTCAATTGCTTGCTTGAGATAGAGAGAAATAGGTTTACTGACTCAACATAAAAGTAAAAGATAGGCCCTTCGCAGAGGGAAGCAGGGATTAAATCATGTGCTAGAGCTTTTCAAGTTTTGAAATCATATAAAGAGCATAAAAGTAAGATTTTGAGCGGTGTTTGTTGTTGTCAACGAATGGTAGCGGGCACTCTAACCCCCTTGCCAAACGAACCTTCCAAGAGCGGCTCCCATGAGGGACGGCATCTCTACCAGCAAGGTAGATCATCCCCCTTCTCTTTTGTTTACACATGTATTTTAGTTTTATTAAGGATGACACTCCCCCCAACCTTGGCTTTCTCAATCCATGGCTAACCGAATCCTCGGGTGCCTTCCAACATTCACATACCATGGAGGAGTGTCTATTGCAAAATTAAGTTGCTTACTGATAAATCAGAGCAAAACATGTGAAGAGAATTATTAATGAAAGTTATTAATTGGGGCTGGGAACCCCGTTGCCAGCTCTTATTGCAAAATTATTGGATAAGCGGATGTGCCGCTAGTCCATTGGTGAAAGTCCGCCTAACAAGATTGAAAGATAAAACACCACATACTTCCTCATGAGCTATAGAACATTGACACAAATAAGGAGTAGTAGTTTGAATAATTTAAAGGTAGCACATGAAGTATTTACTTGGAATGGCAGAAAATACCATGTAGTAGGTAGGTATGGTGGACACAAATGGCATAGGTTTGGTCTAAGGTTATGGATGTATGAGAAGCATCTCCTCTCGATACAGGTCTTTGGCTAGCAAGGTTTGATAGCAAGCATAAAGGTTGAGGGAAACAAACAAATATACATATGATAGAACAATCATGCATCTTTCTCATAAGCACAAACAATTTTAACTTCAGAATACTAAGCATAGAGATAATAGTAATATATCTAAGTGTATTTCTCTCTTTTATTTAAACATCAGGGTGTTGTTGCTATTGACCAATGCTAAGTTTGCCAAAACCAAATAGATTTACTTGATGCTCCCAAAGTGATATCAATACTAATGTCAAGAGTAATCATATAATGGGGATTGCAAACTAAAATAAAGTGTGCAAAAAGTAAATGATAAGACTTCTCATTAATATTCCATAACGATAACTCACACCAACGGATACATAGATAACCAACTAAGAGAGATACTTCCACATTGCATACTATTCCATATGATAACTTCCCTACTCATGATATGACACTACTTGATAGTAAAAGATAAAGGTAGTGATGATGTGATACCGCGGCACTCCCCCAAGCTTGGAACAAACCAAGGGGATGCCAATACCGATGATGAATTACTCCTTCGGTGATGATGGTGATGGCTTCTTCTCGCGCTTCATAAGGATCTCCTTCAGCTTCAGCTTCTCAATTTTGTAATTCTGCACCAAAACCTGAAGAGACTCATTGTTATCCGAGTGTGGCGGTGACGGCCTTGTGCTGGGATTTGAGTAATATTCCAGCATTCTGCGAAGTCGCTGGTTCTCCTCCTGAAGTATCTCCACTTCCCTTTTGAGAGCACGATATTGATCACAAAACTCATCAGCAACCCGTATTGCTTCCTCCACACAAGGGAAAGAGTCGAGGTCCAGAGCAGGCGGAAGAGCTCCCTGCAAGTTATGAGAAAAGAACGCCCAGTGTTAACCGATCCCACCAAGATTGGCTTACTCTTCGTAGTTTCCCACTCTCCTTTTGCTGATGCTATCTTCTTCTTCTCCTTATTGATCCTTTCATCCATCTCTTCCTTCCAAGGCCCCTTGTCCTTGTTGTTGGAGACCATGGTGCTTCTAGATCAAAACAAATCTGGCAGAAAACAGCTCGAAACAAAACACGACGAGAAAACGATATACGGACCTCCAGGGGTCCGGGGGATTATATAGCAAATATTTTTACGATAAAAGGAAGGTTCCAGGCCGAAAACGAGTGGAAACGGGACGCCGAGGGGCTGTCACCATAGGTCGGCGCGGCCAGTGGTGACGGGCCCTCGCGCGTCTTTTCCACTCCGTTTCGATTCCGTAATTTTTCATATTTTCCAAAAACAGCAGAAATAATGTTCGGAAAGGTAAACACGGACTTTTTATTACCTGTACTGTTACCTATTCAAAGTCCAGTTCTGGCGGACTGTCAATTTGTCCTTTGATGAAAGCCTCCGGTGTTTCCACTTGAATAATATCAACATCAACATTATAAGAATCACCCGAGATATAATGCTTGAGTCTTTGTCCATTCACCACTTGTGTGGCATTGCCTTGGAGAGAGCTAATTTTAATTGCTCCTGAACGATACACCTCCTCAACAACATATGGTCCTTCCCACTTCGAGAGTAATTTCCCTGCAAAGAATCTGAGACGAGACCGATACAATAGGACTTTGTCTCCAACATTAAATTCTCTTTTGATGATCCTTCTATCATGCCATTTCTTAACTTTTTCTTTAAAGAGTTTAGCATTTTCATAAGCTTCACTTCTCCATTCATCTAGAGAACTTAATTGCAGCAACCTCTTATTACCGGCTAGTTTCGGATCTTTATTTAGTTCTCTAACAGCCCAATAAGCTTTGTGCTCTAGTTCTAAAGGTAAATGACAAGCTTTTCCATAAACCATTTTATAAGGTGACATTCCCATAGGATTTTTATAAGCAGTTCTATAAGCCCAAAGTGCTTCCTTCAATTTACTAGCCCAATTCTTTCTAGATTTATTAACAGTCTTTCCTAAGATAGCTTTAATCTCTCTATTTGATAATTCTACTTGACCACTAGTTTGAGGGTGATAAGCGGAAGCAATTCTATGATTAATACCATACTTAGCAAGAGTTTTTCTAAAACCTCCATGAATAAAATGAGAACCTCCATCAGTCATAATATATCTAGGTATTCCAAATCTAGGAAATATAACATCTACAAGCATTTTTATAGAGGTCTCACCATCAGCACTCTTTGTAGGTATAGCTTCTACCCATTTAGTGACATAATCAACAGCGACAAGTATATGAGTGTTACCTTCTGAAGAAGGGAAAGGACCCATGAAGTCGAATCCCCAACAATCGAATGGTTCAATAACAAGAGTATAATTCATAGGCATTTCATTGCGTCTAGAGATATTACCAACTCTTTGACATTCATCACAGGATAAGATAAACTTCCTCGCATCTTTGAAAAGTGTTGGCCAATAAAAACCTGATTGTAGAACCTTTTGCGCGGTTCTATCTCCAGCGTGATGTCCTCCATAAACACTACCATGACATTTACTCAATATCTCCTGTTGTTCATATTCAGGAACACATCTTCGCATAATACCATCCACTCCTTCTTTATATAAGTGTGGGTCATCCCAAAAATAATGCCTCAAGTCATAAAAGAATTTCCTCCTTTGCTGAGCTGAAAAGGTTGGAGGCAAATACTTCGAAACAATAAAGTTAGCATAATCAGCATACCAAGGGCTCTCTCGCGAGCTCACCTTTATTACAGCCAATTGTTCATTTGGAAAACTATCATTAACAGGAACAGGATCATAAGCAATATTTTCCAATCTAGACAAATTATCAGCAACAGGATTATCAGCACCTTTCCTATCTATAATATGTAAATCAAATTCTTGCAACAGAAGTACCCACCTAATAAGCCTTGGCTTAGCATCTTTCTTTGTCATAAGGTATCTGATTGCAGCATGATCAGTATGAATCGTGACTTTTGAATCAACAATATAGGGTCTAAACTTGTCACAAGCAAAGACTACAGCTAACAATTCCTTTTCAGTTGTAGCATAATTTCTTTGAGCAGCATCAAGAGTCTTACTAGCATAATGAATAACATTTAATTTTTTATCTACCCGCTGTCCAAGAACAGCGCCTACAGCAAAATCACTAGCATCACACATAATTTCAAAAGGCAAATTCCAATCAGGAGGTTCGACTACAGGAGCAGTTGTTAAGGCTTTCTTTAGAGTTTCAAAAGCTTCCTTACAATCATCATCAAAAACGAAAGGTACATCTTTTTGAAGAAGATTAGTAAGAGGCTTTGAAATTTTAGAGAAATCTTTAATAAATCTCCTATAAAACCCAGCATGACCAAGAACACTACGAATACCTTTAACATCCCTCGGATAGGGCATCTTCTCAATTGCTTCAACTTTAGCTCTATCAACTTCAATACCTCTCTCGGAAATTTTATGTCCCAATACAATTCCTTCATTAACCATAAAGTGGCATTTCTCCCAATTAAGAACAAGGTTAGTTTCTTCACATCTCTGCAACACTTTATCGAGGTTTCGCAAGCAATTATCAAAAGAATTCCCATAGACAGAAAAATCATCCATGAACACCTCTACAATACTTTCGCAAAAACCATGAAAAATAGCAGACATGCATCTTTGAAAAGTAGCAGGAGCATTACATAAACCAAAAGGCATACGCCTATAAGCATAAGTTCCATAAGGACAAGTAAACGTGGTTTTCTCTTGATCTTTAGCTTTAACAGCAATTTGTGAAAACCTAGAATAACCATCAAGAAAGCAAAAATGAGTATTTTTAGATAACCTTTCTAACATTTGATCAATAAAGGGTAAAGGGTAATGATCTTTCTTAGTAACTTTATTAACTTTTCGAAAATCAATGCACATTCTATACCCTACAACTATTCTTTGAGGAATAAGCTCATCATTATCATTAGGCACAACAGTCATTCCTCCTTTCTTAGGAACACAATGCACAGGACTAACCCATCTACTATCAGCAATAGGATATATAATACCAGCTTCAAGAAGTTTTAATACCTCGTTCCTTACCACCTCTTTCATCTTCGGAATTAGACGACGTTGATGTTCAACAACAGGCTTTGCATCATCTTCCATATTGATAGCATGTTGGCAAATAGAAGGAGAAATCCCTTTCAAATCATCAAGAGTATAGCCAATAGCTCCTCGGTGTTTCTTCAATATTTCCAATAACCTTTCTTCCTCAATCTCTGAAAGCTTAGAACTAATAATAACAGGATATATTTTCTTATCATCAATATGAGCATATTTAAGATTATCAGGTAAAGGCTTTAAATCAAAAACAGGATCTTCCTTTGGTGGCGGTGTTGTACCCAAATCTTCCACCGGTAAATCATGCTTGAGAATAGGTTGGCGAAGAAAAATTTCCTCAAGCTCATCTCTTTCTTTCCTAAAAGCTTCACTTTCACTATTCTCCAAATGTTGCTGCAAAGGATTATTAGGAACAAGAACAATAGATGCACACTGCTCCATTTTAAAATCATTACTAGGCAAGTCAGCTTTATAAGGAGTTTTGGTAAATTTAGAAAAGTTAAATTCATAAGGTTCACCAGCAAATCTAGTCAAAATTTTCTCTTTCTTACAATCTATAATAGCTCCACAAGTATTTAGAAAAGGTCTACCAAAAATGATAGGACAATGATCACTAGCAGCAGAACCAAGTACCAAAAAGTCAGCAGGATATTTAATCTTACCACATAGAACTTCCACATCTCGAACAATACCAATTGGAGAAATAGTTTCTCTATTAGCCAGATGAATAACCACATCAATATCTTCAAGTTCACAAGAATCAATTTCGTGCATAATCTCCGTGTAAAGCTCATAAGGAATAACACTAACACTTGCACCAATATCACATAAACCATAATAGCAATGATCACCAATTTTAACAGATAGCATAGGAACACTAACTTGTTTGGGTTTATTAGGATGTGAAACAATATTAGAAGCATCTTCACAAAAAATAATATGACCATCCTCCACATTTTCAGTCACAAGATCTTTAACTATTGCAACAGCAGGTTCAATTTTAATTTGTTCTTCAGGTTCTTTAGGTTTCTTTTCACTTTTATTAACCGCACTAGATATAACAGAGTACTCCTTCATTTTAGCAGGGAAAGGAGTTTTTTCAATATAAGCTTCAAGAATAACATTATCAACAGTTTCAATCACTACACATTTGTTTACAGATGAATCTACGTTATCTTTATACGGTTCATGATACTTATCAAAATTCTTCTTAGGCAATTCATAATGAGAGGCAAAAGCTTTGTAAAGATTTGCAACAACTTGGGAATCAAGACCATATGTAGCACTCATATTACGAAATTTATCAGTATCCATAAAAGCTTCAATGCATTTATAATCATAAATTATACCTGATTCTCTATCTTTGTCGTTCTCCCATCCTTCAGTATTTTCTTGGATCCGATCAAGAAGGTCCCTTTTAAACTCTTCTTTGTTGCATGTAAATGATCCAGAACAAGAAGTATCCAGCAAGGTCTTGTCTTGAAAAGAAAGTCTTGCATAGAAATTATCAATAATAACATTACCAGGAAGCTCATGAATGGGACATTTGAGCATTAAAGACTTCAATCTCCCCAAGCTTGGGCAATACTTTCTCCATCATGAGGCCAGAAATTATATATGCGGTTCCGATCTTTGTGAATTTCACTTGGAGGATAAAATTTGGAATAAAATAAAGGCACAATGTCCTCCCAATCAATAGAATCACCATTCTTCAGCAATTTATACCAGTGCGCCGCTTTACCAGACAGCGATATAGTGAATAGTTTCTTTCTAACTTCATTCATAGAAATACCTGCACATTTGAATAACCCGCATAATTCATGCAAAAACAATAAATGATCACCAGGATGGACAGTTCCATCCCCTTCATAGCGGTTATCCATAACACGTTCAATAATTTTCATAGGTATTTTATATGGTACTACTTCCTCACCTGGCGCTTCATCCACTACCGTTGCAGTAGTAGTAGATTTCCCAAATAAAAATTGAAGAGAAGATCTCTCCATAATGACTTATAGCAAGGCAGAAATAAAATCAGCACAAACAGTAACGGTTTTCCTTACCAATTCCACTTACCAATAGCGCTTCACTCCCCGGAAACGGCGCCAGAAAATAGTCTTGATAACCCACAAGTATAGGGGTTGTATCGTAGTATCTTCGATAAGTAAGAATGTCGATCCCAACGAGGAGCAGAAGGTGTTGACAGCAGTTTTGGGATTCACTGTAAATGCTCACATACAAGTTTTCAGGGGGTTTTGATATAGCAGATAAATAAAATACAAGTAAGTAAAATGCGAGAGAAATAATTGCTGCGAGTGGCCCAATCCTTTTTAGCACAAAGGACAAGCCGGTTTGTTTACTTATAATGACCAAACGTTCTTGAGGACACACGGGGATTTTAGTCTAGTGCTTTCGCTTCATGTAGCTAAATAATCTTCATTGTTTTGATAAGTGTTGTGTGGGTGAACCTATGCTAATGCACCGCCCTTCCTAGGACTAATAAATACTTGTGATTATACCCCATGCAAGCATCCGCAACTACAAGAAAGTAATTAAGATAAATCTAACCACAGCCTTAAACTCTGAGATCCTGCGATCCCTCTTGCATCGATATACTAACGGGGTTTAGGTTTCTGTCACTCCGGCAACCCCGCAATTAGCAACCGAATACAAGATGCACTCCCCTAGGCCCATAAATGGTGAAGTGTCGTGTAGTCGACGTTCACACGACACCACTAGAAGAATGGCACCACAACTTAAATATCATAACATTGAATATTACTCAACCATAATTCACTACTAGCATTTAGACTTCACCCATGTCCTCAAGAACTAAACGAACTACTCACGAGACATCATATGGAATACAATCAGAGGTGATATGATGATAAATAACAATCTGAACATAAACCTTGGTTCAATGGTTTCACTCAATAGCATCTACAACAAGTAGAGAATAACACCGGGAGAGTTTCCCCTATCGAACAATCAAGATCAAACCCAAATTGTTACAGCGGTGACGAGGTGCTGCGGTGATGATGGCGGTGTTGATGGTGGAGATGATGATGATGATGATGGAGATGATGTCCAGCTCGATGACGATGGCGATGGCGTCGATTTCCCCTCCGGGAGGGAATTTCCCCGGCGGATTCCTGCCCGCCGGAGAGCTCTTTTCTCTCAGGTGTTCTCCGCCCCGCAGAGGCGGCTGTAACTCTTCGTGAGGTCCCTCTCGGCTTAGGTTTTCGGGACGAAGGAGTACGCGAAGAAAAGGAGGCGAAAGGGGCTGTGGGGCCCCCACACACAGGGTGGCGCGGCCAGCCATGGGCCGCGCCGCCTGTGGTCTGGGCCCACCTTGGCTCCCCTCTTCTTCCCCTTCTGGCTCCCTCCGTCATCTGGAAAAATAGGAATTTACGTGAAATTTCCTTCCACAGTTGATCTTCCGAAATATTGCGTTCTGACGGTGCTTTTTCCAGCAGAATCCTGGCTCCGGTGCTTGATCCTCCAATAATGATGAAACATGCAAAATAGATGAAATAACATAAGTATTGTGTCCCAATATGAGATATATCAATGAATAACAGCAAATTATGATACAAAATAGTGATGCAAATTGGACGTATCACCCAACTAGTTGGAGGATTGGGACGCCTGGCGTCTTTAACCTTCGTACATTCCCATAAAACTTATGAGTTTATGTAGTCTCACTAGATTATATTCTATCATCTTGCAGTAAGGTCTTAGATATCACATATATATCATACCTTGATTATTTCTAGAAAAAAAATTTCCAGCTCCTTACTTTTCAAACGGATTTTGAATTTCAAGTTTCACAGAGACAAGACGATTTGGTACTAATTGAAACCATTGCTCTTTGAATCATCAATGTGAGGTTTACTAAAAGTTTGCATTAGGACTTAATCATATCTTGATTCTTTAACAATACGGTACCAGTCCGTAAAGTTACTTGTCAGACTTAACAATATTTCTATCTCAATTACAAGACTAGCGCATGGTAGATAACGGATGCCAATTCTACAAATTTAATTCAAAATACTATTCAGACTATGTTCATGATAATTAGTTCATGTTTTAATCTAATTACTAATGAACTCCCACTTAACACAACATCCCTCATAGTTGCTTAGTGGTACACGATCCATATCCACTACACCAAAATCGATCATCACGTGAGATGATGTAGCTTCAATGGTGAACATCAACATGTTGATCATATCATCCATATGACTCGTGTTCAACCTTGTCTGTACATGCTAGGGTCGTCAAGCAAACCCAAGTACTTCTGCGTGTGCAACATGGCTTACACCGTTGTATGTGAACGTAGAACCTATCACATCCGACCATCACGAGATGCTTCGAGACGACGAACTGTAGCAACGGTGCATACGAGGGGAGAACACTTTATTATCTTGATATTAATGTGAGGGATCATCTTATAATGCTACCGTCGCGATCTAAGCAAGATAAGATGCATAAAGGATTAACATCACATGCAATTCATAATATGTGATATGATATGGCCTTTCTTCTTGTGCTTTTGATCTCCATCTCCAAAGCACACGAGCATGATCTCCATCATCACCAGCATTGCACCAAGGTCCATGGCGCCGCTTCATGGTTGTCCATCAATTATAGCTACTATAACAACTAATTGAAATAAAGCTATTACATGATGAATAGACACGCAGGTCTTAACAAATTTAAAGACAACCATTAGGCTCCTGCCGGTTGCCATAATACAATAATGAACATCTCATACATCAAATATAATCATCATCACATCATGGCCATATCACATCACCAAACCCTGCAAAAACAAGTTAGACGCCTCTAATTTGGTTTGCATATTTTACGTGGTTTAGGGTTTTCGAGTAAGATCCAATCTACCTATGAACATGAACCACAACGGTGATACTAGTGTTGTCGATAGAAATAGTAAATTGAATCTTAACTATGGTGAGAGAGACAGACACCCGCAAAGCCACTTATGCAATACAAGTTGCATGTCAAGCGTGGAGCAAGTCTCATGAGACGCGGTCATGTAAAGTTAGCCCGGGCCGCTTCATCCCACCATCCCGCAAGATCAAAGTACACATAACTAAAGACAACAAAAGCATCAACGCCCACAAACCATTGTGTTCTACTTGTGCAACAGATCTATGCATAGACACCGCTCTGATACCACTGAAGGGGTTCGTTGCATAGAAAACAAAAAATTTCCTACCGCAAAGACGAATAAATCCAAGATCTAATCTATGGAACACCCAAGATCTAATCAACAAGATCGGAGCAACGAGATTGATGTGAGACTAACCCTCGAAGATTTCCAAAGCCTACGAGATTAGATCTCGTTGTTGGTGTAGACAATCGTCCCGGTGCTGCAATCCGGCAGCACTTCCGTACTCGGTCGCGCGTACGGTGTCGATGAAGCCCTTCCTCTCCCCGTTCCAGCGGGCAGTGGAGGTGTGGTAGATCCCCTCGGAATCCCAGCGGCACGACGGCGTGGTGGTGGAGGTGGAGGAGAAATTCATGCAGGGCCAAGCCTGCGCAGGAAGAAGGAGGAGGGAGAGAGGGGCGGCTAGGGCTTGGGGAATGATGTGCTGCGCCCCAGCCCTCCCCTCCCTCTTATATAGGCGTGGGGGGCTGCCTTGGCCCCTCCTCCAAGCCCTTGGGTCGGCCAAAACAAGGGGGCAACTTCCCCCCAAGTTAAGTCCCTATTTTCAAGGGATTTGATCTTATCCACTTGATCCAACCACATGGGCCTTGGGGGGCTGGTGTGCCTGGCCCATGTGGGCCTATGTGACCCCTCCGGTCCATGTTGGTCGTCCGGGATAGGTGGGCCCCACTATGGTACCCTCCGGAACCTTCTAGAACCTCCGGTACAATACCGAAAAATCCTGAACTTTTCCGGTAACCCTGAAAATGACTTCCCATATATGAATCTTATTCTCCGGACCATTCCGGACCTCCTCGTGATGTCCCATCCGAGACTCCGAACAAACTTCGGACTCCATCTCATATTCTGAATCTACTTATGCGACATCGAACCTTAAGCGCGTCACCCTACGGTTCGTGAACTATCTAGACATGGTCGAGACTCCTCTCCGAGCAATAACCAATAGCGGGATCTGGAGATCCATAATGGCTCCCACATATTCAACGATGACTTAGTGATCGATTGAACCATTTACATACGATGCCGATTCCCTTTGTCACGCGATATTTTACTTGTCCGAGGTTCGATCATCGGTATCTCCATACCTTGTTCAACCTCGTTACCGACAAGTACTCTTTACTCGTACCGTGGTATGTCATCTCTTATGATCCAATCATATGCTTGCAAGCTAATCAGACGACATTCCACCGAGAGGGCCCAGAGTATATCTATCCGTCATCAGGATGGACAAATCCCACTATTGATCCATATACCTCAACTCACACTTTCCGAATACTTAATCTCATCTTTATAACCACCCATTTACGCAATGGAGTTTGATGTAATCAAAGTACCCTTCCGGTGTAAGTGATTTACATGATCTCATGGTCGAAGGACTTAGGCAACTATGTATCGAAAGCTTATAGCAAATTGAACTTAATGACTTGATCTTATGCTACGCTCATTTGGGTGTGTGTCCATTATATCATTCACCTAATGACATAACCTTGTTATTAATAACATCCAATGTTCATGATCACGAAACCATGATCATCCATTAATCAACAAGATAGTTATACAAGAGGCTTACTAGGGACTCCTTGTTGTTTATATAACACACATGTATCAATGTTTCGGTTAATACAATTATAGCATGGGATGTAAACATTTATCATGAACACTAAGATATAACAATAACTAATTTATTATTGCCTCTTGGGCATATCTCCAACAGCTCGTGCCGAATCTTTCAGGTAAAGTTGCAGGCATTGCATTTCCGCTACTTGGTTTCCCTTGTGCAAGATCACAGTTTGCAGATAATCGTCTATCCAAGATCTTGGCTCCTGCTGTCCATCATACTTGGCAGTATCACTGGGAGTAGGCTTGAATCTTTTCGGTGGCATCGTCTCCCGAATCTTGTAGCTTAAACAATCGGCACCTCGAAGTTCACCATCGTATTCCTGGGTTTCTTCGGAGTCATCGCTATCATAGCCTTCCCTTGCAGCACGCCGACGGGGAGCTTTGTCGATCTTACTCTGTGTAATATCATCGCGGACATCTTTTGAACGATACTTAGATCCACTGCCTTGATGTGTAGTTTTCTCCTTCCTAGGGGTGAGTTTATCTCCAAGGATCGCGAGGCTCTCCAAAGCGCCCCGATGAGCTTGTGCCATTGGATCGTTGGGTGTTGCCTAGTGATTGATCAAATAAGTTGAGAGTTGTTTGTCGCCCCTTCAGCAGTTTTTTGGCCTGACCATGCCCGCGGTGTCCATAGTCATAAAAGAGTTGGAGAGATTCAAGGTGATCTTCGTTGCATCGACTTCCGAAAGACGAGGGATTCGTGGCCGAAATCTCCCTGGACCTTGGTTGTTGCGAGATGCGCTTCCGTGTGTCGCCCTTTGTCGCTCACTTGATTGATTAGCTGACTGGCGGCATCGATCGAGGTCGGCTTGTTCATTTGCTAACCGAACTCGATTCCTCTCCAAAATAGTGTGATACGCATTGACGGTTGATGGCGTGTAACTCACACGTTCGTTGGGAACCCCAAGAGGAAGGTATGATGCGCACAGTAGCAAGTTTTCCCTCAGAAAGAAACCAAGGTTTAATCGAACCAGGAGGAGCCAAGAAGCACGTTGAAGGTTGATGGTCGCGAAATGTGATGCGGCGCAACACCAGGGATTCCGGCGCCAACGCGGAACCTGCACAACACAACCAAAGTACTTTGCCCCAACGAAACAGTGAGGTTGTCAATCTCACCGGCTTGCTGTAACAAAGGATTAAACGTATCGAGTGGAAGATGTTTGCAAAGAAAATAGTAAACACAATTGCAGTAGATGTATGCTATGTAAAGAATAGGACCGGGGTCCACAGTTCACTAGAGGTGTCTCTCCCATAAGATAAAAGCATGTTGGGTGAACAAATTACAGTCGGGCAATTGACAAATAGAGAAAGGCATAACAATGCATATACATGACATGGTAAATATAGTGAGATTTAATCCGGGCATTACGACATAGTACATAGACCGCCATCCAACTGCATCTATGCCTAAAAAGTCCACCTTCAGGTTATCGTCCGAACCCCCTCCAGTATTAAGTTGCAAAGCAACAGACAATTGCATTAAGTATGGTGCGTAATGTAATCAACAACTACATCCTTAGACATAGCATCAATGTTTTATCCCTAGTGGCAACAGCACATCACAACCTTAGAACCTACTGTCACGATCCCAGATTCAATGAAGGCATGAACCCACTATCGAGCATAAATACCCCCTCTTGGAGTTAAGAGCAAAAACTTGGCCAGAGCCTCTACTAATAACGGAGAGCATGCAAGATCATAAACAACACATAAACAATAGATTGATAATCACCATAATCATAGTACTCTCTATCCATCGGATCCCGACAAACACAACATATAGTATTACAGATAGATGATCTTGATCATGTTAGGCAGCTCACAAGATCCAACAATGAAGCACAACAAGGAGAAGACGACCATCTAGCTGCTATGGACCCATGGTCCAGGGGTGAACTACTCACTCATCACTCCGGAGGCGACCATGGCGGTGTAGAGTCCTCCGGGAGATGAATCCCCTCTCCCAGGTGCCGGAGGCGATCTCCGAATCCCCGAGATGGGATTCGCGGCGGCGGCGTCTCGGAAGGTTTTCCGTATCGTGGCTCTCGGTACTGGGGGTTTCGCGACGGAAGCTTTAAGTAGGCGGAGGGTCAACGCGGGGGCCACACGAGGGCCCAGGGGATAGGTCGGCGCGGCCAGGGCCGGGCCGCGCCGGCCACCCCCGGCCTCCTCGTGGCCCCACTTCGTTAGGTCTTCGGTCTTCTGGAAGCTTCGTGCAAAAATAGGACCCTGGGCGAAAGTTTCGTCCAATTCCGAGAATATTTCTTTACTAGGATTTCTGAAACCAAAAACAGCAGAAAAAGAACTGGCTCTTCGGCATCTTGTTAATAGGTTAGTTCCGAAAATGCATAAATATGACATATAATGTGCATAAAACATGTAGGTATCATCAATAAAGTAGCATGGAACATAAGAAATTATCGATACGTTGGAGACGTATCAACATCCCCAAGCTTAGTTCTGCTCGTCCCGAGCAGGTAAAATGATAACAAAGATAATTTCTGAAGTGACATGCCATCATAATCTTGATCATACTATTTGTAAACATATGTAATGAATGCAGCGATCAAAACAAAGGTAATGACATGAGTAAACAACTGAATCATAAAGCAAAGACTTTTCATGAATAGTACTTCAAGACAAGCATCAATAAGTCTTGCATAAGAGTTAACTCATAAAGCAATAAATCAAAGTAAAGGTGTTGAAGCAACACAAAAGAAGATTAAGTTTCAGCAGTTGCTTTCAACTTATAACATGTATATCTCATGGATATTGTCAACATAAAGTAATATAATAAGTGCAATATGCAAGTATGTAGGAATCAATGCACATCTCACACAAGTGTTTGCTTCTTAGGTGGAAGGAGATAGGTAAACTGACTCAACAATAAAAGTAAAAGAAAGGTCCTTCAATGAGGAAAGCATCGATTGCTGTATTTGTGCTAGAGCTTTTATTTTGAAAACATGAAACAATTTTGTCAACGGTAGTAATAAAGCATATGAGTTATGAAAATTATATCTTACAAGTTGCAAGCCTCACGCATAGTATACTAATAGTGCCCGCACCTCGTCCTACTTAACTTGGACTACCGGGTCTTCGCATGCCATGTTTCAACCAAGTGTCACAAAGGGGTACCTCCATGCCGCCTGTACAAAGGTCTAAGGAGAATGCTCGCATTTCGGATTTCTCGCTTTTGATTATTCTCAACTTAGACATCCATACCGGGACAACATGGACAACAGATAATGGACTCCTCTTAAATGCATAAGCATGTAGCAAAGTTATTATTCTCATATGAGATTGAGGATATATGTCCAAAACTGAAACTTCCACCATGATTCATGGCTTTAGTTAGCGGCCCAATGTTCTTCTCTAACAATTTTGCATGCTCCAACCACTAAAATGATAGACCTTCAGACAAGACGGACATGCATAGCAACTCACATGATATTCAACAATAGTTGATGGCGTTCCCCAGAAGCATGGTTATCGCACAACAAGCAACTTAATAAAATATAAAGTGCATAAGTACATATTCAATACTACGATAGTTTTTAAGGCTATTTTGTCCCATGAGCTATATATTGCAAAGGTGAATGATGGAATTTTAAAGGTAGCACTCAAGCAATTTACTTTGGAATGGCGGAGAAATACCATGTAGTAGGTAGGTATGGTGGACACAAATGGCATAGTAGTTGGCTCAAGGATTTTGGATGCATGAGAAGTATTCCCTCTCGATACAAGGTTTAGGCTAGCAAGGTTATTTGAAGCAAACTCAAGGATGAACAAGTGCAGCAAAACTCACATAAAAGACATATTGTAAACATTATAAGACTCTACACTGTCTTCCTTGTTGTTCAAAACTCAATACTAGATATTATCTAGACCTTAGAGAGACCAAATATGCAAATCAAATTTTAGCAAGCTCTATGTATTTCTTCATTAATGGGTGCAAAGCATATGATGCAAGAGCTTAAACATGAGCACAACAATTGCCAAGTATCACATTATCCAAGACATTTTAGAGTTACTACATGTAGCATTTTCCAATTCCAACCATATAACAATTTAACGAAGAAGAAACTTCGCCATGAACATTATGAGTAAAGCCTAAGGACACATGTGTCCATATGCAACAGCGGAGCGTGTCTCTCTCCCACAAAGTGAATGCTAGGATCCATCTTATTCAAACAAAAACAAAAACGAAAACAAACCGACGCTCCAAGTAAAGAACACAAGATGTGATTGAATAAAAATATAGTTTCAGGGGAGGAACCTGATGATGTTGTCGATGAAGAAGGGGATGCCTTGGGCATCCCCAAGCTTAGACGCTTGAGTCTTCTTAAAATATGCAGGGGTGAACCACGGGGCATCCCAAGCAAGCTTTCACTCCTCTTGATCATAGTATATCATTCTCCTCTCTTGACCCTTGAAAACTTCCTTCACACCAAACTTCAAGCAAACTCATTAGAGGGTTAGTGCACAATTAATAATTCACTCATTCAGAGGTGAAACAATCATTATTTTCACTTCTGGACATTGCATAATGCTACTGGACATTAATGGATCAAAGAAATAAATCCAACATAGCAAAAGAGGCAATGCGAAATAAAAGGCAGAATCTGTCAAAAACAGAACAGTCCGTAAAGACGAATTTAGAAATGGCACCAGACTTGCTCAAATGGAAAAACTCAAAACTAATGAAAGTTGCGTACATATCTGAGGATCACGCTCGTAAATTGGCAGATTTTTCCGAATTTTCTACAGAGAATTGTGCCCAGATTCGTGACAGACAGCAATGCTGTTTCTGCGCAGCAATCCCAAATATAACATCAACTTTGACATAGAAACTTTACTTGGCACAAAAACTTGATAAGGAGAGGTTGCTACAGTAGTAAAAAACTTCCAAGACTCAACAAAACAAAAAATTGCTGTAGGTAAAAACATGGGTTGTCTCCCATAATCTTTAACGCCTTTCAGCTAGGCGCAGAAAGTGCAAATCAAGTAACATCGAGAGTAGAAGCATCAACATCATTACCAGGGGTGTTGGGAGTTTTCTCAACAATGCATTGTATCTGGTCTATATAAGTAACTCCTCTCTCATTGCTCCTAGGCTTACTATTCTCATCAAACAAATTTTCAGGAACAAGCCAAGCATAGTTATTTTCCAAAGCTTCATGCATCCCTAGTAGTTTACTAGGTATTGGCGCTTTAATTTCCCTACCATCATTAACATTATTAGTATACTTAATTCTATCCATATCCATCTTTTCAAGTATTTGTTTAAAATTAGGAAAGAAACCAAGCCTCTTATGCTTAATAAAAACTTTTCTAGCTTCTTTAACTATATCCTCAAATTCTCTAACAAGGATTTTTAAAACAAAATTTCTCTTTTCCCCCATCTCCATATCCGAAAGTGTAAGAAACATATGTTGTATTATGGGATTGAGATTAACAAATCTAGTTTCTAACATGTGTATCAAACAGGCAGAAGCACTTTCATAAGTAGGAGCAGTTTTTGATAATGGTATATCTTCAAAATCTTCATCCATACTAACATGGGTGAAAAATTCTTCTATATTATCTCTTCCAATGATACACCCTCGTCCTACCGGTATCTCTTCCAAAGTAAACTTAGGATTAAGCATGATGAAATAAGCAAAAAGTAAACTAGGCAAATAAAGTAAAGACAAGTAACTAATTTTTTTGTGTTTTTGATATAGAGAGCAAGACAGTAAATAAAGTAAAACTAGCAACTAATTTTTTGTGTTTTGATTTAGTGCAGCAAACAAAGTAGTAAATAAAATAAAGCAAGACAAAAACAAAGTAAAGAGATTGAGAAGTGGAGACTCCCCTTGCAGCGTGTCTTGATCTCCCGGCAACGGCGCCAGAAAAAGAGCTTGATGGCGTGTAACTCACACGTTCGTTGGGAACCCCAAGAGGAAGGTATGATGCGCACAGTAGCAAGTTTTCCCTCGAAAGAAACCAAGGTTTAATCGAACCAGGAGGAGCCAAGAAGCACGTTGAAGGTTGATGGTCGCGAAATGTGATGCGGCGCAACACCAGGGATTCCGGCGCCAACGCGGAACCTGCACAACACAACCAAAGTACTTTGCCCCAACGAAACAGTGAGGTTGTCAATCTCACCGGCTTGCTGTAACAAAGGATTAAACGATCGAGTGGAAGATGTTTGCAAAGAAAATAGTAAACACAATTGCAGTAGATTGTATGCTATGTAAAGAATAGGACCGGGGTCCACAGTTCACTAGAGGTGTCTCTCCCATAAGATAAAAGCATGTTGGGTGAACAAATTACACGGGCAATTGACAAATAGAGAAAGGCATAACAATGCATATACATGACATGGTAAATATAGTGAGATTTAATCCGGGCATTACGACATAGTACATAGACCGCCATCCAACTGCATCTATGCCTAAAAAGTCCACCTTCAGGTTATCGTCCGAACCCCCTCCAGTATTAAGTTGCAAAGCAACAGACAATTGCATTAAGTATGGTGCGTAATGTAATCAACAACTACATCCTTAGACATAGCATCAATGTTTTATCCCTAGTGGCAACAGCACATCACAACCTTAGAACCTACTGTCACGATCCCAGATTCAATGAAGGCATGAACCCACTATCGAGCATAAATACCCCTCTTGGAGTTAAGAGCAAAAACTTGGCCAGAGCCTCTACTAATAACGGAGAGCATGCAAGATCATAAACAACACATAAACAATAGATTGATAATCACCATAATTATAGTACTCTCTATCCATCGGATCCCGACAAACACAACATATAGTATTACAGATAGATGATCTTGATCATGTTAGGCAGCTCACAAGATCCAACAATGAAGCACAACAAGGAGAAGACGACCATCTAGCTACTGCTATGGACCCATGGTCCAGGGGTGAACTACTCACTCATCACTCCGGAGGCGACCATGGCGGTGTAGAGTCCTCCGGGAGATGAATCCCCTCTCCGGCAGGGTGCCGGAGGCGATCTCCGAATCCCCCGAGATGGGATTCGCGGCGGCGGCGTCCAAGGTTTTCCGTATCGTGGCTCTCGGTGCGGGGGTTTCGCGACGGAAGCTTTAAGTAGGCGGAGGGTCAACGCGGGGGCCACACGAGGGGCCCAGGGGATAGGTCGGCGCGGGCCGGGCCGCGCCGGCCACCCCCCGGCCTCCTCGTGGCCCCACTTCGTTAGGTCTTCGGTCTTCTGGAAGCTTCGTGCAAAAATAGGACCCCGGGCGAAAGTTTCGTCCAATTCCGAGAATATTTCTTTACTAGGATTTCTGAAACCAAAAACAGCAGAAAACAGCAACTGGCTCTTCGGCATCTTGTTAATAGGTTAGTTCCAGAAAATGCATAAATATGACATATAATGTGCATAAAACATGTAGGTATCATCAATAAAGTAGCATGGAACATAAGAAATTATCGATACGTTGGAGACGTATCAACGGTCCCTTCCGAAACTCCAGAGGGAACTCGAGTGTTATTGGCTACAACATTGCGGGCAATCTCCCACTCTTCCTTAGTGATGGTGTAAGCACTATCATCGTTGCTGGCGCTGGCCTCAATGTTGCGATGCCCACCATGATTGACGTGTGGGGTATGTTCACCTTCAGAGGGTCCTTCTTTGTTAACAGGGTTGAGGATGGCGTAAATTTGGTGACGCGCCACTCTCCAGGTGGCTGCCCTGGCGATGCTGTCGATACTTTCTTCATCGGAGGAGTACTTGGCGCTGCAGACAAAAGGCGTGTCATCGGAACCTAGCCCGTGCCTGGTGTCGCAGTTAAGGCAATAGTACGACGTCAGATCGGACGATGCGGAATCGTCAGATCCAACAGACATAGATGACGTGGAACGACGCGAATATGTCGATGAAGATGTTGGAGTCGATGCTGACAACATAGCCGATAGGTCGACTGTGATTGGAGTCGAAGCGGTCGATGCAGCAGTCGATGAAACCACAGTTCTTGACGTGCTAAGGGCGAACAGATCAGGCAGCCGAAGGATGCCCTCGGCATCGACGCAGTAGTGGATGCTCCCGAACGTCATATCCAACCCACCGTATAGGCCTGAGAAGACCGAACGAGACGAGTTGGTGTGCGGAGTAAACTCGAAGGACCCAAAACGAATCGAGTTCCCCAAGCTTGGCGATGCAGGAACCGATGATGGTGTCGGCGATGCTGGTGGAGTCGTGGTCGACATGATCGAAGCAGCCGATGAAGTGCCTTGTACCAGCAGGCTTCCCACAAACGACGCCAATTGACGAGGGTGCTCCCCGGCAATGCCCACCATGAGGGACTTAGGGTTGACGGAATCCTGCAGGCTAGCACGAGACATTGGATACTAAACAAACGGGGAGAGGGATTTGCCCTGGTTCGGAGCCCTCGATGAGGTAAAACCCTTACTTCATGTTTGTCTGATCTTGATTATCAAATATATTGAGTTACAATGGGGTAGCCGATAGGCTATGGTGGTTGCTCGCCGGGAGGTGAAGGTTCTAGGGTTCTAGCTCTAACTTGCGGTGGGTCTACGTGTTGAAGTTGTGTCTCGGCAGACTCTCTCTTGGCCTTTATATAGCAGGCCAGGTCCCAAGAGTTCTGTCCAGACTCGACTAGGTTACAATGAGATCTATTCTAGTCTTTCCTTGTATAGCATCTTCTTGCCTTGTTCGTCAGGAATCCTTCTTCGAGTAATTCTCCTTTGCCGAAATCGACGTATAGGTCCACCTTGGTTATTGGGCATTCTTCATGGGCCCCTTGTTAGACCGAACAAGGTAGTCTAATGTTGAGTATCCGAAGGGTAATGCCCACATCACCCCTCATCTTGAAGGATCTGACATACCCATCTCAGTATGAGAGCGACATTCGTACAACAAGAAGCCACGATACACGTATGCCCCCTTGGACACATATGTCTGCCACTTAACTATGTGATATTGAATGCGTACATTGCTCGCATGTGAGAACAATCGTGATACTTCCTTGTCCAATGATCCATCCACCTATTTTAACAGGATATATAATGTAACGCCCGAACTTTTGTAACCTTTTTTAGGGCAAGTTTAGTAGTGTGAAAGTCAGGGTCAACAAAAACTTTTTATGTTAACATCTTGATACCATGTTCTTGCATATTTGTCTTGATTGGTGTGTTAGCATGTGTGTTTGAAATAGTTGTTTAACATTATGTTAAAGTACCTTTTTTGCAACATTTTTTCTTATTCTTTTCAGACCTTTCCTTAGCTTCTTCCGATTCCATGTACTGAACAAATGCGTCCTAGTGAACCCGTTGCTTCTCTAATGGTCCAGTGATTAGTGGTGTTTTTTTTTTCATTGACAAAATCTTTATATAATTTTTTCTTGAAGGTTTGGAATTGGGTGACCATCTTCTTAAGAGCCCACTCCTTGACTTTCAACTTCATGATTTCGGTGAGCGCTTCAGTCTCCATGAGCGGTAGGGTAAAATATGATATGAGTGATTCCCAAAGCCCTTCTTTGGATCTGCCGTCGACAAAACTAACTCCATTTTCCGGCTCTCCATTTTCCGGCTCTCCATCTTCTTGTTTGATGGCTTATTCCATGCTCAAACAATTATCGGGATCTTGTCCCTAACAATAACTCCACATTAACTTATAAATATAAGCCCTGCCACCGAGCAGCGTGTTTCGAAGCTGGGTAAACCACGTACCGCCGTTCCAATGAATCTCCGCCCTATGCCCCTATTTCTTTTCCTCTTCGTGAGAATCCCTCCTCCGGGGTACCATCGATTAGGCAACAACACGAGAGCCATGTTAGCTTTTAGGTGGGTAATTCGTGGGTAGCGGTTTTGTCCTTTTTCCTAATCGTTTTATGAGTTGATTAGTAGTGGGATGGGCGTCTAACAATGTTTTAGTAGTGAATTTGAACCGGTGATTTTGGTGATTGGATGGTCAGGATCTGCCGCTTTGTCTCTTTTAATAATAGTGGAGATTAATAATAGTGGAGATAAAAAAAATGATAATTATCCGTGCAGTTTGGCCGTCCCCGCTGATCGCATCGCGGTCAACGGAGGATCGTCCATCTGTCCGTGAATCTCAGATCTCACGGTCAGGGAAATCACACGGCTACCGCTGCCCGAAAACCCCAACCCCTCAAGACCAACGCCGTCTCCGGCGTGCCCTGCCCCTGCGGCACCACGCGATGCTTCCGGCGCTGAGGCCTCGCCTCCGCGTCCCCCTGGCTTATATCTGCCGCCGCCTTTCCTCACCCTCTTCCGGCGAGGGATGTCCTCCCACCGCCCGCGCGGACCCCGCGGCGGTGACTGCGGCGAAGGCGCAGGAGGCGATGGCGGCGCGGATGGAGGCGTACAAGAAGGTGCAGGAATTCGACTGGTCCAGCGGCGCTGACTGGAAGACGGCCGCCAACATCCTCTTCACGGTGCCCCCCAAGCGCAAGGAATTCGGGTGAGCATTAGGCAGCAACCTTAGGTTCCAGGGGAGAAGCGTTGTGTCCGGTGTTGGTTTGGGGAAAGCTGATGTGAATAACTCATCTCGTTGCAAAGTTATCACCATACAGTAGTACCATTGATAGACGAGACAGGGTAGGAATCAACAGTGCTCGAATGTTCGAGTTTATAGGTGGTTCGTTTTCTGTCTCTGATGTCTGATTGGTAAAATCTATCATCCGTGTTCGGAAAAAAAAGCTGACTTATCTCTCTTAACCAAAATTAGGTCCAAATTCCAAAACATGACATGAAAAGGCGAGTCTAAGATCTATATTATTAGTAAGAGTATGTCATAATGTCTGTATGTGTGGTTGTTCCTATGATGCTAATAGAAAGCATGTTGTGGAATCTATACAACATCTTTACAAAATTGAGGACCATTCAATCTGTAACATTTCTTGCATTGCAGGTTTTGAAATGAATTTCATTAGTACAAACAAATTCCAAGTGACAGGCTTTATTGATTTCTATAATTACTTTTGTATTTCAGGCTTGACTTCCACCTTGTGCAGCTCTTCTTTGTTTGCATGCCCTCACTAGGTTTGTTTCATGATAAAACTGTATTCTTGTCTGATAAGCAAGTGCTTTGGAGTGCCAAATGTCAAATTGTGCATTCTTTTCTATGTTCACATTGTGGCTCTGTTTTGGTGTGCAGCTGTCTATTTGGTAGCCATGTATGCACGAAGAGAGATCAAAAGGATGGAAGCGGTAATATACTGTGATTTCCTCATATCTACACAGTTTCCTTTGGAATAAAATGTCTGGATGAAATAATTCGAATCTTCTACAATAGTGGCATAAAAATAGGACCTGCTGATATCTTCTTACCTAAACATTGTGCTGCAACTTATTTTCATAGATCAATGCTATTTAACTCATCATTTTCAGTTACAATACAACTGTATTAGCTGAAACAAATTGACTCTGATGACATTGTCTCTTTATTAAGTTAAGCTTAGTCTTCATAGATCAATGCTACTTAACTGATCCTCTTCAGTTACAACTATATTAGGTGAAAGAATTTGACTCCTAAGACATTGGCTTTTAATCAAGTTAAGCTTAGTCACGGTCATTCAACCTTGTATATGTATCCTTGTTAAGTCGCCGTGCTGGCAGTTTGGTTAAAGCTCTGTTATGAAGTTTTAACCTAAAAGCATGTACAATGGAACTTGTCATGATATATTGTTTGTTGATGTATTGTAGACTATTCAAGCCATTGATTTGGAGCAGTACATAGAATCTGTGTCTGAGATGCTCATAGCCCCTGACCACCTGATGCAATTAGAGAATAATTAATATGTGCCAAAGGCACCGGTAGTACTTGCCTCAGTTGCATCGGTTCCTGGGCATTTTAATCAGAGAGCATACAAGTAGACAATCTAGTTTGGAGTTCTGTACATAGATTATGAACATACAACCTAGTTACTTCTCATTTATTGTTTGCGCACTCGACTGTCTAGTATGCTAGGTGTTACTAGTATAAAATCTGTGTGTAGCTATGAGCAATAAACCTTATACATGTTGACAAGACTAATTACTTTGTTGAATTGAGATTTTGCTTGACGTATCAGCAAATTCATATTGGATCAGGGTGTTTTCTCGAAACAGATTTAATTGGGTGGTGAGGATTCGCATCTCAATCTCAACCATTGGCAACAAGGGATGGTCGGTACAGCCTCAAAGCAAACACACAATCACCACCAAACGGTGTTGCTTGCAGGCGTGAAGATAGACTATGTGCATTACAGCGTATACACACATTAAGCAGTTGCAATTTTCTCAAGAATGACACAGTTTCCTATTCCTTAAGTACTGAAATATCGATTCGTACAAACCGTTGATGAACTGAACTTTCAAGGTTGCATGTTTGCTACTGAACTCTATTTATTTAGACATGAAAAGTATACTTTAAGTATCATCAAGCAGTTTGAATGAAACTGGAATTTCTGCAAGAAACACTTTCACATGTTGTGTTGGCACTTGATAGATTCTTGTAACAATAAGAAATTCATATTCAATAATCATTTACTGATGGAGTTTTATGCTGCTTGTTTCAGGAAGCAGAAGAAAAAAAGAAAAAAAACGAGGAACTAGAGAAACAGAAACAACTTGAAGCCGATTCTATTAAGGAGGATGCCGATTCAAAGCTGGCAACAGTGTTAGTCAGGTTAGATACACTGGAGGGTGTCGTTAAGGAAATTGCGGGTGACAAAACGAGAGGTTCCGTTCTTGATTTATCAACCTCAAAGGAGGCTTTGAAGAAGGGTGAGACATCATCTCCTGATAAGACCTCTGCTTCAAAGAGTGATGCAAGTGATAGTCAGCCAGCGTCTTTGAAGAGTAAGGACATCAACAGTGGTATAAATGCTCCGCCAAATACGACACAGCAGGATAGTAAAGGGGACAGAGACAAGCCAGCCAATGAGTCAAGGAGTTGATAAAGGACCCTCTTTTGGGGGCTTGGAGCAATTATTTGGAATGTGTTGCAGTCATCAGGTAAATTTGCAGTCTGTTGAATGATCAAGGGGTTAGGCCAGTTAGCACTTAGAAGGCATGGTTAAGTAGTCATGTTGATCCATTTGTCGAGAATGTGGGTACTTGCTCAGATTTGGTGTTGTACCTGCACACTCTTCTGCCCACGACAGAGTAAAAGCACTTTATACAGCCTTGCAGTGTTCAGGGTTTGTTATGCAGTACTAAATGTTGGGAGCAATAGTCAGTTTATACCTCAGGTACTGGTTGGATGATTGGATTAGGAAAATCACCCCAATTCTTGCATAAACGAGTTTTTTGTCCAACCTCAGGGATTTAATACGGCTTGATATAACCCTGTTCCCCTCGCCCCAACCTGGAGCAAAAGTTTTCTTCAAATTTTATTTCAAAAATATGATGTTTCGAACCAAGAGAAATAACTGTTCCCATACCTATTTTATGGGTTGGCCAAAACATGTGTGTTGGTCGAGCCTGGTGCCCTGGTGGTCGGCAGATTAGCTAGACCGTCCTGAGGCTCCGTGTTATCACACCAAGGTCACCATAACTATTTTTTTTTGCTTACAGTCTCCAAATTTGTAAGATCCGATCATTTTTGTAATGATATTTGCGGCTTCTGACGGTAACCGTGATGTACCCAGGCCCTGTCTCAAAAGTGTATTTGCCGCATGCTGAGCTAGGGCACTATTTGTGCAGTGGTGTAGGCAAAATTACTTTAGCATTTGTCATTTATTCGTTTCGAGTTATTATTTCCATTGGCACTATGCTTTTTGTGCACTCCATGGAGTATAATAGTATATATACGTTTCTTCTATAAATCCAAGGGGCTTGATTTCGAGGAAAGAGGAACATAGTAAGAGCATCTCCAACAGGCGCGTTGTACAGGCCGCGCTGCAAAAAACCGGGCGGTATGCAGCGTGCGGGAGGAAAACAGGCGCTCCAGCAACAATCCGGAGCGCCATATGTGATGCGTCGGCTACAACGCGCGGCAACGCTCTGCGCACGCGCGAAAAGCCAACGGCAGGAAAAATCCCCCGCGCGCCCGCGCCTCATTTCCCCACCGCCCGCCGCCGCCGGTTGATTCCGCCGCCGGCCCCGCTGCTGCGCGCCGCCGCGGCGTAGATCTGCCCCGCCCGCGCCTCCTCCCGGAAGCGGCGGCCGCTCCGCCACACTGTGACGCCCGTGCCGCCGCCAGCGACGGCCAGTAGTCGGCGCTCCTCCTTCGCCCCTCCTTCCCGGCGCCGTCGCGTTCTCCTCCGCGCCGCCGTCGCCATGTCGTCGTCTTCGTCTTCGAGCTTGCTAACAACATGGCGCGACCATGGTGCTCGCCGATTTGCTCGCAAGGTATGCACCTCCGCCGGCCGGCCTCTATTAGCATATGATTTTACTCGCCGATTAGCTACAATAGTTAGTTGTAGTTAAGTAATTTCCTATGTATGTTTGTAGAGTTCATCATACGATTCATCGGATGACGAGTATGACCAAGAGGAAGAGGAGAACATATCGCTACTATTAGCATACCGCGCCGTTAAGAAGCCAAAATTTGGTGGATCGGTGTTCGGTAGACAGAAGTTGTGGAGAGAAAGGATTGAAGGGCATGTGAAGTTGATGCGGTCGTATTTCAATGAGAATCCGTTATTACCCGAAAGCTATTTTCGGCGGCGTTTCCGGATGAGTCTCAACTTGTTCAAGCACATCGCAACGGAGGTGACCAAGTATGATCGCTTCTTTGAGCAAAGGAGGAATGCCGCCGGAGAACTTGGTCATAGCACATATCAAAAGGTGACCGCCGCCTTGCGTATGTTGGCATATGGTATACCGGCGGATCTTATTGATGATCATTTGGCCATGGGAGAGAGCACTTCTATCTTGTGTGTGAAGCGCTTTGTCGTTGCAATTGTCAATGTCTTTGGCTCCACATACTTGAGAGCCCCCAATGCTCAAGACACGGCAAGGCTTTTGGAGATCAACGCCAACCGGGGGTTTCCAGGTATGCTTGGTTCCATTGATTGTATGCAGTGGAGTTGGAAGAATTGTCCGACGACATGGCATGGATAATTCAAAGGGTACAAGAAGGATGCCACCATAGTCCTTGAAGCGGTGGCCGACCAAGAGACTTGGATATGGCATGCTTTTTTTTTTTGGAATGCCCGGGTCTTGCAATGACATCAATGTTCTTCAACGGTCACCACTAATTTGCAATGCGGGAATGTCCATTGGTGGAGTTTGAAGCAAATGGCCACAAGTACAACTATGGATACTTCCTCGCCAACGGCATATATCCAAGGTGGCAAACATTTGTGAAGCCGGTTATTCAACCAAGAGGTAAGAAGCAAACCTAATTCCACAATGCACAAGCGGCGGTTAGGAAAGATGTAGAGAGAGCATTTGGGATTTTGCAAGCCCAATTCGCCATTGTTAGAGGACCGGCTAGATTTTGGGACCAAGAATGCCTTTGGTATATCTTGACCGTGTGTGTCATCATGCATAACATGATTATATAGGATGATCGCTGGAAAGATGTGGATCATACCCACTACGACCTGATGGGGGCTCCCGTGCAAGTGAGGAGGTCCGCACATATGATTGCTCGGTTCATTGCCTCATATCATGCCATTCGGTGCAACGACACACATGATGAGCTTCAAAAAAATCTCATTGAAGAATGATGGAATTGGAATGGACAATAGTAGTTGGATACTTGTTGTATTTGTTTGATAACTATGTGTTGTATTGTCTGAAAACTATGTTGTATTGTTGTATGTTGGACGTGTTGTATTTGGTGTGAACAATGTATTGTATTTGGATGATACATTTTATTTGTGAATTTTATATGGTTGTTTGATCTTGTTCGATGCATAGTTGTGTTTGTTTGTTGTTTGCGCCGCGCCGCGCGCTACAAAATAGAGTGTCCGGCGGAGGTGCTTTTTTTTGCGCGCCAACGCGCGCTGCAAAATGGAGCATCCGGCGGGGAAAAAATCGCTCCGTCGCGCGCCATCGGTTTACAGCGCCGCGGCAGCGTGGTATAGCGCCTGTTGGAGAGGCTCTAATACTTATCTCAACATTTTCATTTGTTATTTTATTTGACTATTGAACTTTATTCTCTTGTGTATGTGAACTTTAATACCCCATTTGTAATTTGTTTAGAATTCACCTAAAGGCCACATTTGTTACCTCGCGGATATTGTCCACTCAGCGGGGTCGTGTACCGTGTACGCATGCATGGCATAGAGCAGCAAGGGGCCCCTCTTGATTCGTCGTTTTTAGTATTTTACCACACGTTGTGACCTGGATCATAGCCATGTACTTCCTCCGATTGAATTAATTAACTCAATTTGATCTAAGTACTAGAGTATCTAGACGCGTTTCTTAACTAGATACATGTGTATCTGGAGGAAGTAGTTTTTTTTAATAAAGGATAATATATACACTATATAAAAGTTAATCAGATTTGGGTGCTATAAGTGATTCAGCTACTGTAGAGAGGCACATTTTCCCCTCACTTCCGTTGGTCATTCTTCGACACGTGCACCTTTTGTGGTTGATGGACACTGTACATTTGCAAGTTTGATTTTCTTTCAATTTTTTTTTCCACCTTCGCTCCCGCTTACCGGTTGCCTCCTTCATTATTTATGTCATGACAAGGTTTTTTTTTCACCTCAATTACCGGCGGCAATGCCTAGCGAAATATTTCTCTTCCGTGGCCACTAGAGATCTCTCAAGCTGGGCCCCACCAACCACTACCCACCGCTCATCTCTCCCCAGAATTCTCTTTGTCGTCCACACCACCCACCCGCCATTAATTTCCACAAAACGCAAATCGAAACAAAAGCTTCGCACTGAACCCAATCAATGGGAGCGAGGGAACCCCCAGAAGTTTAATCAGCAAGAAAAGGTAACAACCACCGCAGTCAGATCTTCCCCGCCGTGAGCCCCGCTCCCTCCGGCCCGGCCCCCGCGTCGCTCTGCTTGGGCGGCACGGGGGAACCTGAGCTCCGCCGGCCAGGTCCTCCTCCTAAGCCCTCCTCCTCCGCCGCTGCCGCAGGCCTCGCCGCGGTGGCGGCGGCCCCGGCTTCCGAAGGCGGCTTGGGGCGAGCTCGCGGTGGACGCGATGGGGCGCTCTCGCCGGCCTTGTCCAAGCGGGCGTCGGCGCGGGTGAGACCGGCCTTGCCCAAGCGGGCGTCGGCACGGTGGTGGGTTGGGGCGGCGGGCGGGCGGCGGAGTCCGGCAGCGCGCGGGCTTGGGGGAGCTCGCGGTGGACGCGGAGGGGCTCGATGGTCGGCCGCACCAAGCGGGTGCCGGTGCGGGTGATGCTGGCCTCGCCCAAGCGGGCGTCGGCGCGGTGCTGGACGGGATGCGGTGGCTCCAGGCGATGCGGCGTTGGTCGGCAGGTGCGGTGCGGCGCGCTGCTTCGCGCCTGGCTGCGCGGGCCGATTGGGCCAGATCTGGGCTGCGCGGGCCGCGTCCTTCGCGTGGCGGCACGATATTCTGCTCCGGCTGCTATCCAGTCATGGTGTGGCGGCGCTGTCTCCTTTGCTGGCCAGGGCGACGGACAGGGCGAGCGGGTGGCCATGCGGCCTTTGCTCCGATTCCAGGACCTGGTGGCTCGGGCAGTTTGGAGGCTGCCTGGTTGACGGCTGGAGGCAGGTGGGGTGCGCACATGCTCTTGGTGGCCGGAAGGGATGCCGGTCATGAAGTCGTCCTTGATGGTGCTCCGGCGAGGTTTTGTGGAGAGGTCAGGTGTGACTGAGGTGTGCCGGGAACTCAGGTTTCAGCGAAGTGTGCAGTTCTCCGGATGAAAATCTTGCTCGACTTCCGTCGATGCCGGTGATGACGTCACTTTTGGGTGTCGTTTGCCTTGTTGAAGGCGTTACCGAGGAGATCTAACACTTCTCCCACTCTTAGATCTTGTCTTTTGGTGAAAACCTAAATCCGCATGTCGGATTGGCGATGGCGGCATCCACGATGTCGTTACTTCGATGGAAGCATCGTTTTGGAGACACGGTTCTGATGGGAGCACCCGGGTTGTGGTCAAGCGGCTGGTCGGGCGCTATCAATGGCGGGTGTTCTTCGAGTGTGTGGTGCTGGGTATCGTGGGGTTGCCCCGTAGTGGCGGTAGCAGGAGCACTCTCGACATGCAGGCGGCGCCAAACGAGTCCTGTTTTCCGCCCTCTCAAGACCGGAGCGGCACATGCCGCCTCTCTTCGGTTATGTCTTCTCTCTCCGATGTTGTTGAAGCCGGCGAACAAGCTCGTGGCAATGGTGATCGTTTCAACATGATTGGAGCGACCTTGGGGCTGTTGCAATGAAGTCGAAGATGTCCCACCGTAAGCACGAGGGATGATGTTCGGTGACGCTGCTTGCCCCGGTGGTGTACTTCTCTGTTTATGCCGCCCCTAGCCTTCTGGCGCACTTTATGTCTAGTGGTGCTCTTGTTGATGTAAAGGTTTTCGCCCGGTATTCCTTTAATAAACTGAGCAGTTTGGGTCTCTGTGCCTTTTCTTCTAATGCAATGAACACAGCTTTATTCAAAAAAAAAAAGAATTCTCTTTGTCTCAAATCATTAACTTTCCACTAGAGATATCCAAATCATTTTTTGGTCTTCCATTGCATTGGCTTCTCCGACGCCGGCTCCCAAGTGCACGCCGCCGCACTATTCCTATCCTTAGTTGGAGGAGCAGCTCAACACAACGACTCCATTGAAGATCATGTTCCCCTCCTCCTCTTAATCCTCCTCTCTCGGTTGGTGCGCTGTAGTTGGTGTCCGGGGGACGCTGGCGCAGCGGAGTCCCGAAGACTTCGTGGGGGACGCTGGCGCAGCGGAGTCCCGAAGACTTCGTCCAGCGCCCGGAGCAGTTTCGTAGAGGAGGAAGCAGAGGATAGGCGGAGACGCCGCCACCGACACCAAGACGACGACAAACAGCGTCTGGATTTCGGCTAATACGGGTTGTTAGCGTCGGCGGCCCACCGCGGGCCAGCCGCACGAGCTTTGTGCCGTCTCATTACCACGGCCGCGTCGAGCACGAGATGCCGGCGAGTCGAACAACCACCGGCGTGAGAACTCCGAGGTCCAGGCGACCGGTCCTCTCTCCAGTTTTCCTCCTTTGCTGTTCTTATCTGTATTTCTAGCGATTTGTTGCCCCTGTTTTTTCGATTTTAGTCCGCCGTTCGTCTGTGATCTTGGATTCAGATAATAAGGTTCCGATCGGATGCTCTAGATTTTCCGTTTCTTTGTTTGGGTTTCATTCCGATGCATCACTCCCCAATCTCCATGCCTTATGATGTGTTTTTTTTCTCTGTGTAGGTAATCCTATGAGTGCACGCGCTGCTGCCGACCGTCGGCACGGCTGGCCTCCTTCTGCGACTCCTCCTTTGGCTCCGCTAGGTATTGCGGGCGTCAAGATGCCGTGGTGGTTCTGCCTGTGATATGCGAGTCGTCAGGCTGTGGGCGGTCGGCTTGGTTTGGTGTTCGTGTTGTTCCGCCTGTGGCTGCTGTGCCTTCCTCTACTGTTGGTGGTTGATTGTTCGCTGCAGTAGTCTGTTCTTCCTATCGGGGTTCCTGACTTGATTGGTTCTTTGCCCATTGTTTCAAAGGGGATGCTCAGAAGCGAGATGTCTGGATGGGCAAGCAACCAGCTGTTCTGGTTGCGTGAATGTCTTCAGAATTTGTTAGCGTTTTGGTAGATTTCAGTTACAGCGTGCCGCCTCGGCGATTGCTATAGTATCTTCATTGGGATTTCTTGCTGTTTGCGTTGGCTTCACATTGTTGCCTTACAGTCTACTATTGTTGACGCTATCCTGCTATTGCAATTGCATCGTTGTGGTAGGCCTTGAGGTCTTGGAAGGGGCCGTGGCCGGTCTGCTCGGCATGCCGTTCTTCCTGTTGCACCCACCTTTATGTTTATATGGTTTTGCGGTTAGTGTTGTGATTGGGTTTGTGGCCGGCTGTTCCTTCTGTTTGTGAATAGAATTAGAAGATTAAATATGTTTCGATTGTGAGCTAACATATTACATATTATTTACTTTCAGATTCTGCGGCAGCACGAACACATCAGCTCTATGCTCTTATCAATTCATTTCTTCATCTGATTGTGTTAATAACAATTGAGAAGCCATATAATGCAGTGCGTATCAGCCTGCTTATGGCTTCCCTGAATGGCTTCCTCTCTGCACATGGTAGCAGTGTCGGTGGTGCAATCCTATTTCTATTTGTAGTTTGAGGATAGAACTGAGCTGGTAATCCTTGAGTTCAGCCCTGCTTCAGTGAATATATTTAGTATTGCAGTTATTAATCTTCTGTACGTGCGTTGCAACAAGCAAGGGCATATATAAGTATGAAGGTCAGAAAGGCGTACAACAATGTCAGTATAAAATTACTCAATCCCTTTAGCAGAATTTGTTTACCTTTCTAAGAGATAGTAGGTAATATTCTACACGATTTCTCAACCTGATGAGCTACTAATTAAGGAGTATTCAGATAACATGATCCATACAAGGAAGGCTTCGGAGATATTCTAAAGCTGTAATTTAGTTCCACCTTTACAATGTGATCTAATGATTCATTCCCCTAATTATCTCCGTTATTTACTAATTTAATATTGAACCATGTAAGAAGTCTCAGGGAACCATTCCAGGGTTGAACCAAAGGATTTCAACAGAGTTTGGAGGATTCAATTTCTTAAATATTTTCTCATGGGAATTGTTTTATTTATCAATCAGTATTCCATATGATTTATCACACATTTTATTGGGAGATTTCCATTGACTCAAAACCTATTAGAAAGAATATTTTACTTATCCTATGGTAAAATAGAATAAACAAATTTAGTCATGTATAATTTGAGTGAGCTTGACATGGCAATCATACTTTGACCAGTTTTTGGAATTCTGCGAATCAAGGCCCATGATTGCCTAAAATTGATACTACGTTCATATTGTGAACGTCAATTTTGTGTTTATGTTGACAACAACATACAATATATATATTTACTAATAATGCCATGCATATTGTATTAGTAAAATCTTTGTTATCATGATAACTACTCCCTCCGGTCTTATTTAATTGACTCAGAGTAGCTTTCTTTAGACATGCTGAACACATCTAGGTAGTCCTCCACTTTTTCTTTTTGTTCTCACTGAAACTATTTTCCTACATTCCAGTATCCAAAAATGAATTTAGTTACAACTTTCATATGTAGGGTGGACACCCCAGTGCGCTTCTCCTTATGATTGCTGCCACTCTTCCCTATGGCAATGAATCAGCCATTTGGTTGCTGTGTAATGCGTATGCAAACGACGTCAGGTTTGTGTCCCTGTGCTTCTCTCCCGTCTTCTTAACTTTCCAATATGTCACATACATTTTCTTTAATATGTTTACAAAAATACTATATGCACATACTACCTCTTCCATCCAACTATCAGTACATGTCTTTTCCAAGTTATTGTTGTCATGCAGTTATTCTCATCATTATTACCAAAAGGCATTTTGTATGTTTTAATGATATTAGTTGGCAGCATGGTTGACAGCTTAATAAACTGTAATTCGATTATGCAGAGCCCATGCTGTTCAGTTTGAAACACTAATTTTGTTAGCTAGATCATTTTATGCTTAACTGGAGCTAAAAAGGAGAGCACCTCTTGGTTACCTTTGTACCTACACCTCCATATTTTTAGCATTAGGTAATGTATTTGGATTGACGTTGTGGTCCTCCATCTTGATGGTAAGAGGAGACCACCAGGACGGCACTACAGTGGAACATATGGTCACCATGAAACTATGTTAAGAAAAAAAACTGGCCATTACCTTACAATCCCATAAAACAATGCACTGCCAAATGTATGACACCTCTAGAGCAGCATGCCACATGACTGTATGTAACACTCGACAGAATAGCCGCGCTGACAGGTCAATTGCTGCGGCCTAAAATGCATCAGCACGTCGCTACTAAATACTTGTCAGCACACTATCGCCAAAGGTCAGCACCTTCTATAGCAACACCTACTGTTTCTACATCCCTGCACAGTATACCGACGGTATCAATCCATACGAAACTTGGATGTTGACTTTTGCTCCAGGTACACTTAGGAATGCTCCGGGTCTCTGCTTATTTGGTTTGGTTCCTTCATGGTATAATAATTTTTGTTATATGTCAACTATTTTGGTTCCTACAGAAAGACTTTTCCAATAATATGTCCAGAACAACTGCTCCTTAACTATTTTGATGTCCATCATGTGCCAAGATTAAAAGTTTCTTTACTATTTTGATGTTCATTCCGTGGAATCGTGTGAGTGTCAGAATTGATCTGCTCTTCCTTCTATTCAGTTCTTTCTTGAAATTCAACTACATGTTTTACTTGATGCGAGGTGTAAATTCTCAGGGTAGATCTGATTTTTATGCACAGGCTGCCAAGCATGAGCGACTCAAGAGGATGTTGTCTGCGAATTAACAAAAAAATTAAGTGCCTTGATCAACAAAATTCAAGATCTGCACATGTGTGGCCAAACCCTTCTCTCAGTTTCAGAGATTGGCAGCTAATACAGTAATCCGATGTATTACAACCTTGCTATATCCAGGGACGTGCCACTCACTTATCTACCGATTACAAATTATTGTCTCATTTCCTTGCCATAAAGAGGAACTACGAACTAGGCCTTGGTGGAAGAGAAGGAATTTTTTCACATCAATGGATGCACTTATCGGTACTCAATAGGGGATACACACTGATCCATCTAAGAATATAACTTATGATCAGCGAGTGCATATCACCTTACTTTAACAAGAACCAAGTAAAGAGCCCATCATCCTCTCTAATGATCAAAGCTAGAGCGCAGCACTAGCAACTAGAAGACATGGGAACACACTAGCAACTAGAAGACATGGGAACACCGACACCACTCAATGTACCGTGTTGCTTTACCATCTTTGCTAAATTTTGCTACTTATGTAAGACAATCCTACAAACTATGTAAACCGAGTTCAAATTTTTTTTTTGGTCCCACTAGCTAACCTCTGTTTTACCAGTGAATTTAAACTCATTATGTCATTCAATTACGGATGATGCTGCAAATACATTGCAAATATCAATGCCGTCGTCTCACGGGCGCGGCGTGCCGCCGCGCCTATGCCTCCTAGTATTAATATAGAGAGTGAATCTTGTACACCCATAGGTGTGGGTGTATTCTGTACCATCAATGATCATCTTAAGATTCGTGCTGCTGCTTGTCTCGTGAGCATTTTCTTTTTCCTCTTTAATTTGAGCAGTCACGCCCCTTATTTATTTAGAAAAAGTCTATTTTAAATCCTGAACATTTTCTTTTTCGTGAGCATTTTCTTTTTCCTGTTTCCTTTGCTCCACGCGACCCGGCAACAGAGTAGACCGTAGGTAGAGATGTTGCATGCTGCCCCTGTTGCCCCCTATGCAAGAAAGAAAGCTTCCCCGTGGGCTCCATTTTACCCCTTCCCCTTCTGTGGCTCTGCCCATTTTCTCGCTCTGGCTGCCGAGGAAGATACCAGCTTTTCCTCTGCCCCCAATTTCGCAAGCTCGCGGTCGATCTTCACAGCCTGCCTTCCGCCGCCATCCCGGCTGCTCCGTGTTGCAGTGCTTCAGCCTCCCGCCGTCTCCGCCGCGCCGCTACCACGCATGTACATTACATCTCTGTCGGAGCTTCTTTTCTTCTCTCTGCCCCTCTTCCTTCCATCACTGGTGTACTGACGGGTGACGGTGTCTTGGTCTGTACAGACTACTTTCCCTCCATTGTTTTGTTTGCTCCATGGCGAGTACACACTAGGTAGGAACTTCAATTTTGTCGATTCCTATTTTTCAGCTGTCTGATCTCTGTTCTTTCTTGAACAAATTAGGAAAATGGGAGGAGTCTGATCCATTTTGTGTGTATGATCCTTCTAAAATAAAATTAAAATTTATTGTGTTGCTTTGATTCCGCGCAGGTCGTCGACTCGTCGTTGAGATTCTAGCGGCGGCAATGGGTGAACGGTGAACTAGATGAATTCGCAGACAACGTGCTAGAAGGGCACGTCCACACAGACTACAAAGCGCCTCCGGTAAATGGTGATTCTATGTCGAAGGCAGGATGCAGAGCGGACGACGATGGCGGCGTCAGGAAGTCATCCGGGGTGGATGAGTTCGGCATGGACTATAGGCGGTGGCGGTAGACGGGCAGGAGGTCCTATAACCTGATGCAACCTAGCTTTCTTGAATGATGTTGTTCTGTCAGAACATATTGGGGTGCCTCTGTTCTTGGTTTATAATCTTTGTAAAAGGTGCAAAACAGACTTCTTCTTTTGTGATGTAGAAAACAGATTGGTCAGTTTAATGTAAGAGGCTCCCCGGGTCGAAATCCGGCGCTATTTAAGGGCCGGATTGGACGAAAGTTTGGCTCGGGGAGCGCCGAAGTTCTAGCCGTCTTCCCGGTAGACACGCGGGGTTCGGCATTTTTTTAGAGAAAAACGTCCCTGGATATCAAATTTTCTGCATAATTCGGCGAATTTGACTAGTTTTGCCAACATTTAGCTTATTTTTACAAATAAATGTTACAGTTCAACAAAACAAGACAGGTTTTCAAACAAATCAAATGGAAACTAGTTGGTGTTACCTCGAAGCGTCCATATGTGCTCCACCAGATCATCCTGCAGCTGTTGATGCATTGTAGAGTCTCGAATCTCCTGATGCATAGCGTTGAACGCAGCCCACGATGCCGGCACCTGGTGGTTAGGCTGTGCAAGAGGACCATCTCTGTCATATGGTGCAGCTTGTTCGCTTAGAGAAACCGGGTACTTCCACTCATCCTCGATAATCATGTTGTATAAGCAGACACAACAGTTCATCACCTCCCACATCTGATCTTTGGACCAATTCAAAGCGGGGAACCGGACTACAATAAATCTCTGCTGGAGGACACCAAATGCATGTTCGACGTCCTTTCGGCAACCTTCTTGTAGCTTGACAAACTCCACCTCCTTCGGGACGACGGCGCCTGAGATAGTCTGCAGAAATGGTGCCCACTTTGGATAGATAGTGTCTCCAAGATAGTATCCCATGTTGTACTGCCGGACATTGATCACAAAGTTAACCGGGGGAGCATAACCCTCAACAAGCTTGGAGAAGATCGGCGAGCACTGCAAGACGTTGATGCCGTTGTTGGATCCCGGCATACCAAAGAAGAAGTGCCAAATCCAGAGATCATGGGTACCCACTGCCTCAAGTATCACAGTGCAACATTTTTTGTGACCCTTGTACATTCTCTACCAGGCCAACAGATAGATCTTCCATTTCCAATGCATGCAGTCAATGCTTCCAAGCATCCCTGGAAATCCTCGAGCTTCATTGACAGCGAGGATCTTAGCAGTGTCTTCGACGATCGGTGATCTCAAGTAGATGTCCCTGAACACTGAACCGGTAGAAATAATCAAGGGCGGTGGACTCCGCCATCCGAAGAGTCATCGGTAGAATCACCAGGAGCTCCATATGCCAGCATCCGCATAGCCACCATGCACTTTTGGAGGGCGGAAAACCCTGCCATGCCGGTGCAATCCAACTTGCATCTGAAATAGGAGTCGTACTCTCGAAGGGCATACACACTTTTCAGGAAGAGCTTCCAGCTCATCTTGAAACGACGCCTAAAAACAGCCTCACCGTGCAATGGATCGTCGGCGAAGTAGTCGGCGTAGAGCATGCAGTAGCCCTCCATTCGCTGCCTCGGCTTGCACTTCCGGCGACCTGGTGCCGACCCACCATGGTGACCAATGGTCGACTCGGCGTACAAGCCGTACATGCAAGCTAGGATCAGCAGGTGCTCCTCGTCTTGGGCGGTGGCTGCCATTTCTTCTTCAAAAAGCTTGGTGAACATCTGCTCCTCCTCCTCGTCGGAGTCCATGTCCGGCTAGGAAATTGGACGAACACCTACCGAGCGTGTCGACGAGGAGCGACGCGAGGGAGCTTCCCGTTGGCGGAAAATAGACAGAGGGCACGACTGGCGGTGGAATATAGGCTGCTGGGTGGAGGAACGACGGAGTTGAGGCAACCGGACGGCGGATTGGCGACGGGGTGGTGCAGGTGGTGACAAAGCAGCGGGAGGGGAGGGGGGATTTGCGTCGACAGAGTGGTGGGGTTGGTCTGTTCTCTCGCTGACAGAGCAGGCCCGTCCCGCTTTTCTCTCGTCCGGAGTTCCCGAGCGCACCCCAGGTTGCCGGGGATGGCCTGGGCTCTTCGGATGGATGAAAGACCTAATCCGGGGGAAAACGAGGAGCCAAGGGCGCGACTGAACCGTTTTCGTCCATCCGGATGAAAAAAAGGCGTCCTGGGGGCCGTTGGGGAGACGGCTAGAGATGCTCTAAAGATGTTGCCGATGGAATCAAAATACTCTTTCGAGAATGAGAAAATTACAAAAAACCACCACATATCAGGCAGTCGTTTCAGAAAGCAACCACTATTCGAATTTTTTCGAAAAACCACCACTCTACGGTTAACACGTTGCAAGGTGCACTGATTCATATCCGAACCGATTTTAATCATGAAACTGACGAATCGGGCCCACTGTCAGGTCTACGTGGCACAACATAGACGGTGCGGTCGGAGCGCCGTTGACGACCGTTAACGGCGCAGTGGGGCCCACCACTTGGTCGTCTTTTATGGATGGATCGCGTGGAGTTGACTAGCTCACTCTCCCCTAGCCAGTGAGCTTTTGCTCGTTGCCGTCGCCGCACTGGAGCAGCGCCGCTTCTTGGAGACTTGTCGCTGTTCCCGCGAGCCACCGACGAGGGAGGCGATGCCGAGCTAGCACGACGGGTCGACGAGCTCAGAGAGGCTCCCTGTAAGTGGCCGATTTAAATTTCTATGGTTTCCGATTTTGGGGGAGAATTTGGGGATTTCTATGCATTGGTCGATTTACTTCGATTCCGTTTGCATTTTTGCTCAATAGGAGTTCAATGACATCGACTATGCTCCTGATACGACTGAGGAACCCAAATTTCGCGGATTGGCCGTGGAATCTGGCGAACGATGCCGTGTCCACAACCTTGAGCCGGTGAGATGTGTGGCCTTTGAAGGGACGAACACTGGGCGTCGTTTCTACCTCTGCTCCATTGAAAATGTGAGTGTTATTTTGTGTTGTTGAACCATAGAAATATCTGTATGCCTCAACCATAGAAAATTGTAGTGTGTAATTATATGTGTGTAGTACACTGTAATTTAACAATAGCAATTGTCTGTATATTTAGTAATTTCGTAGAAAAAATCTATGTAATTGAACCATAGCATGTCAACCATTTGTTGGCAGCATATTTGAAATTATTTATGCCTAAACCATTTTCTTTTCCAGTTG
Organism: Lolium multiflorum; assembly: GCA_030979885.1. Classification (NCBI taxonomy): domain Eukaryota; kingdom Viridiplantae; phylum Streptophyta; class Magnoliopsida; order Poales; family Poaceae; genus Lolium; species Lolium multiflorum. The sequence goes on along the minus strand of CM061753.1, from coordinate 170,554,291 downwards.
ATATAAATTAAGTGCAGCATGGTATTATTATGTATGTGTAGAAATATAGATTGAGTACATGGAGTGATATATATTTACTGCAGCATAATTTACATAATTTCCCTAATTTTGCTCATTTTCATGCAACATGTTGATAGTGAGTGGCCTGAGCCACTACAAAATTCTTTGAAGAAACTATGAGGAATGTACTACTCTAGCAATTCAGGTAGAACTGATGACAAGTTAGAGCATGCCAGATTTGTTGAGGAGCTTGCTGTAGAGAAAAACAAGATTGAGAAGAAGTATGCAAGCCTGCTAGTTGATGTGAAGAAATTTGCAGAAGAGACTGAGAAAAGTGCGGTGAAGAGAAATTACAAGTTGATAACTTCAGGAGCTGCTGATGAAATTAATGAGCTAAAGAAGGAGATTGCTGAGGTGAAGCAGTTGCACAAAACACAAGCTGAGGTCATTAGGGCAAGGAACTGGAGGCATGAAGAGAAGCTTGGAAGACAGAAACTGATGCTTTTAAGAAAGAGAAGGATGCATTGAATGAGGAGAAGAGAAAGCTGGAGTACATGCTCTATGACCTGCTGAAGCTTAGCAATGGAAACAATGACAATCTCAAAAGGATTAGGGAAGTGTGTGAGGAGGAGTTGATCATTTGATGTCCCACTGCAAAATTGTAATGGTTAATTGTGGAACTGGTAGTTTGTAATGGTTAATTGTGCTACTACTAAGCTATGTAAGTGAACCTAGGTTTTGTAGGTTTGTACTTGTTGGTTTGTATGTGTTCTGTATCTTTTTGTTAAGGTATAGATTTGTGAACCTGTCCATTTGTATGTCAAGCTTATCTTATGTGTGAACCTGTCCTTGTGAACCTGTCCATTTGTTGTGTACACATGTGTTATCTTATTTGGATTGTACTGGTAGTATGTCAAACTGGATCTGGAAGTTATCTTCAAGGTTTTTTACAGAAAGCAACCACTTTTGGGGATGTGAATGACAGAAAACCACCACTCTGATTGAGATCCAACGGCACAAGGTTTAGACAGTACATACATAACTGATACACAGATGGTTCAAACACTTAAATAACTAATAGACACATAGTTCAGACACTTAAATAACTGATAGTACCAGTAGCTCCTGGTTCAGACACATGGTTGTGCTCATTACACATGGTTCAGACACTATCCTGGTACACATACTGACATTACAGAAGTTCATTACACATACTAAGATCACAGAACACCTTTTTTGATATCTTCCATGGTAAGGTTGTCAATGTTGCTTGCTGTGAGGTATCCCTTCATCCTAGTGCTCTCTCTCCTCTCACTTGCTGGCCTGGGGGCTTTGAATGGAGCTGCAGCAGTTGTAGCTGTCGTTGCTTAGTAGACGGTAACTCGGAGGAGGGATCCTCACGAGGGGGAAAAGAAGTAGGGGCCATAGGGCGGAGTGTCCTCGGGACGGTAGTACGCGAGTTACCTAGCTTCGGAACACCTGCAAGGAGACAGGGCCTACTGCTGCTTGTTTGGAATTATCTGGGCGCTTGCGCGTTGTTACAATGAGTTGTGGTTCTGCCTCTAGGGCTTCCGGGATCCGGATTATAAAGGCGCACGGATCTAGGGTTTACATGGAGAGTCCTACCCGGAATACAAGTTGCCTAACTACGGTACAATGTCTTGCCGTGTACATCAAGGATCCGCCTTCCCATCTATGTCGTTCCAGATCCGGCTACCCTTAATGGGCCTAGCCGGATCCGTCACCAATATCGGTCCGGTGGATCCGGCTCCTTGTTCCTGGGCTGGTCTTCATCTAACTTGATCTACAGCAACTGGGCCGCCCGATGGGCCTCATGCCACCATCACCGTCTATGGGCCACCCGGGCTTGCCGGATCCAGGCACTGTCGATGGTACACCTATGAAGTATACCCACAATAGTAGCCCCAAGAGTTCTCCGAGATTCACTTCTTGTTTCCGCCTTGCCAAAGCATTTTAGTTTCTGACAATCCTCTAGGTAACATGGGAAACTTGAAGAACTCCAACTTTATATTTTCCTCGCTTCCAACTTTCAAGTCGGAAAAAACCTTTACCCCGCGGGACTTCATCCATCGACCCCACCTTTACAGCGTGTCTCCGGGTTACTCCCCTGCGCGGATATTGGTTGTCATTTTTCAAACTGCCACCCGGAACCTCGAAAAGTTCAAACGGTTCCGCCAATCTTGGCGCCATTTTCGGGCGACTTGAGCGGTAACTTATCTCCAGCCATTTTTACCGCTTAGGGTTTTGGACACGTGTCAACCATCCAACGGCACGACGCTTACGTTCCGACCACAGGATGCGGAGCATGAATCTCCTCCCCTCAGCCTATAAATATCCGCCGTTCACCCCCTTTCACCCCATTCGCCCCCTTTCACTTCTCAGCACAGCGCCGCCTCCGAGCTCCCCTTCCGCCGCACCGGAGTCCGCCGGAAGTTCGCCGGAGCACCATCGCCGCCGCGAGCTGTTCTTCTTGTTCTTAAGTTCAGTGAGCCACCGCACCGAAACCTCGTCGCCGGCGACTCCGACCACCGCGATCGCCATTCCGGTAAGCTCTTCGAGCTCAACCATTTTTTGCCGTAGTCGGTAGGGATGATCAGGTTAGTGACGTTGGATCCGGCTAAACTTAGTCTTCCGCTGCTCTATGTGTAGATGTCTTCATCGACTCCGCCTCCCTCCACGTCGGAGCCTATCCTGGCGACGCCGATTTCCTCCGCCCCTCCCATCTTCGCCCCAGTCCGGCTAGAGCCACAAAAGGGCTCCGGCAAGGACATCGAGGGATCGTCGGCGAACCCGGAAGATTTAACCAGAACCGAACAAGCTGAAAAGAAGGCGGAAGAAGCCGCCACCAAGAAATCCAAAGCCCGTGCGCGGGACAACGAGGCCAAGGGAAAATGGTGGCCATGCACCACCACAGTGACCGAGCTCCGTGATACGTCTCAAACGTATCTATAATTTCTGATGTTCCATGCTTTTTTATGACAATACCTACATGTTTTGTTCACACTTTATATCGTTTTGATGCGTTTTCCGGAACTAACCTATTGACCGAGATGCCGGTGCTTCCTGTTTTCGCTGTTTTTGGTTTCAGAAATCCTAGTAAGGAAATATTCTCGGATCGGACGAAATCAATGCCCAGACCCTATTTTCACCGGAAGCTTCCGGAACACCCGAGAGGGGCCGGGGGCCACGGGGCCCCACACACCTAAGGCGGCGCGGCCCGAGGGGGCGCGCTGTTGTCTGGCCCCACCAGGGCCCCTCCGAGGCTCCCCTTTCGCCTATAAGCTCCCTGACCTAAAACCTCGAAAGGAATAAGCCACGATACGCGAAACCTTCCAGAGCCGCCGCCATCGCGAAGCCAAGATCTGGGGGACAGGAGTCTCTGTTCCGGCACGCCGCCGGGACGGGGAAGTGCCCCCGGAAGGCTTCTCCATCGACACCACCGCCATCTTCATCACCGCTGCTGTCTCCCATGAGGAGGGAGTAGTTCTCCTTCGAGGCTAAGGGCTGTACCGGTAGCTATGTGGTTAATCTCTCTCCTATGTACTTCAATACAATGATCTCATGAGCTGCCTTACATGATTGAGATTCATATGAGCTTTGTATCGCTACTAGTTATGTGCTACTTATGTGATGTTATTAAAGTAGTCTATTCCTCCTGCATGGTGTAATGGTGACAGTGTGTGCATCATGTAGTTCTTGTCGTAGATTATGATCATAATCTCTTGTAGGTTATGGAGTTGATTATCGCTATGATAGTATTGATGTGATTTATTCCCCCTTCATAGTGTAAAGGTGACAGTGTGTATGCTATGTTAGTACTCGGTCTATTTTGCAAAGATCTATTATGCTCTAAGGTTACTTAAATATGAATGCCGAATGTTGTGGCGCTTGTTAACTCCGGCTTGAGGGAGCTCTTGTAGCCCTACACAATTAGTGGTGTTCATCATCCAACAAGAGTATATGTAGCACAAAGGAAGATAACTTATTTATTATGTGATCAATGTTGAGAGTGTCCACTAGTGAAAGTATGATCCCTAGGCCTTGTTTCCACCACAAAGAATTGCTTCCCACGCCAGCAAGCTATTTTCTGGCGCCGCTTGTTTACTGTTTTACTGCATCTTTACTTTCTGCAATATTACCACCATCCATACTACTTGTATTTCACTATCTCTTCGCCGAACTAGTGCACCTATACATCCGACAAGTGTATTAGGTGTGTTGGGGACACAAGAGACTTCTTGTATCGTGATTGCAGGGTTGCTTGAGAGGGATATCTTTGACCTCTTCCTCCCCGAGTTCGATAAACCTTGGGTGGTCCACTTAAGGGAAAACTTGCTGCTGTTCTACAAACCTCTGCTCTTGGAGGCCCAACACTGTCTACAAGAATAGAAGCACCCGTAGACATCACTCCGCAACCTCGAGGCGGAGGGGTTCTTAAAACCCGGATCATGGCGGACGATCCCGGGCGCCCTCACTCCAGCTCCAGAAGCCGGAGAATGGGTGGTGACCAAAGCCCTCGTCGAGCGAGGCTTCTCCCTTCCGCCCAGCAATTTCTTCTTAGAAATCCTGAAGGCATACGAGCTGCAGCCCCACCACATATCTCCGAATAGCATTCTTGCTATCAGCAATCACGTGGTGCTGTGCGAAGGCCACCTCCGGGTAACCCCAGAGCTCTCCCTCTTCCAATTCTATTTCCTTGTCAAAAAGGAAAATATTTCGCAAACTTCTACTCTTGCCACCTGCGGTGGCGTTACCTTCAAGCTCCGCCCTGGACGCGTGTACCCGCACACGGATCGCAACGAATCTGTGCGGTACTAGTCTGGGAATTTCTTCTACCTGAAGGATGTTGCCGATCCGGCTTCCCCGAAGGTTCTGCCGGAGTTCAAGGATGGTCCCCCCAGCGAGATTCCGGCCTGGAGGCATTGCCCTCACCTGTCCGAGTCACCTCAACTGACTCGGGCAGTTAGGCGGATCTGCAAGCTGACGGAGGAGGGTCTATCGGGGAAGGACCTTACAATGTCCTGGTTTACTAAGCGGATCAAGCCCCTTCAACATCGGGACGGCCTGCTATTCCAGTACACGGGGCGCGACGATTCTATGCGCGCCTCAAAGGACAACCTCTCCGCCGATGCCCTGGATAAGCGGCTCCGGGTGCTAATCAAAGTGCCACAGGATCTCCGGATTCACGTTTGCAACATGGACATCCACACCAACGGCTCCGGGACCGCGGTGAGCTTTCCTTTGTCTCAACCGTTAGTTCTTTTTAATACTTGTGAAATTTGTCTAAGTGCTGGTTGTGTCGTGCAGCTTGAGGCCCTCGAGGATAAAGACCTCGGAACCCTTACCCGGGTTCCTCACTCGGGTAACACCGACCCGGAGGTCGCGTCCGACCCGGAGGCTCCCGCGGCTCCGGACCCCTCCAAACAGAAGAGAGGTCCTTCCTCCGGCTCCAGCCCAACTGCCAAGCGTGCCCGCGGCGTGGCCAGCACGGCGGCAACCCGTAAGGCGGAGGCGGAGAAGAAGCGCCTCAATCTCATCGACACCAGCAACAAGAATCAGCCCAACATACATCATTTCTTCACAACGTCCAGGTAAGGATTTGGTTTCCGACTTAAGATCATTGCCACTGAATGCCAATATATACTGAATATTGCTCCTTCATTGTCTCGCAGCAAGAACCCCGGAACCAAGCCCCCCAAGAACCCCAAGAAGAAGGTCAAGCCCTCTCCGGCCACGATGCCTGTGACGCCGCAAGCGGAGGCTCTGCCCAAGCCCTCCTCTTCAACAGCTGTGAATCCAAAGGACGTCATCAACCTAGATGACCTTCCGGAGGATCCCGCTACTGAATCCGGCCAGGGCGGTTCCGGTAAGGGTGATTCCGGCAAAGATGCCTCCTCATCTCACCCTCCTCCCGAGCGACAAGACCCTACTTCGGCTGAAGCTACGGCTCATGATGCCGAAAACAAATTGCCACTGAGTGGTGAGACTGGTACGCCCCAGATGCACCCCCATTTGTTTCCGGTTCTCCAAAGAGCTCCCCTCTCTCAACGCCACGCGGAGATGTCGCACTTGATGAATGAAGTGTGGGGGCACCCGGATACGGAAGAGCAGATGCTGTCAAAGCTCGAGGTGGAGATTAAGGTCTTCTTCGCCCAACACAAGAACGTGCGCCAGGTAACACTAGCCCCCAAGCATTGGGTTGGACATTTCTCCGAGTGATGTGTGAGCTGATGCTTTTAATATGTGCACCTTAGCGGAAACTAAAAAATTTCCAAGCATAAGGATTTGAAAACTTCTCGCCAGCCCCCAGAGTTTTGAATTTCCGGCTAACTCCTGCCTGCTTCTCAGAACACCCGGAAGCTGCACGAAGATCTGCGCGTCCATGTGCTGGAGCAAAAGACGGAGATAGATGGCCTGCGCCAGAGCTATGCGGATAGCCAAAAATCTATCACCCTCTTGGAGACCCGCATAAAGAATTATGAAGGTAAGAACTCCGGGTTAATGCTGAAGCTTATCAACGCGCGCCTGGTATGAATGAACGTGGTATATAACTGTTTGCTTTCCGCCTTACAGAAGAGATTGCCAAGCACCCCACCATTGACGCCCTAGCCGCCCAAGTCGAGGTTTAGAAGCCGAGAATGAGTCCCTCAAGAAATTCCTTAAGGAATCCTCCGAGGAAGAATCCAAGAAAAGAAAGGAGCTCTCCGACAAACATATTCAAGAAATCTCGGACCTCGCGGAGAATCTTAAGAAAAGCCAGCAGAGGGTCAAGACGTTGGCGGTGAAGAACAGGGCTCAGGAGGAGGAGGCGGAGGCCATCGACAAGCTGATCTTCCATAAGGATTTTTCTGTGAGGTTCCGGCTTCGTCATATCATGCTTTGACCGCAGAAGAATCTGACCGATCTATTTTGCAGCAACGCTTGGCTTTAACTGGACAAAGGAATCGGGCCTCAAAAGGCCGGAGGCTTATGAAGAAGCGCGGACCTCCATCGACGATCTCATCGAAGCGTGCCGCGGAATCGCCCAGTCGCTGTCTTTGAAAAGAGCCGGAACCAAGCCGGCGGACACCATGACAAAACTGATGCGGCAGGTTCCGGAACTCATCAAGGACTGGCAAGAGTCTTCCGCACGCGGAGTCGCTTCGCTGGTGCTGGCAACGTGCAAAGCACACTTCCCCTCGATGAACTTCGCGGATGTCGCGCGCGGAGCCCCCAAAGGCACCAACATGAGAGCCGCTCTCGCGGAGACCCAAGGGTACGATCGTGTGTTTGCCGAACAAGTCAAGCACTCGTTCTGGTATAACAAATACGATCTCCCCGCGGGATTCTCTGACGTGGAGGATGATGAAGAAGGTGCTGATGAAGGTGCTGAGGAAGGCTCCGGCTCCAGCGATGATCATTCCCAAGAAGGCTCCGGCGATGACTCGGGCGAGGGTTCCGCGTACGAGGCTTCCGATGATGACCAGTCCTCCGAATGAATCCTGCCAAAGTGAAACAGATGTATCATTTTGACCTCGGAGTGGGTTTGTAATATATAACTTAAGTATTTGTGAGTAATTAGGAACGAAACGACTATGCATGTGGGCGGAAAAAACTTATCCTGCTATCCGTTTAATATATATGCATGTTTCCCCTATTTCTTGGAAAGCAAGTGCTGGTTTGTAAATTTTCCGGCTTACTCACTTGACCTTCCACGAGCCGGAAGACCTTTTACCGAAAAAGCTCGCCTGCGGCGACGAAGCCCAATGGTGTCGGTCCATAACCGCGGAAACAAGCCCCCAGCCTAGGTGCCGGAAGTCGCTACCAGGAATCCATGAGTTCGCAATGGAGAATTCTTCCACCAGAAAACTTAAACTTACGTCCTAAAGGACGATTTTGAAAATCACAAATTTCATACATGCCTAGGCGGAAACATCCAGCTCTGCGGTTTTAGTCGGAAAAAGTACACGATCCAAAAATGAAAAATTAAAGGAGGTAAAAGACTCTAAGAGTGAACCAAAAGCTTTATTTCATTGATCATGTATCATATATATTACAAGGTATGTAACGTGAAAAATGCTAAGTGTGGAAAGGACGTAGCTGTGCTATATTCCAGGGAAGATCTGTTTCATCGTAAATGTCATCCAGATCCTCTCGTTTGCGTTTCCGGTTCCAGTTGTCAGGTCTATCCTTTAATTCCCGGAAATCAACAAGGTAGTATGATCCGTTGTGAAGCACTTTGCTGATGACAAAATGTCCTTCCCACGGAGTTTGCAACTTGTGATCTTTCACCTGACGAAGGCGGAGGACTAAGTCTCCGACCATGAACGAGCGGTTCCGAACTCGACGGCTATGATAGCGTCGGAGTTTCTGCTGATAGATGGTGGAGCGTTGGTCAGCTAAATTCCGAGCCTCTTCGATCAGGTCCACAGATAGCTGTCGAGCCTCGTCAGCAGTTTCTTCATCGTAGGCGGAAACTCGCGGTGAATCATGGATGATGTCAGTGGGGAGCACAGCTTCGGATCCGTATACCAGGAAGAACGGAGTAAATCCGGTTGACCTGTTAGGGGTAGTTCGTAAACTCCACAAGACAGAGTCTAACTCATCCGCCCAAGCTCCGGCTGCGCGCCGCAGCGGTTCTTCAAGGCGAGGCTTAATTCCGGCTAGTATGAGGTCATTGGCTCGTTCGACCTGACCATTGGATTGTGGGTGAGCCACAGATGCAAGGTCAAGCCGGATCCCAACTTCATTGCAATAATCCTTGAGTTCTCCTTGTGCAAAGTTTGTGCCATTGTCTGTGATTATGCTGTGTGGGATGCCGAATCTCGTCACGAGGCTGCATACAAATTTTAGTGCCGTAGCACCATCGGCTTTTCTCACTGGCTTTGCCTCGATCCACTTACTGAACTTGTCAATAGCGACCAGGAGGTATTCATGACCACCAGGAGATGATTTCTTTAATTTCCCAACCATATCGAGCCCCCAGACCGCAAACGGCCAGGTGATAGGGATGGTCTTCAGCTCTTGGGCTGGAGCATTTGGTTGAGTAGCGTAGTACTGACAACCTCGGCAAGTTTTCACCAGCTTCTCAGCATCTTTAGCTGTGAGCCAGTAAAATCCTAACCGAAAAGCTTTTGCAACGAGGGACCTGGGGGCGGCATGATGCCCGCAATCCCCTGCGTGGATCTCTCGGAGGATTTCAATGCCATCTTGATTGGAGACGCATTTGAGAAATACCCCGTTTGCACTTCGTTTGTAGAGCTGTCCATCAACGATTGTGTAGGATCTTGCTCGTCTGATGATCTGTCGTGCGAGGACCTCATCCTCCGGCAACTTTCGATCGATGAGGTAATCCAAGAACGGCTGAGTCCAGGCCGGAATGATTGCCATCACTTCCTTAGCCGGAGAAACTGCCAGGTCTAGATTTTCTGGGTTTGCGCCCTTTACTGAGGGTATCCGTAGATGCTCAAGGAAAATGCCAGGCGGAATTGGTTTCCTGCCGGACCCAAGCTTGGACATCATATCTGCCGCTGTGTTGTCGTCTCTTCTGACGTACTTGACTTCGTATCCGAGGAAGCATTTGGCGATCTCGTCAACTTCGTCTCTGTAAGCCGCCATGACGGAGTTTCTGGCGTTCCAGGTTCCGGCTACTTGTTGTGCCACCAGGTCGGAATCTCCGTAGCATATGATGTGCTTGATCCCAATCTCTTTAGCGATGCGCAGACCGTGTATTAGAGCCTCGTATTCCGCCATATTATTTGTAGCTTCGAAGTGGATCTGCAGAACGTACTGCAGCTCTTCTCCGGTAGGTGACTTCAGGGTGACTCCAGCCCCCGAGCCTTGGTGTTGCTTGGATCCGTCAAAATGCATGACCCAAGCTTCAGGTTCCGGCACAGGTGTGCCCTCCGGCGCTTCAGTCCAATCCGCGATGAAATCCGCTAGAACTTGGGACTTGATCGCGGTTCTGGCTTCGTAGTTGATGTCAAAGGCAGATAATTCGATGCCCCACTTTGCTACGCGTCCTGTTGCGTCGGAGTTGTTGATGATGGTTGCCAGTGGAGCCTTGCTCTCTACTGTCATGGGATGCTCCTGGAAGTAGTGCCTCAGCTTCCGGCTACCTAGGAATACACCATAGGCTAGCTTCTGAAAGTGAGGGTATCTCTGTTTGGATTCCGTCAAGACTTCGCTAATGTAATAGACGGGCCTTTGGACTCCATGCTCGTGACCTTCTTCCTGTCGCACCACCACGATTACTATGCTGATTACCTTGTTGGTGGCTGCCATATAGAGGAGCATAGGCTCTGACTCAGCTGGAGCTGCCAATATAGGTGGTGAGGAGAGTATGTTCTTCAATCCTGAAGTGCTTCGTCTGCTGCCTCATCCCAGACAAATTTGTCTGTTTTCTTCAGCAGCTTGTATAGAGGTAGGGCCTTCTCGCCAAGACGGCTAACAAATCTACTGATTGCTGCAACACAACCAGTTAATCGTTGCACATCTTTGAGACAAGTTGGCCTCTTGATGTTCAGGATAGCCTTGATCTTTTCCGGGTTAACTTCAATGCCCCTGTGGGAAACAATGAAGCCAAGGAGTTTTCCGGCTGGCACGCCAAAGACGCACTTTAGCGGATTTAACATCATCTTGTACCGTCGGAGATTCTCGAAGGTTTCCTTGAGGTCGCTGATCAAGTCGGATCCCTTTCGGGTCATGACCGCGATGTCGTCGACGTAAGCGTGCACGTTCCGGCCAATTTGGTCCTTGAGGCACCGCTGCATCGTACGTTGGTATGTGGCACCTGCGTTTTTCAAGCCAAAGGGCATAGTAACGTAGCAGTAAGTGCCGAAAGGTGTGATGAACGAGGTCGCCTTTTGGTCATCCGGATCTGATGATACCCGGAATATGCGTCAAGAAAACACAGAAGTTCCGCCCCTGCCGTCGAATCAATGACTTGGTCAATGCGCGGCAAGGGGAACGGATCCTTCGGACAATGCTTATTCAAGCCGGAGTAATCGATGCACATTCTTAGTATTTCAGAATTCTTTTTGGGTACAAGGACGGGGTTTGCGACCCACTCAGTATGGATAACTTCTACTACAAAACCTGCCTCTAGTAACTTTGCTAATTCCATTCCTATGGCGCGGCGCTTCTTATCTCCAAAGCGTCGCATAGCTTGCTTCACCGGTTTTGCACCCGGATTTATGTTGAGGTAGTGCTCGGCGAGTTCCCTTGGTACTCCGGACATGTCAGAAGGTTGCCATGCGAAGATATCCATGTTAGCTCTGAGGAACTCGACGAGCGCGCTTTCCTATTTGGGGTCCATGTTGGCTCCGACTGAAACCTGCTTGGAGCTGTCGCCTTCAACGAGGTCGTGCTTCTTGATGTCTACGCACGCTTCTATTCCTGTAGACAGTGTTGGGCCTCCAAGAGCAGAGGTTCGTAGAACAGCAGCAAGTTTCCCTTAAGTGAATCACCCAAGGTTTATCGAACTCAGGGAGGTAGAGGTCAAAGATATCCCTCTCAAGCAACCCTGCAATTAAGATACAAGAAGTCTCTTGTGTCCCCAACACACCTAATACACTTGTCAGATGTATAGGTGCACTAGTTCGGCGAAGAGATAGTGAAATACAAGTAACATGGATGATTATAAGTAGCAAATGCAATCTGAAATAAAAATGGCAGCAAGCGAACATGTAGCAGAACTTGTTGGAAACGGTGTTTCAATGCTTAGAAACAAGGCCTAGGGATCATACTTTCACTAGTGGACACTCTCAACAATGATCACATAATTGAATAAATAAATGCTACTCTCAAACACTCTCTTGTTGGATAACAAACACCATTCATTGTGTAGGGCTACAAAAGCTCCCTCAAGCCGGAGTAAACAAGCTCCACAACGTCATAAAGGAATCACACACGATGCGCACACTGTCACCATCACACCGTGGAGAGTGAATCCGGAGTTCATATTAAAGTAACCTCTAGAGTGCATAATAGACAAGAGTAACATCTACATATTCAACTAGATTACAAAGCTCATGATCACATAAAGATCACACCATGGGGAGAGAGATGAACCACATAGCTACCGGTAGAGCCCTCGGGGGAGAACTACTCCCTCCTCATCATGGGAGTCAGCAGCGGCGATGAAGATGGCGGTGGTGTCGATGGAGATGACTCCGGGGGCAATTCCCCGTCCCGGCGGCGTGCCGGAACAGAGACTTCTGTCCCCGAACTTGGCTTCGCGATGGCGGCGGCTACGTAACTTTTCGTGGAGGAAGACCGATTCCTTTAGGGTTTTCGCATCGGGGAGAATATATAAGAGAAGGGGCAGCGTCGGGGGAGCCACGGGGCTCCCACCCCATAGGTCGGCGCGGCCAGGGGCCCCACCGCGCCGCCATATGGTGTGGGCCCCCTGCTGCCCTTCCTCGACTCCTCTTCGGTGTTCTGGAAGACTCCATGGAAAATAGGGCCGTGGGCTTTTGTTTCGTCCAATTCCGAGAATATTTCCTGTGTAGAATTTCTGAAACCAAAAACAGAAAAGAACTGGCGCTTCGGCATCTTGTTAATAGGTTAGTCCCGGAAAATGCATAAAAATGATATAAAGTGTGAACAAAACATGTAGGTATTGTCATAAAACTAGCATGGAACATCAGAAATTATAGATACGTTGGAGACGTATCAAGCATCCCCAAGCTTAGTTCCTACTCGCCCTCGAGTAGGTAAACGATAAAAAGAATAATTTCTGAAGTGACATGCTACCAACATAATCTTGATCATACTATTGTAAATCATATTAGATGAATGAAGTGACTCAAAGCAATGATCTATAGTTTGCTAACAAATAGATAATGACTAAACAACTGAATCATATAGCAAAAACTTTTCATGAATAGTACTTTCAAGACAAGCATCAAAAAGTCTTGCATAAGAGTTAACTCATAAAGCAATAGATTCTTAATAAGAGGCTTTGAAACAACACAAAGGAAAATTTAAGTTTCAGCAATTGCATTCAACTTGTAACATGTATATCTCATGGATAGTTTTCAACATAAAGCAATATAACAAGTGCAATAAGTAAACATGTAAGAATCAGTGCACACAGTTGACACAAGTGTTTGCTTCTAAGATAGAAAGAAGTAGGTAAACTGACTCAACATAAAGTAAAAGAAAGGCCCTTCGCAGAGGGAAGCAGGGATTACTCATGTGCTAGAGCTTTTTATTTTGAAAACATGGAAACAATTGTGTCAACGGTAGTAATAATTCATATGGGTTATGCATAAAACTTCTTATAAGTTGCAAGCCTCATGCATCAAATACTAATAGTGCCCGCACCTTGTCCTAATTAGCTCGGATTTCCATGGATTATCATTGCATTACATATGTTTCAACCAAGTGTCACAAAGGGGTACCTCTATGCCACCTGTACAAAGGTCCAAGGAGATAAATCGCATTTGATTTCTCGATTTTGATAGATCTCAACTTGAGGACATCCATACCGGGACAACATAGAAAACATATAATGGACTCCTCTTTTATGCTTTAAGCATTCAACAACAATAATATTCTCATAAGAGATTCTGAGGATTAATGTCCAAGCTGAAACTTCCACCATGATACATGGCTTTGGTTGGCGGCCCAATGTTCTTCTCTAACAACATGCATACTCAAACCATTTCAACTCATGGCAAATCTCCCTTACTTCAGACAAGACGAACATGCATAGCAACTCACATGATGTTCAACAAAAGTGTGACAGGTGATGGCGTCCCCAGAAACATGGTTACCGCTCAACAAGCAACTTATAAGAACTAAGATACATAAGCGACATATTCATTACCACAATAGTTTTTAGGCTACTTTCCCATGGGCTATGTATTGCAAAAGAAAGGAATGAATTTTTTTAAAGGTAGCATGCAAGAAATTTACTTTGGAATGGTAGAAAAATACCACATAGTAGGTAGTTATGGTGGACACAAATGGCATAGGTTTTGGCTCAAGGTTTTGGATGCACGAGAAGCATTCCCTCTCAGTACAAGGCTTTGGCTAGCAAGGTTGTTTGAAGCAAACACAAGTATAAACCGGTACAGCAAAACTTACACAAGAACATATTGCAAGCATTATAAGACTCTACACTGTCTTCCTTGTTGTTCAAACACTTTTACCAGAAAATATCTAGACCTTAGAGAGATCAATCATGCAAACCAAATTTCAACAAGCTCTACGGTAGTTCTCCACTAATAGATTTAAACTACATGATGCAAGAGCTTAAACATGATCTACTTGAGAGCTCAAAACAATTGCCAAGTATCAAATTATTCAAGATAATATACCAATTACCATATGAAGCATTTTCTGTTTCCAACCAAATAACAATCAATGCTGAGGCTTTCAGCTTTCGCCATGAATACTAAAGTAAAACGAAGAACACTGATGACCCACAAGTATAGGGGATCGCAACAGTCTTCGAGGGAAGTATTACCCAATTTATTGATTCGACACAAGGGGAGACAAAGAATACTTGTAAGCCTTAACAGCGGAGTTGTCAATTCAGATGCACTGGAAACAGACTTGCTCGCAAGAGTTTATCAGCAAAGTTTTATAGCAGTAGGAATAGTGAAATAACAACAACAGTGAAATAAAGACAGCAGTAGTGATTATAGTAAACAACAGGATTAAAATACTGTAGGCACAGGGACGGATGAACGGACGTTGCATGGATGATAGAATTCATATAACAATCATGGTAGGGCATTTACAGGTAATAATAAAGCGGTATCCAAGTACTAATCAATCAATAGGCATGTGTTCCATATATAGTCGTACGTGCTCACAATGAGAAACTTGCACAACATCTTTTGTCCTACCAGCCGGCAGCCTCTAGGGAAACTACTGGAAATTAAGGTACTCCTTTTAATAGAGTACCGGAGCAAAGCATTAACACTCCGTGAACACATGTGATCCTCACATCACCACCTTCCCCTCCGGTTGTCCCAATTTCTGTCACTTTGGGGCCTCGGGTTCCGGACAACAACGTGTGTATACAACTTGCAGGTAAGATCATAAAACAACGCATATCATGATGAAATAATAACATGTTCAGATCTGAGATCATGGCACTCGGGCCCTAGTGACAAGCATTAAGCATAACAAGTTGCAACAATATCATAAAAGTAACATCTACGGATACTAGGCACCATGCCCTAACAATCTTGTGACTATTACATGATCAATCTCATCCAATCCCTACCATCCCCTTCATCCTACAATGGGGGAATTACTCACACATGGATGGGGGAAACATGGCTGGTCGATGGTGAGGCGTCGGTGATGATGGCGGTGAAGATTCCCTCCAATTCCCCGTCCCGCGGAGTGCCAGAACGGAGTTTCGGTCCCGAGGCGGAGTTTCGCGATGGCGGCGGCGCATGGATGGTCTCCGGAAATATCGACGTACCCCCTGGCGTTTTTAGGTCGAAAGACATATGTAGTCCGAAGGAGAGCGTCGGGGGTCGCCGAGGCGCCCACACAACAAGGCGGCACGCCCCCGGGCCGCGCCGGCCTAGTGTGTGGGGGCCTCGGGCCCCACCTGGCTTGCCCTTCCTCCCAGTATTCTGGGAAAATAGGGCCTTTCGCATAAATTCCGAGGATTTTCCTGAAAGTTGGATTTCTGCACAAAAACGAGACACCAGAGCAATTCTGCTGAAAACAGCGTTAGTCCGCGTTAGTTGCATCCAAAATACACAAATTAGAGGCAAAACAATAGCAAAAGTGTTTGGGAAAGTAGATACGTTTTGGACGTATCAACTCCCCCAAGCTTAGCTTATTGCTTGTCCTCAAGCAATTCAGTTAACAACTGAGTGCGATAAAAGAACTTTCACGAACACATTTGCTCATATGATGTAAATATTCTCATGATATGGCAAGTGCTTAAGCAATTCATAATAAGGTACATGCAAATAAAGTCATCTAGTAACTGTGTCAATCATAAAAGAGATACCAACAAACTAATAACAAGCATCATGAAACACTTCAATAAGCAGGATTGCAATGTTCATAGAAGGATATGATAAAGTGGTATCTCGCTTGCCTGTATTTGTAGCAAAACATAAATGCCCAGGCACCTCTGAAGTTCATAGAAAGACTAGAAGTAAATTTGTCAAAGATAAAAGCATCAAAGTTATACCACAGCTGATCATATTTTGGGACAAGCATATTATACTAAGAATGACAGTCATGCTCTCAAGAAAGTGCTCAAAGAAAGGATGGTGACTCAACATAAAAGTAAAAGATTGGCCCTTCGCAGAGGGAAGCAGGGATTAACATGTGCTAGAGCTTTTCATTTTTCAAAGACAGAAGTAAAATTATTTTGAGAGGTGTTTGTTGTTGTCAACGAATGATAGTGGGTACTCTAACCACCTCGCCAACCAGACTCTCAAGAGCGGCTCCCATGAAGGACGTTATTTCTACCAGCAAGGTAGATCATCCCTCTTCTCTTTTGTTTACACATGTATTTTAGTTTCATTATGGATGACACTCCCCCAACCTTTGCTTACACAAGCCATGGCTAACCGAATCCTCGGGTGCCTTCCAACATTCACATACCATGGGGAAGTGTCTATTTGCAGGTTAAGTTGCTTACTGATGAATCAGAGCAAAACACGTGAAGAGAATTATTAATGAAGTTTGATTAATTGGGGCTGGGAACCCCGTTGCCAGCTCTTTTTGCAAAATTATTGGATAAGCGGATGTGCCACTATTCCACTGGTGAAAGTCCATCCGGAGTAAATGACAAGGTTGAAAGATAAAACACCACATATTCCTCATGAGCTATAGAACATTAACACAAATTGAGAAGTAGTTTGAAGGTTTAAAGGTAGCACATGAGAATTTACTTGGAATGGTTTGAAATGCCATGCATAGGTATTTATGGTGGACACTTTGGAACAACTTGGTTTTTAGGTGTTTGGAAGCACGAGCAGCGCTCAGTACAAGTGGAGGCTAGCAATAGACTAGGAAGCGACAATCAAGAGAGCAATAAATGTCATAATCATGCTTGCGACAAAATAAAATTAACAGAGGCATAAAAGTGATACAAGAACTCTGAAGCAAAGTAGATCAGCGAGGCTTAATTGACTTTTGTTTAGTCATATGCATGCGTGAGCATGTGCCAAGTCGATTCAAGTGAATTATTCAGAGGAGGATACCACAATGTCATACCGATTTATGAATAAAACAATGCAAGCAAATATTCATGACATGCTACTCATTATTAATAGATTGGAACTAATCATGAGAGATCATAAACTACTAGACTTTCATTAAATGACATATACCTCATATGAACCAACTAAGCATGCTCACATGGATGAGTATATGTACAAAAATGAAAACAAATAGAGTTCATACCAGCCTCTCACCACAGTCAAATTGCCGTAGATCGTCATTATTGCCTTTCACTTGTGCAGCTTGAATAATAATATGAAATGAAACCAAGCTCCAACCACCGGAGACCTCTGAACTCCCTAATGAAATTTACAAAACCAAAGAAGAACAACAAATATTTTTGGTGTTTTCGGGTTAGAAACAAGAACAAAAGGAAACAAGAAAACAAAGCAAAATCTTTTTGGGTTTTCTCATAGCAAACCAATGATAGCAAATAAAGTAAAATAAGAGCAAAGAACCAAATAAACAAATGGTGAAGAGAAACAACAGAAATATTTTTGGTCTTTTTGTGTTTTAGGGGAGAAACAAAGCGAAAACAAGAGAATGCAAACTAACAAAACACAGAAAAGCAGGATGACAGAAATCTGCCAAAACCTGACAGCAGTACAGAAATCGAAATTAACAAAAATCTTCCATTGCTCAGCTCAAAAAGTGTTCAACTAATGAAAGTTAGATAACAACCTGGGGCACATGCTCAAAAATTTGCAACTCAAAATAACGTTCTGGCTGTGCGTACGAATTTTTTTGGTAACAGCCCAGAATCTGTTTTTGGACAGCACTTCCCCAAATATCATCTCCTTCTCATTAGAAAACCACTCTAAGAAACTAAACAAGTATGTACAAGTATCCAGCAACCATAATATGCAAAGAATGAGTGATGCCGGTATACCTCCCCCCAAGCTTAGGCTTTTGGCCTAAGTGGAGTTCATTCCCACGGTCCCCATGAAGTGGTGTCTCCGTAGTATGACGAAGAACGACCCGGTTCTAGGTATGTGCTGGAAGAAGCAACAGGGTACGTGACGGTGTAGTCGTAGGAGGGCTCAGCGTCCTCGGAGTCATGTTGCTGGTGGAAGCCTTGTATCTTCAGTTGCTCATCCACCTCCTCCTTAGAGCGCGACCATGGTTTCCTGCCAACACTGAACAAATCTGTTTGGGGCAAGAGGACTTCCCTCTCATCCCCGTCAGCAAATAACATTCTATAAACAATATTATCCATACTAGAGTCAGCTGTAACAAATTGGTGACTCTTCATAGCAGCAATATCTAACCTAACAGGTGGTATTTCTACATCAGTAGGGTCAAGAGGGAGATCTAGACGTGCCAAAATACGCGATGCAATTATTCCCCCATAAATAGGCCCCTTGTTAGACAAACGGCGAGCAATAACAGAACCAAGATGATAAGGTGTCTCCCCAGTGAGTGCAGCAATTAAGAAAGCAAGATGATAACTAGAAATATTACTAGTGTTCTCCCTACCAAGAATGCTAGTAGCAAGGTAATAAGCAAAATACTTAATGGCGGGGAGTTGAATGTTTCTTATCTTGCCACGCTGAATGGTGCGGCAATCATCATTTGTAATTTCTCGATAGAGCTCCAGCAAAACCCTGGGGTTGTCCTCAATCTTCTTCGCTGTACCTGCAGGGGCAATATCCAATGCAGCACAAAAATCCTTCAACTTCATAGTGACAGGATTACCATAGACACTACAAGAAAAGTTCTGATAGACAACGTCCCAAAATCGTCCACTAAGGGGTATTTTTCGTCGCCTATGGGCCTAACCTGACGATATGGGTTCTGTTGTCGAAAATGCGTCAGGCAAAGTCCTACGACGTTTTTTTCGGTCCGTCGCGTTTGGGCGCCCTTCCGCCACGGAAAATCGGACCGTTGCGCATGTGTTTTCGGGAGCCCGTTGACTGCTGACGTCATGCAAACTGACACGTGGCAGACGCCGTTAATGGCAGTTAACGGCGTTAACCGGCTGAAACCCCGTGGTAGATGGTAGGCCCACACGAGGCCTGCCACGTCTTAAGCGGGCCGGCCCATTAAGTTTGCGGGCCGGGCCAGCTGACTTAGTTTGACCGGTCAACTATATAGCTGGGCTGGTCCATTAAGTACGTGGGCCGGGCCTAACCTCTAAGGTTGACTGGTCAAAATTTAAGCCGGCCCACTAAGCATGGGCCGGGCCGGATGCACTCATTTGACCGGTCACAGGCAAAAGGGCCGGCCCACAAGGCATGTGGGGCCCACTTTCCTATTATCGGGCCGGCCCATTTAACAAGTGGGGTCCACCTTAAAGCAACTGGGCCGGCCCAAGAAGTTAGTGGGCCGGCCCAATTAGCATGTGGGACCCACTTTGCTGTTAAAGGGCCGGCCCATTTAGTATGTGGGGTCCACCATATAGCAAGTGGGTCGGCCCAACAAGATAGTGGGCCGGGCCAAAAACACAGGTGGGTCCCACTTTCCTGTTAAAGGGCTGGCCCATTTAGGGTGTGGGGTCCACCATATAGCAAGGGCGGCCCAATTAGCATGTGGGACCCACTTCCCTTTTAAAGGGCCGGCCCAACAAGATAGTGGGCCGGGCCAACAACACAGGTGGGTCCCACTTTCCTGTTAAAGGGCCAGCCCATTTTGTATGTGGGGTCCACCATATAGCAAGGGCTGGCCCACCAAACTAGTGGGCCGGGCCAAACACACAGGTGGGTCCCACATTCCTGTTAATGGGCCAGCCCATTTAGTTTGTGGGGTCCATCATATAGCAAGTGGCTTGGCCCAACAAGATAGTGGGCCAGCCCAATAATAAATGTGGGGCCCGCCATAAAGCAGTTGGGCTGTCCCAACAAGTTAGTGGGCCGGCCCAATGTGGGGCCCGCAGTGTCGGCCCAGATGTGGGTGGGGTCCACATTAAAGCAAGTGGACCGGCCCAATTAGACAGTGGGGTCCACCATAAATCAAGTGTGCTGGCCCACTCGTTTAGTTGCCGGCATAATAGGCGCTTTAGGATTTTGCGGGCCGGCACTTATGTGATTTCGCTTAATTGGGCCGTTTAAGGGATGGGAATTTGTGATTTTGATACTGAGAATATTTACGCAGCACATGATTTCTGTCGGATAGCCTCACTTACCACAAGAACCATAGAAAAAATGCGCGAAAGAACTATAAAAACTAACTAAATATTACATCAGCTGCAAGGCTTTGAAAAAATATTACAGAACCCAGAGAAATTGAATGGTAATTGAACCTAGCAATACAATGAAGCCATTCGGCAATCTTTTAAGTTGTCCATGCACCACCTATATCTGAAACAAAGACCTTACAAGTTAAGACAACAACAATGGAAAGGCAAAGACACTACAATATTGTTTGCCAAAGAATTTGGAACTCATCATTTCGTCGTTATAAGAAGATCATTGTAATGCGCACAATAAGCAAACAAAGAGTGCATGCCGCATACCAACAGCCAATATAACAGAGCACGTTAAAATGAAACAGCAGACTTACTACTGTCGAGTCCCATGCAAACCAACATGTTTAGGGAATAACATTTGGCTATAAATTTTGTAACAACGACTGAGCAAGATGAAGTTATGATGGCTACATCTACAGAGCAGGGAATGTAAACCAAAAATAGAAGTTACGATGGCAAAAGCTAAAGAGGAGGGAATGTGAACCAACATGTGCCAAGTGCAATTACTTCAAATTGGCCGTGAACTAAATAATACTCCTGAACTTATAGTGAAGGGGATGCAAATCAAGATGTTTCGGGATATAAACTTGTAATGAGCAACACATAGAGGATAGTTAATGCTGGAGCTTAGGATGGACCAGATACAGAATATAGTGGGATCACCTGTGAACTTGTATAAGAGGGAATGCAAACCAATATGTTCAGCATTCCATATGTGAGCGTCATGCCAAGTCAGAGAAACAAGTCAATGATGCAGCTTTTGAAGAACAAGATGGCACACAAAATTATTGTCTAGTAGTATGACAAGTTTATTTGTACTACAGGCTAGATAGCAGAGTGATAGCATGCCAAACTAAATACTTACGGTCATAGCTAGATAGCAGAGTGATAGCAGCTTTTGAAGAACAATATTGGCATGAACAAAATAGTAGCAGCCTATAATTTTTGTAACAACGACTGAGCAAGATAGAAGTTATGATGGCTACATCTACAGAGCAGGGAATGCAAACCAAAATGTTAAATCGCTTAAAGTTAGCAATGAACTAGAAAATAGCAAGGTGTTACGGTCATAGCTAGGAATGAACTAAAAGAGCTTCAGACAAACAAGCATCTGAACCAAGAACATGGCGCTAAAACAAGGGACTTACATTAGGAGAAGCACTCTGTGGGAGTCACAGCAGATCTTCCTGGGGTTGATAGATCCGGTGATGAAGTACACTACATGTGCTACTTGGGGTTGGAGAGACGGCCATTACACTTCATGGTTACTCATCTCATCTGCAAAGACGTAAGGGCGCGTCGTTAGCACAAACAGGTTCCCAAGATTAAACAAGAACTTGCAGGCAAGCAATAGAAAAGCGACAGTAGAAGAGTTTAGATCATGCAAGGCGCCGGTGAAGCAGATCGGTTCATGCACAGCGGTGTCGGTGAGCAAGATCCGATGCGGTGGACGATACCGCAGCTGAAGCGACTGCGGTAGACTGCTGGATGAGCATATGGTTTCGAGGTTCGGCGGGGATGATCCGGTCCGGTTGTCGATGAAGCGGCTCCGGCAGGCAGCCGGATGAAGAGGATCGCGAGGCCTCGGGTAGGCCAGGGAAGTCCGGCGGGGATGTTCCGGTGCGGTGGTTGATGGCGTGTAACTCACACGTTCGTTGGGAACCCCAAGAGGAAGGTATGATGCGCACAGTAGCAAGTTTTCCCTCAGAAAGAAACCAAGGTTTAATCGAACCAGTAGGAGCCAAGAAGCACGTTGAAGGTTGATGGTCGCGAAATGTGATGCGGCGCAACACCAGGGATTCTGCGCCAACGTGGAATCTGCACAACAAAACCAAAGTACTTTGCCCCAACGAAACAGTGAGGTTGTCAATCTCACCGGCTTGCTGTAACAAAGGATTAAGCGTATCGAGTGGAAGATGTTTGCAAAGAAAACAGTAAAACAAGTAGATTGTATGCTATGTAAAGAATAGGACCGGGGTCCACAGTTCACTAGAGGTGTCTCTCCCATAAGATAAAAGCATGTTGGGTGAACAAATTACAGTCGGGCAATTGACAAATAGAGAAAGGCATAACAATGCATATACATGATATGATAAATATAGTGAGATTTAATTGGGCATTACGACAAAGTACATAGACCGCCATCCAACTGCATCTATGCCTAAAAAGTCCACCTTCAGGTTATCGTCCGAACCCCATTCAGTATTAAGTTGCTAAGCAACAGACAATTGCATTAAGTATGGTGCGTAATGTAATCGACAACTACATCCTTAGACATAGAATCAATGTTTTATCCCTAGTGGCAACAGCACATCCACAACCTTAGAACTTTCTGTCACTGTCCCAGATTCAATGGAGGCATGAACCCACTATCGAGCATAAATACTCCCTCTTGGAGTTAAGAGTACAAACTTGGCCAGAGCCTCTACTAATAACGGAGAGCATGCAAGATCATAAACAACACATAAACAATAGATTGATAATCACCATAATCATAGTACTCTCTATCCATCGGATCCCGACAAACACAACATATAGAATTACAGATAGATGATCTTGATCATGTTAGGCAGCTCACAAGATCCAACAATGAAGCACAACAAGGAGAAGACGACCATCTAGCTACTGCTATGGACCCATGGTCCAGGGGTGAACTACTCACTCATCACTCCGGAGGCGACCATGGTGGTGTAGAGTCCTCCGGGAGATGAATCCCCTCTCCGGCAGGGTGCCGGAGGCGATCTCCTGAATCCCCCGAGATGGGATTCGGCGGCGCGTCTCGGAAGGTTTTCCGTATCGTGGCTCTCGGGGGTTTCGCGACGGAGGCTTTAAGTAGGCGGAAGGTCAACGCGGGGGCCACTTGAGGGGCCCAGGGTAGGGCCGCGCGCCAAGGGCCTGGCCGCGCCGCCCTATGCCCGGCTGCCTCGTGGCCCCACTTCGTTATCTCTTCGGTCTTGGAAGCTTCGTGCAAAAATAGGACCCTGGGCGAAAGTTTCGTCCAATTCCGAGAATATTTCCTTACTAGGATTTCTGAAACCAAAAACAGCAGAAAACAGCAACTGGCTCTTCGGCATCTTGTTAATAGGTTAGTTCCAGAAAATGCATAAATATGACATATAATGTGCATAAAACATGTATGTATCATCAATAAAGTAGCATGGAACATAAGAAATTATCGATACGTTGGAGACGTATCAGCATCCCCAAGCTTAGTTCTGCTCGTCCCGAGCAGGTAAAACGATAACAAAGATAATTTCTGAAGTGACATGCCATCATAATCTTGATCATACTATTTGTAAACATATGTAATGAATGCAGCGATCAAAACAAAGGTAATGACATGAGTAAACAAGTGAATCATATAGCAAAGACTTTTCATGAATAGTACTTCAAGACAAGCATCAATAAGTCTTGCATAAGAGTTAACTCATAAAGCAATAAATCGAAGTAAAGGTGTTGAAGCAACACATAGGAAGATTAAGTTTCAGCGGTTGCTTTCAACTTATAACATGTATATCTCATGGATATTGTCAACATAAAGTAGTATAACAAGTGCAATATGCAAGTATGTAGGAATCAATGCACAGTTCACACAAGTGTTTGCTTCTTAAGGTGGAAGGAGATAGGTAAACTGACTCAACAATAAAAGTAAAAGAATGGTCCTTCAAAGAGGAAAGCATCGATTGCTGTATTTGTGCTAGAGCTTTTATTTTGAAAACATGAAACAATTTTGTCAACGGTAGTAATAAAGCATATGAGTTATGTAAATTATATCTTACAAGTTGCAAGCCTCATGCATAGTATACTAATAGTGTCCGCACCTCGTCCTACTTAGCTTGGACTACCGGATCTTCGCATGCCATGTTTCAACCAAGTGTCACAAAGGGGTACCTCCATGCCGCCTGTACAAAGGTCTAAGGAGAATGCTCGCATTTTGGATTTCTCGCTTTTGATTATTCTCAACTTAGACATCCATACCGGGACAACATGGACAACAGATAATGGACTCCTCTTAAATGCATAAGCATGTAGCAATGATTATTATTCTCATATGAGATTGAGGATATATGTCCAAAACTGAAACTTCCACCATGATTCATGGCTTTAGTTAGCGGCCCAATGTTCTTCTCTAACAATTTTGCATGCTCCAACCACTAAAATGATAGATCCTTCAGACAAGACGGACATGCATAGCAACTCACATGATATTCAACAATAGTTGATGGCGTTCCCCAGAAGCATGGTTATCGCACAACAAGCAACTTAATAAAATATAAAGTGCATAAGTACATATTCAATACTACGATAGTTTTTAAGGCTATTTTGTCCCATGAGCTATATATTGCAAAGGTGAATGATGGAATTTTAAAGGTAGCACTCAAGCAATTTACTTTGGAATGGCGGAGAAATACCATGTAGTAGGTAGGTATGGTGGACACAAATGGCATAGTAGTTGGCTCAAGGATTTTGGATGCATGAGAAGTATTCCCTCTCGATACAAGGTTTAGGCTAGCAAGGTTATTTGAAGCAAACTCAAGGATGAACAAGTGCAGCAAAACTCACATAAAAGACATATTGTAAACATTATAAGACTCTACACCGTCTTCCTTGTTGTTCAAAACTCAATACTAGATATTATCTAGACCTTAGAGAAACCAAATATGCAAATCAAATTTTAGCAAGCTCTATGTATTTCTTCATTAATGGGTGCAAAGCATATGATGCAAGAGCTTAAACATGAGCACAACAATTGCCAAGTATCACATTATCCAAGACATTTTAGAATTACTACATGTAGCATTTTCCAATTCCAACCATATAACAATTTAACGAAGAAGAAACTTCGCCTTGAACATTATGAGTAAAGCCTAAGGACACATGTGTCCATATGCAACAGCGGAGCGTGTCTCTCTCCCACAAAGTGAATGCTAGGATCCATTTTATTCAAACAAAAACAAAAACAAAAACAAACCGACGCTCCAAGTAAAGAACACAAGATGTGATTGAATAAAAATATAGTTTCAGGGGAGGAACCTGATGATGTTGTTGATGAAGAAGGGGATGCCTTGGGCATCCCCAAGCTTAGACGCTTGAGTCTTCTTAGAATATGCAGGGGTGAACCACGGGGCATCCCCAAGCTTAGAGCTTTCACTCCTCTTGATCATAGTATATCATTCTCCTCTCTTGACCCTTGAAAACTTCCTTCACACCAAACTTCAAGCAAACTCATTAGAGGGTTAGTGCACAATTAATAATTCACTCATTCAGAGGTGACACAATCATTATTTTCACTTCTGGACATTGCATAATGCTACTGGACATTAATGGATCAAAGAAATAAATCCAACATAGCAAAAGAGGCAATGCGAAATAAAAGGCAGAATCTGTCAAAAACAGAACAGTCCGTAAAGACGAATTTAAAGCTGGCACCAGACTTGCTCAAATGGAAAAACTCAAAACTAATGGAAGTTGCGCACATATCTGAGGATCATGCTCGTAAATTGGCAGATTTTTTCGAATTTTCTACAGAGAACTGTGCCCAGATTCGTGACAGACAGCAATGCTGTTTCTGCGCAGCGATCCCAAATATAACATCAACTTTGACATAGAAACTTTACTTGGCACAAAAACATGATAAGGAGAGGTTGCTACAGTAGTAAACAACTTCCAAGACTCAATAAAAAAAAAATGCTGTAGGTAAAAACATGGGTTGTCTCCCATAAGCGCTTTTCTTTAACGCCTTTCAGCTAGGCGCAGAAAGTGCAAATCAAGTAACATCGAGAGTAGAAGCATCAACATCATAACTTGTTCTAATAATAGAATCAAAAGGCAACTTCATTCTCTTTCTAGGGAAGTGTTCCATACCTTTCTTGAGAGGAAATTGATATTTAATATTACCTTCCCTCATATCAATAACAGCACCAACAGTTCGAAGAAAAGGTCTTCCCAACACAATAGGACAAGATGCATTGCATTCGATATCCAAGACAACAAAATCAACGGGGACAAGGTTATTGTTAACCGTAATGTGCACATTATCAATCCTCCCCAAAGGTTTCTTTTTAACATTATCGGCAAGATTAACATCCAAATAACAATTCTTCAATGGTGGCAAGTCAAGCATATCATAAATCTTTTTAGGCATAACAGAAATACTTGCACCAAGATCACATAAAGCATTACATTCAAAGTCATTGAATTTCATTTTAATGATGGGCTCCCAACCATCCTCTAACTTTCTAGGAATAGAAGTTTCAAGTTTAAGTTTCTCTTCTCTAGCTTTTATGAGAGCATTTGTAATATGTTTTGTAAAGGCTAAATTTATAACACTAGCATTAGGACTTTTAGCAAGTTTTTGTAAGAACTTTATAACTTCAGAGATGTGGCAATCATCAAAATCTAAATCATTATGAGCTACAGCAATGGGATCATTGTTCCCAAGGTTGGAAAAAATTTCAGCAGTTTTATCACAAGCAGTTTCAGCAGTTTTAGCAATTTCAGGCAGTTTTGTACGCTTTGCACTAGGAGTAGAAACATTGCCAACACCAATTATTTTACCATTGATAGTAGGAGGTGCAGCAACATGTGGAGAATTAGCATTACTAGTGGTGGTAATAGTCCAAACTTTAGCTACATTATTCTCTTTAGCTAGTTTTTCATTTTCTTCTCTATCCCACCTAGCACGCAATTCAGCCATTAATCTTATATTCTCATTAATTCTAACTTGGATGGCATTTGCTGTAGTAGTAATCTTATTATCAATATCATTATTAGGCATAACTTTCAATTTTAAAAGATTAACATCAGAGGCAAGTCTATCAACTCTAGAAGCAATAGTATCAATTTTATCAAGCTTTTCCTCAACAGATTTGTTAAAAGCAGTTTGTGTACTAATAAATTCTTTAAGCATAGCTTCAAGACCAGAGGGTACACTCCTATTATTATTGTAAGAATTCCCATAAGAATTACCATAACCATTACCATTAGCAGAAGGATATGGCCTATAGTTATTACCAGAGTTGTTCCTATAAGCATTGTTGTTGAAATTATTATTTTTAATGAAATTCACATCAACATTTTCTTCTTGAGCAACCAATGAAGCTAAAGGAACATTATTTGGATCAACATTAGATCTACCATTCACAAGCATAGACATAATCACATCAATCTTATCACTCAAGGAAGAGGTTTCTTCAACAGAATTTACCTTCTTACCTTGTGGAGCTCTTTCCGTGTGCCATTCAGAGTAATTTATCATCATATCATCAAGAAGTTTTGTAGCCGCCCCCAATGTGATGGACATAAAGGTACCTCCAGCAGCTGAATCCAATAAATTCCGCGAAGAAAAATTTAGTCCTGCATAGAAGGTTTGGATGATCATCCAAGTAGTCAGTCCATGGGTTGGGCAATTCTTTACCAAAGTTTTCATTCTCTCCCATGCTTGAGCAACATGTTCAGTATCTAATTGCTTAAAATTCATTATGCTACTTCTCAAAGATATAATTTTAGCGGGAGGATAATATCTACCAATAAAAGCATCCTTGCATTTAGTCCATGAATCAATACTATTCTTAGGCAAAGATAGCAACCAATCTTTAGCTCTTCCTCTTAATGAGAAAGGAAACACTTTCAATTTAATAATATCACCATCTACATCTTTGTACTTTTGCATTTCACAAAGTTCAACAAAATTATTGAGATGGGCAGCAGCATCATCAGAACTAACACCAGAAAATTGATCTCTCATGACCAAGTTCAGTAAAGCAGGTTTAATTTCAAAGAATTCTGCTGTAGTAGCAGGTGGAGCAATAGGTGTGCATAGGAAATCATTATTATTTGCATTTGTGAAGTCACACAACTTAGTATTTTCAGGAGTATTCATTTTAGCAACAGTAAATAAAGCAAACTAGATAAATTAAATGCAAGTAACTAATTTTTTTGTGTTTTTGATATAGAGAGCAAGACAATAAATAAAGTAAAACTAGCAACTAATTTTTTTGTATTTTGATTTAGTGCAGCAAACAAAGTAGTAAATAAAATAAAGCAAGACAAAAACAAAGTAAAGAGATTGAGAAGTGGAGACTCCCCTTGCAGCGTGTCTTGATCCCCGGCAACGGCGCCAGAAAAAGAGCTTGATG
The DNA here is from genome assembly GCA_030979885.1 of Lolium multiflorum. Classification (NCBI taxonomy): domain Eukaryota; kingdom Viridiplantae; phylum Streptophyta; class Magnoliopsida; order Poales; family Poaceae; genus Lolium; species Lolium multiflorum. Next base: position 170,525,752 of record CM061753.1, on the reverse strand, counting down.
GCGTGTAACTCACACGTTCGTTGGGAACCCCAAGAGGAAGGTATGATGCGCAAGTAGCAAGTTTTCCCTCAGAAAGAAACCAAGGTTTAATCGAACCAGTAGGAGCCAAGAAGCACGTTGAAGGTTGATGGTCGCGAAATGTGATGCGGAGCAACACCAGGGCGCCAACGTGGAATCTGCACAACAAAACCAAAGTACTTTGCCCCAACGAAACAGTGAGGTTGTCAATCTCACCGGCTTGCTATAACAAAGGATTAAGCGTATCGAGTGGAAGATGTTTGCAAAGAAAACAGTAAAACAAGTAGATTGTATGCTATGTAAAGAATAGGACCGGGGTCCACAGTTCACTAGAGGTGTCTCTCCCATAAGATAAAAGCATGTTGGGTGAACAAATTACAGTCGGGCAATTGACAAATAGAGAAAGGCATAACAATGCATATACATGATATGATAAATATAGTGAGATTTAATTGGGCATTATGACAAAGTACATAGACCGCCATCCAACTGCATCTATGCCTAAAAAGTCCACCTTCAGGTTATCGTCCGAACCCCATTCAGTATTAAGTTGCTAAGCAACAGACAATTGCATTAAGTATGGTGCGTAATGTAATCGACAACTACATCCTTAGACATAGAATCAATGTTTTATCCCTAGTGGCAACAACACATCCACAACCTTAGAACTTTCTGTCACTGTCCCAGATTCAATGGAGGCATGAACCCACTATCGAGCATAAATACTCCCTCTTGGAGTTAAGAGTACAAACTTGGCCAGAGCCTCTACTAATAACGGAGAGCATGCAAGATCATAAACAACACATAAACAATAGATTGATAATCACCATAATCATAGTACTCTCTATCCATCGGATCCCGACAAACACAACATATAGAATTACAGATAGATGATCTTGATCATGTTAGGCAGCTCACAAGATCCAACAATGAAGCACAACAAGGAGAAGACGACCATCTAGCTACTGCTATGGACCCATGGTCCAGGGGTGAACTACTCACTCATCACTCCGGAGGCGACCATGGCGGTGTAGAGTCCTCCGGGAGATGAATCCCCTCTCCGGCAGGGTGCCGGAGGCGATCCCTGAATCCCCCGAGATGGGATTCGCGGCGGCGGCGTCTCTGGAAGGTTTTCCGTATCGTGGCTCTCTGGGGGTTTCGCGACGGAGGCTTTAAGTAGGCGGAAGGTCAACGCGGGGGGCCACACGAGGGGCCCAGGGGGTAGGGCCGCGCGGCCAAGGGCCTGGCCGCGCCGCCCTATGCCCTGGCTGCCTCGTGGCCCCACTTCGTTATCTCTTCGGTCTTCTGGAAGCTTCGTGCAAAAATAGGACCCTGGGCGAAAGTTTCGTCCAATTCCGAGAATATTTCCTTACTAGGATTTCTGAAACCAAAAACAGCAGAAAACATCAACTGGCTCTTCGGCATCTTGTTAATAGGTTAGTTCCAGAAAATGCATAAATATGACATATAATGTGCATAAAACATGTAGGTATCATCAATAAAGTAGCATGGAACATAAGAAATTATCGATACGTTGGAGACGTATCAGTGGTCGTGGAGGTGGTAGAGAGAGGGACTTGAGAAGTTCCGGTGGGTGGTCTCAGATGAGAGACTGAGGGAAATGAATTTTTTTGGGAGGGTTTCCGGGCTAGGGAGGTGGTGATCCAAAAAATGACGGGCAGACCCCCCCACCAACCGACTTTGCTGTCATCTCCACAAGGGTAGAATGGGAATTTGAAAGCGTGTGAATTTTTTGTATTTTGTGGGCGGGAAGTTTTGCCGCTATGAGATTTTGAATTTGGCTAAGGTCCAAGTATAATGATAAAAAATTGTGAGACCGTACTAGTACCTCTGTTCAAGGCCGAGTGCAAAATCAAATCATCATCACCTTGAATATCGGTTACTATCATCGTGTTCTATCTTCTTATCCCATTCAAAAACACGTCTGAAATATTTCTAGATTGGCGGGAGATTTTGCCGCCCGACTGAGATTTGATTTTGAATATGGCTATGGTCAAGTAATATAATATAATACTAATATAAAGACGGTACACCTGGTTAAGTACTAATTGCTCTGCTTCGGCAGTTAAGGCCAGCAGCCACATCAAGCCATCATCATTACAAACAAAATCAGTCAAATCTAGAAGCTAGTATAGGATAAATTCACAGCAGCATAATAAATCCAGAAAACTAAGTATAATACATAAACTGCATACAAGAGCCAAAAGCAGCCAATAACAATGTTAATGTTCACGACAAACTAATCTGAAAATAATACAAGACACAATGTATGGCCAACATGAAGATTAGGATACCCCAGGATGAACGAATATGTTCTTCATTCAGCATATATTTCTTCGTCACTCCATTGAAGGAAATTTTCATTGAACTCCTTCCGTCTGCAGTGTGCAGCCAATACATCCTCCAAACGGTATGGCCTTTGTTCATTTCTCATACCGTAGTTTCCTAATCTATTCACATGTATTGGCCACTCATCCCAGGCCTTTATATCATCAAAGTACTCTCTGATATAACCCAAATCTGTGTAGTAGATGCAGCCAGGTCGAAGTGTCGGGTGCACTCTGGTGTCGACGGAGATACACCGGATATAATGGACGAAGAAGGCACGACTGCCAATGTTATTGACGGCATGGAGAGAGCGGCTCTCAGTGTCCACACGGTACACCAATGGTTGACCTTCCTCCAAATGCTTGTTGTCCAACAACACAAGCAGCAGAGCACCATCCGACTTCACAAGGTAGAACTTGTTATTTCCAAGTTCTGGAAATGAAAATAGTGTATCCATTTTGACAGTGCTCGCACGCTGCTCCAACTGGACATTGTTGGTGCACACTAATTTTCCGAACTCAAAATTGTTCACAGCTATTGCATACAATTCACCATTGAACGGGGTAATGCAACGCAGACAATGGTGCTCGATCGAAAATCTTCCTTCTCCCCAATCTTCATCTATACCCTTAGTTGGAGTGCTCTCATCGACCCAAGCAATTTCCGCCGGGTAATCTTTGGAAACGAAGACCATAGTCGGGGACTTCATCACAGCGACTGACTTCAGAATAACGTTTGGCATATGCGCCTCAAACATAGTATTCAATGTCTTTGTGAGTGGGTTCAGAAGCCGTATCTTGTGCGGCTGGTTCTTCTGGGCAAGCACGATGACGCCACGGCAAAAGCCGACAAAGTAGTATCTAAAATATATTGATGAAGATAACATTCAGCACTAAGATGTTTACGATTGAAAATAAAAATAGATTAACTCTATAGATATGGAGGAATTTGAACCTTGCATGAACTTCCGTTAGATCGATGGTGACGTAGCGGGATGTGCGGAGGTGGAGGAAGGTGAAATCAGCAGCGCGTGGAAGGCCGTGGTCTAGCATGATCCATTCGTGCAGGTGCACGTCGGGCTCAGGTAAACCTGAGCGCCAATTTCTACAGACTTGCCTCATAGCAGAGTAGGTGTCAGCGTACTGCTCGTTCGCCAGTAAGCATTCGCCGATCTTGTGAAGTGGTCCATCAGCCGAGAGAGAGGCCCAGTTCACGGAGGCGACGGCCGCCGGCGCATTCTTCTTGTCCATCGCCGGCAGGGAGCGCGCGTGGGCGGTTGGTGTTTTTTCCTTCGATTTGGAGAAGTTGATGGGACGTGAGAGGCGTGGTTGCGTGCGTGAGTGAGAATGAGACTGTGTGCAGAGGGAGGGAGAGAGGGGGCTCTGGCAACGTGACGGTTGGTCTCGGCAGTTTCTCAAAAAAGCTAGACGTTTGGTCTCAACACGCGCACCGCCTAACCGCTGTGCACCGCGACACGCGTCCGTGGTACTGCACGTCTGCACCGTTACGTGTACTCAGTTAGCCTTACACTGGAAAAATATCTGCACTCAGTTTTCCCCTCGAGTACTAATACTGGCTAGTGCAATATACTCAGTTTTACCCTCAAGTGGCTGATCAACAGAGAGTCAACAAATGGGATTAAGCTATCTAATTGAGTAATTTCATGCGCAAAAAAAATCATAGTGCCTCCTACTCATGGAGTCTTGTTAAGAAGAGGAGGTCTAACACGTGGAAAACAGAATAGCACACCACAGGTCCGAAATGATGGAAAGGGCTAGGCAATCCACTTATTATAGAACTCAACAAAAACCACATGGAACTATATTAAACTTATGCAGTAGCCAACGCAACCAAAAGTCAGAAGTGCAGGCTGAATCCCAAAGGCACAACACAATAAGGAAACTTGCAACCTTATATAAAAGGGGCTATGCAACCCACTTATACACACATTAACAGCCATCCTCGTGTGTGACAAGAGAAATTCAACACTGGATTCGGAGGTAGGCACATGAAGCTTTACAAGGGCCAATGGGGCACCAACAATTTAAGGATGAATTGAACCACACCGTCAACAATTCAAACTCGAGACCTTGGCTCTAATACCATTTAAGTTCGAACGGATTGAAAAGGCTAGGCAACCAATTTCTAAAACATCCACAGGAACAACTACCAAGTTGATCCCAGCCGTAGATAAATGCATCCACCAACAAAATAGGAACAGTGCCTCAGTCTCAGTAAACATTTCACAATACCAAGGTACTCACATGTCAATGTCAGTGTTTTCATCTCCAATTATCTATGGCATTTTATTAGTCTTTGAGAGATTATAACAAACTTGATTGGCCTCCTGCAGTAGGGCATCACATGCTTCTGATCTCGATCTCAACATGTCAACTTGGTTTCTTAACACATCTGCTGCAGCTCGTTCTATTTGGATTTGTTCCTCCAGAACTTGTGCAGAGAAAGACTTGGACTTGGACTTGGACTTGGACTGCAAAAACCCAGCATTTCGCAGGAAAGTGTTTTTGGTGATATCTTTATTTTTAAGTACCATGGTAAATGTCTCCATACATTCTTCTAGAGTTTTTTCCATACCATCTTTCCCGGGTTTTGCCATCTCCAATTTCATATTTGCCTGAAAAGTTTTGAGTCGTGTAAAAATAAAAGTTATTACAGAGAAACATGCAGACGGTAGATTTAATGTGTATGAACTACTTCTAATCCTACAAGTTGGTATGCCTGATTACACATCAAATGCATTTTCACAAAAACGCCTACAAGATCATATTGACATGCCCATTATTGCTCCTACAAATTGGCAAGTGTGTAGTTAAAAAATTTAAATCATAAAGAAGACTTACAATAACACTTTCTGCAAGTTCTCCTATCACATTATGTTTGTTCTTCTGGCATGCCTCGAACTGCTCTGCCAGAGTCATCTCTTTGTCTGGTTGCATGTTGTTTGCATGATCTACTTTCTGCATTTTTGTACAATCATATGGAGATCAAATAACGTGGTTGAAATGGAGGATGGAAATATAACATGCACACGGAGTTCTACACAATTTACGAGTAACATATGTAGCAGTACAGACCAGCGGGGCATTACTTTTTGCCAGAGATGCCCAACCAAGTGACGAGATCCTGTACGGCTTGGTAAACGTTGTTTCAAGCGGTTAGCCTGGTTCCTTTTAGACAACGTCTGCAAAAGGAGACTAGTGAGACACTGGCGCAAAATAAGTATTCGGAATTTAATCTGGTTTCACGGTCCTCATAAGCCATACCACATTCTTTGGATCAGACCAATGCTTGACAAGATCTCCCCACTGCTCGTCAGTCATACAGGGTGCAGGAGACTTTGTTCGAACATTGGCAGTAATCTGGCCAGTGAAGTATGTCGCCTTAAGCTTATAGCGGTGCTGGCGCAACAATTCTTTGAATATGGAAGCGATGACAAACTTTACATCCTCATTATCCTCATCGAATTCAAACCTTAACTGCTCACAACGGTGGAATGATTGGTGAGTTATATAGCATAGAAACAACAGTAAGCTACAAGAAATGGGACAGATCAATGTGGAATAATTTATCATTACCAGGAGAAGCATGACTTACGTGTAAATTATGCACTAAACTCTCGAACTGTGAAGGGGTGTCAACGTGCTGCTTCCACAATGGGAAGGTAGGAAGTTCATTCCTGATAAAATGGCCAACCTGTGATACAAGATATGAAGATTCATGCGGATGAAGTGGCCTTCTGCCACCTACAATAGATGTGATGCGAAATCTTGAACCCATTCCGGAAATCTTAGCTGCAAGTTTTTTTCCTACCGTTGGCCCCCTCGTTTTTATTGATCGTGGCGAACCTACCAAGTTAAGCATTACATCAAGCTATCATGGTATATAGATACATAAGGGAGCATTAAACTACAAGTCTTGAAAAAAGTATTACCTTTTTTGGCGTGGGTCTCATCATCGGGAGAGGAGTTGTCTTTCGCAGGACTAAGGGTCGGAGGGAGATCATCACCAGTTTGCTGGTGTTGTGGCAGCACTGTTTGGACATTTGAGGCTGTATCATCTGGGACTAGCATCATGTGTCCTTGGCCATTATTACCTACCACCACTCCTGATGGTGCCAATTCTTGGCTAGAATTTGCTGTGGAAACTGGTTCTGTTGGCAATTGTTGCTGAGAAACAGTATTGGCAACTGGTGGTTGTGGAATGTGTGGGCTGGTACATGCTGGGGCTACTTCTGTCTGATTCGATGGTTTGTGGTTTTTACGAGACCTTTTACTGTTATCATTCTTGGCCTGTTCGCCACCTCGTGTCAGTCTCTTGTTAGACCTTGTAATAGGAGGAGCAGCACGAGCATCAGGCTTAACTCTTTTTTTATTACGCACTGTCACCCATCCTCCGGTATCAGCCTGAGGTTCCTGTTGAGTGTTCTTCCTCCTATTCGTTCTTGAAAAGTTCTTGCCCGAATCTGCAGATGCCTGTCACACATAAATGATATTTCAATGTACAATATTATATGATGATGATATGCAGATGGAATGGAAAAACAGTAAGGCAACATATGCCAAAACATATATGAGGCGTTAACTAAGCAGGAAAAATTGTAGTAATGAGATTGAACATGGCATGGGTAACATATTTGGTAGGACTGGGATACAACAAATGGAAGTTGGGACAAATAATTCGATGACAGGACAGAGAAAACTCACCTTGTTGTGTTGCAGAGGATAGTCGACCAGGGCATCTTCCTGAGTCAGCTCGCCATCACAATCAGCAGGATCAAATTCTGAATCAGAGGAATGTTCCGTATCCTTTGTGAGGGAGGTGGGTGGCGTTTTTGCACTAGACCTTGTAGAAGGATGTAGTGTTAGGCCCAACGAGGCTGCAACTCGGCTATTATGCAGAATAGTTTGCCTCCGTTGCTCTTCGTACTCATTCTCGAGTGGAAGACCTAACATGCATTGGCGAGAAATGCAGATGAGATTTATCATGGAACTGTGCATATAAGAACAAATTAATAGTAGCAGTGAGACTGCTCAAAAGGTGTAATGACAAACAAACTATGGCTCAAAAATAATTGATGTTCATATTGTCAAGCTTCATGCACTAGCCAACGCAACCGGAAGTCCGGACTGATGGAAAGGGCAAACAAATTATGGCTCAAAAATAATTTATGTTGGGCAACAAAGGGCAGCAGCAACAATTTTTAGGATAAGTATGATGTCAAGCTTCATGCAGTAGCCAACGCAACCAAAAGTCCGAACTGATGGAAAGGGCTAAGCAATCCACATATAGACTCAAACACATATAAGTGTCATTTTCATGCCAATGGTTAACCATATGGAATGGCGTGTGCTTAATATAATTGCCTAGGGTCTTCCAAGTTCCAACAGATCGATCTATTGGATGAACTTGCTAGAGCATGCAATTCGAAATGGTATCAGACCTACAAGGTCCTGAGTTCAAATCCTAGCAAGTAGCAACGCAGTATTCAAAATAAATATTTGCAGCCTTCCTAAAAAAATATCTAATGATACATGCCTAAGGCTCGGTCTATTGAATGAGTGGTTTTATCACTTAGCACCACAAGTTGGGGATTTTTAATCACAAAACACCAACATTTGGGGAAATTATTTCACATAACACATTATTTGTCATTAGTCGGCTTGACAAGAGCATGACCCTACAGCGTGACACCAATTTACAGTACGTGAGCATGTTTGCTACAAACAAATGAATTTTGGTGTGAAATTTTGTAGACACTCTGTGGAAATGAGAATATGAGTCACACTTGTTACATATGCTACACACAAATGAATTACCATATGACAAATATCCACAAGAAATTATAACCACACAAGAACATGAGATTTGGGTAATATATTCTGTACCAGCATAAGGTTTTGATAATGTTTACCAATACAACTACCCTGGACATAAGATTTTATTTTGAACTGTCTGGACATAAGATTTAACAACTAGTGTTGACAAACAGCTTTGTATTTGCGTTTAACAGCAAATACCACAAAATAAAGTCTAATTGTCTTTCTCCTGCGGTCACTCTTAAACTGACGGTGGCCGGAGGTCACTAATGGGCTATCAAACAGAGATCATGTATTCTGCGAAACAATTACCCCAAATGTTAGTGTTTTGTGATACAAATTTCTAGGGTTGTGGTTCTGTGATAAAAAAATCCTGAACTTCTGGTGTTAAGTGATAAAACCTCATTGGATGAACTGGCTAGAGCATGCAATTCCACATGGCGCACACAGAGTTGCAAATAGAAAAAAATACAGGCAGTTTAATACTATCAATAAATTGCTCTCCTAGCTTGACTGCTATCATAACCTTTGTAATACGTACTACCACCATCCCGAAGTTTTTATCAAAAATCATTAACATGCAAAATACAAATTTAATATCATTAAATAGATAACGAATATATTTTCGTACGGTATCTACAAAATATTATATTTCTTGATAGATTGTTCTGAAAGTTTGGTCAAACTTTACTTGGTTTGACTTTTATAAATAAGCCTTCAGGTTTGGGGTGGAGGTAGTAATGTAGTATACTTCAAACCCCAAAAAAGTACCGCACAGAAGTGATATTTGGAAAAGAAATGCGTAACGAAAGCGGACATAAGCTCTGCCTCTCCATCAGCAGATGTAAGGTTACGATCAGCAGAGTTCCGAGATAAAAAAAATACAGGCAGTTTAATACTATCAACAAATTGCTCTGCTAGCTTGACTGCTATCATAACCTTTGTAAAATGCATACTTCAAACCCCCAAAACATATCACACAGAAGTGATTCTCGGAAAAGAAATGCATAACGAAAGCGGACATAACCTCGATCTTCCTCTCGATCAGCAGATGTAAGGTTAAGATCTCATATAGCTACGCGGCAAACAACTATCTACACTGATCTAATATCAGCAAGAATGCATTGCAAGAAAGCAACGAAAACTAGTGTAAGAAATCAAATGCATATAACAAAAGCGGACATGTAAAGTATTCATCAACCTTCGTCTGAGGCCCGGGCGGATTTACTCTTTGGTTGGGGGTGGTCGACTTTGGGGCCGCGTTTTTTGCCCATCTCGATCTCCGGTGAGGTGGACTACAGAGTCGGGGAAGCAGATCCGGAGGAGATATGGCGCGGTGAACGTCGGCGTCGAGGAAGCTAATCCGGCTTGCTAGGCAGCAAGGGAGCCGGTAAAACGTGGTCGGTCACTACGGTGGCCGGTGAGAAGGCAGTGATGGTGAGGAGGGGCGGTGGGGCACGGCCGTCGTCGTGGGAGTGTGCCTGGTAGAAGCATGAGAAAGATGTGGTGTTCGAATTGTGCTCTACAGGGAAATATCCTCTGTGGACCGATGTTTATAGGCCGACGGGCAAACCGCAGGTTTTGGGGTAGCTTGAAAATGGGACGCGCCAACAATTTCGGCGCGTGTTTTGCGGCAGAGATGAAAGTCACCCATAAGAAACTTTCCTCATGGATGCTTGTTGCTTGGTCGTGTGGACAACATATATAGTGGGAGATGCCCATAGCTAGCTAGGCCATTCATATCAAACTCGAGTGATTATCACTAAGTTTACAATGAATATATTTCATGACACTTGATATTGGCCGGATAGTAGAAAATATATTTCATGACTATCGATCCCATATTAGTTAATTTATATTATTTCAATTGCTAAAATATTTTCATATTCTTTTAGAGTTCTAAAAAACACACTACACAATGACAATGGATATCACTACCTTCTAGGTCCCGGTCATCAGATTTAGAGTAAAGTAGCTTAGCGACAGATTTAGACCTTTGTGCAACAAATACATGAGTTGGTGATATGTGCAAAAGAACAGGTTAAGTGAGTGTTTTGTGCAACAATGACAACAATAAGTGGAGTTTCGATCGTGCAAAGGATAAAAGGTGGAAGAGGGATCACACGGAAGGAGAAAGAGAAAGGGAGAGCAGTGCCTCACGGGGCCGCTGTTATTTATGGTGAAAAGAAATGCTTCACTTTTTTCGGTGAGTGATGTTGACTGGCACACAGGGTTTCAGTTATGTAGACCTGCAGTGCAGGCTACGCGCCCGTCTAATATTCATTTTTTTCAGCGACAAAAGGGAGAGAGAGAGAGAGAGAGTCTTGACGATGCGTCTTTACTTAACAAAGAAGATTGCTGGGAGTTTGCCTACCTACCGCACGTGACTTGTGCTCACTGATGTGTGGGACCTACACGCATGGGACCACACGTAAGTGACCGACCTACTTTATTCTAGGGGTGCCCCTCAAGCTAATACATAGTCTGCAACATGAAACTATATTCGCTTATAAAATCTGAACTTTGAAATCCAATTTAATTTAAGTCTATTATTGGTCATATCAAGTATAAAATTACATTCTGAAACTTGTTCAACGCTTTCTCATGAATTATTATGGTAGTTTTTTAAAATCAAATGCTAATTGATTTGAGATAAAAACATATATTATTGCACAACAATGGGATATTAAAATATCTATTTGTAAATAAAAATAAGAAGTCAATGTTGTGGTAAGTTAGGAGGTTCAAAGGGTAAACCAAATATAACGTTTTGTTCAATCTCATAGTTCATATTACCAAGTTTGATTATCCCTGGACAACATTGTTTGTTATAGTGTTCCCTAATTGGGCATGGTGGTGCATCTTGCCATTTCTAACAATGTTGATGACTAGACTTTTCAAGTTTTCGGTATAAAAAATCGTTTTTCATTTTCTAGATGATAAAATATGTTTTTTTGTGCATGGGGTAGAAAAGATATGGGTCAAAATGGCGCATCTACATTTTTTAAATAAATTACGCCATATTTTAATGACAAATCCCAAATTTACGGTTTTTAGTGCTTTCTAGCTAGTTTCGCACATTTAAATGACTTTATGCTGATTTATTGAAAGTAATTCAAATTTGAATTGTAGATGTGTTATAACTTGGTCCTACAAGTCCCCATAAATAATTTTTATATACATATTACTTACTATATATAGAAACCAGTGATAGTACTGAAATATTCAACCCCTTTGCAGGATAATCATGTAAAACATTTTGACCTGGTTTTGAAATAAATAAATGAAACTGAAGAAAACCTGAAAAATGAAACCCTTCTGCATGGAGTGTGCTTGTATGTGTTAGTTGACAGGGAAAATAAGAAACATGTGATAGGGTAGTGAAAAACAAAATGTCTTCACAAAGCGGACTATCGTGTATGAAGATTCATGGTTTGCAAGCCAAATGATATAGTTATGGCCATATTTGTGGCACAGTTTGTTACAATGTGCCCAAATTGGGCATGGTGGTGCATCTTGCCATTCCCAACAATGTTAATGACTAGACTTTTCAACTTTTCGGTATAAAAAATATTTTTTTCATTTTCTAGATGACAAAATATGTTTATTTTGTGAATGGTGTACATAAGATACGGGTCAAACTGGCAACTCTACATTTTTTAGATAAATTACGCCATATTTTAGTGCCAATTCCCAACTTTTACGGTTTTAGTACTTTCAAGATAGTTTCGCACATTTAAACGACTTTATGCTGATTTACTGAAAGTAATTCCAATGTGAAATGTGGGGGTGTTATAACTTCGTCAAAGAAATCCCCCAAAAACATAGTTTAGGGTTGGGGGTAGATACGGAGTACATGATTTGTATGTTTTGAATATGTCTAGACCTTGTTTATCAACTTGAATGCTTAATTACTATATATATGACGTAAGAAGGCTATGTGCTTTGGGTTTTCATTTTTTTTGATTTTTTCTGAATTTTTATGCTCATTTGAATCTTGGTCAAATCCTAGGTTTGACTAGGATTTAAACAAACTTAAAACATGAAAATGAAAAGGTAAGCCTGGATCCTTCCTAGTCACTCTAAAATTAAGCTTTTGGGAAGTTTTAGAAATTTCCATGTTTGAAACCCGAAACCACTTCTCTTCATGCTTGACTTCATAAGACAAAGTTAAGGGTTAGGGGTAGATACATGCCTTTTCTGTTTTGAATATGTCTAGACCTTGTTCATCAACTTGAATGCTTACTATATATATATATATATATATATATATATGACATAAGAAGGCTATATATGTGCTTTGGTTTTTGGTTTTTGTTTTTTCTGAATGTTTATGCCCATTTGAATCTTGGTCAAATCCTAGGTTTGACCAAGATTTAAACAAGTTTAAAACATGAAAGTGAAAAGGTAAGCATGGATCCTTCTTAGTCATTCTAAAATGAAGCTTTTGGGGGGTTCTTGAAATCTCAATGTTTGAAACCCAAAACCACTTCTCTTCATGGTTGACTTCATAAGACAGATGAGTTTAGGGTTATGGGGTAGATACATGATTTGTCGGGTTTGAATATGTCTAGACATGCTTGTTTATCAACTTGAATGCTTACTATATGACCTAAGAAGACTATGCATGTGCATTGGTTTTTCATTTTTTGTTCTTTCTGAATGTTTATGCCCATTTGAATCTTGGCCAAATCCTAGGGTTTGACCAAGATTTAAACAAGTTTAAAACATGAAAATGAAAAGGTAAGCATGGATCCTTCTTAGTCACTCTAAGATGAAGTTTTTGGGAGGTTTTCGAAATTTCCATGTTTGAAACCCAAAACCACTTCTCTTCATGTTTGACTTCATAAGACAGAGTTTAGGGTTAGGGCCAGGGGTAGATACATGATTTTCTAGTTTGAATATGTCTAGACCATGTTTATCAACTTGAATCTTGGCCAAATCCTAGGTTTGACCAAGATTTAAACAAGTTTAAAACATGAAAATGAAAAGGTAAGCCTGGATCCTTCTTAGTCACTCTAAAATGAAGCTTTTGGGAGGTTTTTGAAATTTCCATGTTTGAAACCCAAAAAAATTTCTCATCATGCTTGACTTCATTAGATATAGTTTAGGGTTAGGTGTAGATACACGATTTGTCTGGTTTGAATATGTCTAGACCTTGTTTATCAACTTCAATTCTTACTATATGACATAAGAAGACTATATGTGCTTTGGTTTTTGATTTTTTGATTTTTTCTGAATGTTTATGCCCATTTGAATCTTGGTCAAATCCTAGGTTTGACCAAGATTTAAACAAGTCTATAACATGAAAATGAAAAGGTAAGCCTGGATCCTTCTTAGTCATTCTAAAATGAAGCTTTTGGGGGGTTCTTGAAATCTCAATGTTTGAAACCCAAAACCACTTCTCTTCATGGTTGACTTCATAAGACATGCAGAGTTTAGGGTTAGGGGTAGATACATGATTTGTCGGGTTTGAATATGTCTAGACATGCTTGTTTATCAACTTGAATGCTTACTATATGACATAAGAAGGCTATGTGCTTTGGTTTTTCATTTTTCCGGTTTTTTGAATTTTATGCCCATTTGAAGATTTTGGGAGGTTCTTGAAATTTTCATGTTTGAAACCAATACGACTTCTCTTCATGCTAGACTTCATAAGATCGACCGAGTTTATGGTTAGGGGGTAGATACATGATTTGTCTGGTTTGAACATGTCTAAACCTTGTTTATCAACTTGAAAGCTTACTATATGACATAAGAAGACTATGTGCTTTTGTTTTTCATTCTTCTATTTTTTTATTTTATGCCCATTTGAATCTTGGTCAAATCCTATGTTTGACCTGGATTTAAACAAGTATAAAATATGAAAACGAAAAGGTAAGCCTGGATCCTTCTTAGTCACTCTAAAATGAAGCGGCTTTTGGGATGTTCTTGAAATTTTCATGTTTGAAACCAAAACCACTTCTCTTCATGATTGACTTCATAAGACAGATTTTAAGGTTAGGGACAGATATATACATGATTTTCTAGTTTGAATATGTCTAGACCTTGTTTATCAACTTGAATGCTTATTATATGACATAAGAATGCTATGTGCTTTGGTTTATCATTCTTTTGGTTTTTTCCTGAATTTTTATGCCCATTTGAATCTTGGTCAAATCCTAGGTTTCACAAAGATTTAAACAAGTTTAAAATTTGAAAATTAAAAGGTAAGCATGGATCCTTCTTAGTCACTCTAAAATGAAGCTTTTGGGAGGTTTTTGAAATTTCCATGTTTGAAACCCAAAAGCACTTCTCTTCATGCTTGACTTCATAAGACAGAGTTTAGAGTGTTAGGGGTAGATACATGATTTGTCTAGTTTGAATATGTCTAGACCTTGTTTATCAACTTGAATTCTTACTATATGACATAAGAAAGCTATGTGCTTTGGTTTTTCATTTTTCTGATTTTTTTAATTTTATGCCCATTTGATTCTTGGTCAAATACTAGCTAGGTTTGACCAAGATTTAAACAAGTTTAAAACATGAAAATGAAAAGGTAAGCCTCGATCCTTCTTAGTCACTCTAAAATGAAGCTTTTGGGAGGTTTTTGAAATTTGCATGTTTGAAACCCAAAACCACTTCTCTTCATGCCTTACTTCATAAGACGGAGTTTAGGGTCGTTAGGGAGTATATGACAGAAGAAGACTATGTGCATTGGTATTTCATTTTTTTTTGAATTTTCATGCCCATTTCAATCTTGGTGAAATCCTAGGTTTGAGCAAGATTTAAACAAATTTAACACGTGAAAACGAATAAGCATGGATCCTTCTTAGTCACTCCAAAATGTACCAATTGATAGATGTGTTAACTTTGCTTCATGGAAAAATTAATGTCATGTAAATGAGTTAACTTGGATTTCCTACCGTTGAATCCATAGGAAACTTTGTTCTAATGCACTATAATAATCAACCGAGTTTTTACACCAACAGGTCTGTCACTTACGTGTGGTGCCCATGCGTGAGGTCCCACACTTCAGTGAGCACAAGTCAAGTGCAGTAGGTACGCAAACTCCAAGCCATCTTCTTTGTCAAGAGAAGACGCATCAGGATGCGTTTTGGAAGTCTGTGGGTCCTTCTGGATCCTTCGGTTGTCCCTCTCACAAAAAAAACAAATCTCTCTCATTCTCGGCCTCGCTCGACTCGCTCGCTCGCTCGCTCGCACCTCCTGCTCACTGACAAACCCTGCACAAAATTCAACATCATCACCCGAAAAAGGGGAGACACCATAATTCTCTCCCTTCTTCTCTCCTTCCGAGTGATCCCTCTTCCTCCGAGTTTCACTCGACGGGCAAACACACATGTGCTGCATAGTAGTAATAATAAAAAGGTAGAAAAATCAACCTACGAATCTATAATTAAATAGGTTAAACTAGGGTTTTGCCCAGTACTACAGATCAAGTTCATAAAAAATCCAACTACGGGGTTCGAACAACCCCATTTCTAATCCAAGAATTTTTTCGACCTCATCCAAATGGCCTCAAACTATAGGGTTAATTAGCATCTAGTGCAATATGTGTGAACATGTATGCACTATGTGTGCTATAACTTGTATGTCTTTCAAATTTGAACCAAATTTGAATAAGTTTGAAATATATGAAATGGGGCTTTTGGCTTAAACGTTTGAAACCCAAAACGACTTCTCTTCATGCTAGGCATCATAAGACCGAGTTTAGGGTTAGGGGGTAGATACATGATTTGTCTGTTTTGAATATGTCTATACCTTGTTTATCTACTTGAATATGCTTACTATAGATATATATGACGTAAGAAGACTATGTGCTTTGGTTTTTAATTTTTTTATTTTTCCAGAATTTTTATGCCCATTTGAATCTTGGTCAAATCCTAGGCTTGACCAATATTTAAACAAGCTTAAAACATGAAAATGAAAAGGTAAGCTTGGATCCTTCTTTGTCACTCTAAGATGAAGTTTTTGGGAGGTTTTCAAAATTTCCATGTCTGAAACCCAAAAACACTTCTCTTCATGCTTGACTTCATAATTAAGACAGAGTTAATCGTTAGGGGGTAGATACACGTTTTTTCTATTATGAATATGTCTAGACCAGCCATGTTCATCAAGTTGAATGCTTACTATATATGACATAAGAAGGCTATGTGCTTTGGTTTTTCATTTTTTTTTTGATTTTTATGCCCATTTGAGTCGTGGTGAAATCATAGGTTTGACCAAGATCTAAACCAGTTTAAAACATGAAAATGAAAAGGTAAACCTGGATCCTTCTTAGTCACTCCAAAATGAAGCTTTGGGGGGTGGGTTCTTGAAATTTCCATGTTTAATTTGAAACCCAAAACCATTTCTCTTCATGCTTGACTTCATAAGACAAAGCTAGTTTAGGGCTTTAGGGGGTAGATACATGATTTGTCTAGTTTGAATATGTCTAGACCTTGTTTATCAACTTCAATTCTTACTATATGACATAAGAAGACTATATGTGCTAGCTTTGGTTTTTGATTTTTTGATTTTTTTGAATGTTTATGCCCATTTGAATCTTGGTCAAATCCTAGGTTTGACCAAGATTTAAACAAGTCTATAACATGAAAATGAAAAGGTAAGCCTGGATCCTTCCTAGCTAGTCATTCTAAAATGAAGCTTTTGGGGGGTTCTTGAAATCTCAATGTTTGAAACCCAAAACCACTTCTCTTCATGGTTGACTTCATAAGACATGTAGAGTTTAGGGTTAGGGGTAGATACATGATTTGTCGGGTTTGAATATGTCTAGACATGCTTGTTTATCAACTTGAATGCTTACTATATGACATAAGAAGGCTATGTGCTTTGGTTTTTCATTTTTCTAGTTTTTTGAATGTTTATGCCCATTTGAAGATTTTGGGTGGTTCTTGAAATTTTCATGTTTGAAACCAATACGACTTCTCTTCATGCTAGACTTCATAAGATCGACCGAGTTTATGGTTAGGGGCTAGATACATGATTTGTCTGGTTTGAACATGTCTAAACCTTGTTTATCAACTTGAAAGCTTACTATATGACATAAGAAGACTATGTGCTTTTGTTTTTCATTCTTCTATTTTTTTTATTTTATGCCCATTTGAATCTTGGTCAAATCCTATGTTTGACCTGGATTTAAACAAGTATAAAATATGAAAACGAAAAGGTAAGCCTGGATCCTTCTTAGTCACTCTAAAATGAAGCGCCTTTTGGGATGTTCTTGAAATTTTCATGTTTGAAACCCAAAACCACTTCTCTTCATGATTGCTTCATAAGACAGAGTTTAAGGTTAGGGACAGATATATACATGATTTTCTAGTTTGAATATGTCTAGACCTTGTTAATCAACTTGAATGCTTACTCTATGACATAAGAATGCTATGTGCTTTGGTTTATCATTCTTTTGGTTTTTTCCTGAATTTTTATGCCCATTTGAATCTTGGTCAAATCCTAGGTTTCACAAAGATTTAAACAAGTTTAAAATCTGAAAATTAAAAGGTAAGCATGGATCCTTCTTAGTCACTCTAAAATGAAGCTTTTGGGAGGTTTTTGAAATTTCCATGTTTGAAACCCAAAACCACTTCTCTTCATGCTTGACTTCATAAGACAGAGTTTAGAGTGTTAGGGGTAGATACATGATTTGTCTAGTTTGAATATGTCTAGACCTTGTTTATCAACTTGAATTCTTACTATATGACATAAGAAGGCTATGTGCTTTGGTTTTTCATTTTTCTGTTTTTTTTTGAATTTTATGCCCATTTGAATCTTGGTCAAATACTAGCTAGGTTTAAAACATGAAATTTAGCCCCCAAAAATTGTACATATATGGATTCACATTGAGATAATTCATGAAACTTTGGAAATGGCCATCTCGTGTCATGTTTCCCCACAAATGAGAATTGGATTAATTGGTGGCAGACAAGTAAACACACATTTATGTGCGACAACCCAAAATGCACATATTTTGCAAAGTTTTCATGCGTGCATGAAAAGTTGCAAATATATACATAAAATGGGCCATGATTCAAAAGTTTGACATGGTTCTTGTGTAGTAGTAGTACCAAAGCTCACACGTGGGAAGAAATTAAGATGGTCGAATTCCAACATGTTGCCACACTTTTTTGAAGGGCTCTTTTCTAAAACATTGGTATGGCATGTCTGCTATTTTCCCTAGCTATATAGAAAAATGATGAACAATCCATGATTTCCGATTGCCGTTTTTGAACCACCTTTGGCTTGATTTCAAATTTAGGTCAAAATCATGGGGGGGGGTAGGGGACAAGAGTGTGTTTCTTTTGGATGAAGCGCTCGTATTTGCAAGTTTTTTGGGGTCCCACAAATTTAGGGTAGCATCACGCCCACCCCATCCCTTCACGCGCGGAAAAAGTGTTAGGCGAGTAGTAAAATGGCATGACCAACAAGTTTCAAGTAAAATTTCGAATATATAACCAAAATGTACCAAGTGTTAGATGAGTTAACTTGGCTTCATGGAAAAAATAATGTCATGTAAATAAGTTAACTTGGCTTTCCTACCCTTGAATCCATACGAAACTTTGTACGGAGTTCTAATACAGTATAATGATCACCCGAATTATTACACCAACATGTCTGTCACTTACGTGTGGTTCCCATGCGTGAGGTCCCACACTTCAGTGAGCACAAGTCACGGACAATTTTTTGCAAATGTTGCAAAGGATAAAAGGTGGAAGCGGCATCACACGGAAGGAGAAGAGGAAGGGAGAGCAGTCACGGCCTCGAAATGCTTCAACCTATCCGGGAAGTGATGTTGACTGGCACGCAAGGTTTTTCAGTGCTGCAAACCTGCAGTGCGGCGATTTTGACAGAAATAACCCTTTTGGCAAAGAAAAGCACGGACTGACCCTCTGAGCAATCTATTTCACTGGACTAACCTTTTTGTGTGGCTTTCTGTGTTTTTCTTCGCCAAAAGGATTACTTTTGTCAAAATCGCCCCCCTGCAGTGCAGGCTACGCGCCCGTCTAATATTCTTTTTTTTTCAATGACAAAAGGGGGGAGAGAGAGAGAGAGTCTTGACGACGTGTCTTCACTTGACAAAGAAGATTGTTGGAAGTTTGCCTACCTACCGCATATGATTTGTGCTCACTAAAGTGTGGGACCTGCACGCATATGGGACCCTGCAGCCCTCTGAGGGCAGTCCGTGTGAGACGCAAAATAGGGTTTTTAGTTTAGTAAGGCAAAAAAATTAAGCCTTGGAGGGCCGAGGCGGGGCGGCCGTCCGCCATTTTATACCTTTTACGCCCCCCACACCTCGTTTCATTTGTCATGTCTACCAAGGAAGAGCTCGGAGGAGAAGATGCAGTCCTAGCTTCTCGACCCCCTGGCGCCCCACGCATAAATACTACTACCAGAAGTACACTGTCTCTAACAATCCTGCCTGCGAAGGGAGATCTCGGAGGAGACGATGCGGGCTCAGCGTCCCCGCCGTTGATTAGCCAGGACACAAGGGTTACTACGCCTCTTTTAATTACCTTCGTTTTGCTGGTAATACTCGGACTTATATCTGTTATCTTCCGCAGGAGAGGGTCGATATCGCCGGAGAAGATGATGTGAGGCAGATGATCAAGCTCGCAGGAGAAGATGATGTAAAGGAGATGGTCAAGCTCGGAGCAGAAGATGATGTAAAGGAGATAGTCAATGTCGGAGAAGATGATGTAAAGGAGTTAGTCAATCTCGGAGAAGATGTGGTGGCATTGGACCAACCGCGGTCGTTGGGCGAGATCCCGGAGATTCACTTACCTCGTTTGCACTGGTAATGATATGCCTGATCTGTAACATTTTGAACATTTTTCGTCGGCTTACACAGGAGCTATCTCGGCTTAGGGTCAACAAGGCCCCGGGAGCGGAACTTCCGCATCTCGGCGCGGAGAACTCCGAGTTACGCCAGAAGCGCCCTGGGGAATCGCACGCGCAGGCGCAGCACATCCGTTCGCAGGATCTCTCATCCTTCGACGTCAGGTTCCAGCGAGAGGTCGTAGAAGAAGATAAGTTGCCAGCTTCCCCGCCGTTCAAGAGGATGAAGGAGCTGAAGACGGAGGTTAATATTACTAGCTGACTTTGGGTTGCTGGTTTTTGGGTACTTCGAGTCACTGACATGTAGACACCACTTAAGTCTGTCCTACATGTTAGTGACCATATTCGTTAATCAGCCAATTTGTGCCCTTCGTTTGCCGGTAACGCTCGATATGTTTGTTGTTACCTTTGGCAGGATCACTCCCCTTGCTTATCTTGTCGGAGGATGAAGTTGGATCTTGCCAGCATGCGGGAGGAGAACAGAGAGTTAGGGATCAAGATATTTCGGTACAGGCAGGCGGTGTCTTTCCTAGAAGTGGATGAGATCACGGCCTGTGCTCGTAGGAGTTGTGACGAGGCCATTCATCTGGGAGAACGGATCAAAGCTCAGCTTGTCTCTTTGATGGAAGTCGCAGAACGCGTGATTTTCAATGCTAGAGAGGCGCGGGAACGACTTCTGGTGGCTGAAGATCTCGCATAGCAGTTTAATCATGTGCGCTTATTAGCTGCCTACTACTTTTGTAATTATTCACAATTAAGTATGTATCAATGGCTTGCCTTTTGTGTGACGGAGGAAATTGCACATACCACCACTTCTTGGTGCAGTTTTTGCACATAACACAATTTGAGATTCTTTTTACACAAATAACCAGATTTTGACGTAAACTTTTGCACAAAAAACAACCTTACTCCATGTTTTCTTTTGTCTTCTAAAGACATGTAGGTGCTTCGAAAAATACCTCCGTTCCAATGCTTAAAGCTTTGTATATTTTTCTTGAAAAGTCAAACCAAGTAAAGTTCGACCAAACTCTTAGAAGAATCTATCAGCACATATAATATTTTGTAGACACCATATGAAAATATAATTTATTTTCTATCTAATAATATTGATTTTGTATCTTGCATATTAATGCTTTTGGTAAAAACTTAGTCAAACTTAACATAGTTTGACTTTCTAAAAATCAATATAATCCTTAAGCTTTGGGACGGTGGTTCTAGACGTGGTCTAGACGTGTTTCAACATATTGCCTTCGCATTTGCTAAACGCATGGAGTTTCTTACAAAGTTTATTTTTCGAAATATTTTCGACTTTGTATTATTTTTATTCATTTTCCCCCTGGTTGTCATGTTTTCTGTCCGGCTTCCCCAGCCCATCCATCCGTAACCCACATGCGCGCGTGACACGAGTAGTGGGAGACATGGTGCCCAAAGGGATAGCTTTTATTAATGGTGGCGACGGTTCCCTAGGCCAATGCTGGCGATACGTCTCATCGTCGCTAGCTGTGCCTTCCCCATGCGGCCGTATTAATGCACACCACTGCTCCTTTGCGCCTCCGCGGCTGATCAAGTAAGTTTGATCATAAAAGATGATCACATAAGCTCGACGATTACCTATAACCTAAAAATTATCTTAATTTGTAAACGAAGACATAAAATAACTAGTTGTTTGATTAGGAAAGACAAAGGAAATTTCTATTGAGATTGAGTTCATTTCATAGTTGTTATAGACACATAGCAATATTACCGAGAGATAGGATTGTAGAGAAAGCAATCCATAGGTATTTTGGAGGGTTCTCAATCCTTTGAATCAAGCAAGCTCTATAGGAAAAATCCCTATGTGTAAAAATCCTACTCCGTACAAGATACCTTTAGAAATCCTTTGAACCAAACAAACTCGGATTCATATTAGTTGACTATAATATAGATATATCTAGACACATTTTAGTTCTAGATTCATCCATATCATTTGACAAGTAATATGAATCGGAGTGAGTATATTAAATGGAGTAGTATATATTGTTCGAAAAAATTAAGTTATACTGTAATAAAGAAACCATTTCTGTGGTCAAACTGATTTGACGGGACAGTAACTGCACCAGGACGTAGTGGCGTGCTATCCTAGCCGAAGTTTTACTCGGCGCCTCGATGCAGCTGCTGAAGAATAAAAAAAGTCATATCCACTCCTACTCTTCATGTCCATCGTTTCCATCCTTGGCTCTCCACTTCCATCATCGTTCTCCACTCGCCAACCGCTGCTAGCAAGTTTTTTCATCCTCTAGATCTCCCATTTGCATAGCTTTCTCTCCTCACCCCTCCGCAGAACCGCAGCACTCCTCCTTCCCGCTCGACTCTCCTACAAAACTCCAATCACACATACTTGCATCCGCCCTTTTAAATCCATCTCGTCTCCATGGCGGCATCGAACGACGACCAGCTGGATGGCGACTGGGGGAAGCTCCCCGCCGAGCTGTTCAATCTCATTGCCCAGAGTCTGGACGTTACAGTCGACGTCCGGCTGGCCGCATGCTCCAAAACGCTGTGCCGCCATGTCGCCGACAACATGAATCTACACCATTGGGATGGACCCTGCTTGCTGATGCCCGATTCTGCCCATTGGCACTATGATGATAGTAGTGCGCACCACACGGTGTACCACGTTGTGCCCCTCGACCATCCTCGGCGCACAGCCATCCTGCCGTTCATGGACAATAGATTCTGGGTTGGCATGAATGGCGACTGGATCGCCGGCGTGGACAGTGGTGGGAACTGGTTCCTCGCGAACATCTACACGCACCAAGAAATCTCCCTACCATCGTCGGAAACTTGCAACATTTTTCGGGAGGAATGGATTGGCTTCCCCGACTTGCCTCCTGAAAGGTACATGACGTATGGGCGTGCCATGTTTTTGTTGAAGATTGTAATTTGCGAAGTGCCCACAAAAGCTGGACATTACTCAGATTACAAGCTCATCGCTCTATTCAATTCTGGACTCGCTTACCTGGCTAATGGTAGCCAGGAGTGGAGGTTATTCTCTCTTGCTAGTTGGGGTGTAGATTACAGTGACGCCATCGAGCACAACGGCTTCATTGTTGCGGTGGATGGGTGGACCGGCACCACATATTGCTGGGATCAATCACAGGCTGGTAATTCTTCAATCCATATGATATACTTCGCAATAAATTTTAATATCAAGCCCATTCATGATATATTGTAACTGAAATAACTAATTGCTCACTAAGACTTTTTTTCACCTTTCAAATGACTGTGCACCATTAAATTATCCTAACCTGACTGAACCATTGCTACAAACGAATTACAGTAGTATATGCTGTGCACTAATCTGTCAACCCAAACCAGATTATTGCAGTATATGAATGCATTCCTGAATTAGTTACTGCATGCTCTTGTCAGAATATGAATAAGGAGCTTAGCCCTGGCCTCTTCATCAATTGATGCATGCAAACTTTCAATTTATTTGAATATTCGATGTACTCAAAGCATTACAATCATGGATCAGATAAGGTTGAGACATGTATCTACCATCAATGAATATGAGTGTAATTAACATACATCTCAAATGGGAACAATTTTATTTCTTCGAGATTTTATACAAGTATAATGACTGCATCCTCCATTTGATCCTACAAATGTGAAGTTGCAGCTACTGGTATTATTGTCTTCCCGAGCCATTCAAACACTATTTTTTGTTGTCTCCGTTTACAATGCAGATGCACACCTTGCCCCGCCATTCGTGATCCCATCACCGATGAAGGAACCATCTGGCAGATGGTTTTTAGCTCGATCAGCCGATGGCAAGCGCTTGATGATCATCCATGAAGATCGGTATATACGTAGCAATGATCACCTTGAGCCTGCAGAAGTTCTGCATCATGGTAATGGCCTTATCCTGCGGGAGTGTCCTGCCCCTGTCATACATGTTTTTGAGAAAGATCTATCCCTGATTGGACCCAATTGGAGTCGAGTTGACAGCCTTGGCACACACTCTCTGTTCATTGGACTGAATTATCCATTGAACCTGAAGATAAATGATGGCAATGCTCCTGATGGAACATTGACTCCATTCATGAGGTCAAATTGTGTGTACATCGCGTACTATGCATTTCGGGAACCAGCATTTAGTTGTATTTGTCGTTGTAACCTGCAGCAAGGGGAAAATGAGCTCATGGGAGTTATCACCCTTCCAGAAGATGGTTGGGGATTTCCCCGACAGGCGACAATGTGGTTTAAGCCTAGTCTGAAAAATATCCGCATGTTGATGCAACCCTAAACTGAGCCATGAATCTTTCTGGAGCAAATAATCTTTTTTGTACGATATGTTTGAACAATTTAGTAACCTGTTCTGTATCTTAAGATGCTCTTCCTTTTTTCTGAATCTTATATACCTGGACCCATTTCAGTGTGTCTGTTTACTCATTTTAGTGCGTATGTAAGCCCACATTGAAGTAATCTAATCTTATAATTTAAAACGGATGGTGATGAACTCTGTATTTCCATCCTTCGTAAACCGTGCATGTCTGTTTATTTTTAGTTTCATTTCAGCAACTATTATTAGTATATGCACACCTTTTTTTAATGTTGAGAGGAGTATAAGGGCATTACAATGCTATATACTATATGGCGCTAATAGAGAACAAATGAATGTCAAAAGATTGTAAAATCCTCCAGGTACTCTCCTTGCAGCGCTAATTGCTGATGACAGACTGACTTCCTGTTGGTTCCGGTGCTTTAGCTAGGACAGGTGAAAAGAGTTTCACGCCCCTGCTTTCTTTTGCGTCGACGCTAGGACTACCGCTGGGATTAGCCTCTCCAACCGCCAAACGACGAGGAAATAATTCCTAGCGCCCTTGCAGTAGCGCCTGTGTTGGACATGCCCTAATGTTTTCCAGCTAAAAGATGCAATCTTTTAAGCACTTGGGTACGGTATTTCCCCACCAGCCTGGATGCAGGCCGCCAAACGCGTCTTAACCAAGGTTTAAAATAGCGTGCTAAATGAATTAGCGGCAGCCACCTTCAAACGATATGGACGCTATATCGTGGTAATAGTGTGGTATATTTTAAATAGCATTTTCAAAATAATACTAAATATAGCCTAAAAATAAATAATTTTACTAGAACGAATAGATATATATAGTCCAAAAGTGACTGAATCATACATACATAACCACATATAGAAATAGATCTCAAGTATTTTAGAAGGCTAACATCAACATTTCACAAGGCAACAACATAGTATAAATTATTTATTAAAAAATATTAGCATTAGCGATATTATCTTCTGATTTAGAAGTGGAACCAACAGATTGTAGTTCATCACCACGAAAAAGTGAAAGCAACTTGCCTGAAAAAAATAGCGCGCTAACGCTATGAAGTTTTAGGGCGATATAGCATGCTGTTTCGCAAATAGCGCCACAGCGAGCAAAATTACTAAGCGTGGACCCTCTAGATATGCTATAGCGCGCTATTAGCTTCATTGAGGCCCTGGTTTGACAAAGCAGCCTGAGTACGTATCTAAAAAAAATATCAGCCTGAGGACGCATGCTTGTAAAAAAGAGAGAGCAGACTACAATTACTTCAGTCCCGAACCCTCTCTCTCCCACCCACTTCACCTCTTTTACACTAATGACTGCCATGAACGGCTCGCCTCCTCCTTCCACCGGCAGCTGCTTCGCCGACACAGATGAACATCACCGATATTTCCTGAACTCAGCCGATTTGATCCACCGCATCCTCCAGCAGCTTGATGGACGTCCAGTCTCTTCTATCCAGATCGTGACTAGAGAAGGATCTACGAGTACATCCGTTTCTTACCCTTTGGCAGCGTCGGTTCCATCTCTCGCGGTACTTTCTTCTCCGCTGGAAGCACCATCTGGCTCGGCACTGATTTCCCTGGCGGCGGCACCAGCTTCTCCGGCTGCGCCGACCCCAACCCCCGCGGCACGGTCTTCTCCGGTGGCGGCACCACCAAAAGTGGCTGTAAGTTGTCCTGAACTCACTAGGATGCAGGTGTAAGTAGTCAATGATAGTTGGGATCTTAAACAAGTTCTTTTTTCTTTAAAATTTAATGACGGGAAACCGTAGTATTCTTCTGCAAATGTTTTTTTAATGACGGGAAACAGTAGATGTTAAGTACTAGTTCTGGCAAAAAAAGATGTTTAGTAATAGTATCCATCACAGAGCAGGGTTTCGCAGTCTGAACATACAAATATATGCTCCATGTTACCTGTTTCAGAAAGTCTGAAAGCTTGCTCAGTACCTGTAAAATCAAATTGTCTTGCTGCTGCTAGATTTTGTGCAAACTAATTAAAGAGATAGCTAGATGCATTTTCTCCATGTATGCTACGTTCTGATTTATATGCTGTTGATTGATATATACCGTGCTTAACTAGATGCAGAAGCAAACTCGCTCCAACGTCAATGAGCAACTACGTCTTAGGACTGTCGATTGTACATGTCCTCTGCACCGCCCCGAGTTCAGAATTCAAAGAAATTCACTAGCCAAAAAGCCAAAGGTGACGGGCAGGCGTGATGCAGCAATTCAACGTTGTATATTAAAAGGGCGAGGGAAAGGCCGCCCTAAACGGGTTGGTCACTCGGCGGACCCTCCTCAGCCCTCGCGCTTCTATGTGCAACTGGACGGCAACGATGACATGTATATGTTGGTCATCCCCAGAGAATTCAAGCAATGTCTGAAAGGGATTCTTCCCAGGCCTATCAAGCTCAAGACCAGCGTAGGCTGCGCCTGGTATGTGCACATCGATGAGTACCAGGGTGAACTGGTCTTGAAGGATGGTTGGTTCGGGTTTGCAGAGGCGCATGAACTGCAGCTTGATGACCTTCTCGTCTTCGAGGTGAAAGACACTTCCTTGATGAATGTGTTGATCTACGACAGTAACACCTCCACCCAGAGGATAATATTTTGTGCTGATCACCCTTAGTTGCATGCATGATCTGCAGTGTTTTTAGGAAGAGGGGATCAGAATAACCTCAATATTTTATTGAATTAACTAGATGCTGCTTTTGGACCTGGGTTACTCCCCTGCTGATGTTCAAGCTGAACTTGGTTTTTGTATTAAGCTGAACTGGGGATCAGATACACTGTGATGAGACTTTGTTAATTAGCTAATATAGTATATGTTAGACTTGTTTTATTTTACTTTAATTTACTGTGATATGCTGCGGTAGTTTCAATGTGCGGTCTGATGATTTGTATTATATGTAGGTACACGGAGCTCAATATTTTGAAATATTCATAGATTTGTAAGTGTAAATGTGATATATCCCAGATGTAGTCAATGCTATCTTGTACGAACTTGTAAAATCTCAGGGAAAAATACATTTTATTTTAGAAAGTGTAAAAGTGACCAATTTTTTGATCTGATTGTAGCAAACACAAGTGCAGATGGTCAAACCCCAAAAACTTCTCATATTCATTGTTACATGGTCGAGATATAAAGGTATTTCACGCACTGGTTTAATACTCAACTGCTTACATCCATGTTTGTTTGCAGTTTTTTTTGACACCTCTTAATGCTCCCTCCGATCCATATTTTTTTTAGATACACAGTACAAACACAGACGCTCTCATATAGATGTATCTAGACACATATTAGTTGTAGAGACATCCATTTTATCATCATGTAATGAGGATCAGATGGAGTATCGTTTTCATTTTACCAAAAGAAATGGATATATTACTGTATAGTACAACGTAGCCTGAAGCCCTGAGCTCTGAATGCAATTTCTGTGTGCACACTGAACGGATCATAACCCACACGACATGTCTCACTGGTCTGTAGGTCCGGACCCCACCAGATACTGATAAAGCCCAGTGACCCGCCGGGTGAAGTTTTGTGTGTGGATTCCTGCGTACCTGGCTTCGTTCCTCCTAGACACGCGCATTTTTTTTGACCGGGGGACACGCGCATTTATTCCCTTGCTGATGTATCATTCTCAGTTTCTCACAGCCCCCTCATGTTCAGATCTCCCCAGATCCCTCGCCGTCCATCTCCCCTGAGTCCTCTCTCTACACCACCGGCGTCCACCACCGCTCGGACTACGCGGCTTGGACTCCGTCCTCTACGGATGCGGCGACGTCGCATCTAAAAACTCCACTAAGGCGGCGCGGCATCCCCGATTCTCTCGGTCCATGGCTGCAATGGCGGTATGTTTCCCCCGAATCACTAGCGTTGCCGGTCACATCTTTATTATATCTAAGCTGTATTGCCGGTTGCTTAGCATTGTTTGATATAGACTATTTCTCTCATCCAGTGTATATATTAATCCTCTGGTAAAGACTCGGGTTACACATGCACGCATGCTAGCTATGTTGGGACTGGATCTAATGTGTGCAGTAATAATCGTTCAAATATGATATTGGTCAATCCACGGCCGATGATCACATATGAGGACACCGAGCATGCATGTCTGGCTTGTGGACTCTTTAGGCCGACGCTGATTTTTTTTGTTTGCTTGGTCAATCTGTACTGGCGGATGATGAACTGCAGATGCATTACTCTGATGCTAGACATAGCCAGCAAGCATGCATGGCTCATGCTAGCTTGATTTCTATTCTCATAGCTACTATTTATATCGATTTGGCTTCTGCGATACAATGATACACTATGCTGAATAATTTGATGATACAAGGTTGTACATATCAGCCTAGCTAGATTCAGAAGCTTATTGTTCAGACTGTGTGTTTGATAAGAACAATGATCCGCTGAGTTTGCTAGGTGCCTTTGATTATGCATTTGCTTGGAATTACGGTCAGAAGCTAGAGGCATTATCTAATTGAGGCCTCTTTTTTGCAGTGTTCAAACAAGAAGCTCAAGCTTGGAGAGAGCTTATCATGGAAGGAGACATCTGTAGAGCCAGCCCCAGTGTGCAAGGTGTTTGGGCGCATCGATGAGGAGAATACCCCTGACAGCTTCTGCAAGGTACTATGTACATCGGAGTTAGAGGTGATTTCCATCCCCAGTCGTGTTCTACCCTGGTTTTACGGTGGGTGTCCAGAGTCCATCAACCTGAAGATGTCCACTGCATGCACCTGGATTGTGGACCTGAAGCAACAAGATGGCAATGTTTTAATGGACGCAGGATGGCCAGAGTTTGTCAAAGCACATGACTTGAAGGTAGGATACCTCCTGACCTTCAAGAAGCTTGACACCAAATCATTGCAGGTGCTCATATTTGGTTACAATTGCTGTGAGAAGGTTATATGGTGTTCAGGTTATCACCCATCGCTGGGGCAACAATATGAATCACAGCTGTATTAAGTTGTCTTACAAATGTTCTTTAGAGAGAGCTGGTCTATAATAGTATACTGCTCTCTTTAATGATGCATTGTGGTGAACATGATGGTACCATTACTGGATTGTGGTCACATGTGAGGGGGGATGTTGAAATGTATAATTGGATTGCCTAGCCCTTTCCATTAGTTCGGACTTTTGGTTGCGTTGGCTAGTGCATGAAGCTTGACAAACCTTATTTATGTGTACAGCTCTCTAGTTGTACTATTAATTATTATGTGCTTATGTTGGCTGGATTGTGATGAACATGAGATGTTTTGTTGTTTACGTAAAGAAAAAAACGTGATGTTTTTTTGAATCCTGCGCTGGATATGTTTTGCACAAACTAGTGAAGTGCCCGCTGACAAAACATATTATGCGCAAATAGGCAACCCTCAGCAACGATCATGGGTTCAAGTGTCCAGGATCCAGTGCCTTGACATAAGCAAGGCACAGATGAACAGTACGGTGACTTGTAGATTTGGCCGTTGGATTGAAAATAGATAGCTAAGATCAAAGTACTGTAGCATGTAGCATATGTACTGTTCATGGTTCTAAAGCACATGCACTGTGGACGACGTACTGTAGCACATGTCCTGTACATTGGTTGGTACTGTAGCAGTTACTAGTTAATAGTCATCTGTCTAATTATTTTTTATCCAACGGTTGAAAGGGAGGGGCAAGGCATGGTACGGAGTACTATTTATGTGTGCCTCGCCTTCATCAAGGCACTCGATCTCATTCCGGGTTCAAGTATTACCCCATGTAGCACCACTTTTTTTTTGGGTTAGCCAGACAACCTTCCCAATAAAAAAAAGTACTACCTTCCCTGCATGGGCCAATTGTTTGTACTTTTGGGCTGCCGCCGGCCATGTACATGGTGATTGCTGTCAGCCTGCTTACTTCGCTGATAACAATCCAAAAACACTTAATGGGCCTCCGACTCATGCCATTGGGGCCCTTCCTAATTTAAACACGGAGATCCTATGATTGGCCCTCTAGAAACCGAGATTCTACATATAAAGTTATTTTTATTTCGTATCAATTATGATTATGATTCTTTTTAAATGCGCATAGCCAGTATGCGCATCTACATGGGCTCTATATTTTGATATATTCATATAGTCGATTTCAAAATTGTCATTAATTATATAAAGTTCCAAGATTTATTCTATTAGTGTGCAAGATCTTAGAGTGTATTTGTAGTTTAAAAAAATGACAAACCTCTTCATCAGATTGTTGTTAACAAGTGCAGTGTTGTGAACCCAAAATATATTACATACTCCCTCGTAGATCAAATTTGATCTAATTAAGTTGAACTAAAACCCGGATCAACAATTAGTATGGATTAGATGCATGGAGTACGAAAAACAAATGAATAGGCAATATTTCAGTTTTTCCTTCAGTTGAGAATGCTAGAGCAGGACCCATTTGCCAGTAGCGTCCCTCAACATTTGAAGGTAAAAACAAACAGAAGGGATCGAAAAAAAAGCATCCTACATATCTCGGCTTAAAATATATCGAGAATTCACATATTTCTTGTACATAGAGGCTGACATCGGGGACCCATTGGCCAGCAGTGGAAAAAAAATCAAAGAGAGGAAACAATTATCGTACAGAGAAGCTGACATGTGGGACGCATTTTGCAGCAGCGTCCTCAACTTTAACAAAGGCGGCAGGGGATCGAAAGAAAAAGCAAAGTTGCCAGAAATCAGCGGTCAAAAATAAATCCAAGAAACGAAATGTTTATTGTTCCTAGAGGCTGACATATGGGACCCACGAGCGAGCAGCGTCCTCAACGTTTCAAAGGCGGCAGGGGATCGAAAAAAAGGCAAGTGACCATATATCAGGTGCCAAAAATAATCCAAGGAAAGAAATTTATTGTACATAGAGGATGACATATGGGTCCCGTTTTGCAGGAGCCGTCTCACCGTTTCCAAGGCGGCACGGGATCGAAAAAAAAGAAAGGAAAGGTTTATCGTTCAGAGAGGCTGAGATGTGGGACCCATGGGCCAGCAGCGTCCTCTTAGTTTCAAAGGCGGCAGGGGATAAAAAAAAGGCAAATAGCCAGTAATTAGGGTAAAAAAAATCAAACAAAGGAAACTTTGACTGTTCATAGAGGCTGACATGTGGGACCCATGAGCCAGCAGCGTCTCAACGTTTCAGAGGCGGCATGAGATCGAAAGAAAAAGGCAAATAGCCAGAAATTATGGGTCAATAATAAATCAAACAAAGGAAAGGTTTATTGTTCATAGAGGCTGACATGTGGGACCCTGAGCCAGCAGCGTCCTCAACGTTTTAATGGCGGCACGAGATCGAAAGAAAAAATAAGCCAAAAATCATTTGGTAAACAAAATCCAAGAAAAGAAACATTTACCGTTCTGAGAGGATGACATGCGGGACCCATGAGGCAGCAGCATCCTCAACGATTCCAAGGCGGCAGGGGATCAAAAGAAAAAAAGGAAATATCCAGAAATTAATTAGGGGTTCAAAATAAATCCATCAAAAGAAACTTTTATTGTTCATAGAGGATGACATGTGGGACCGACGTGCCAACAGCATCCTCATCGTTTCAAAGGGGGCAGGAGATCAAAAGAAAAAGGCAAATAGCCAGACATTAGGGGTCAAAAATAACTCCAAAAAAGGAAACTTTTATTGTTCGTAGAGGATGACATGCGGGACCCATGATTCAGCAGCTTACTCAACGTTTCAAAGGCGGCATGAGATCGAAAGAAAAACGCAAGTGACAAAATATCAGGAGCCAAAGATAATCCAAGAAAAAAAGAAACTTTATTGTACATAGAGGATGACATGCGGGTCCCATTTAGCAGCAGCGGTCTCAACGTTTCAAATGCGGCTTGAGATCAAAAGAAAAAGAAAATAGCCAGAAATTAGGGGGTAAAAAAACTCCAAGAAAGGAAAGCTTTATCGTTCATACAGGCTGACATGTGGGACCTATGAGCCTGCAGCTTACTCAGCGTTTCAAAGGCAGGGGATCAAAAGAAAAAGGAAATAGCCAAAAATCAGATGGTGAAAAAAATCCAAGAAAAGAAACTTTTATTGTACATAGAGGATGACATGCGGGTCCCATGAGCCAGCAGGTTCCTCAACGTTTCAAACGTGGCATGAGATCGAAAGAAAAAGGAAAGTGACCAAATATCAAGAGCCAAAAATAATCCAAGAAAAGAAACTTTATTGTACATAGAGGATGACATGCGGGTCCCATTTTGCAGCGGGTCTCAACGCTTCCAAGGCGGCACGGACCAAAAGAAAAATGAAGTAGCCAGAAATCAGGGGGTGAACAAAATCCAAGAAAAGAAAGATTTCAATTTGGCTGTATCTGGACATCTGGGCCTTCGAACTATCCTGCTGGGCCTTTTGACTCGTACAATTTCAGCCCACTCCAAAACAGGAAAGTTCGGATTTTTCTAAAAAAACAGGAAAGTCCTATGCTTCGCAAAAACAAAAAACAAGGACACTCAACATATAAGTTTGTTTATGTAAAAATAAAGATTTAATTTATCCGTTTGCAATAGCTCAGAGCGAAATACACTGTTTATTGTCTGCAAAATAATCAAGATATCACATGTTTCTTGTACGGGGAGGCTGACATCGGGGACCCATGAGCCAGCAGCGTCGTCAACGTTTCAAAGGCGGCAGGGGATCGAAAATAAAATAAAAAACCAAAAGTCAGTTGGTAACAAAATCCAAGAAAAGAAAACATTTATCGTTCTGAGAGGATGACATGCGGGACCCATGAGGCAGCAGCATCCTCAACGTTTCCAAGGCGGCAGGGGATCAAAAGAAAAAATAAGGAAATAGCCAGAAATTAATTAGGGGTCAAAAATAAATCCACCAAAGGAAACTTTTATTGTTCATAGAGGATGACATGTGGGACCGACCTGCCAACAGCGTCCTCATCATTTCAAAGGGGGCAGGGGATCAAAAGAAAAAGGCAAATAGCCAGAAATTAGGGGTCAAAAATAACTCCAATAAAGGAAAATTTTATTGTTCGTAGAGGATGACATGCGGGACCCATGAACCATGAGCTTACTCAACGTTTCAAAGGCGGCATGAGATCGAAAGAAAAAGGCAAGTTACCAAATATCAGGAGCCAAAAATAATCCAAGATTTATTGTACATAGAGGATGACATGCGGGTCCCATTTTGCAGCAGCGGTCTCAATGTTTGAAATGCGGCTTGAGATCAAAAGAAAAAGAAAGTAGCTAGAAATTAGGGGGTCAAAAAAATCCAAGAAAAGAAAGTTGATGGACATAGAGGATGACATGCGGGTCCCATGAGCCAGCAGCTTACTCAACGTTTCAAAGGGGCCAGGGGATCAAAAGTAAAAGGCAAATAGCCAAAAATCAGAGGGTGAAAAAAATCCAAGAAAATAAACTTTTATAGCACATAGAGGATGACATGCGGGTCCCATGAGCCAGCAGGTTCCTCAACGTTTCAAACGTGGCATGAGATCGAAAGAAAAAGGCAAGTGACGAAATATCAGGAGCCAAAAATAATTCAAGAAAAGAAACTTGATTGTACATAGAGGATGACATGCGGGTCCCATGAGTAAGCAGCTTACTCAACGTTTCCAAGGAGGCAGGGCATCAAAAGAAAAAGGAAATAGACAAAAATCAGAGAGTGAAAAAAAACCCTAGAAAATAAACTTTTATAGCACATAGAGGATGACATGCAGGTCCCATGAGCCAGCAGGTTCCTCAACGTTTCAAACGTGGCATGAGATCAAAAGAAAAAAACGCAAGTGACCAAATATCAGGAGCCAAAAATAATCCAAGAAAAGAAAGTTTTATAGTACATAGAGGATGACATGCGGGTCCCATTTAGCAGCAGCGGTATCACCGTTTGAGGCAGCAGGTGATCGAAAGAAAAAGTCAAGTGACCAAATATGAGGTGCCAAAAATAATCCAAAAAAAGAAAGTTTTATAGTACATAGAGGATGACATGCGGGTCCCATTTAGCAGCAGCGGTATCACCGTTTGAGAGGCAGCAGGGGATCAAAAGAAAAAGTCAAGTGACCAAATATGAGGTGCCAAAAATAATCCAAGAAAAGAAAGTTTTATAGTACATAGAGGATGACATGCGGGTCCCATTTAGCGGTATCCGTTTGAGAGGCAGGGGATCGAAAGAAAAAGTCAAGTGACCAAATATGAGGTGCCAAAAAATCCAAGAAAAGAAAGTTTTATAGTACATAGAGGATGACATGCGGGTCCCATTTAGCAGCAGCGGTATCACCGTTTGAGAGGCGGCAGGGGATCGAAAGAAAAGGCAAGTGATACGTCTCCAACGTATCGATAATTTCTTATGTTCCATGCTACTTTATTGATGATACCTACATGTTTTATACACATTATATGTCATATTTATGCATTTTCTGGAACTAACCTATTAACAAGATGCCGAAGAGCCTTGTTTTCTGCTGTTTTTGGTTTCAGAAATCCTAGTAAAGAAATATTCTCGGAATTGGACGAAACTTTCGCCCAGGGTCCTATTTTTGCACGAAGCTTCCAGAAGACCGAAGACCTAACGAAGTGGGGCCACGAGGCAGCAGGGGGTGGCCGGCGCGGCCCAAGCCCTGGCCGCGCCGACCTAGCCCCTGGGCCCCTCGTGTGGCCCCCGCGTTGACCCTCACTTAAAGCTTCCGTCGCGAAACCCCAGTGAGAGCCACGATACGGAAAACCTTAGAGACGCCGCCGCCGCGAATCCCATCTCGGGGATTAGGAGATCGCCTCCGGCACCCTGCCGGAGAGGGGATTCATCTCCCGGAGGACTCTACACCGCCATGGTCGCCTCCGGAGTGATGAGTGAGTAGTTCACCCCTGGACCATGGGTCCATAGCAGTAGCTAGATGGTCGTCTTCTCCTTGTTGTGCTTCATTGTTGGATCTTGTGAGCTGCCTAACATGATCAAGATCATCTATATGTAATTCTATATGTTGTGTTTGTCGGGATCCGATGGATAGAGAGTACTATGATTATGGTGATTATCAATCTATTGTTCATGTGTTGTTTATGATCTTGCATGCTCTCCGTTATTAGTAGAGGCTCTGGCCAAGTTTTTACTCTTAACTCCAAGAGGGAGTATTTATGCTCGATAGTGGGTTCATGCCTCCATTGAATCTGGGACAGTGACAGAAAGTTCTAAGGTTGTGGATGTGCTGTTGCCACTAGGGATAAAACATTGATGCTATGTCTAAGGATGTAGTTATTGATTACATTACGCACCATACTTAATGCAATTGTCTGTTGCTTTGCAACTTAATACTGGAGGGGTTCGGATGATAACCTGAAGGTGGACTTTTTAGGCATAGATGCAGTTGGATGGCGGTCTATGTTCTTTGTCGTAATGCCCGGATTAAATCTCACTATATTTACCATGTCATGTATATGCATTGTTATTCCTTTCTCTATTTGTCAATTGCCCGACTGTAATTTGTTCACCCAACATGCTTTATCTTATGGGAGAGACACCTCTAGTGAACTGTGGACCCCGGTCCTATTCTTTACATAGCATACAATCTACTTGTTTTACTGTTTTCTTTGCAAACATCTTCCACTCGATACGTTTAATCCTTTGTTACAGCAAGCCGGTGAGATTGACAACCTCACTGTTTCGTTGGGACAAAGTACTTGGGTTGTGTTGTGCAGGTTCCGCGTTGGCGCCGGAATCCCTGGTGTTGCGCCGCATCACATTTCGCGACCATCAACCTTCAACGTGCTTCTTGGCTCCTACTGGTTCGATTAAACCTTGGTTTCATACTGAGGGAAACTTGCTTCTATACGCATCATACCTTCCACTTGGGGTTCCCAACGGACGTGTGCATCTACGCGTATCAAGCTAAATTTGGCGCCGTTGCCGGGGAGATCAAGACACGCTGCAAGGGGAGTCTCCACTTCTCAATCTCTTTACTTTGTTTTTGTCTTGCTTTATTTTATTTACTACTTTGTTTGCTGCACTAAATCAAAACACAAAAAAATTAGTTGCTAGTTTTACTTTATTTATTGTCTTGCTCTCTATATCGAAAACACAAAAAAATTAGTTACTTGCATTTACTTTATCTAGTTTGCTTTATTTACCGTTGCTAAAATGGCCAACCATGAAAATACTAAATTGTGTGACTTCACAAATGCAAATAATAATGATTTCCTATGCACACCTATTGCTCCACCTGCTACTACAGCAGAATTCTTTGAAATTAAACCTGCTTTACTAAATCTGGTCATGAGAGAACAATTTTCTGGTGCTAGTTCTGATGATGCTGCTGCCCATCTCAATAATTTTGTTGAACTTTGTGAAATGCAAAAGTATAAAGATGTAGATGGTGATATTATTAAATTGAAAGTGTTTCCTTTCTCATTAAGAGGAAGAGCTAAAGATTGGTTGCTATCTTTGCCTAAGAATAGTATTGATTCATGGACTAAATGCAAGGATGCTTTTATTGGTAGATATTATCCTCCCGCTAAAATTATATCTTTGAGAAGTAGCATAATGAATTTTAAACAATTAGATACTGAACATGTTGCTCAAGCTTGGGAGAGAATGAAAACTTTGGTAAAGAATTGCCCAACCCATGGACTGACTACTTGGATGATCATCCAAACCTTCTATGCAGGACTAAATTTTTCTTCGCGGAATTTATTGGATTCAGCTGCTGGAGGTACCTTTATGTCCATCACATTGGGGGCGGCTACAAAACTTCTTGATGATATGATGATAAATTACTCTGAATGGCACACGGAAAGAGCTCCACAAGGTAAGAAGGTAAATTCTGTTGAGGAAACCTCTTCCTTGAGTGATAAGATTGATGTGATTATGTCTATGCTTGTGAATGGTAGATCTAATGTTGATCCAAATAATGTTCCTTTAGCTTCATTGGTTGCTCAAGAAGAAAATGTTGATGTGAATTTCATTAAAAATAATAATTTCAACAACAATGCTTATAGGAACAACTCTGGTAATAACTATAGGCCATATCCTTCTGCTAATGGTAATGGTTATGGTAATTCTTATGGGAATTCTTACAATAATAATAGGAATGTACCCTCTGGTCTTGAAGCCATGCTTAAAGAATTTATTAGTACACAAACTGCTTTTAACAAATCTGTTGAGGAAAAGCTTGATAAAATTGATACTATTGCTTCTAGAGTTGATAGACTTGCCTCTGATGTTAATCTTTTAAAGTTGAAAGTTATGCCTAATAATGATATTGATAATAAGATTACTACTACAGCAAATGCCATCCAAGTTAGAATTAATGAGAATATAAGATTAATGGCTGAACTGAAAAACTAGCTAAAGAGAATAATGTAGCTAAAGTTTGGACTATTACCACCACTAGTAATGCTAATTCTCCACATGTTGCTGCACCTCCTACTATCAATGGTAAAATAATTGGTGTTGGCAATGTTTCTACTCCTAGTGCAAAGCGTACAAAACTGCCTGAAATTGCTAAAACTGCTGAAACTGCTTGTGATAAAACTGCTGAAATTTTTTCCAACCTTGGGAATAATGATCCCATTGCTGTAGCTCATAATGATTTAGATTTTGATGATTGCCACATCTCTGAAGTTATAAAGTTCTTACAAAAACTTGCTAAAAGTCCCAATGCTAGTGCTATAAATTTAGCCTTTACAAAACATATTACAAATGCTCTCATAAAAGCTAGAGAAGAGAAACTAAAACTTGAAACTTCTATTCCTAGAAAGTTAGAAGATGGTTGGGAGCCCATCATTAAAATGAAATTCAATGACTTTGAATGTAATGCTTTATGTGATCTTGGTGCAAGTATTTCTGTTATGCCTAAAAATATTTATGATATGCTTGACTTGCCACCATTGAAGAATTGTTATTTGGATGTTAATCTTGCCGATAATGTTAAAAAGAAACCTTTGGGGAGGATTGATAATGTGCATATTACGGTTAACAATAACCTTGTCCCCGTTGATTTTGTTGTCTTGGATATCGAATGCAATGCATCTTGTCCTATTGTGTTGGGAAGACCTTTTCTTCGAACTGTTGGTGCTGTTATTGATATGAGGGAAGGTAATATTAAATATCAATTTCCTCTCAAGAAAGGTATGGAACACTTCCCTAGAAAGAGAATGAAGTTGCCTTTTGATTCTATTATTAGAACAAGTTATGATGTTGATGCTTCTACTCTCGATGTTACTTGATTTGCACTTTCTGCGCCTAGCTGAAAGGCGTTAAAGAAAAGCGCTTATGGGAGACAACCCATATTTTTACCTACAGCAATTTTTTGTTTTGTTGAGTCTTGGAAGTTGTTTACTACTGTAGCAACCTCTCCTTATCATGTTTTTGTGCCAAGTAAAGTTTCTATGTCAAAGTTGATGTTATATTTGGGATCGCTGCGCAGAAACAGCATTGCTGTCTGTCACGAATCTGGGCATAATTCTCTGTAGAAAATTCGAAAAAATCTGCCAATTTACGAGCGTGATCCTCAGATATGTACGCAACTTTCATTAGTTTTGAGTTTTTCCATTTGAGCAAGTCTGGTGCCATTTATAAATTCGTCTTTACGGACTGTTCTGTTTTTGACAGATTCTGCCTTTTATTTCGCATTGCCTCTTTTGCTATGTTGGATTTATTTCTTTGATCCATTAATGTCCAGTAGCATTATGCAATGTCCAGAAGTGAAAATAATGATTGTGTCACCTCTGAATGAGTGAATTATTAATGATGCACTAACCCTCTAATGAGTTTGCTTGAAGTTTGGTGTGAAGGAAGTTTTCAAGGGTCAAGAGAGGAGAATGATATACTATGATCAAGAGGAGTGAAAGCTCTAAGCTTGGGGATGCCCCCGTGGTTCACCCCTGCATATTTTAAGAAGACTCAAGCGTCTAAGCTTGGGGATGCCCAAGGCATCCCCTTCTTCATCGACAACATCATCAGGTTCCTCCCCTGAAACTATATTTTTATTCAGTCACATCTGGTGTTCTTTACTTGGAGCGTCGGTTTGTTTTCGTTTTTGTTTTTGTTTGAATAAGATGGATCCTAGCATTCACTTTGTGGGAGAGAGACACGCTCCGCTGTTGCATATGGACACATGTGTCCTTAGGCTTTACTCATAATGTTCAAGGCGAAGTTTCTTCTTCGTTAAATTGTTACATGGTTGGAATTGGAAAATGCTACATGTAGTAATTCTAAAATGTCTTGGATAATGTGATACTTGGCAATTGTTGTGCTCATGTTTAAGCTCTTGCATCATATGCTTTGCACCCACTAATGAAGAAATACATAGAGCTTGCTAAAATTTGATTTGCATATTTGGTTTCTCTAAGGTCTAGATAATATCTAGTATTGAGTTTTGAACAACAAGGAAGACAGTGTAGAGTCTTATAATGTTTACAATATGTCTTTTATGTGAGTTTTGCTGCACTTGTTCATCCTTGAGTTTGCTTCAAATAACCTTGCTAGCCTAAACCTTGCATCGAGAGGGAATACTTCTCATGCATCCAAAATACTTGAGCCAACTACTATGCCATTTGTGTCCACCATACCTACCTACTACATGGTATTTCTCCGCCATTCCAAAGTAAATTGCTTGAGTGCTACCTTTAAAATTCCATCATTCACCTTTGCAATATATAGCTCATGGGACAAAATAGCCTTAAAAACTATCGTAGTATTGAATATGTACTTATGCACTTTATATTTTATTAAGTTGCTTGTTGTGCGATAACCATGCTTCTGGGGAACGCCATCAACTATTGTTGAATATCATGTGAGTTGCTATGCATGTCCGTCTTGTCTGAAGGTCTATCATTTTGGTGGTTGGAGCATGCAAAATTGTTAGAGAAGAACATTGGGCCGCTAACTAAAGCCATGAATCATGGTGGAAGTTTCAGTTTTGGACATATATCCTCAATCTCATATGAGAATAATAACTTTGCTACATGCTTATGCATTTAAGAGGAGTCCATTATCTGTTGTCCATGTTGTCCCGGTATGGATGTCTAAGTTGAGAATAATCAAAAGCGAGAAATCCGAAATGCGAGCATTCTCCTTGGACCTTTGTACAGGCGGCATGGAGGTACCCCTTTGTGACACTTGGTTGAAACATGGCATGCGAAGATCCGGTAGTCCAAGTTAAGTAGGACGAGGTGCGGGCACTATTAGTATACTATGCGTGAGGCTTGCAACTTGTAAAATATAATTTTCATAACTCATATGCTTTATTACTACCGTTGACAAAATTGTTTCATGTTTTCAAAATAAAAGCTCTAGCACAAATACAGCAATCGATGCTTTCCTCATTGAAGGACCATTCTTTTACTTTTATTGTTGAGTCAGTTTACCTATCTCCTTCCACCTTAAGAAGCAAACACTTGTGTGAACTGTGCATTGATTCCTACATACTTGCATATTGCACTTGTTATATTACTTTATGTTGACAATATCCATGAGATATACATGTTACAAGTTGAAAGCAACCGCTGAAACTTAATCTTCTTATGTGTTGCTTCAACACCTTTACTTTGATTTATTGCTTTATGAGTTAACTCTTATGCAAGACTTATTGATGCTTGTCTTGAAGTACTATTCATGAAAAGTCTTTGCTTTATGATTCAGTTGTTTACTCATGTCATTACCTTTGCTTTGATCGCTGCATTCATTACATATGTTTACAAATAGTATGATCAAGATTATGATGGCATGTCACTTCAGAAATTATCTTTGTTATCGTTTTACCTGCTCGGGACGAGCAGAACTAAGCTTGGGGATGCTGATACGTCTCCAACGTATCGATAATTTCTTATGTTCCATGCTACTTTATTGATGATACCTACATGTTTTATACACATTATATGTCATATTTATGCATTTTCGGAACTAACCTATTAACAAGATGCCGAAGAGCCAGTTGCTGTTTTCTGCTGTTTTTGGTTTCAGAAATCCTAGTAAAGAAATATTCTCGGAATTGGACGAAACTTTCGCCAGGGTCCTATTTTTGCACGAAGCTTCCAGAAGACCGAAGACCTAACGAAGTGGGGCCACGAGGCAGCCAGGGGTGGCCGGCGCGGCCCAAGCCCTGGCCGCGCCGACCTAGCCCCTGGGCCCCTCGTGTGGCCCCCGCGTTGACCCTCCGCCTACTTAAAGCTTCCGTCGAAACCCCCACGAGAGCCACGATACGGAAAACCTTACAGAGACGCCGCCGCCAATCCCATCTCGGGGGATTGGAGATCGCCTCCGGCACCCTGCCGGAGAGGGGATTCATCTCCCGGAGGACTCTACACCGCCATGGTCGCCTCCGGAGTGATGAGTGAGTAGTTCACCCCTGGACCATGGGTCCATAGCAGTAGCTAGATGGTCGTCTTCTCCTTGTTGTGCTTCATTGTTGGATCTTGTGAGCTGCCTAACATGATCAAGATCATCTATATGTAATTCTATATGTTGTGTTTGTCGGGATCCGATGGATAGAGAGTACTATGATTATGGTGATTATCAATCTATTGTTCATGTGTTGTTTATGATCTTGCATGCTCTCCGTTATTAGTAGAGGCTCTGGCCAAGTTTTTACTCTTAACTCCAAGAGGGAGTATTTATGCTCGATAGTGGGTTCATGCCTCCATTGAATCTGGGACAGTGACAGAAAGTTCTAAGGTTGTGGATGTGCTGTTGCCACTAGGGATAAAACATTGATGCTATGTCTAAGGATGTAGTTATTGATTACATTACGCACCATACTTAATGCAATTGTCTGTTGCTTTGCAACTTAATACTGGAGGGGGTTCGGATGATAACCTGAAGGTGGACTTTTTAGGCATAGATGCAGTTGGATGGCGGTCTATGTTCTTTGTCGTAATGCCCGGATTAAATCTCACTATATTTACCATGTCATGTATATGCATTGTTATGCCTTTCTCTATTTGTCAATTGCCCGACTGTAATTTGTTCACCCAACATGCTTTATCTTATGGGAGAGACACCTCTAGTGAACTGTGGACCCCGGTCCTATTCTTTACA
Organism: Lolium multiflorum; assembly: GCA_030979885.1. Classification (NCBI taxonomy): domain Eukaryota; kingdom Viridiplantae; phylum Streptophyta; class Magnoliopsida; order Poales; family Poaceae; genus Lolium; species Lolium multiflorum. Next base: position 170,483,403 of record CM061753.1, on the reverse strand, counting down.
TAGCATACAATCTACTTGTTTTACTGTTTTCTTTGCAAACATCTTCCACTCGATACGTTTAATCCTTTGTTACAGCAAGCCGGTGAGATTGACAACCTCACTGTTTCGTTGGGACAAAGTACTTGGTTGTGTTGTGCAGGTTCCGCGTTGGCGCCGGAATCCCTGGTGTTGCGCCGCATCACATTTCGCGACCATCAACCTTCAACGTGCTTCTTGGCTCCTACTGGTTCGATTAAACCTTGGTTTCATACTGAGGGAAACTTGCTTCTATACGCATCATACCTTCCACTTGGGGTTCCCAACGGACGTGTGCATCTACGCGTATCAAGTGACCAAATATGAGGTGCCAAAAATAATCCAAGAAAAGAAAGTTTTATAGTACATAGAGGATGACATGCGGGTCCCATTTAGCAGCAGCGGTATCACCGTTTGAGAGGCGGCAGGGGATCGAAAGAAAAAGGCAAGTGACCAAATATGAGGTGCCAAAAATAACTCCAAGAAAAGAAAGTTGATAGCTCATAGAGGATGACATGCGGGTCCCATTTAGCTGCAGCGGTCTCAACGTTTCTGATAACCCACAAGTATAGGGGATCGCAACAGTCTTCGAGGGAAGTATTACCCAATTTATTGATTCGACACAAGGGGAGACAAATAATACTTGTAAGCCTTAACAGCGGAGTTGTCAATTCAGCTGCACCTGGAAACAGACTTGCTCGCAAGAGTTTATCAGTAGTAACAGTTTTATAGCAGTAGGAATAGTGAAATAACAGCAGCGGTGAAATAAAGACAGCAGTGGTGATTATAGTAAACAGCAGGATTAAAATACTGTAGGCACAGGGACGGATTAACGGGCGTTGCATGGATGAGAGAAACTCATGTAACAATCAAAGCAGGGGCATTTGCAGATAATAATAAAACGGTATCCAAGTACTAATCAATCAATAGGCATGTGTTCCATATATAGTCGTACGTGCTCGCAATGAGAAACTTGCACAACATCTTTTGTCCTACCAGCCGGTGGCAGCCGGGCCTCTAGGGAAACTACTGGAAATTAAGGTACTCCTTTTAATAGAGTACCGGAGCAAAGCATTAACACTCCGTGAACACATGTGATCCTCACATCACTACCATTCCCTCCGGTTGTCCCGATTTCTGTCACTTCGGGGCCATTGGTTCCGGACAGCGACATGTGTATACAACTTGCAGGTAAGATCATAAACAACGAATATCTTCATGAATCAATAACATGTTCAGATCTGAGATCATGGCACTCGGGCCCTAGTGACAAGCATTAAGCATAACAAGTTGCAACAATATCATAAAAGTGACATCTACGGATACTAGGCACTATGCCCTAACAATCTTATGACTATTACATGACCAATCTCATCCAATCCCTACCATCCCCTTCAGCCTACAGCGGGGGAATTACTCACACATGGATGGGGGAAACATGGCTGGTCGATGGAGAGGCGTTGGCGGTGATGGCGGTGAAGATCTCCTCCAATTCCCCGTCCCGGCGGAGTGCCAGAACGGAGACTTCTGGCTCCCGAGACGGAGTTTCGCGATGTGGCGGCTCTCTGGAGGGTTTCTGGCGACTTCGACTTCTCTCCGTGCGTTTTTAGGTCGAGGCCGATAAGTAGTCCGAAGGGGGGCGTCGGAGGCCGGCCGAGGGGGCCACACCATAGGGCCGCGCGGGCCCCCCCTAGGCCGCGCCGCCTTATGGTGTGGGGCCCTCGGGCCTCCACCTCACTTGTCCTTCTGGCTCCGTCAGTATTTTGGGAAAATAGGGCCTTCTGCATAAATTCCGAGGATTTTCCCGAAAGTTGGATTTCTGCACAAAAACGAGACACCAGAACAGTTCTGCTGAAAACAGCGTTAGTCCGTGTTAGTTGTATCCAAAATACACAAATTAGAGGCAAAACAATAGCAAAAGTGTTCGGGAAAGTAGATACGTTTTGGACGTATCAACTCCCCCAAGCTTAGCTTATTGCTTGTCCTCAAGCAATTCAGTTAACAACTGAGCGATAAAAGAACTTTCACGAACACATTTGCTCATATGATGTATATATTCTCATGCTATGGCTAATACTCAAGCAGTTCATAATGAGACACATGCAAATAAGATCATCCAACAGCTATGTCAATCATGGAGAGGTACCAACAATTAATAATAAGCATCATGAATCATGTATATAAGCAGGATTGCAATGTTCATAAGAGAATATGATAAAGTGGTATCTCGCTTGCCCGTATTTGATCGGCAAAACATAAATGCCGAGGCACCTCTGGAGTTCATAGAAAGACTAGAAGTAGTGATTGTCAAAGATAAAAGCATCAAAGTTATACCACAATCAATCATATTTTGAGACAAGCATATTATACTAAGAATGACAGTTGTGCTCTCAAGATAGTGCTCAAAGAAAGAATGGAGACACAACATAAAAGTAAAAGATTGACCCTTCGCAGAGGGAAGCAGGGATTAACATGCGCTAGAGCTTTTCATTTGTAAAGCAGGAGTAAAATTATTTTGAGAAGTGTTTGTTGTTGTCAACGAATGGTAATGGGTACACTAACTACCTCATCAACCGGACTCACAAGAGCGGCTCCCATGAATTATTTGCATGTTTATGTGGCACTCCTTCCAACCTTTCTTACACAAACCATGGCTAACCGAATCCTCGGGTGCCTGCCAACAATCACATACCATGAAGGAGTGCCTTTTTATTTAAGTTTTATTATGATGATGACACTCCCCCAACCTTTGCTTACACAAGCCATGGCTAACCGAATCCTTCGGGTGCCGTCCAACAATCACAAACCATGGAGGAGTGTCTATTTAAGTTAATTAATTCGGGACTGGGAATCCCATTGCCAGCTCTTTTTGCAAAATTATTGGATAAGCGGATGTGCCACTAGTCCATATGAGAGTCCGTCAAAAGTAAATGACAAGGTTGAAAGCTAAACACCACATACTTCCTCATGAGCTATGAAACATTAACACAAATTGAGAAGCATTTTGAAAGTTTTAAAGGTAGCGCATGAGAATTTACTTGGAATGGTTTGAAATGCCATGCATAGGTATTTATGGTGGACACTTTGGAACAACTTGGTTTTCAGGTGTTTGGAAGCACGAGCGGCATTCCCGCTCAGTACAAGTGAAGGCTAGCAAAAGACTAGGGAGCGACAAATCAAGAGAGCAGTAACTGTCATAATCATGCTTGCGGCAAAATAAATTAACGGAGGCATAAAAGTGATACAAGAACTCTGAAGCAATATAAATCATCGAGGCTTAATTGACTTTTTGTTCAGTCATATGCATGCATGAGCATGTGCCAAGTCGATATAAATGAATTATTCAGAGGAGGATACCACAATGCCATACTTACTTATGAATAAAACAATGCAAGCGAACATCCATGACATGCTACTCATATTAATAAATTGGAGCTAAACATGAGAGATCATGAACTACTAGACTTTCTCAAATAACATATACCTCACATGAACCAACTAAGCATGCTCACATGGATGAGTATATGTACAAAAATGAAAACAAATAGAGTTCATACCAGCCTCTCACCACAATCAGATTGTCGTAGATCGTCATTATTGCCTTTCACTTGTGTAACTTGGATAATATGAAATGAAAACCACGCTCCAGCCACCGAAGACCATTGAACTCATGATGAACTTTACAAACCAAAGAAGAACAGCAAATATTTTTGGTGTTTTCGAATTGGAAACAAGAACGAAAGAAAACAAGCAAACAAAGCAAAATCTTTTTGGGTTTTCTCATAACAAACCAACGATAGCAAATAAAGTAAACTAAGAGCAAAGAACCAAATAAATAAATGGTGAAGAGAAACAACAGAAATATTTTTGGTCTTTTTGTGTTTTAGGAAAGAAACAAAGCGAAAACAAAAGAATGCAAACTAACAGAAACACAGAAAAGCAGGATGACAGAAATCTGCCAAATCCTGACAGCAGTACAGAAATCGAAATTAACAAAAATCTTCCATTGCTCAGACCAAAAAGTGTTCAACTAATGAAAGTTAGATAACAACCTGGGGCACATGCTCAAAAATTGGCAACTCAAAATAACGTTCTGGCTGTGCGTACGAATTTTTTTGGTAACAGCCCAGAATCTGTTTTTGGACAGCACTTCCCCAAATATCATCTCCCTCTCATTAGAAAACCACTCTAAGAGACTAAACAAGTATGTACAAGTATCCAGCAACCATAATATGCAAAGAATGAGTGATGCCGGTATACCTCCCCCCAAGCTTAGGCTTTTGGCCTAAGTGGAGTTCATTCCCATCGAGGGTCGGAGTTCCACGCCGGTGGATCATACATGGAGTGGTAATAGGGCCCCTGCGCAGAAGAATGTCGTGGAGGTTCCACATGCCCATGATGTTGATATGAGGAGCTCGCTGCATCGGATGAAGAGTCGGGGTGCTCCTCGGCCTCCTCCACACCTTCCCTTGCACGACGGCTTTCCCTTTCTATGTATGCGTTTAGCTCATTTTCTGTGATCGACCACCCTTTCCTGGCATCAAGGTTAAACAGAGCAGGTGCAGGCAATCGTACTAGTTTTTCAATTTTCTTAGTTATGCTCCAATTTTTCTTATACAAAGTTATCCTATAATACAGGTTGTTCAAATTAGATGCATCTGAAATAAACTCATGTCTGATCATGGAGACAACATCAAGTTTCTCTATAGAAAGCGGAATATCTAGATGGTGAGGTCCTACACCATGCATAGCTAATAAGCGAGAGGCGATAAGACCTCCACAAATTCCTCCTTTCTCACGGTTAGTAGCAAGTCTACAAGCTATTAAAGCACCCAAATTATAAGTCCTATCCTGTTGCAAAGCGGCAGCTAAGAAAGCCAAATCTTGGACAGATAATTTACCTCCATTCTTTCTAGCAAGAACGCACTTTGTAACGAAATAAGCAAAGTAGCGGATAGCTGGTTGTTGAATGCTACTAATCTTACCACCATCATTGGAGAAGCTCCTCCCATTACAAATCATTGTATAAAGATTTGAGAGCTCCCGCGGCGTTCCCCTGATCTTCTCGCAGGATCCCCACCGCGGCACTCTAATTGCTGTACAAAAATCACTGAAAGGCAAGTTGATAGTTTTGTTATAAATCTTGTACCGGACCATGGGGTTAGTTTGAGACCGATGAAATTCGAAATCCTGCACAACCGACACCGTTAGTTTAGCATATTGGTGAGGTTCACCAACAGTAAAACCTTCCAACCCTGCATTGGAAATCAGTGTTTGAACATCTTGCAGGATTCCTGCATTCCGCATAAAATCCGTGCATGGGTAATAAGAGGGGTATACTCCCTCTTCACGATGAACTCTCATGACTTGCTGTACCTCCAACTCTTGTTGGTTAAGTTGGTGCATACTCCCCTCCATTTTCTGAAATTTTTCAACAATCATTATAAAATTTGATTTCAAGGTATATAATTGAAGGGAACTACTATAGGAACTTGCTAGAGTACTAAACATGCATCAAAACTAGTTTCTTCCACTTAGAACAAGCATGCAAGCTCACTAAACATGTTATCTACAGCAGCAAAATATTCAAGATATACTCAACCAAATGAAATTCTAATTGGACAATCAAAGGAGTCACATACCAAGGAGTAAATGTGCCAAATTTCAGACAGAAATCTGGGCTGAGCAAGGAGATCGAAAAATCGCGAGTTCTTGAGCAGAAACACGAGTGAGAGGAACTTGGTGCGAGTTTTTTCGGGAGAGAGAAGATGCTGGGAGGAAGAGATGAAGTAGTGGGGCAAGGAGGGGCCCACACCACAGGGTGGCGCGCCCACCTCCTTGGCCGCGCCGGCCTGTGGTGTGGCACCCTCTGGTGCCCCACAGGTCATCCTCTGGTACTCCCAGGTGCCTCGTCGAAAAATAGGACCAACGGTGTAATTTTTGTAATTTTTAGAGAACTTCGAAAAATGCACATTTCTGGGTATTAAATTAATTATTACTGCGCAGGAAAATGATTTCCAAAATCTTAAACAACTAAAGCATATTGCAAAACAAAAGTGCTACAGCAAGTAAAATAAATGGAGGGAGAAAGAAAGAAAGAAATGTTGTTTAGCTCTCTTATGCATTAAAATATACTTGTTAACAAGGTTGATCAAGTCTTGCTACCAAATAAATTTTATATGACATAAGAAGAAATAAACCTCAAATCAATCATGTTACCTTATATTGAATTGATATGGATCCAATCACAAGAGTTTGATATTCTTCTTTAGGCTCATATATAGGACAATCAATGGATCCCACTTTGATAGTTTTCACATTAAAAATTGTATTAACTCCACATACTTTATCGATCCTCTTGGGAAAATAGACAGTGTGTTCCTTATCATCAACATTGAAAGTAACCATGCCTTTATTGCAATCAATAACAGCCCCTGCAGTATTAAGAAAGGGTCTTCCAAGAATAATGGACATATTATCATCTTCAGGCATTTCCAACACAACAAAATCAGTTAATATCAAGCAATGCTGAGTAACTTGAACAGGAACATTTTCACATAAACCAACAGGAATAGCGGTAGATTTATCAGCCATTTGCAAAGATATATCAGTTGGTATCAACTTATCTAAATCAAGTCTCTTATAAAGAGAAAAAGGCATTACACTAACTCCCGCTCCCAAATCACATAGAGCAGTTCTAACATAATTATTCTTGATGGAACAAGGAATAGTCGGTATACCTGGGTCTCCAAGCTTCTTTGGAATCTTACCATTGAAGGAGTAATTAGCGAGCATAGTGGAAATTTCCTCATTGGGGACTTTCCTTTTGTTAGTAACAATATCTTTCATATACTTTGAATAAGGAGGCAATTTAATAGCATCAGTCAAAGGGATTTGCAAAAATAAAGGTTTCATCCAATCACAAAATTTATTATAATGTTCCTCCTCCTTTGATTTTAGTTTCTTAGCAGGAAAAGGCATTTGCTTTTGAACCCAAGGTTCTCTTTCATTACCATGTTTCTCAGCAATAAAATCTTCTTTAGTGTACTTTTTATTTTTAGCAGGCTTTTCAGGTTCTTTTTCAATTTCTTCTTTATCAGGAGTATCATCCTTATCATTATCTTTATCATGTTCATTACCACTTTCAGTTTCAGCATCAGAAATAGAAATACTATTAGGATCATTAACAGGTTCAGAGGATTCTACAACATTCTTATGTTTCTTTTTCTTTTTCTTAGATGGAGCACTAGTTTTAGTTAGTTGAGAATCTTGTTCAACTCTTTTGGGATGCCCTTCAGGATATAGAGGATCCTGGGTAGAAACACCACCTCTAGTTGTTACTTCATAAGCATGTTTTTCTTTAGAATTATTTCCCAACAAGTCATTTTGCACTTTAGTAAGTTGATCAATTTGAGTTTGAACCATTTGAAAATGTTTAACAAGTATCTTAACATCATTGGAGGTTCTCTCCACAATACCATGCAATTCACTAATAGCTCGAGAATTTTCCATTAAATGATTCTCTACTCTCATATTAAAGTTTTCTTGCTTAACAATATAATTATCAAACTCATCTAAGCATTGAGCAGGAGGTTTTGAATACGGAATATCTTCCCTAGTAAAGCGTTGAAGCGAGTGTACCTCAATCATGGATGAAGGGGGAGTTATCTCACATAAATCTTCTATAGGAGGTAAATTCTTCACATCTTCAGGTTTAATACCCTTCTCTTTAAGAGACTTCTTGGCTTCCCTCATATCTTCATCATTTAATTTAATCATACCCCTCTTCTTCACTATCGGTGTCGGGGTTGGTTCAGGTGTAGACCAATCATCATGATTCCGGCCTATTTTAGCCAATAATTCTTCAGCGTCGTCTGGAGTTCTTTTCCTGAAAACACAACCAGCACAACTATCCAGGTATGCCCTAGACTCAATGGTTAGTCCACTATAAAATATATCAAGTAAATCATGCTTTTCCAAATCATGATCAGGCTGAGCTCTAATAAGAGAGCAAAATCTAGCCCAAGCCTCAGGCAATTTCTCTCCATCTTCCTGGTCAAAATTATAAATTCTCTGCAAAGCAGCATGTTGAGCACTAGCAGGAAAGTATTTCCGGAAGAAAACATCAAGCAATTCTTTTGGACTTTTAATAGAACCAGGAGGCAAATTATTATACCAAGTTTTAGCATCATCCTTTAATGAGAAAGGAAAAATTTTAGCGACAAAATAAGTACGCATCTTAATATCATCAGAAAACAAGCCACTAAGAGTAGATAACTCAGTCATGTGTTCAACAGCACTTTCTTTTTCAGTACCACAAAAGGGTGTTTTCTCAACAATAGCTATATGAGATAAATCAAGAGAAAAATCATAATCTTTATCCCTAATGTTTATAGGAGATGTGGCAAATTTAGGATCAGGAGATAATTTATATCTAACAGCATGTTCCGCAAGCAACTTTTTAATTTTTCTTGCATCAGTAGTAGCATTGCATTTTTCAATAAAATCATCATCAAGTTCTACATAATCTTCATCAAGATCATCACTAGAATATTCAACAGACTCAGGTGAATTAACAGGTGTAGCAGCATTTTCATTAGGAGTTTCAGTATTTTCAATTTGTCTAGACTTAGCAATTGTAGCATCTAGAAAAGATCCTAACGAACCATCATTATCAAGCACAGCAGAAGCATCATCACAATTATGAGAGGAATTTTCAGATTCAGCAGAAGTACCAGCATTTGAAGCTTGTGGTGGTGAAACAAGTTTACTTATCACAGATGGTGAATCAAGAGCAGCAGAGGTACTAAGAGTTGTACCTTTTCTTGTAGTGGATGGTAATATGGCGATCTTAGTATCGCGAGGTTTACCCATAATGGAGAATTTGCAGCGAACAATATCAATCCAAGTGAACTTCCAAATAAAGCTATGCTCCCCGGCAACGGCGCCAGAAAATAGTCTTGATAACCCACAAGTATAGGGGATCACAACAGTCTTCGAGGGAAGTATTACCCAATTTATTGATTCGACACAAGGGGAGACAAAGAATACTTGTAAGCCTTAACAGCGGAGTTGTCAATTCAGCTGCACCTGGAAACAGACTTGCTCGCAAGAGTTTATCAGTAGTAACAGTTTTATAGCAGTAGGAATAGTGAAATAACAGCAGTGAATAAAGACAGCAGTGTGATTATAGTAAACAGCAGGATTAAAATACTGTAGGCACAGGGACGGATTAACGGGCGTTGCATGGATGAGAGAAACTCATGTAACAATCAAAGCAGGGCATTTGCAGATAATAATAAAACGGTATCCAAGTACTAATCAATCAATAGGCATGTGTTCCATATATAGTCGTACGTGCTCGCAATGAGAAACTTGCACAACATCTTTTGTCCTACCAGCCGGTGGCAGCCGGGCCTCTAGGGAAACTACTGGAAATTAAGGTACTCCTTTTAATAGAGTACCGGAGCAAAGCATTAACACTCCGTGAACACATGTGATCCTCACATCACTACCATTCCCTCCGGTTGTCCCGATTTCTGTCACTTCGGGGCCATTGGTTCCGGACAGCGACATGTGTATACAACTTGCAGGTAAGATCATAAACAACGAATATCTTCATGAATCAATAACATGTTCAGATCTGAGATCATGGCACTCGGGCCCTAGTGACAAGAATTAAGCATAACAAGTTGCAACAATATCATAAAAGTGACATCTACGGATACTAGGCACTATGCCCTAACAATCTTATGACTATTACATGACCAATCTCATCCAATCCCTACCATCCCCTTCAGCCTACAGCGGGGGAATTACTCACACATGGATGGGGGAAACATGGCTGGTCGATGGAGAGGCGTTGGCGGTGATGGCGGTGAAGATCTCCTCCAATTCCCCGTCCGGCGGAGTGCCAGAACGGAGACTTCTGGCTCCCGAGACGGAGTTTCGCGATGTGGCGGCTCTCTGGAGGGTTTCTGGCGACTTCGACTTCTCTCTGTGCGTTTTTAGGTCGAGGCCGATAAGTAGTCCGAAGGGGGCGTCGGAGGCCGAGGGGGCCACACCATAGGGCCGCGCGGGCCCCCCTAGGCCGCGCCGCCTTATGGTGTGGGGCCCTCGGGCCTCCACCTCACTTGTCCTTCTGGCTCCGTCAGTATTTTGGGAAAATAGGGCCTTCTGCATAAATTCCGAGGATTTTCCCGAAAGTTGGATTTCTGCACAAAAATGAGACACCAGAACAGTTCTGCTGAAAACAGCGTTAGTCCGTGTTAGTTGTATCCAAAATACACAAATTAGAGGCAAAACAATAGCAAAAGTGTTCGGGAAAGTAGATACGTTTTGGACGTATCGTTTCAAAGCGAGGATCAAAGAAAAAAATAGCCAGAAATCAGGGGGTCAAAAAAATCCAAGAAAAGAAAGAAATTTGGTTCATAGAGGATGACATGCGGGACCCATGATCCTGCATCGTAAACGGCTCGATCGGAGAGCGTTGAACGAGATGGCGCGATCGAGAAAAAAACAATGCTAGAGAGGCTGCCATGTGGGCCCTACATCCCTGGGCGGTGCGGATTTGCGTTGACTCGGCCGGCGAACCCGAGAATTCGCGATGCACCACGTCCCGGGCCACCATACGCGACGTTTTGGCCGCTTTCGTCGGGCTAGGTGGCCTCAAAAACGAGAAAAAAAAGTTTTGACATGAACCACGGAGGGACCAAAAATCGTCGGCCATGGTGCACCAGCAACCACGGCGCGACTTCAACTTCATAGTGACAGGATTACCATAGATCTTGAATGCAACCGTCGGGTTGAAGTGCTTGTTGTTGAACTTGAAGCTCTCCACAAAGATTTTAGTAAGCATGTAGTATTGCTTCCTCTCATCCTCCATATAGGCGGTTAAACCCGCCTTTCTGACGAGAGTCAAGAAATCATCCAACAACCCTGCATTGCTCAAAAATTCATAACATGGAAAAGATGAAGCATTAGGGTCTCCATTGCCCTCATCGAAGCTTGGTGCAATCACGTCCTCATTATAGGATCGTCTAATCCGAGTGGATGCCCTCGAGGGCCTCCCCGTGCTCGTCGTCTCTCCTTCGAACACCTCTCCAAAGTTGTAGTTGTTCATTTTCCTTTTCTGAAATTTTTCAACAATCATTATAAAATTTGATTTCAAGGTATATAATTGAGGGGAACTACTATAGGAACTTGCTAGAGTACTAAACATGCATCAAAACTAGTTTCTACCACTTAGAACAAGCATGCAAGCTCACTAAACATGTTACCTACAGCAGCAAAATATTCAATATATACTCAACCAAACAAAATTCTAATTGGATAATCAAAGGAGTCACATACCGGAGAGCAAATGTGCCAAATTTCAGACAGAAATCTGGGCTGAGCAAAGAGATCGAGAAATCTCGAGTTCTTGAGCAGAAACGCGAGTGAGAGAAAGTGAGTACGAGTTTTTTCGGGAGAGAGAGTGCAATGAGTGAAAGAGATGATGAAGTGGGGCAAGGAGGGGCCCACACACCAGGGTGGCGCGCCCCCCTTGCTGGCCGCGCCGGCCTGTGGGGTGCCACCCTGGGGTGCCCCACTGGTCATCCCCAGGTGCTCCCAGGTGCCCCTTCGAAAAATAAGACTACCAGTATAATTTTTGTAAATTTTTGAGAACTTCGAAAAATGCACATTTCTGGGTGTTAAAGTAATTATTACTGCGCAGGAAAATGATTTCCAAAATCTTAAACAACTAAAGCATATTGCAAAACAAAAAGTGCTACAGCAAGTAAAACAAGTGGAGGAAGAAAGAAAGAAAGAAATGTTGTTTAGCTCTCTCATGCATTAAAATATACTTGTTAACAAGGTTGATCAAGTCTTGCTACCAAATAAATTTTATATGACATAAGAAGAAATAAACCTCAAATCAATCATGTTACCTTATATTGAATTGATATGGATCCAATCACAAGAGTTTGATATTCTTCTTTAGGCTCATATATAGGACAATCAATGGATCCCACCTTGATAGTTTTCACATTAAAAATTGTATTAACTCCATATACTTTATCAATCCTCTTTGGAAAATAGACAGTATGTTCCTTGTCATCAACATTGAAAGTAACCTTGCCTTTATTGCAATCAATAACAGCCCCTGCAGTATTAAGAAAGGGTCTTCCAAGAATAATGGACATATTATCATCTTCAGGCATTTCCAACACAACAAAATCAGTTAATATCAAGCAATGTTGAGTAACTTGAACAGGAACATTTTCACATACACCAACAGGAATAGCAGTAGATTTATCAGCCATTTGCAAAGATATATCAGTTGGTATCAACTTATCTAAATCAAGTCTCTTATAAAGAGAAAAAGGCATTACACTAACACCTGCTCCCAAATCACATAGAGCAGTTCTAACATAATTATTCTTGATGGAACAAGGAATAGTCGGTATACCTGGGTCTCCAAGCTTCTTTGGAACCTTACCATTAAAAGAGTAATTAGCGAGCATAGTGGAAATCTCCTCATTGGGAATTTTCCTTTTGTTAGAGACAATATCTTTCATATACTTTGAATAAGGAGGCAATTTAATAGCATCAGTCAAAGGGATTTGCAAAAATAAAGGTTTCATCCAATCACAAAATTTATTATAATGTTCCTCCTCCTTTGATTTTAGTTTCTTAGCAGGAAAAGGCATTTGCTTTTGAACCCAAGGTTCTCTTTCATTACCATGTTTCTTTGTAATAAAATCTTCTTTAGTGTACTTTTTATTTTTATCATGCTTTTCAGGTTCTTTTTCAATTTCTTCTTTATCAGGAGTATCATTCTTATCATTATCTTCCTCATGTTCATTACCACTTTCAGTTTCAGCATCAGAAATAGAAATACTATTAGGATCATTAACAGGTTCAGAGGATTCTACAACAGTTTTATGTTTCTTCTTCTTTTTCTTAGAAGGACTACTAATTTCTTTAGTTCGTTGAGAATCTTGTTCAATTCTTTTGGGGTGCCCTTCAGGATATAGAGGATCCTGGGTAGAAACACCGCCTCTAGTTGTTACTTCATAAACTTGTTTCTCTTCATGATTATTTTTTAACAAGTCATTTTGCACTTTAGTGAGTTGATCAATTTGAGTTTGAATCATATTAAAATGTTTAACAAGCATCTTAACATCATTGGAGGTTCTCTCCACAATATCATGCAATTTACCAATAGCTTGAGAATTTTCCATTAGATGATTCTCTACTCTCATATTAAAATTATTTTGCTTAACAATATAATTATCAAATTCATCTAAACATTGATCAGGAGGTTTTGAATATGGAATATCTCCTCTATCAAAGCGTTGAAGAGAATGTACCTCAATTGTGGATGAAGGGGGAATTATCTTACATAGGTCTTCTATTGGAGGCAAATTCTTCACATCTTCAGATTTAATACCTTTCTCCATAAGAGATTTCTTGGCTTCCCTCATATCTTCATCATTTAATTCAATCATACCCCTCTTCTTCAATATTGGTGTCGGAGTTGGTTCAGGTGTAGACCAATCATCATGATTTTTGCTTATCTTAGCCAATAATTCTTCAGCTTCGTCCGGAGTTCTCTTCCTGAAAACACAATCAGCACAACTATCCAGGTATGCCCTAGACTCAATAGTTAGTCCACTATAAAATATATCAAGTAAATCATGCTTTTCCAAATCATGTCCAGGCCGAGCTCTAATAAGAGAGCAAAATCTTGCCCAAGCCTCAGGCAATTTCTCTCCATCTTCTTGATCAAAACTATAAATTCTCTGCAGAGCCATATGTTGAGCACTAGCGGGAAAGTATTTTCGAAAGAAAACATCAAGCAAACAACTTGGACTATTAATAGAATCAGGAGGCAAATTATTATACCAAATCTTAGCATCATCCTTTAATGAGAAAGGGAAAATCTTAGCAACAAAATAAGTACGCATCTTAACATCATCAGAAAACAAGCTACTTAAAGTGGAAAGCTCATTCATATGTTCTACAGCACTCTCTTTTTCAGTACCACAAAAAGGTGTTTTCTCAACAATAGATATATGAGATAGATCAAGAGAAAATTCATAATCTTTATCCTTAATGTTTATAGGAGATGTGGCAAATTTAGGATCAGGAGACAGTTTATATCTAACAACATGTTGTGCAATAAGCTTTTTAAGGTTACTTGTACTAGTAGTAGCATTGCATTTATCAATAAAATCATCATCAAGTTCCACATAATCTTCATCAAGATCATCAATCTCAGGTGAATTAACAGGTGTAACAGTATTTTCATTAGGAGTTTCAGTAATTTCAATTTGTCTAGACCTAGCAATTGTAGCATCTAGAAAAGGACCTAATGAACCAGTATTATCAAGCACAGTAGAAGCATCATCAAAATTATCAGAGGAATTTTCAGATTCAGCAGAAATACCAACACGTGAAGTTTGTGGTGGTGAAACAAGTTGACTTATCACAGATGGTGAATCAAGAGCAGCGGAGGTACTCAGAGTTGTACCTTTTCTTGTAGTGGATGGTAATATGGCGACTTTAGTATCGCGAGGTTTACCCATGATGGAGAATTTGCAGCGAACAATATCAATCCAAGTGAACTTGCAAATAAAGCTATGCTCCCCGGCAACGGCGCCAGAAAATAGTCTTGATGACCCACAAGTATAGGGGATCGCAACAGTCTTCGAGGGAAGTATTACCCAATTTATTGATTCGACACAAGGGGAGACAAAGAATACTTGTAAGCCTTAACAGCGGAGTTGTCAATTCAGCTGCACCTGGAAACAGACTTGCTCGCAAGAGTTTATCAGTAGCAACAGTTTTATAGCAGTAGGAATAGTGAAATAACAGCAGCGGTGAAATAAAGACAGCAGTAGTGATTATAGTAAACAGCAGGATTAAAATACTGTAGGCACAGGGACGGATGAACGGGCGTTGCATGGATGAGAGAATTCATATAACAATCATGGTAGGGCATTTGCAGGTAATAATAAAGCGGTATCCAAGTACTAATCAATCAATAGGCATGTGTTCCATATATAGTCGTACGTGCTCGCAATGAGAAACTTGCACAACATCTTTTGTCCTACCAGCCGGTGGCAGCCGGGCCTCTAGGGAAACTACTGGAAATTAAGGTACTCCTTTTAATAGAGTACCGAAGCAAAGCATTAACACTCCGTGAACACATGTGATCCTCACATCACCGCCTTCCCCTCCGGTTGTCCCAATTTCTGTCACTTTGGGGCCTCGGGTTCCGGACAGCAACGTGTGTATACAACTTGCAGGTAAGATCATAAAACAACGCATATCATGATGAAATAATAACATGTTCAGATCTGAGATCATGGCACTCGGGCCCTAGTGACAAGCATTAAGCATAACAAGTTGCAACAATATCATAAAAGTAACATCTACGGATACTAGGCACCATGCCCTAACAATCTTGTGACTATTACATGATCAATCTCATCCAATCCCTACCATCCCCTTCAGCCTACAGCGGGGGAATTACTCACACATGGATGGGGGAAACATGGCTGGTCGATGGAGAGGCGTCGGTGGTGATGGCGGTGAAGATCCCCTCCAATTCCCCGTCCCGGCGGAGTGCCAGAACGGAGTTTCTGGTCCCGAGGCGGAGTTTCGCGATGGCGGCGTCTGGATGGTCTCGCGTTTTTAGGTCGAAAGACATATGTAGTCCGAAGGAGAGCGTCGGGGGCCGCCGAGGCGCCCACACAACAAGGCGCGCCCCCCTCCTGGGCCGCGCCGGCCTAGTGTGTGGGGGCCTCGGGCCCCCACCTGGCTTGCCCTTCTGGCTCCGTCAGTCTGGGAAAATAGGGCCTTTCGCATAAATTCCGAGGATTTTCCTGAAAGTTGGATTTCTGCACAAAAACGAGACACCAGAGCAATTCTGCTGAAAACAGCGTTAGTCCGCGTTAGTTGCATCCAAAATACACAAATTAGAGGCAAAACAATAGCAAAAGTGTTCGGGAAAGTAGATACGTTTTGGACGTATCAAACACAAGTGTTCAAATGAAAAAGCGGAGCGTGTCTCTCTCCCACACAAGCATGTTAAGATCCGAATTTATTCAAAAATAAAAATAAAAACACACAGACGCTCCAAGTAAAGCACATAAGATGTGACGAATTAAAATATAGTTTCACTAGAGGTGACCTGATAAGTTGTTGATGAAGGGGATGCCTTGGGCATCCCCAAGCTTTGACGCTTGAGTCTTCTTGAAATATGCAGGGATGAACCACGGGGGCATCCCCAAGCTTAAACTTTTCACTCTTCTTGATCATAATATATCATCCTCCTCTCTTGATCCTTGAAAACTTCCTTCACACCAAACTCAAAGCAATCTCATTAGAGGGTTAGTGCATAATCAAAAATTCACATGTTCAGCAAGGACACAATCATTACCAACACTTCTGGACATTACCCAAGGCTACTGAAATTTAATGGAGCAAAGAAATCCACTCAAACACAGTAAAAGAGGCAATGCGAAATAAAAGGCAGAATCTGTCAAAACAGAACAGTCCGTAAAGACGAATTTTTGAGGCACTTAACTTGCTCAGATCAGAAAACTCAAAACTAATGAAAGTTGCGTACACATCTGAGGATCACGCATGAATTTTTGCAGAATTTTTAGATTCTTCTACAGAGAGAAAAACGCAAATTCGTGACAGCTAAAAATCTGTTTCTGCGCAGAAATCCAAATCTAGCATCAACTTTCTATTAGAGACTTTACTTGGCACAAAAACGAAATAAACATGATAAGGAGAGGTTGCTACAGTAGTAACAACTTCCAAGACACAACAAAACAGTAGCAAAATAAAAACATGGGTTATCTCCCAAGAAGTGCTTTCTTTATAGCCATTAAGATGGGCTCAGTAATTTTAATGATGCTCTCGCAAGAAATAAGAGTTGAAGCAAAAGAGAGCATCAAAAGCAAATAAGAAACACTTTTAAGTCTAACCCGCTTCCTATGCATAGGAATCTTGTACACAAATAAATTCATGAAGAACAAAGTGACAAGCATAGGAAGATAAAACACGAGTAACTTCAAAATTTTCAGCATGTAGAGAGGTGTTTTAGTACCATGAAAATTTCTACAACCATATTTTCCTCTCTCATAATAATTTCCAATAGCATCATGAACAAACTCAACAATATAACTATCACATACAGCATGCTTTTCATGATCTACAAACACATAATTTTTATCAAGCTCAAAAATAGTGGGATCAAAACTTTCAAACCCACTTTTTAAAAATCTATAACAAGATGATTGATCATTCTCAAGAGATATGGGACTCCTAAATAAAGTCAAGACCTCTCCAATCCCATTTTCATTAGTAGTACAATTAATATTATCAAGTAACATAGGACCATCATCTAGAGCTTTATCATAAACATTTGCTAAGCAAAACTCTTTAGTACCATGCATTTCGGTATCAGGCACAAACAAAGCATTATCATAAGATTTATCAAAATAGCATGGATTATCATAGATAACAGTAGCATAATTATTCTCACAAGTTTTACTCATAGGGAATATTTCAAGAGAATCCACAGGAACATAACATTCATCCTCTATAGTAGGTGGCACCAAAATACCACTATCATTATTATCATCATAAATGGGAGGCAAAGTATCATCAAAGAAAATTTTCTCCTCAAAACTTGGGGGACTAAAAATATCACAACCAGCTTCCCCAAGCTTAAATTCTTCCATAGCATTAGCAATAATAGTGTTCAAAGAGTTCATGCTAATAACATTGCTACAACTATTTTGCAAACAAAGTTCCATGGGTTTTTTAATTCTCTCTTCAAACACATCATGTCCTAATTCAATATAAAGTTCATAAAGATCTCTAATTTTTGTTGTTGTTTTCCATTAAGCCTAACTAGTGAAAATAAAAACAAGAAACAAAAAGATGCAATTGCAGAATCTAAAGGAAATAACTTCGAGCACTCACACACCGGCAACAGTGCTAGGAAATAGCTTAGTAGTCGGAGGATGTGAATACCTTTTACCTTACCTCCCCGGCAACGGTGCCAGAAAGTAACTTGATGTCTACGCACGCTTCTATTCCTGTAGACAGTGTTGGGCCTCCAAGAGCAGAGGTTCGTAGAACAGCAGCAAGTTTCCCTTAAGTGAATCACCCAAGGTTTATCGAACTCGGGGAGGTAGAGGTCAAAGATATCCCTCTCAAGCAACCCTGCAATTAAGATACAAGAAGTCTCTTGTGTCTCCAACACACCTAATACACTTGTCAGATGTATAGGTGCACTAGTTCGGCGAAGAGATAGTGAAATACAAGTAATATGGATGATTATAAGTAGCAATTGCAATCTGAAATAAAAATGGCAGCAAGCGAACATGTAGCAGAACTTGTTGGAAACGGTGTTTCAATGCTTAGAAACAAGGCCTAGGGATCATACTTTCACTAGTGGACACTCTCAACAATGATCACATAATTGAATAAATAAATGCTACTCTCAAACACTCTCTTGTTGGATAACAAACACCATTCATTGTGTAGGGCTACAAAAGCTCCCTCAAGCCGGAGTAAACAAGCTCCACAACGTCATAAAGGAATCACACACGATGCGCACACTGTCACCATCACACCGTGGAGAGTGAATCCGGAGTTCATATTAAAGTAACCTCTAGAGTGCATAATAGACAAGAGTAACATCTACATATTCAACTAGATTACAAAGCTCATGATCACATAAAGATCACACCATGGGAGAGAGAGATGAACCACATAGCTACCGGTAGAGCCCTCAGCCTCGGGGAGAACTACTCCCTCCTTATCATGGGAGCAGCGGCGATGAAGATGGCGGTGGTGTCGATGGAGATGACGTCTCCAACGTATCTATAATTTCATATGTTCCATGCTAGTTTTATGACAATACCTACATGTTTTGTTTACACTTTATTTTGATGCATTTTCCGGCACTAACCTATTAACAAGATGCCGAAGCGCCAGTTCCTGTTTTCTGCTGTTTTTGGTTTCAGAAATCCTACACAGGAAATATTCTCGGAATTGGACGAAACAAAAGCCCACGGTCTTATTTTCCACGGAAGGTTCCAGAGCACCGAAGAGGAGACGGAGAAGGGCCACGAGGCGGCCACACCCTAGGGGGCGCGGCCCCACCTGGCCGCGCCGCCCTATGTGGTGGGCCCCTCGGGCCCCCCTGCGCTGCCCCTTCGCCTACTTAATCCCTCCGTCGCGAAAACCCTAGTACCGAGAGCCACGATACGGAAAAGTTCCAGAGACGCCGCCGCCGCCAATCCCATCTCGGGGGATTCAGGAGATCGCCTCCGGCACCCTGCCGGAGAGGGGAATCATCACCGGAGGGCTCTACATCACCATGCCCGCCTCCGGAATGATGCGTGAGTAGTTCATCCTTGGACTATGGGTCCATAGCAGTAGCTAGATGGTTGTCTTCTCCTCTTGTGCTATCATGTTTAGATCTTGTGAGCTGCCTAACATGATCAAGATCATCTATTTGTAATACTACATGTTGTGTTTGGTGGGATCCGATGAATATTGAATACTATGTCAAGTTGATTATTGATCTATCATATATGTGTTGTTTATGTTCTTGCATGCTCTCCGTTGCTAGTAGAGGCTCTGGCCAAGTTGATACTTGTAACTCCAAGAGGGAGTATTTATGCTCGATAGTGGGTTCATGCCTCCATTGAATCTGGGACAGTGACAGAAAGTTCTAAGGTTGTGGATGTGTTGTTGCCACTAGGGATAAAACATTGATGCTTTGTCTAAGGATATTTGTGTTGATTACATTACGCACCATACTTAATGCAATTGTCTGTTGTTTGCAACTTAATACTGGAGGGGTGCGGATGCTAACCTGAAGGTGGACTTTTAGGCATAGATGCATGCTGGATGGCGGTCTATGTTCTTTGTCGTAATGCCCTGATTAAATCTCATAGTAGTCATCATGATATGTGTATGAATCTCTATTTGTCAATTGCCCACCTGTAATTTGTTCACCCAACATGCTATTTATCTTATTGGAGAGACACCACTAGTGAACTGTGGACCCCGGTCCATTCTTTTACATCTGAAATACAATCTACTGCTGTTCTCTGTTGTTCTTCGCAAACAAACATCATTTTCCACACCATACGTTTAATCCTTTGTTTTCAGCAAGCCGGTGAGATTGAAAACCTCACTGTTAAGTTGGGGCAAAGTATCTTGATTGTGTTGTGCAGGTTCCACGTTGGCACGGAATCACTGGTGTTGCGCCGCACTACACTCCTCCACCAACAACCTTCACGTTGCCTTCATCTCCTACTGGTTCGATAAACCTTGGTTTCTTCTGAGGGAAAACTTGCTGTTGTGCTCATCATACCTTCCTCTTGGGGTTCCCAACGGACGTGTGCTTTACACAAGGAAGTTGTTGCCTCCCAGCCAACTCTTTTTCGGCGCCGTTGGGAGATCAAGACACGCTGCAAGGGGAGTCGCTCACATCCAATCTCTTTACTTTGTTTATTGTCTTGTTTTACTTTATTTTATTTTCTGTCTTGTTTGCTTTCTTTATATCAAAAACACAAAAAAATTAGTTACTTGTTTTTACTTTATTTTATTCTGTTCGCTTAGTTTAATTTTATTACTATTAAAATGAATACTCCTGAAAATACTAAGTTGTGTGATTTCACTAGCACAAATAATAATGATTTTATATGTACTCCTATTGCTCCACCTGCTACTACAGCAGAATTTTATGAAATTAAACCTGCTTTACTGAATCTTGTTATGAGAGAGCAATTTTCTGGTGTTAGTACTGATGATGCTGCTGCCCATCTTAATAATTTTGTTGAACTTTGTGAAATGCAAAAGTATAAGGATATAGATGGTGATATTATAAAACTAAAATTGTTTCCTTTCTCCTTAAGAGGAAGAGCTAAAGATTGGTTGCTGTCTTTGCCTAAAAATAGTATTGATTCATGGACTAAATGTAAAGATGCTTTTATTGGTAAATATTATCCTCCTGCTAAGATTATATCTTTGAGAAGTAGCATTATGAATTTTAAGCAATTAGATAATGAACATGTTGCTCAAGCATGGGAGAGAATGAAATCTTTGGTAAAGAATTGCCCTACCCATGGACTAACTACTTGGATGATCATCCAAACCTTTTATGCAGGATTGAATTTTTCCTCGAGGAACCTATTGGATTCAGCTGCTGGAGGTACTTTTATGTCCATCACTTTGGGTGCTGCAACAAAACTTCTTGATGATATGATGATCAATTACTCTGAATGGCATACTGAAAGAACTCCTCAAGGTAAGAAGGTAAATTTTGTTGAAGAAACCTCTTCTTTGAGTGATAAGATTGATGTTATTATGTCTATGCTTGTTAATGGTAGATCTCATGTTGATCCTAATAATGTTCCTTTAGCTTCATTGGTTGCTCAAGAAGAGCATGTTGATGTGAATTTCATTAAGAATAATAATTTCAACAACAATGCTTATAGGAATAATTATGGTAACAACAACTATAGGCCATATCCTTCTAATAATGGTAGTGGTTATGGTAATTCTTATGGTAATTCTTACAACAATAATAAGAGTGTACCCTCTGGTCTTGAAGTCATGCTTAAAGAATTTATTAGTACACAAACTGCTTTTAATAAAACTGTTGAGGAAAAGCTTGGTAAAATTGATGTTCTTGCTTCTAAGGTTGATAGTCTTGCTCTTGATGTTGATCTTTTGAAACTGAAAGTTATGCCTGATGAAGTTAAAGATACTAAGTTTGCTAAAACAAATGCTATCCAAGTTCGAATTAATGATAATATTAGAATGTTGGCTGAATTGCATGCTAGGTGGGAAAGAGAAGAAAAAGAAAAACTTGCTAAAGAGAATAATGTAGCTAAAGTTTGGACTATTACCACCACTAGTAATGTTGATGCTTCACATGTTGCTAAACCTCCTACTATCAATGGTAAAATAATTGGTGTTGGCAATGTTTCTACTCCTAGTGCAAAGCGTGCAAAATTGCCTGAAACTGCTGAAACTGTTTGTGATAAAAGTGCTGAAATTTTTCAGAATGTTGTAGATCATAATGGTTTAGATTTTGATAGTTGTCATATTTCTGAAGTTATTAAGTTCTTACAAAAACTTGCTAGAAGTCCTAATGCTAGTGCTATAAATTTAGCCTTTACAAAACATATTACAAATGCTCTCATTAAAGCTAGGGAAGAGAAATTAAAACTTGAAGCTTCTATTCCTAGGAAGTTGGAAGATGGTTGGGAGCCCATCATTAAGATGAAAGTCAATGATTTTGATTGTAATGCTTTATGTGATCTTGGTGCAAGTATTTCTGTTATGCCTAAGAAAATTTATGATATGCTTGACTTGCCACCATTGAGAAATTGTTATTTGGATGTTAATCTTGCTGATAATTCTATAAAGAAACCTTTGGGGAGGATTGATAATGTTCACATTACGGTTAACAATAACCTTGTCCCCGTTGATTTTGTTGTCTTGGATATTGAATGCAATGCATCTTGTCCTATTGTCTTGGGAAGACCCTTTCTTCGAACTGTTGGTGCTATTATTGATATGAAAGAAGGAAATATTAAGTATCAATTTCCTCTCAAGAAAGGTATGGAACACTTCCCTAGAAAGAGAATGAAGTTGCCTTTTGATTCTATTATTAGAACAAATTATGATGTTGATGTTTCTTCTCTTGATGTTACTTGATTTGCACTTTCTGCGCCTAGCTGAAAGGCGTTAAAGAAAAGCACTTCTTGGGAGATAACCCATGTTGTTTTTATTTTTACTACTGTTTTGTTGAGTCTTGGAAGTTGTTACTACTGTAGAAACCTCTCCTTATCATGTTATTGTGCCAAGTAAAGTCTCTAATAGAAGGTTGATACTAGATTTGGATTTCTGCGCAGAAACAGATTTGTTGTCTGTCACGAATTCGCGTCCTTCTCTCTGTAGAAGAATCAAAAAAATCAGCAAAAATTCATGCATGATCCTCAGATATGTACGCAACTTTCATTAGTTTTGAGTTTTTCCATCTGAGCAAGTTAAGTGCCTCAGAAAAAATCGTCTTTACGGACTGTTCTGTTTTGACAGATTCTGCCTTTTATTTCGCATTGCCTCTTTTACTGTGTTGAGTGGATTTCTTTGTTCCATTAACTTTCAGTAGCCTTGAGTAATGTCCAGAAGTGTTAAGAATGATTGTGTCCTCTCTGAACATGTGAATTTTGATTATGCACTAACCCTCTAATGAGTTTGCTTTAAGTTTGGTGTGGAGGAAGTTTTCAAGGGTCAAGAGAGGAGGATGATATAATATGATCAAGAAGAGTGAAAAGTCTAAGCTTGGGGATGCCCCCGTGGTTCATCCCTACATATTTCAAGAAGACTCAAGCATCTAAGCTTGGGGATGCCCAAGGCATCCCCTTCTTCATCGACAACTTATCAGGTCACTTCTAGTGAAACTATATTTTTATTCCGTCACATCTTATGTTCTTTGCTTGGAGCGTCTGTTTGTTTTTATTTTTGTTTTGGTTTGAATAAAGTTGGATCCCAACAATCCTTGTATTGGAGATAGACACGCTCCGCTTTTTCATTTGAACACTTGTGTTCTTAGTTTTGCTTTAATGTTCATGGCGAAGGCTGAAAACTGCTTCGTTGATTGCTATTTGGTTGGAATCAGAAAATGCTTCATATGGTCTTGAATAATTTGATACTTGGCAATTGTTTTGAGCTCTCATAGATCATGTTTAAGCTCTTGCATCATGTAGTTTAAATCTATTAGTGGAGAACTACTGTAGAGCTTGTTGAAATTTGGTTTGCATGATTGATCTCTCTAAGGTCTAGATATTTTCTAGTAAAAGTGTTTGAACAACAAGGAAGACAGTGTAGAGTCTTATAATGCTTGCAATATGTTCTTGTGTAAGTTTTTGTTGTACCTGTTCATACTTGTGTTTGCTTCAAACAACCTTGCTAGCCAAAGCCTTGTACTGAGAGGAAATGCTTCTCGTGCATCCAAAAACCTTGAGCCAAAACCCATGCCATTTGTGTCCACCATAACTACCTATATGTGGTATTTTTCTGCCATTCCAAAGTAAATTGCTTGCGTGCTACCTTTAAAATTTCATTCCTTTGTCTTTACAATACATAGCTCATGGGAAAATAGCCTTAAAAACTATTGTGGTGATGAATATGTTGCTATGTATCTTAGTTCTTATAAGTTGCTTGTTGAGCGGTAACCATGTTTCTGGGGACGCCATCAACTTTTTACACCTTTGTTGAATATCATGTGAGTTGCTATGCATGTTCGTCTTGTCTGAAGTAAGGGTGATTTATCATGATTAAATGGTTTGAGTATGCATATTGTTAGAGAAGAACTTTGGGCCGCCAACCAAAGCCATGTATCATGGTGGAAGTTTTCAGTTTGGACATTAATCCTCAATCTCTTATGAGAATATTATCTGTTGTTGAATGCTTAAGCATTAAAGAGGAGTCCATTATATGTTTTCTATGTTGTCCCGGTATGGATGTCCTCAAGTTGAGATCTATCAAAACTGAGAAATCAAATGTGATCTATCTCCTTGGACCTTTGTACAGGTGGCATAGAGGTACCCCTTTGTGACACTTGGTTGAAACATATGTAATGCAATGATAATCCATGGAAATCCGAGCTAATTAGGACAAGGTGCGAGCACTATTGGTATTCGATGCATGAGGCTTGCAACTTATAGGATGTTTTATGCATAACACATATGAATTATTACTACCGTTGACAAAATTGTTTCCATGTTTTCAAAATAAAAAGCTCTAGCACATGAGTAATCCATGCTTCCCTCTGCGAAGGGCCTTTCTTCTACTTTATGTTGAGTCAGTTTACCTACTTCTTTCTATCTTAGAAGCAAACACTTGTGTCAACTGTGTTCATTGATTCTTACATGTTTACTTATTGCACTTGTTATATTACTTTATGTTGACAATTATCCATGAGATATATATGTTACAAGTTGAAAGCAATTGCTGAAACTTAATCATCCTTGTGTTGTTGAAACCTTCTACTTTGAATCTATTGCTTTATGAGTTAGCTCTTATGCAAGTCTTTTTGATGCTTGTCTTGAAAGTACTATTCATGAAAAGTTTTTGCTATATGATTCAGTTGTTTAGTCATTATCTTTTGTTAGCAACCTATTGCTTTGAATCACTCCAGTCATCTCATATGTTTTACAATAATGTTGATCAAGATTATGTTGGTAGCATGTCACTTCAGAAATTATTGTTTTTATCGTTTACCTACTCGAGGGCGAGTAGGAACTAAGCTTGGGGATGCGTGATACGTTCACACGTTCGTTGGGAACCCCAAGAGGAAGGTATGATGCGCACAGCAACAAGTTTTCCCTCAGAAAGAAACCAAGGTTTATCGAACCAGGAGGAGCCAAGAAGCACGTTGAAGGTTGATGGTGGCGAAATATGATGCGGCGCAACACCAGGGATTCCGGCGCCAACGTGGAACCTGCACAACACAACCAAAGTACTTTGCCCCCGAAACAGTGAGGTTGTCAATCTCACCGGCTTGCTGTAACAAAGGATTAACCGTATTGTGTGGAAGATGATTGTTTGCGAAGAAAACAGTAAAACAAGTATTGCAGTAGATTGTATGCGATGTAAAGAATAGGACCGGGGTCCACAGTTCACTAGAGGTGTCTCTCCCATAAGATAAAAGCATGTTGGGTGAACAAATTACAGTCGGGCAATTGACAAATAGAAAAGGGCATAACAATGCATATACATGATATGATAAATATAGTGAGATTCAATTGGGCATTACGACAAAGTACATAGACCGCCATCCAGCATGCATCTATGCCTAAAAAGTCCACCTTCAGGTTATCATCCGAACCCCTTCCAGTATTAAGTTGCAAGCAACAGACAATTGCATTAAGTATGGTGCGTAATGTAATCAACAACTACATCCTTAGACATAGCATCAATGTTTTATCCCTAGTGGCAACATCACATCCACAACCTTAGAACTTTCTGTCACTGTCCCAGATTTAATGGAGGCATGAACCCACTATCGAGCATAAATACTCCCTCTTGGAGTTAAGAGCAAAAACTTGGCCAGAGCCTCTACTAATAACGGAGAGCATGCAAGATCATAAACAACACATAAATAATAGATTGATAATCACCATAACATAGTATTCTCTATCCATCGGATCCCGACAAACACAACATATAGTATTACAGATAGATGATCTTGATCATGTTAGGCAGCTCACAAGATCCAACAATGAAGCACATGAGGAGAAGACGACCATCTAGCTACTGCTATGGACCCATAGTCCAGGGGTGAACTACTCACTCATCACTCCGGAGGCGATCATGGTGATGAAGAGTCCTCCGAGAGATGATTCCCCTCTCCGGCAGGGTGCCGGAGGCGATCTCCTGAATCCCCCGAGATGGGATTCGCGGCGCGCGTCTCGGAAGGTTTTCCGTATCGTGGCTCTCGGTACTGGGGGTTTCGCGATGGAGGCTTTAAGTAGGCGAAAGGGTAGGTCAAGGGCGGCACGAGGGCCCACACCAGGGCGGCGCGGGCCCAGCCCCGGCCGCGCGGCCCTGGCGTGGCGGCGCCTCGTCGCCCCACTTCGTTATCCTTTCGGTCTTCTGGAAGCTTCGTGCAAAAATAGGACCCTGGGCGTTGATTTCGTCCAATTCCGAGAATATTTCGTTACTAGGATTTCTGAAACCAAAAACAGCATAAAACAGCAACTGGCTCTTCGGCATCTTGTTAATAGGTTAGTTCCAGAAAATGCGTAAATACGACATATAATGTGTATAAAACATGTAGATATCATCAATAATGTAGCATGGAACATAAGAAATTATCGATACGTCGGAGACGTATCAGCATCCCCAAGCTTAGTTCTGCTCGTCCCGAGCAGGCAAACGATAACAAGGATAATTTCTGGAGTGACATGCCATCATAATCTTGATCATACTATTGTAAACATATGTAATGAATGCAGCGATCAAAACAATGGTAATGACATGAGTAAACAAATGAATCATAAAGCAAAGACTTTTCATGAATAGTACTTCAAGACAAGCATCAATAAGTCTTGCATAAGAGTTAACTCATAAAGCAATAAATCAAAGTAAAGGTATTGAAGCAACACAAAGGAAGATTAAGTTTCAGCGGTTGCTTTCAACTTATAACATGTATATCTCATGGATATTGTCAATGTAGAGTAATATAACAAGTGCAATATGCAAGTATGTAGGAATCAATGCACAGTTCACACAAGTGTTTGCTTCTTAAGGTGGAGAGAGATAGGTGAACTGACTCAACAATAAAAGTAAAAGAAAGGTCCTTCAAAGAGGAAAGCATCGATTGCTGTATTTGTGCTAGAGCTTTTATTTTGAAAACATGAAACAATTTTGTCAACGGTAGTAATAAAGCATATGAGTTATGTAAATTATATCTTACAAGTTGCAAGCCTCATGCATAGTATACTAATAGTGCCCGCACCTTGTCCTACTTAGCTTGGACTACCGGATCATTGCAATACACATGTTTCAACCAAGTGTCACAAAGGGGTACCTCCATGCCGCCTGTACAAAGGTCTAAGGAGAAAGCTCGCATTTTGGATTTCTCGCTTTTGATTATTCTCAACTTAGACATCCATACCGGGACAACATGGACAACAGATAATGGACTCCTCTTTAATGCATAAGCATGTAGCAACAATTATTATTCTCATATGAGATTGAGGATATATGTCAAAACTGAAACTTCCACCATGATTCATGGCTTTAGTTAGCGGCCCAATGTTCTTCTCTAACAATATGCATGCTCCAACCATTAAGGTGGTAGATCTCTCTTACTTCAGACAAGACGGACATGCATAGCAACTCACATGATATTCAACAAAGAGTAGTTGATGGCGTCCCCAGAAGCATGGTTATCGCACAACAAGCAACTTAATAAGAGATAAAGTGCATAAGTACATATTCAATACCATAATAGTTTTTAAGGATATTTTGTCCCATGAGCTATATATTGCAAAGGTAAAGAATGGAAATTTTAAAGGTAGCACTCAAGCAATTTACTTTGGAATGGCGGAGAAATACCATGTAGTAGGTAGGTATGGTGGACACAAATGGCATAGTGGTTGGCTCAAGGATTTTGGATGCATGAGAAGTATTCCCTCTCGATACAAGGTTTAGGCTAGCAAGGTTATTTGAAGCAAACTCAAGGATGAACCGGTGCAGCAAAACTCACATAAAAGACATATTGTAAACATTATAAGACTCTACACCGTCTTCCTTGTTGTTCAAAACTCAATACTAGAAATTATCTAGACCTTAGAGAGACCAAATATGCAAACCAAATTTTAGCAAGCTCTATGTATTTCTTCATTAATGGGTGCAAAGTATATGATGCAAGAGCTTAAACATGAGCACAACAATTGCCAAGTATCACATTATCCAAGACATTTTAGAATTACTACATGTAGCATTTCCCAATTCCAACCATATAACAATTTAACGAAGAAGTTTCAACCTTCGCCTTGAACATTATGAGTAAAGCCTAAGGACATATTTGTCCATATGCAACAGTGGAGCGTGTCTCTCTCCCACACAGTGAATGCTAGGATCCATTTTATTCAAACAAAAACAAAAAACAAAACAAACCGACGCTCCAAGTAAAGAACACAAGATGTGACTGAATAAAAATATAGTTTCAGGGGAGGAACCTGATGATGTTGTCGATGAAGAAGGGGATGCCTTGGGCATCCCCAAGCTTAGACGCTTGAGTCTTCTTAAAATATGCAGGGATGAACCACGGGGGCATCCCCAAGCTTAGAGCTTTCACTCCTCTTGATCATAGTATATCATACTCCTCTCTTGACCCTTGAAAACTTCCTTCACACCAAACTTCAAGCAAACTCATTAGAGGGTTAGTGCACAATTAATAATTCACATATTCAGAGGTGACACAATCATTCTTAACACTTCTGGACATTGCATAAAGCTACTGGATATTAATGGATCAAAGAAATTCATCCAACATAGCAAATACGGCAATGCGAAATAAAAGGCAGAATCTGTCAAAAACAGAACAGTCCGTAAAGACGAACCTGAAAGGTGCACTAGACTTGCTCAAATGGAAAAACTCAAAACTAATGAAAGTTGCGTACATATCTGAGGATCACGCTCGTAAATTTTTCAGATTTTTTCGAATTTTCTACAGAGACTTGTGCCAGAATTCGTGACAGACAGCAATGCTGTTTCTGCGCAGCGATCCCAAATATAACATCAACTTTAACATAGAAACTTTACTTGGCACAAAAACATGATAAGGAGAGGTTGCTACAGTAGTAAACAACTTCCAAGACTCAACAAAACAAAAATTGCTGTAGTAAAAACATGGGTTGTCTCCCATAAGTGCTTTTCTTTAACGCCTTTCAGCTAGGCGCAGAAAGTGCAAATCAAGTAACATCAAGAGTAGAAGCATCAACATCATAACTTGTTCTAATAATAGAATCAAAAGGCAACTTCATTCTCTTTCTAGGGAAGTGTTCCATACCTTTCTTGAGAGGAAATTGATATTTAATATTACCTTCCCTCATATCAATAACAGCACCAACAGTTCGAAGAAAAGGTCTTCCCAACACAATTGGACAAGATGCATTGCATTCGATATCCAAGACAACAAAATCAACGGGGACAAGGTTATTGTTAACCGTAATGCGCACATTATCAATCCTCCCCAAAGGTTTCTTTTTAACATTATCGGCAAGATTAACATCCAAATAACAATTCTTCAATGGTGGCAAGTCAAGCATATCATAAATCTTTTTAGGCATAACAGAAATACTTGCACCAAGATCACATAAAGCATTACATTCAAATTCATTGAATTTCATTTTAATGATGGGCTCCCAACCATCTTCTAACTTTCTAGGAATAGAAGTTTCAAGTTTTAGTTTCTCTTCTCTAGCTTTTATGAGAGCATTTGTAATATGTTTTGTAAAGGCTAAATTTATAGCACTAGCATTGGGACTTCTAGCAAGTTTTTGTAAGAACTTTATAACTTCAGAGATGTGGCAATCATCAAAATCTAAATCATTATGAGCTACAGCAATGGGATCATTGTCCCCAAGGTTGGAAAAAATTTCAGCAGTTTTATCACAAGCAGTTTCAGCAGTTTTAGCAATTTCAGGCAGTTTTGTACGCTTTGCACTAGGAGTAGAAACATTGCCAACACCAATTATTTTACCATTGATAGTAGGAGGTGCAGCAACATGTGAATCATTATCATTACTAATGGTGGTAATAGTCCAAACTTTAGCTACATTATTCTCTTTAGCTAGTTTTTCATTTTCTTCTCTATCCCACCTAGCACGCAATTCAGCCATTAATCTTATATTCTCATTAATTCTAACTTGGATGGCATTTGCTGTAGTAGTAATCTTATTATCAATATCATTATTAGGCATAACTTTCAATTTTAATAGATCAACATCGGAGGCAAGTCTATCAACTCTAGAAGCAATAATATCAATTTTATCAAGCTTTTCCTCAACAGATTTGTTAAAAGCAGTTTGTGTACTAATAAATTCTTTAAGCATAGCTTCAAGACCAGAGGGTACACTCCTATTATTGTTGTAAGAATTCCCATAAGAATTACCATAACCATTACCATTAGCAGAAGGATATGGCCTATAGTTATTACCAGAGTTGTTCCTATAAGCATTGTTGTTGAAATTATTATTTTTAATGAAATTCACATCAACATTTTCTTCTTGAGCAACCAATGAAGCTAAAGGAACATTATTAGGATCAACATTAGATCTACCATTCACAAGCATAGACATAATCACATCAATTTTATCACTCAAGGAAGAGGTTTCTTCAACAGAATTTACCTTCTTACCTTGTGGAGCTCTTTCCGTGTGCCATTCAGAGTAATTTATCATCATATCATCAAGAAGCTTTGTAGCCGCCCCCAAAGTGATGGACATAAAGGTACCTCCAGCAGCTGAATCCAATAAATTCCGCGAAGAAAAATTTAGTCCTGCATAGAAGGTTTGGATGATCATCCAAGTAGTCAGTCCATGGGTTGGGCAATTCTTTACCAAAGTTTTCATTCTCTCCCATGCTTGAGCAACATGTTCAGTATCTAATTGCTTAAAATTCATTATGCTACTTCTCAAAGATATAATTTTAGCGGGAGGATAATATCTACCAATAAAAGCATCCTTACATTTAGTCCATGAATCAATACTATTCTTAGGCAAAGATAGCAACCAATCTTTAGCTCTTCCTCTTAATGAGAAAGGAAACAATTTCAATTTAATAATATCACCATCTACATCCTTATACTTTTGCATTTCACAAAGTTCAACAAAATTATTAAGATGGGCAGCAGCATCATCAGAACTAACACCAGAAAATTGATCTCTCATAACAAGGTTCAGTAAAGCAGGTTTAATTTCAAAGAATTCTGCTGTAGTAGCAGGTGGAGCAATAGGTGTGCATAGGAAATCATTATTATTTGTGTTTGTGAAGTCACACAACTTAGTATTTTCAGGGGTATTCATTTTAGCAACAGTAAATAAAGCAAACTAGATAAAGTAAATGCAAGTAACTAATTTTTTTGTGTTTTTGATATAGAGAGCAAGACAATAAATAAAGTAAAACTAGCAACTAATTTTTTTGTGTTTTGTTTAGGTGCAGCAAACAAAATAGTAAATAAAATAAAGCAAGACAAAAACAAAGTAAAGAGATTGGGAAGTGGAGACTCCCCTTGCAGCGTGTCTTGATCTCCCGGCAACGGCGCCAGAAAAAGAGCTTGATGGCGTGTAACTCACACGTTCGTTGGGAACCCCAAGAGGAAGGTATGATGCGCACAGCAGCAAGTTTTCCCTCAGAAAGAAACCAAGGTTTATCGAACCAGGAGGAGCCAAGAAGCACGTTGAAGGTTGATGGTGGCGAAATATGATGCGGCGCAACACCAGGGATTCCGGCGCCAACGTGGAACCTGCACAACACAACCAAAGTACTTTGCCCCAACGAAACAGTGAGGTTGTCAATCTCACCGGCTTGCTGTAACAAAGGATTAACCGTATTGTGTGGAAGATGATTGTTTGCGAAGAAAACAGTAAAACAAGTATTGCAGTAGATTGTATGCGATGTAAAGAATAGGACCGGGGTCCACAGTTCACTAGAGGTGTCTCTCCCATAAGATAAAAGCATGTTGGGTGAACAAATTACAGTCGGGCAATTGACAAATAGAAAAGGGCATAACAATGCATATACATGATATGATAAATATAGTGAGATTCAATTGGGCATTACGACAAAGTACATAGACCGCCATCCGCATGCATCTATGCCTAAAAAGTCCACCTTCAGGTTATCATCCGAACCCCTTCCAGTATTAAGTTGCAAGCAACAGACAATTGCATTAATTATGGTGCGTAATGTAATCAACAACTACATCCTTAGACATAGCATCAATGTTTTATCCCTAGTGGCAACAGCACATCCACAACCTTAGAACTTTCTGTCACTGTCCCAGATTTAATGGAGGCATGAACCCACTATCGAGCATAAATACTCCCTCTTGGAGTTAAGAGCAAAAACTTGGCCAGAGCCTCTACTAATAACGGAGAGCATGCAAGATCATGAACAACACATAAATAATAGATTGATAATCACCATAACATAGTATTCTCTATCCATCGGATCCCGACAAACACAACATATCGTATTACAGATAGATGATCTTGATCATGTTAGGCAGCTCACAAGATCCAACAATGAAGCACATGAGGAGAAGACGACCATCTAGCTACTGCTATGGACCCATAGTCCAGGGGTGAACTACTCACTCATCACTCCGGAGGCGATCATGGTGATGAAGAGTCCTCCGAGAGATGATTCCCTCTCGGCGGTGCCGGAGGCGATCTCTGAATCCCAGAGATGGGATTCGCGGCGGCGTGTCTCGTAAGGTTTTCCATATCGTGGCTCTCGGTACTGGGGGTTTCGCGACGGAGGCTTTAAGTAGGCGAAAGGGTAGGTCAGGGGCGGCACGAGGGCCCCCACACGGGCGGCGTGGGCCCAGCACTGGCCGCGTGCCTAGCGTGGCGCCTCGTCGCCCCACTTCGTTATCCTTTCGGTCTTATGGAAGCTTCGTGCAAAAATAGGACCCTGGGCGTTGATTTCGTCCAATTCCGAGAATATTTCGTTACTAGGATTTTGAAACCAAAAACAGCAAACACAACTGGCTCTTCGGCATCTTGTTAATAGGTTAGTTCCAGAAAATGCGTAAATACGACATATAATGTGTATAAAACATGTAGATATCATCAATAATGTAGCATGGAACATAAGAAATTATCGATACGTCGGAGACGTATCAGGATGCTGATACGTCTCCAACGTATCTATAATTTCTTATGTTCCATGCTAGTTTTATGACAATACCTACATGTTTTGTTCACACTTTATGATGTTTTGATGCATTTTCCGGCACTAACCTATTAACAAGATGCCCAGGATTCTTTTTTGCTGTTTTGGTTTCAAAAATCCCAAAATATTCTCGGAATTGGACGAAAAGCCTTGTCTTATTTTCCACGGAAGGTTCCAGAGAACCGAAGAGGAGACAGAGAAGGGCCACGAGGCGGCCACACCCTAGGGGGCGTGGCCCCACCTCTGGCCGCGCCGCCTATGGGGTGGCCCCTCGGGTGCCCCCTGCGCTGCCCCTTCGCCTACTTAATCCCTCCGTCGCGAAAACCCTAGTACCGAGAGCCACGATACGGAAAAAGTTCGAGAGACGCCGCCGCGCAATCCCATCTCGGGGATTCGGAGATCGCCTCGGCACCCTGCCGGAGGGGAATCATCACCGGAGGGCTCTACATCACCATGCCCGCCTCCGGAATAATGTGAGTAGTTCATCCTTGGACTATGGGTCCATAGCAGTAGCTAGATGGTTGTCTTCTCCTCTTGTGCTATCATGTTTAGATCTTGTGAGCTGCCTAACATGATCAAGATCATCTATTTGTAATACTACATGTTGTGTTTGGTGGGATCCGATGAATATTGAATACTATGTCAAGTTGATTATTGATCTATCATATATGTGTTGTTTATGTTCTTGCATGCTCTCTGTTGCTAGTAGAGGCTCAAGTTGATACTTGTAACTCCAAGAGGGAGTATTTATGCTCGATAGTGGGTTCATGCCTCCAAATCTGGGACAGTGACAATGTGTTGTTGCCACTAGGATAAAACATTGATGATGCTGATCTCGACGTATCGATAATTTCTTATGTTCCATGCTACTTTATTGATGATACCTACATGTTTTATGCACACTTTATGTCATATTCGTGCATTTTCTGGAACTAACCTATTAACAAGATGCCGAAGTGCCAGTTCCTTTCTGCTATTTTTGGTTTCAGAAATCCTAGTAACGAAATATTCTCGGAATTGGACGAAATCAATGCCCAGGTTCCTATTTTGCCCGGAAGCATCCAGAACACCCGAGAGCTGCCAGAGGGGGGCCCTGTGGGCCCCAGATGATAGGGTGGCGCGGCCTGGGCCCTGGCCGCGCCAGCCTATGGTGTCGTCACCCCTTCGACCCTCCGAGGCTGCCCTTTCGCCCATATAAGGTCCCTGACCTAAAAACCCCGATGGAAGAAGCCACGGTACGCGAAACCTTCCAGAGCCGCCGCCATCGCGAAGCCAAGATCTGGGGGACAGGAATCTCTGTTCCGGCACGCCGCGGACGGGGAAGTGCCCCGGAAGGCTTCTCCATCGACACAGCTGCCATCACCACCGCCATCTTCATCACCGCTGCTGCTCCCATGAGGAGGGAGTAGTTCTCCATCGAGGCTCGGGGCTGTACCGGTAGCTATGTGGTTCATCTCTCTCCTATGTGCTTCAATACAATAATCTCATGAGCTGCCTTACATGATTGAGATTCATATGATGATGCTTGTAATCTAGATGTCATTGTGCTAGTCAAGTGAGTTTTACTTATGTGATCTCCGGAGACTCCTTGTCCCACGTGTGTAAAGGTGACAGTGTGTGCACCGTGTGGGTCTCTTAGGCTATATTTCACAGAATACTTATTCACTGTTATGAATGGCATAGTGAAGTGCTTATTTATATCTCTTTATGATTGCAATATGTTTTGTATCACAATTAATCTATGTGCTACTCTAGCAATGTTATTAAAGTAGTTTTATTCCTCCTACACGGTGTAATGGTGACAGTGTGTGCACTCGTGTTAGTACTTGGTTTATGCTATGATCATGATCTCTTGTAGATTGCGAAGTTAACTATTGCTATGATAGTATTGATGTGTATTATTCCTCCTACATAAGCATGAAGGTGACAGTGTGCATGCTATGTTAGTACTTGGTTTAGTCGTTTCGATCTTTCATGCACTCTAAGGTTATTTAAATATGAACATTGAATTGTGGAGCTTGTTAACTCCGGCATTGAGGGTTCGTGTAATCCTACGCAATGTGTTCATCATCCAACAAGAGAGTGTAGAGTATGCATTTATCTATTCTGTTATGTGATCAATGTTGAGAGTGTCCACTAGTGAAAGTCTAATCCCTAGGCCTTGTTCCTAAATACTGCTATCGCTGCTTGTTTACTGTTTTTGAATTACTACGCTGCGTTACTGCATGTTTACTTCTGCAATATTACTACCATCAATGCACGCCACAAGCTATTTTCTGGCGCCGTACTACTGCTCATACTCATTCATACCACTTGTATTTCACTATCTCTTCGCCGAACTAGTGCACCTATTAGGTGTGTTGGGGACACAAGAGACTTCTTGCTTTGTGGTTGCAGGGTTGCATGAGAGGGATATCTTTGACCTCTTCCTCCTGAGTTCGATAAACCTTGGGTAATCCACTTAAGGGAAACTTGCTGCTGTTCTACAAACCTCTGCTCTTGGAGGCCCAACACTGTCTACAAGAATAGAAGCACCCGTAGACATCAATGCTTTGTCTAAGGATATTTGTTTTGATTACATTACGCACCATACCTAATGCAATTGTCTGTTGTTTGCAACTTAATACTGGAGGGGTGCGGATGCTAACCTGAAGGTGGACTTTTTAGGCATAGATGCATGCTGGATGGCGGTCTATGTTCTTTGTCGTAATGCCCTGATTAAATATCATAGTAGTCATCATGATATGTGTATGAATCTCTATTTGTCAATTGCCCACCTGTAATTTGTTCACCCAACATGCTATTTATCTTATTGGAGAGACACCACTAGTGAACTGTGGACCCCGGTCCATTCTTTTACATCTGAAATACAATCTACTGCAATCTCTGTTCTCTGTTGTTCTTCGCAAACAAACATCATTTTCCACACCATACGTTTAATCCTTTGTTTTCAGCAAGCCGGTGAGATTGAAAACCTCACTGTTAAGTTGGGGCAAAGTATCTTGATTGTGTTGTGCGGGTTCCACGTTGGCGCCGGAATCCTGGTGTTGCGCCGCACTACACTCCTCCACCAACAACCTTCACGTTGCCTTCATCTCCTACTGGTTCGATAAACCTTGGTTTCTTTCTGAGGGAAAACTTGCTGTTGTGCTCATCATACCTTCCTCTTGGGGTTCCCAACAGACGTGTGCTTTACCGTCACAAGGAAGTTGTTGCCTCCCAGCCAACAACTCTTTTCTGGCGCCGTTGGGAGATCAAGACATGCAAGGGGAGTCGCTCACATCCAATCTCTTTACTTTGTTTATTGTCTTGTTTTACTTTATTTTATTTTCTGTCTTGTTTGCTTTCTTTATATCAAAAACACAAAAAAATTAGTTACTTGTTTTTACTTTATTTTATTCTGTTCGCTTAGTTTAATTTTATTACTATTAAAATGAATACTCCTGAAAATACTAAGTTGTGTGATTTCACTAGCACAAATAATAATGATTTTATATGTACTCCTATTGCTCCACCTGCTACTACAGCAGAATTTTATGAAATTAAACCTGCTTTATTGAATCTTGTTATGAGAGAGCAATTTTCTGGTGTTAGTACTGATGATGCTGCTGCCCATCTTAATAATTTTGTTGAACTTTGTGAAATGCAAAAGTATAAGGATATAGATGGTGATATTATAAAACTGAAATTGTTTCCTTTCTCCTTAAGAGGAAGAGCTAAAGATTGGTTGCTGTCTTTGCCTAAAAATAGTATTGATTCATGGACTAAATGTAAAGATGCTTTTATTGGTAAATATTATCCTCCTGCTAAGATTATATCTTTGAGAAGTAGCATTATGAATTTTAAGCAATTAGATAATGAACATGTTGCTCAAGCATGGGAGAGAATGAAATCTTTGGTAAAGAATTGCCCTACCCATGGACTAACTACTTGGATGATCATCCAAACCTTTTATGCAGGATTGAATTTTTCTTCGAGGAACCTATTGGATTCAGCTGCTGGAGGTACTTTTATGTCCATCACTTTGGGTGCTGCAACAAAACTTCTTGATGATATGATGATCAATTACTCTGAATGGCATACTGAAAGAACTCCTCAAGGTAAGAAGGTAAATTCTGTTGAAGAAACCTCTTCTTTGAGTGATAAGATTGATGTTATTATGTCTATGCTTGTTAATGGTAGATCTCATGTTGATCCTAATAATGTTCCTTTAGCTTCATTGGTTGCTCAAGAAGAGCATGTTGATGTGAACTTCATTAAGAATAATAATTTCAACAACAATGCTTATAGGAATAATTATGGTAACAACAACTATAGGCCATATCCTTCTAATAATGGTAGTGGTTATGGTAATTCTTATGGTAATTCTTACAACAATAATAAGAGTGTACCCTCTGGTCTTGAAGTCATGCTTAAAGAATTTATTAGTACACAAACTTCTTTTAATAAATCTGTTGAGGAAAAGCTTGGTAAAATTGATGTTCTTGCTTCTAAGGTTGATAGTCTTGCTCTTGATGTTGATCTTTTGAAACTGAAAGTTATGCCTGATGAAGTTAAAGATACTAAGTTTGCTAAAACAAATGCTATCCAAGTTCGAATTAATGATAATATTAGAATGTTGGCTGAATTGCATGCTAGGTGGGAAAGAGAAGAAAAAGAAAAACTTGCTAAAGAGAATAATGTAGCTAAAGTTTGGACTATTACCACCACTAGTAATGTTGATGCTTCACATGTTGCTAAACCCCCTACTATCAATAATAAAATAATTGGTGTTGGCAATGTTTCTACGCCTAGTGCAAAGCGTGCAAAATTGCCTGAAACTGCTGAAACTGTTTGTGATAAAAGTGCTGAAATTTTTCAGAATGTTGTAGATCATAATGGTTTAGATTTTGATAGTTGTCATATTTCTGAAGTTATTAAGTTCTTACAAAAACTTGCTAGAAGTCCTAATGCTAGTGCTATAAATTTAGCCTTTACAAAACATATTACAAATGCTCTCATTAAAGCTAGGGAAGAGAAATTAAAACTTGAAGCTTCTATTCCTAGGAAGTTGGAAGATGGTTGGGAGCCCATCATTAAGATGAAAGTCAATGATTTTGATTGTAATGCTTTATGTGATCTTGGTGCAAGTATTTCTGTTATGCCTAAGAAAATTTATGATATGCTTGACTTGCCACCATTGAGAAATTGTTATTTGGATGTTAATCTTGCTGATAATTCTATAAAGAAACCTTTGGGGAGGATTGATAATGTTCACATTACGGTTAACAATAACCTTGTCCCCGTTGATTTTGTTGTCTTGGATATTGAATGCAATGCATCTTGTCCTATTGTCTTGGGAAGACCCTTTCTTCGAACTGTTGGTGCTATTATTGATATGAAAGAAGGAAATATTAAGTATCAATTTCCTCTCAAGAAAGGTATGGAACACTTCCCTAGAAAGAGAATGAAGTTGCCTTTTGATTCTATTATTAGAAAAAATTATGATGATGATGTTTCTTCTCTTGATGTTACTTGATTTGCACTTTCTGCGCCTAGCTGAAAGGCGTTAAAAAAAGCACTTCTTGGGAGATAACCCATGTTGTTTTTATTTTTACTATTGTTTTGTTGAGTCTTGGAAGTTGTTACTACTGTAGCAACCTCTCCTTATCATGTTATTGTGCTAAGTAAAGTCTCTAATAGAAGGTTGATACTAGATTTGGATTTCTGCAGAAACAGATTTCTTGTCTGAATTCGCGTCCTTATCTCTGTAGAAGAATAAAAAAATCAGCGAAACTTCATGCTTGATCCTCTGATATGTACGCGACTTTCATTAGTTTCGAGTTTTTCCATCTCAGCAAGTTAAGTGCCTCATAAAAATTCGTCTTTACGGACTGTTCTGTTTGACAGATTCTGCCTTTTATTTTGCATTGCCTCTTTTCTGTGTTGAGTGGATTTTTTGTTCCATTAACAGTAGCCTTGGGTAATGTCCAGAAGTGTTAAAAATGATTGTGTCCTATCTGAACATGTGAATTTTGATTATGCACTAACCCTCTAATGAGTTTGCTTTAAGTTTGGTGTGGAGGAAGTTTTCAAGGGTCAAGAGAGGAGGATGATATAATATGATCAAGAAGAGTGAAAAGTCTAAGCTTGGGGATGCCCCGTGGTTCATCCCTGCATATTTCAAGAAGACTCAAGCATCTAAGCTTGGGGATGCCCAAGGCATCCCCTTCATCGACAACTTATCAGGTCACTTCTAGTGAAACTATATTTTTATTCCGTCACATCTTATGTTCTTTGCTTGGAGCGTCTGTTTGTTTTTATTTTTGTTTTGGTTTGAATAAAGTTGGAGACGTATCGCTTCTTGGTTTCTATCGTGGCCTTGAACTAGTTCTTCTGTTCGGAGATCTGCTTGGTGGTCTGCATCTCAGTCGGATCCACCGCGGCTCTGTAGCCTTGCAGCTCCTCTCCAGATATGACGGATTCTGCAAAGGCGGCTTCGCCCTCCTCGCAGTCCCTAGCTTTCTTGTAGTCTCCGGATACGGTGATCATACCGTTAGGACCCGGAATCTTGAGCTTGTTGTAGATGTAGCATGCCCTGGCGTGGAACTTGTGGTAGGTGGGCCTGCCGAAGATTACATGGTAGGAGCTCTTGAAGGGCACACTTCAAACGTGATCATCTCTTCGCGGTAATTGTTAACATCGCCGAAGGCCACGGGAAGTTTGATGCTGCCCAGGGAGTTTGCCTTTTTACCCGGAACCACACCATGAAACTCAGTGGTGCTGTGCTTGAGCTGTTCCTTGGTGAGGTTCATCCTCTCCAGAGTCTCCAGGTACATGATGTTCAGGCTAGCTCCGCCATCCATAAGGCACTTGGAGAAGTCATACCCGTCGATGCGGGGACTCACAACCAGAGCATAGCATTCTTTGGGGATGACAGCCGGGTGATCCGACCTGTCGAAGGTGCAGGCTTTCTCCGACCACTTGACATACTGCGGCACAGCCGGAACTGTGGCGTTCAAGAGCCGGAGCGCCGATTTCTTGGCACGGACTGTTGGGGTTCCGAGGAAGGTGTGGTAGGTTCTCGACACTCTTTTCCGAAGGGGTTGGACTTGTTAGCTGCGGTACCCTCTTTGGGATCCGGCGAAGCGTCATCTTCGTCCATTGCCTCGGAACTGTCCTCTTCTTTGTCCTTGTTCTTGCCCTTGCCTCCTTTGCCACGAGGGCGGTGCTTCCGGGCTCGCTTGTATCCTGCCTCCGGGTCGTTCTTCAAGTCGTTGACCCACTTGCAGTTGCGATTGGTGTGAGTGGATTTGCCCGTAGCCGGATCTAGGTGAGCCAGGCACGACATATCTCTGTACTCCTCGTATGTTTGGGAGCGCGGGATCTGCGGTGACCTCGTCAGCGCGCTGCTGGCCCCTGCCTGCTCCGCCTCCACGTCCGCGGCCTCTTCCGCCTCCTGGACCTCCGCGTTGGAACGTCATGGCAACCATGTCGGATCCTCCGCGTTTCTGGTCTTCAGGGGGGTTCTTCCGCTTGTTGCTGTTGCTGACGCCATTGTCACGGTTTTTCTTCTTGGTGCAGGGGTATGGCTGTAGCTGCGAGATCTCCGCCTGCGTTGTCATCGGCGGCAGTGTGATCGCTGGCGATGTTAATCATCTCATCAAGCGTGAGCTTGTTCGCATTCACCAGGCAGGTAAGCTTGTGCCAGCAGCCCTCCTCGCTGCAAGCCACCGATGAAGGCGTGCATAGCCGTGCGGTTATCAACGTTCTCGCACTCGTTTCTGGTTGCCAACCATCGGGTGAGGAAACTCCTTGATGTTTCACCCTTCTTCTGGATGCAGGCCTGAAGATCGCTTGTGGTGGCCGGTCTCTTGTAGGTGCCCCTGAAGTGCTTCTCGAAAGCCTTCTTCAGGTCATACCAGCAAAAGATGGAATGCTCCTCGAGGTCGCTGAGCCAAACACGAGCTGGACCAATAAGGTATAACTGGAGCATGCGGCAGGCTATATTGGGGGTTCCTCCAGCGAAGGTTACTGCATTGTAGTAATCCTCAATCCAGGTATCCGGCCTCTCGCTGCCATCATAGTGCTTCAGGTTTCCGGGTAGCTTAAGGTTCAATTTTCTTGGCTTTGGTTCCTCCCGGATCATCCGGCCAAAGCACTTTGGGCCGATGTAGTCGGATCTGTACACGTTGAGTCGTTCCCGAGCGTCGCGGGGACCGCCTCCAGGGGTTTTTGAGCGGGAACGGGACCTTCGGCCTCCGCCTCCGCCTCCACTGGGTGGTGGCGAGGGAGATCTGCGAGGGGGCCTGTAAGATGTTCTTCCGCCCTCAGATTCCCGGCGCTCTTCCCGCGGCTGGCTCCGGCTTCGGTGGCTCCCTTCCTCTTGGTGGTGGTCGCCTCCGTCGTTCCGGCTCCTGCGTGGCTCAGGTGCGCGCTCTTCGTTCCGGCTCCTCCTTGGTTCCGGCTCGCGTCCTTGGCTTCTGCGAGGCTCAGGCTCGCGTTCTTGGTTCCGACGAGGCTCAGGCTCGCGGTCTTGGTTCCGGCTCTGCGTGGTCCGGCGTACGCTCCCTGCTCCTGTTCCTAGGTGCGGCATGCTGTCGCGGATGTTGATTCCACCTGGCCCATGGGGCCTGGTGTTTCCGGCGGGACTGCGACGTCGAGGGGGTAGCGGAGGACGCGAATCCGGGGTGGTGGTGATGGAACACGGTGTTTGTCTCTGCCAGTATCGG
This sequence comes from Lolium multiflorum, assembly GCA_030979885.1. NCBI lineage: Eukaryota > Viridiplantae > Streptophyta > Magnoliopsida > Poales > Poaceae > Lolium > Lolium multiflorum. Next base: position 170,441,164 of record CM061753.1, on the reverse strand, counting down.
GCCCTTACCCTTTGCTGGGTTTCTCGGGGTTGAGTCCGAGGGTACCGGGATCGGGTTCGGATGTTCTCGGCATTTCTCCTGCGCTCCGTGGATCCGGTGCGTGATTCGCCATCACGATGTTGATTTCCTAGGGCGTCCTTCGCGTGGTGGACAAGCAATGATCCGGATTGGATTCCAACCTGCGCGAAGTGTCTGCCTTGCTCTGCTGCTGCATTGCTGAAGCAACAAGCTTATGGACGTAGTTGATGTCAATCTCCTCGTCCTTCTTTTTCAGGAGCTCCGCAGCCTTCTTCATGTTATCCTTTGGAGTTGTGAGCGGCTGTTGTTCTGTGGGGGTTGCGAAGGTGATCCTGCGGGGAGGGATGGCTTCTCGAACGATTCTATCAGCCTCCGCCTGCAGAGATTTTCACCTTTTCTCCCACTCCTTTCGGAGTGCCTGTGGCTGTATCTCACGATCTGTCTTTCAAAGTGATCCATCAAGTTCGCCGTTCTTTCCTCTCCTCCAGCATCGCGGCTGCGGTGGCGAACTTCTGAGCTGTGGCCAGCATCTCCTTCTCGTGGCCTCTAAAGCCTCCGGATCTGCGGCGTCCCTGGAGTTATTGGTTTGTTGAGAATATCAGACTGCGCGACTAGATCCATGCGTGCTTGCTCGACCATCTCTTCTGGGGACAAGCCTTCCTGGCGCGGTCGTTTCCCAACGGAGATCCTGCGTTGGACGGTCCTGCGTCGGAGGAGGTGTTTTCATCTTCCGCTTCCTGCTGATCCAGCGGCGCTACGGTTGCAAGAACCTGCATGGGCTGGGCGGATTCTGCGTCAGGTTGCTCACCACCTCCGAGTTCTTCGAGCTTGCGGTTGAACTCTTCCGTATTCATGGAGGAGGTATCGTCGGAAGTTGGGCTTAAGTTGCGGGATTGATTCCTCGGGATCTCCGGCTTCATCTTGTCCCGGAGCATCACTGTCTCCGACAGCCTCTGCTGATCCGGAGCGTCGCTGTTTCCGGGTGCCTCAACCTGCATGGGATCGGCTCCGTCCTCAAGAGGGGCGGCCCCTGCGGTATGGGCTAAGAAGTGCACGAAGTGACACCTCTGCTTCTCTAACACCTGGGAGACCCAGGCGGATCTGCATTGTAGTATGCCAGTCGTTGATATAACATTCCGAAGTACCAATCCGCAAATATTACATCCCTCAGAGTAGTACAACAGAACATAGCAGGTCCATAACTCATTCATACATTATTACAAACCATATATACATATCATCTTGGAGCTCCTCTTGGGTCCAAAGAGGTTTACTCCTGGGTTCGAGGCGAACCCAACTTAGCTTACAATATAGAAGTTTCACGAGACTTAACATTTATTCTCTCGAGCAGCTAAGTATTAAGAGTTCGCGCTGCTCGGCTACTACTACTACTACTGGGTACTTCTAGGCTTGTTCTCCTCCGGAAGCCTCCCCGGTTCCGTAGACTATGAGGTAGTCTACGCCTTCAATACCTCCAGAGAGGTCTGGTTCTTCATAGCCGATGATGTCGGCTCCTTCAGGGTTGTCGTTGTCCTCCTCCAGATGGTTCAGACAGTCTAAGCAGGGGATTTAAGAGTGGTATGAGTACGAGCGTACTCAACAAGTTCATATTAGGAAAGAGGTGTTTAATGCACTAACTACGGTACCAGACCAGAAAGTCTGATACCATGCAGGTTTTGATAACCATTTCTTCAAAAGGTTGTTTTTATTCAGAAGAACTATGTCCGTCAGCCTTCACCGGTTTACTAGAACTTCATGGAGTTCCTTTCCGGCAGCGTTCGTAGTTCCAAATCCCGGAACAAGGAGTGACTGGTCACGATTCGTTACACTCTGCAGAGGTGTGTTACTTTACCCATAAGAGATCTTAACCTTGGTGCCAACCGGGCAGCTTTCCCGTCCACACTTCCTTTGGTGTGAGGCCCGGTATAAGGTCCTAGTCAATCATGTTCCTCCGCTACCTCGAACACCCACCCTTTGTTGCAATCTCCGACCCTGGGTCCACGCCGGTTCACTTACGCCAATTAAGGCTGGGCCCCGACCACGACGACAATGCAGGGCTCTACCATACATTCCTACGCCGGCAGTTGCAACCCATCATAGACCTCATTCCCGTTGGGACTTCTACGGGTTCCCACCCCTGCATCATGTCTCTCGAGATCATGTGCACCCGGTAATGAGCATCCGTTGATGAACGAGAGGTGGAAACACTTTTGACTACTCCGTCCCACTCCAGATCTTATGGTTAACACGGGTTATACGGCACAAGAATCACTGGACGACATTTGTTGTTTAATCCTAGATGGATATAAACCCTTGCAATGGAACCTCCACCATGTCAACACAATCCATGGTTCCATTGCCCACCACTTAGTCATATTCATAGTTATGAAAATAGTGGTTTTGCTTTTTATGCAATAGTGATAAACATAGTACTTTGCAAGTAATTTGATAAAAATACTCAAATGACATGAGCAAGCGATGAACTTGCCTGAACACTGCAAAGTTTTGCAGTTGGATGGTGTGGACTGACCCTTGTCCTCTGTCTCTGAAAAATAGCATCATTGTCCAATAAGGGCAATGGTTAAAGAAGCAATTATGCATGATTCCAGTTTTAGGGTTTGTTCCCCCCTTTCCCGGTGTTTATTGTTTTAGGTAGAAGGTTAATACTAAGAACAATTTAGGGATATTCTGTTTAGGGTAAAATACAACCTTGAAATGTTGTCAAGGTGTTTTTATAGTCCAAAAGCATTATTGGACTTATTTTTATTATTGAAAATAATATGTGTGATTTAAATGATTATTTAAATCATCATATTAAGACTTATTCTTGATTATCTTCAAAAATTCTCTTTGATATTTTATTTAGGTAGAGAATTTTATGCTGATCTATTTTCATATTTTTAATTATTTTTTAAAGCTATAATTAATTTTCTATGATTTTTTTAAAGTTCCAGCATTTTTGGGTTATTTGTGAAAAGACACAACTGCCACAGGCCCACTGTCGGTGCAACCAGTGGTTAACCTAACCCAAGCCGCCCTTGGGCTCGATTGTCACCGACCCTTCCTCGCCGCTCACGCCGAACCTAGCTCTTTCGGGCTCGCGATCCCCGTGTCGCCGCCCCCTTTGCCGATTATCCCGGCCTACTCCGGCCGTCGCCGCCGGTGAGATCCGGTGGATCTGAACCGCCTCTCGACGGCGGACACGATGGTCCGCGTCGATCGCGCTCGCTTCTCCGCTCGCTCGCCCTCGACCCCCGGTGCGGCTCGGGCGTTCGCCGCCGCCGTGCGCTGGAGATGCCGTGGTCCTCTCCCTGACGCTCCTGGCGCCCGACGCCACCGTGAGCCTCGCCGTGGTGGTGCTGGAGCTGCGGCTCTGCCGCGGCTTGGCCTGGCGCTGCCGTGCCCGGCGTGTGCGCCGTGGCCGCCATGGTCGTGCCCTTCGCCACGCACCACCGGTGAGTACACCTTCACCTCCTTCTCTCCCTCTCTGCTCTACTTTCTTCTCTCCTACGCTGGCTCGGTCATGGCCTCTTCCTCCATGTGGGGATGCTGCCGTGTCGAGGCGCTGCTGCTGTGGCTAGCTAGCTTGTGCTTATGCTGTGCCTTCTCTTTGCCATGGATCTTGCCTTGTTGCTTGTCTAGTTTGCTCTATGCACTACTGTGATATGCTGGACTCCTCGTGACCCTCTTGTGATAGCTCATGATTATCCTGATGCTCCTGGCCTACTGACTAGCTTCGTGATAAGCTGCTACTAGGATATCCTGTGTATGCATATCCTTGGCACGACTTGATTATGAAGCATGGTCTTTATATTATGCATGCCTCAGTGGTGATTCTTGCCAATTGCTCAAGTCTATTCATGTATGCTTCTAGATAAAATCATAACTTGTTTATGTGATTATTTGTGAGACATCTGTTGATTATCTGTGGCTGTTTAATTCAAGACTTCGTGTGATGTTAGTGATTGATTCTAGCATGCTTTGCTGGCTGCCTATGCTTATCTGGTGCTCCTCACGGGGTCTGTGTGACACTTGTGCTTGTCTTTGAAGTGTGATGGTGCCGATCACGACTACGATGCTTGCGGTGATCCACTGGATCATTTGCAAGTGTCAGTTTATGATTTACTTATTGATATCATTTATCTGTGTTTCCTTAGTTGATTAAGTGGATAATTGATGTGAACTGCTGAGCAGTAATGATCATACTAATTGATTAAGTGATGCTAGAGGGATGCCAACACTTGTTGGGAACCCTAGCTCCCTCTGAACCCTTCTGGGTAATGATGCAGTGGCTTGGTGTGTGGTCTTTTGGGTTTGAGGTAGCCCTGACAGTCTTTTGATCTGTCCAAGGGTAGCTCCCCTTCTCTGTGGCTTGATGTGATTGGTGAATACATTACTGGTTAATCCCTTGTTGGATTTCCAGTGATCTTTGATGTTGACAACAAAAATAGACAGGATCTGTCTAATATCTGATGGCTTGCTTGGCTTTAGGTGCTAGATGATTTTGGAATGGCTAGTTAGGGATTAATCCATGTTGGATTTCTCTGGTAGTGTCACCATACTGACATACCAATGTTCCCTTGGTGATTTCCTTCTCTGATCTCCAGCTTGCTTGCACCAAAAGGCTTAGTAGCCAGATGATGATACAAACTGGGTATTCTACCCATTTTGGCTTCTGTGACATATGCAAATGCTTATTTATGAGCAAACCAGGGTTTTGCTCAGGTTGATCTGTTTATACCTCACTCCAGCTCCTAGAAATGGGTGTTGGTGTAGAGGATTTGGCTTCAGGATTGTGATGTGAGATTGCCCTGCTCCTCCTGGTTAGCCTGTGCTTGATTTCCTGCTTGTGCCTTGTTCTACAACAGTTCTAGTGGAACTGTTATGGATAGATTGGTTGTTTGGGAAGCTTGGTGTTCTTTCCTGTTCTATCTGTTCATGATGTTCTTACCCTGGGAAGCTGTCGACAGAATGGCTAGGGTTTGGCTGTGAAAAGTTTATATGTGGTGCTCCCTTGCATCCCTGGTCGACAGCTCCTGCTTGTCACTTTGGTGACTCACTGTGTTGTGTGCTGCATGCACACACCCTGTGAGCAGGTGTGTGTGTGTGTAGACATGTGCTATGCACTGGACTGGAACTTGGCTGTGGCATGGATCAGCTCGGCCACTTTGGTCCTATCTGATCATTTCTAGTTTCATTTGATTTCTAACCTGCCAAGTGGCTATGCCACTTGGCATAACTCTTTTGTTGTGATTTTGTGCAGGGATCAACCATTGATCAAAATGGACATGGAGTTCATCAAATCCAAGATCAAGTGAAGATGATCTTGTAGTATTAAGACTAGGGTCATTACTTGTACTTTTCTTTTTATTCTCTTTTATTTATCAATTTCCCAATTCATGTAATGTGTTGTAATATTCATTTATTTCCTTTATGAATATTGTAATGACAATGTAAATTGTGTGATGATCAATAAAGCTCAAAGTTTTCTCTAATGAGCTTTACTTTACTTTAATTGTTTATATTGTTTATAATTTATATTTTACTTAATGAATTTCCTCACAATTCAATATTTAGGGTAATTATTTAATATTTGAATTTGAAATTCAAATTCATCATTGGTTTGAATTCAACCATGTCACTTTATTTAGAATTCAATCATGCAAACTCTCCCCTCTCTTCTCAAAACCCTAAACTAGTGAAGTGAGATGCAAGTTTGTCGCACTCTCGAAACCCTAACCCTGTAAGGTGTCGAGAGAGAAACTTGTCCCCCTTTGATGCAGTTTTTGTTTAAAAGCGCGAAATTTCCCCAGAATTTACAATGCAATGCACATCCCTTTCTAAAATCTACCCCTCGATCGTCACTAAACCTGGGACATTACAGCCTTTCCCCCTTAAAGAAAACTTCGTCCCGAAGTTGTGGTTGTAATACCTGAACAGTTCGGGGTATGTTTTCCTCAAGTCTTCTTCCTTTTCCCAGGTGGCTTCCCTCTCGGGGTGATGCTTCCATTGTATCTTGCAGTATTTTATAGCTTTATTCCTGAGTTGCTTCCAGCTTTCTTCGAGAATCTTCGCTGGCTTCTCGATGTATGTCAAATCTGGTTGTAACTCGAGCTCAGCATGTGATACTGGCTCATCTGGGGTCTTTAAGCATTTTCTGAGTTGTGATACATGGAATACATTGTGAACTTGAGCTAGCCTTCCCGGTAGATCCAATTCAAAAGCTAAACCTCGGTTCTGACTCAGTATCTTGAAAGGTCCGATGTATCTAGGGCTCAACTTTCCCTTTACTCCGAATCTCTGAAGACCTTTCATCGGGCTCACCTTAAGATATACCATATCTCCAACTTGTGGCTCCCAAGTCCTTCTCTTTTGGTCTGCATAGCTCTTCTGTCGACTTTGGGCTATCTTCAGTCTATCTCTTATGATGTCAATGATGTGTTGCTTTTCCTTGACATAATCAGGGTTGAACTCCTTGCTTGATCCAGCTTCATACCAGCATATTGGTGATCTACACTTTCTTCCATATAAAGCTTCGAATGGTGCCATCTTGATACTGCTTTGATAACTATTATTGTATGAGAACTCTGCTAATGGTAAGTGTTCTTCCCATGATCCTCCGAAGTCTAGGGCACAAGCCCTAAGCATGTCCTCTAGGATCTGGTTAGTTCTCTCGGTTTGTCCACCTGTCTGAGGATGATAGGCGGTACTATAGTCCAGCTTGGATCCTAAAGCTTCATGTAATTGCTTCCAGAATGCTGACGTGAACACGGATCCTCGATCTGACACGATCTTCTTGGGCACTCCATGTTTACTCACGATCTCTTTGATGTAAAGATCAATGAGTTTCTCTCCTTTGTCTTGCTGATTTACCGCTAAGAAGTGTGCACTTTTCGTCAACCGGTCCACGATTACCCATATCATGTCCTTCTTTTTATTGGTCATGGGTAGTCCGGTGATGAAATCCATTCCTATCTCCTCCCATTTCCATTCTGGAATGGGTAAAGGTTGTAACTTTCCTGCCGGACTCTGGTGTTCGGCCTTCACTCTTTGGCAGGTATGGCATTCCGCCACATATTGTGCTATTTCTCTCTTCATGTTGTTCCACCAGAATAGTTCCTTTAGATCCATGTACATCTTTGTACTTCCCGGATGGATGGAGTATGGTGTTTGATGGGCTTCCCGGAGTATTACTTCCTTGATCTCAGCAATATCCGGAACACAAATCCTCTTCTGGAACCATAATGATCCCATCTCTCCACGGTGAAATTCTGATGGTCTTCCTTCGTCAATCCTCCTCATCTCCTCTACGATGAATGGATCATCTAATTGACCCATGATTATCTCATTCTTGAGGTTGACATTCATTTCATCGGCTACTTGCAAAGCTGATAGTCCTTCGTGAGCTTCTTTCTCCCAAAGTTGTATTTGGGCTTGGCTTATTTCCTTCTTCAACTCCGGTGAAATTTCTGGTTCTATTCCGCCAGTACTCTTCCTGCTCAAGGCATCTGCTACAACATTAGCCTTTCCTGGAGTATAATTGATGGTCAAATCATAGTCCTTGATCAATTCAAGCCATCTTTTCTGCCTCATATTGAGTTCCTTTTGAGTGAAGAAGTACTTGAGACTCTTATGATCCGTATAGAGCTCACACTTGGCTCCATAGAGAAAATGTCTCCAAGTTTTAAGTGCAAAAACAACTGCTGCTAATTCTAAATCATGAGTTGGATAGTTCACTTCATGAGGTCTGAGTTGCCTCGATCCATATGATATTACTTTCCGATCTTGCATGAGTACACATCCCAATCCATGTTTGGATGCATCGCAGTACACGGTGTAATCCTTGCCATCTTCCGGAACTGCTAACACCGGTGCTGTGGTGAGTTTCTCTTTCAGAGTTTGAAAACTCTTCTCACACTCATCAGACCACACGAAAGGTGTGTTCTTCCTAAGCAGCTTGGTCATTGGTCCTGCTATCTTGGAGAATCCTTCAATGAATCTCCGATAGTATCCTGCCATTCCCAAGAATCCTCGGATTTCCTTGACATTCTTGGGTGCTTCCCAGTCCAAAACTGAGGCTACTTTGCTTGGGTTTACTGCTATCCCATCCTTACTAATGACATGACCAAGAAATTCTACTTGATCAAGCCAAAACTCACACTTACTGAACTTGGCGTACAGTTGGTGTTCCCTTAGTGTTTGCAACACTATCCTAAGATGTTCAGCATGTTCAGCTTTGTCCTTGGAATAAATCAAGATATCATCGATGAATACGATGACAAACTTGTCTAAGCATGGCATGAAGATCTTATTCATGAGATTCATGAATATTGCTGGGGCATTGGTTAGTCCAAAAGGTACTACGAGATACTCATGATGTCCGTACCTCGAGACAAAGGCTGTTTTCGGAACGTCTTCCTTCTTGATCTTTATCTGGTGATAACCGGATCTTAGATCAATCTTGGAAAAGACTCCCGCGCCTCTAACTTGATCAAAAAGATCTTGGATTCTAGGAAGTGGGTACTTGTTCTTGATTGTAACATTGTTCAGATTCCTGTAGTCTCCGCACATCCGTCGACCTCCATCTCTTTTATCCACAAATATCACAGGTGATCCCCATGGTGAGATACTCTCCTGTATGAATCCTTTCTGTTCCAGGTCATCCAATTGTTCCTTGAGTTCTTTCAACTCTTTAGGCCCCATCTTGTATGGTGCTTTAGCAATGGGTGCTGTTCCTGGAATTAGGTCGATAGTAAATTCTATCTCCCTATCTGGTGGCATTCCAGGTAATTCCTTAGGAAATACATCTTGGAATTCGTTGACAATTGGAATGTCCTCGAGTTTCACTTCCTTCATACTGTTCAGCTTCAACTCCACTTCAATCTGAGTATGCTTATCTCCTTGGTAAATGATTCTATCTCCACCTGGGCTTTTCAAAGACACTGTCTTATGGGTACAATCTATAAGTGCGCCATTCTCCTCTAACCAGTTCATACCAAGAATGACATCAATGTCCTTCATCGGTAAAATGAACAGGTCTGCGTCAAACGCACACTTATTGATCATGATGACTTGTCCAGGTTTAGTGTGGGTTACTAATATCGTTCCCCCCGCAGAAAGTATGGTTATGGGTTTATCTAATTTATTGCATCTAATCCCATGTTTGATGATGAATTGCTGGGAAATGAATGATGTAGTTGCACCAGTATCAAAAAGTACTTTGCCAGGATGAGTGAGTATCTGAAGCGTACCTATCACTGCTTGATCGGAGTTAACCACCTCCTCCAAGCTGGTGCAGTTCAACTTGCCGAAGGGTTTCTTGAGCTTGTTCCCTCCTCGGCTTCCTCCTCGTCCTGACTGACCTCCTCCATTCTTTCTCTTAGGGCAATCCCTAAGCATGTGTCCTTCCTCGCGACAACCAAAGCATATTATCCTTGGCTTTTTGCAATCCTTGGAAAAGTGTCCTTTTCCTCCACAGCTACGGCAGACTATCTGGTTGGCAGTAGAAGTAGTAGTCCTGTATTATAGTAGTTGTTGTTGTTGTTGTTGGTGTTGTTGTATCTAGGCTTGAAACTCAAGCTGGTATTGGGCTTGTTGCTGACAAACCTTTTAGGCTCAAACTTGGCCTTCTTCCTCTTCTCCTCCTGTAATTGCTTGAAGTCATCTTCCAGGGTGATGGCTGCATCCACCAATTCCTGGAACTCTGTTGCTCTCATCATTCTGAGCTGCACTTTAAACTGGGGACTTAATCCCCGCAAGAACCTCTTCTTCTTTTTGTCCTCGGTATTGACCTCCTCAACGGCATACCGAGACAACTTCGAGAACTCTCTGACATAAGTCAGAATAGCATTGTCTTTCTGCTCGAGACTCTCAAATTCTCGACGCAGTTCACTATGCTTTCAGGGACATTAGATTCCCTGAACTTCCTCTTGAACTCTTCCCAGGTAAATACCTTCTCAGCCGGATAAACGGCTACTATATTGTCCCACCATGATGCGGCAGGTCCACACAACAAGTGTGTAGCATAACGGACCTTCTCCTGGTCGTTGCAACCAACAGTATTGAGCTTTCGCTCGGTGTCCATAAGCCAGTCTTCCGCGTCCATCGGCTCGGGCGCGTATGCAAAAGATATTGGCTTTGTGTTCTGGAAGTCTGCCAAAGTGACTCCCTGATTCTCATGTCTCTCAACTCTGTTCTGTTGCAGCAGCTCCTGGAAGAATCTATTCTGCTGCTCCAGCGTCACACGCTGTCTTTCTTCCATCATCTGCATGTACTGGACAAAGTTCTGCTGCGTCATGGGTGGTGGTGGTGGTGGAAACTGAGTCCTGGCTGCATCGGCCTCAGCCTTCTGTCTGGCCTCGCGCTCGATGCGCTGCTCTTCACTCTCCTCACTCGGCGTTCCCGACATATCCCCCTAGTTCTGCAACACAAAGTGGTACTCATAGTTACTCCATGCGCAAGTTTTCTGAGCTCAACTTTGTGCACAGAACTAGTCACGCAATGGAAATCAAGAAGCAAATGCAAATCATACAAAACATATACCCTGTATATACATACATAAGTGGTCTTATTACAATACTCAGTAGCGATGTGAGTATGCAAACTCACTTATTAAAGTATATGTACAAATTTATACAAATATTACATACTACAATACATGTGGTACAACTGTATTGTAGTCTCGCCTCCCATGGTGGTCTCTAGTCGTGCTTCACTCCCGATACATCCCAGGCTTCCATCCGGTCGAACGTGAAGTCCTCCTGACAGAATCTGGAACATAGGGTCTTCCCGTAGGCTTGTAGTCGGAATCGGATGATGTTCCGAGGGCAAAATCTGTGTTCATGAACTGGTCATTCAGTGCATCATAGTCCACCCATCGGGTGTACTCCCCGGTGACTCCACCAAAGGTATTCCCACCTTCAGTATCAGACTCAATCAGCATCGGATACCCCTCAATATCTCCTCTATTATACTGATTGTTCTGAAACTGGGTTGTGGCATCATCATTCATCTCAGGATTATACCTAACCGAATCACTAGGGTTTCCAGTATCTTCTCCCCAACGCCAACCTGTTGAGTTTTCTATAGGAGTCACGGAATGCTGATGGTTTCCGGATTCCTCGCCACCTTCATAACCTCCATAGGAGTTATTAGGAAAATACCTAGGAGTAATAGGTGTGGTTTGCTGTTCTGGATGGTCAATACTAATGTAATCACCAGCTGAGTAAACTGGTGTAGGCACCACTCCCTCCATGGGTTCCTTTCCTTTTGTCTCCTCCTTGGGCTCGGTGAACTCTTCTAGCATTGTATCAATTGCTCCCGTCAAATGACGGTTCAACTGAAATAACAATGATAGTAAGTTACGGCTATTGTCCATATATTTTGCCGCTTCGGCTGGTTTGCGTTTGGCGTATTTAAAATGGTTCAGCATGGGATCATCCTCTTCCTCCAAGTGAGGAATGTGGGTGAATTCGGAACCCATAAGCTCTTTCGTCTTATGTTCCCGGATATCGGTTATGGCTCTCATAACAGCTATATGGTAGGCTGTGTTGATGGTTCTGGCTTCTCCTGCTGGCATAACTACGCTCATTCCCAAAGATTCGGGAAGTCGTAGCCCTACTCTACACTTTGCCAATACTGGTCCATCATAGTACCAGTATTTCGTCGCTTGAATTTGGGGATCGCACCCAAATTCAAGTAACATGGCACGTAGAATGTCTGCAAGTCCTCCGTCGTATTCACTCAAGTTTGAAGTCTTCACTTTCACATTACGTCCCGGGCGTGAACTTGCCATTGTTGGCTGTAGAAATAGAGAGAATATAAGATTAGTAATAATGCATCATAATAGAGATAATAAAGAATTATCGCACTAAAACATATGATTGTTGTATTCTCAATTGAATATACACCATATTTTTAGAGAATTCTTTACTAATCCTATTTGACTCCTAACGTTTTCGTCCCATTTACTAGGTTCCAACCTAAGGTCAAAGCTTTTGCTCTGATACCAACTGTGGTGACCCTGCATACCACTGCATGTTGTAGTATGCCAGTCGTTGATATAACATTCGCGAAGTACCAATCCGCAAATATTACATCCCTCAGAGTAGTACAACAGAACATAGCAGGTCCATAACTCATTCATACATTATTACAAACCATATATACATATCATCTTGGAGCTCCTCTTGGGTCCAAAGAGGTTTACTCCTGGGTTCGAGGCGAACCCAACTTAGCTTACAATATAGAAGTTTCACGAGACTTAACATTTATTCTCTCGAGCAGCTAAGTATTAAGAGTTCGCGCTGCTCGGCTTCTACTACTACTGGGTACTTCTAGGCTTGTTCTCCTCCGGAAGCCTCCCCGGTTCCGTAGACTATGAGGTAGTCTACGCCTTCAATACCTCCAGAGAGGTCTGGTTCTTCATAGCCGATGATGTCGGCTCCTTCAGGGTTGTCGTTGTCCTCCTCCAGATGATTCAGACAGTCTAAGCAGGGGATTTAAGAGTGGTATGAGTACGAGCGTACTCAACAAGTTCATATTAGGAAAGAGGTGTTTAATGCACTAACTACGGTACCAGACCAGAAAGTCTGATACCATGCAGGTTTTGATAACCATTTCTTCAAAAGGTTGTTTTATTCAGAAGAACTATGTCCGTCAGCCTTCACCGGTTTACTAGAACTTCATGGAGTTCCTTTCCGGCAGCGTTCGTAGTTCCAAATCCCGGAACAAGGAGTGACTGGTCACGATTCGTTACACTCTGCAGAGGTGTGTTACTTTACCCATAAGAGATCTTAACCTTGGTGCCAACCGGGCAGCTTTCCCGTCCACACTTCCTTTGGTGTGAGGCCCGGTATAAGGTCCTAGTCAATCATGTTCCTCCGCTACCTCGAACACCCACCCTTTGTTGCAATCTCCGACCCTGGGTCCACGCCGGTTCACTTACGCCAATTAAGGCTGGGCCCCGACCACGACGACAATGCAGGGCTCTACCATACATTCCTACGCCGGCAGTTGCAACCCATCATAGACCTCATTCCCGTTGGGACTTCTACGGGTTCCCACCCCTGCATCATGTCTCTCGAGATCATGTGCACCCGGTAATGAGCATCCGTTGATGAACGAGAGGTGGAAACACTTTTGACTACTCCGTCCCACTCCAGATCTTATGGTAAACACGGGTTATACGGCACAAGAATCACTGGACGACATTTGTTGTTTAATCCTAGATGGATATAAACCCTTGCAATGGAACCTCCACCATGTCAACACAATCCATGGTTCCATTGCCCACCACATAGTCATATTCATAGTTATGAAAATAGTGGTTTTGCTTTTTATGCAATAGTGATAAACATAGTACTTTGCAAGTAATTTGGTAAAAATACTCAAATGACATGAGCAAGCGATGAACTTGCCTGAACACTGCAAAGTTTTGCAGTTGGATGGTGTGGACTGACCCTTGTCCTCTGTCTCTGAAAAATAGCATCATTGTCCAATAAGGGCAATGGTTAAAGAAGCAATTATGCATGATTCCAGTTTTAGGGTTTGTTCCCCCCTTTCCCGGTGTTTATTGTTTTAGGTAGAAGGTTAATACTAAGAACAATTTAGGGATATCTGTTTAGGGTAAAATACAACCTTGAAATGTTGTCAAGGTGTTTTTATAGTCCAAAAGCATTATTGGACTTATTTTTATTATTGAAAATAATATGTGTGATTTAAATGATTATTTAAATCATCATATTAAGACTTATTCTTGATGGTCTTCAAAAATTCCCTTTGATATTTTATTTAGGTAGAGAATTTTATGCTGGTCTATTTTCATATTTTTAATTATTTTTTTAGAGCTATAATTAATTTTCTATGATTTTTTTAAGTTCAGCATTTTTTGGGTTATTTGTGAAAGACACAACTGCCCGGGCCACATCGGTGCAACCCGATGGTTAACCTAACCCAAGCCGCCCTTGGGCTCGGTCGATCGCCAGGCCTTCTCGCCGCTCACGCCCACGAACCTAGCTCTTTCGAGCTGCGCGATCCGTGTCGCCGCCCCTTTGCCGATTTATCCGGCCTACTCACGCCGTCGCCGCCGGTGAATCCGGTGGATCTGAACCGCCTCTCGACGGCGGACACGATGGTCCGCGTCGATCGACGCTCGCGTCTCCGCTCGCTCGCCCTCGACCCCTAGTGCTCGGCTCCGGGCGTTCGCCGCCGCCGTGCGGCCCCGGAGATGCCGTGGTCCTCTCCACGCGCTCCACGGCGCCACTGACGCCACGGTGAGCCTCGCCGTGGTGGTCTTTGGAGCTGCGCTCTGCCGCGGCCTGGCTTGGCCTGACTGCCGTGCCCGGCGTGTGCCGCCGTGCCGCCATGGCGTGCCTTCGCCACGCACCACCACCGGTGAGTACACCTTGCCTCCTTCTCTCCCTCTCTGCTCTACTTTCTTCTCTCCTACGCCTGGCTCGGTCGGCCTCTTCCTCCATGTGGGGATGCTTGCCGTGTCGGCGGCTCTTGCTAACGGCTAGCTAGCTTGTGCTTATCTTCTTTGTGCCTTCTCTTTGCCATGGATCTTGGGCTAATGTTGCTTGTCTAGTTTTGCTCTATGCACTCTACGTGATATCTTTGGACTCTCTTGTGACCCTCTTGTGATAGCTCATGATTATCCGATGATGCTCTGGCCTACTAACTAGCTTACGCATAGCTGCTTGCTACTAGGATATCCTGTGTATGCATATCCTTGGCCAGACTTGATTATGAAGCATGGTCTTTATATTATGCATGTGCGAGCCACATGTGGTCTTGATTCTTGCCAATTGCTCAAGTGTATTCATGTATGCTTGAGATAAAATCATAACTTGTTTATGTGATTATTTGTGAGACATCATTGATTATCTGTGGTGTTTAATTCAGAAAGCCTGTGTGATGTTAGTGATTGATTCTAGCATGCTTTCTTTGTGCCTATGTATCGGTGCTCCCTCGGGGTCTGTGTGACACTTGTGCTTGTGCTGAAGTGTGATGGTGCACGATCAAAAGCTACTGATGCTTGCGATCCATGGATCATTTGCAAATGTCAGTTTATGATTTACTTATTGATATCATTTATCGTGTTTCCTTAGTTGATTAAGTGGATAATTGATGTGAACTGCTGAGCAGTAATGATCATATAAATTGATTAAGTGATGCTAGAGGGATGCCAACACTTGTTGGGAACCTAGCTCCCTCTGAACCCTTCTGGGTAATGATGCGTGGCTTGGTGTGTGGTCTTTTGGGTTTGAGGTATGCTGACAGTCTTTTGATGCTGTCCAAGGGTAGCTCCCCTTCTCTGTGGCTTGCTGTGGTTGGTGAATGCATTACTGGTTAATCCCTTGTTGGATTTCCAGTGATCTTTGATGTTGACAACAAAAATAGACAGGATCTGTCTAATATCTGATGGCTTGCTTGGCTTTAGGTGCTAGATGATTTTGGAATGGCTAGTTAGGGATTAATCCATGTTGGATTTCTCTGGTAGTGTCACCATACTGACATACCAATGTTCCCTTGGTGATTTCCTTCTGGCTGATCTTCAGTTTGCTTCCACCAAATGGCTTAGTAGCCAGATGATGATACAAACTGGGTATTCTACCCATTTTGGCTTCTGTGACATATGCAAATGCTTATTTATGAGCAAACCAGGGTTTTGCTCAGGTGATCTGTTTATACCTCACTCCAGCTCCTAGAAATGGGTGTTGGTGTAGGGATTTGGCCGGGATTGTGATGTGAGATTGCCTGCTCCTCTGGTTAGCCTTGTGATTTCTACTTGTGCCTTGTTCTACAACGGTTCTAGTGGGCTTGTTATGGATAAGATTGGTTGTTTGGGAGCTTGGTGTTTCTTCTGACCCTTGTTCATGATGTTCTTACTGCTGAGAGCTCACGTCGACAGAATGACTAGGGTTTGGTACATGAAAAGTTTATATGGTGCTCCCCTTGCATCACAGTGTGACCTCTTTGCTTGTCACTTTGGTGACTCACTGTGTGTGTGTGCTGCATGCACACCACCACCGTGGCCCATTTTGTGTGTGTGTGTAGACATGTGCTATGCACTGGACTGGAACTTGGGCGTGGCATGGATCGGCTCGGCCACTTTGGTTCTCCCGATCATTTCTAGTTTCATTTGATTTCTAAACCTGCCAAGTGGCTATGCCACTTGGCATAACTTCTTTTTGTTGTGATTTTGTGCAGGGATCAACAATTGATCAAAATGGACATGGAGTTCATCAAATCCAAGATCAAGTGAAGATGATCTTGTAGTATTAAGACTAGGGTCATTACTTGTACTTTTCTTTTTATTCTCTTTATTTATCAATTTCCCAATTCTTGTAATGTGTTGTATTATTCATTTATTTTCTTTATGAATATTGTAATGACAATGTAAATTGTGTGATGATCAATAAAGCTCAAAGTTTTCTCTAATGAGCTTTACTTTACTTTAATTGTTTATATTGTTTATAATTTATATATATTTTACTTAATGAATTTCCTCACAATTCAATATTTAGGGTAATTATTTAATATTTGAATTTGAAATTCAAATTCATCATTGGTTTGAATTCAACCATGTCACTTTATTTAGAATTCAATCATGCAAACTCTCCCCTCTCTTCTCAAAACCCTAAACTAGTGGAGTGAGTTGCAAGTTTGTCGCACTCTCGAAACCCTAACCCTGTAAGGTGTCGAGAGAGAAACTTGTCCCCCTTTGATGCAGTTTTTGTTTAAAAGCGCGAAATTTCCCCAGAATTTACAATGCAATGCACATCCCTTTCTAAAATCTACCCCTCGATCGTCACTAAACCTGGGACATTACAGCCTTTCCCCCTTAAAGAAAACTTCGTCCCGAAGTTGTGGTTGTAATACCTGAACAGTTCGGGGTATGTTTCCCTCAAGTCTTCTTCCTTTTCCCAGGTGGCTTCCCTCTCGGGGTGATGCTTCCATTGTATCTTCGCGGCCTCCGGCTCGGCGGTTGCGTCAGCGTGCAGGCGTTCAGTCGGGTCGACGGTTTCGCCGATAAGATGTGGATCCGCGATTAGGACGATGGAGAGCTTGGCTTGAAGGGTTGGTCCTAGCCGGAATCCAGCACTCGTCCGGAGGGACGATCGGAAAGTTTCCGGCGTAAAGAACACGCCCCACAGCGTCGTGTCGTCGTAACTTCCCATGGCAGAGCCCTCCGGTTCCGGCCTCGAACACTCTCGGGCCCCACGGTGGGCGCCAGCCCAGCCCGTTGCTTAGCTAGAGCGGTACCTCGGAGATCCTCGGGGAAAAGTAAAGCCATGAGGCGAGTGTCCTCGGGGCAGTAGTACGCGAGTTACCCGGCCAGTGCCTGCCCAGGAGATAGGGCCTACATACTTATCTGGAATTATCACAGCGCTTGCGTGTTGTTACAATGAGTTGTGGTTCTGCCTCTAGGGCTCCCGGGATCCGCAGCTTATAAAGGCGCACGGATCTAGGGTTTACATGGAGAGTACCGGAATACAAGTTGCCTAACTACGGTACAATGTCTTGCCGTGTACGTCAAGGATCCGCCTTCCCATCTATGTCGTTCCGGATCGGCTACCTTAATGGGCCCTAGCGGATCCGTCCTGTCCGATCGGTGGATCCGGCCTCCTTGTTCTGGAGCTGGTCTTCATCCAACTTGATCTACAGCAAGTGGGCCGCCCGATGGGCCTCATGCCACCATCACCGTCTGTGCGCACCCGGGCTTGCCGGATCAGACTGCTGTCGATGGTACTCCTTTGAAGTATACCCACAACGATGGCAGCAACGATGCTCTAGCATGGGCACCGGATGCTCTAGTAGGCTATTAACGGACGGATGCTCTGGACCTGCGGCGATCGTACTTCCCGATGCTTCGATTCTTTCTTTGCTTTCTTCTTAGGAGGTGGTCTTCTTGCTGCGGATGCTCCGGCACTTGGTGATTTCCTCTTAGATGCGGTAGACACTTACCAGTTCTTTGAAAACACTTGATTTCCTCCATGGTGTTGTAGAAGTTGTACCTATCTTCCTCTTCCATGGTCTTTGAGTTCGAGAGTCTGCGGCAGGCTGTCTTCCTCTTAGGTGCGGCGGGGAGCAGGTCTTGAAGAGGCTTGGGCCAACAGGCTGGAGCGGCACTTGGTGGTGCAGCGCACTGGTGCATCCACTTGGTCCTCTGGAGCAGCGAGTTGGTCCTCCTAGAGCACTTGCCTCTACTGTTCTCTGTGAAATAAAGAAACATAAGGTACTAATCAAGGTGGGGATGAAGCATAGCCAACACGATGTTTGTTTTTCCTCCTCTGTAATGAAGGATTCGATTGGGACACCCACGGTTAGGGTATACTGTGCCCAACTTTGCCACAGTTGCCTTTGATGTGCCACAAGTGTGTTTGGTGACACTTTCTCAGATGAAGGTTTTCATGTTTAATGACTGACCATTAGGTGTAAAAAGGACAACCTTACCTTAGAGAGCTGCACCATCCTCTTTGTCTTTGCAATTCATGTGGTACAAGTTTCTAAGCTGTAACGATATGCAGGGTTTACGGTGCTCTTGGCCCAGTACACATCAAGGAAACACATCTTCATGCATAAGCCTTGTTCATGGTGCAATCCTACTCTCATCCTTGCCGGACCCTAGGGTCCATATTCTTAGCTGCTCTTCCCTTTGGCGAGCCCGGGACATTGTCTCAAAGCCATCATCATCTCTGGGTCTAAATCACCATCTTGCCCTTCATCATCAGGATGGCGGCCAATCTCTTGGTGTTGTACTTTCTGACCCAGCTTACAATGTGATGCAGTGATGAGTCCTTTCCTCAGCAATTTTTTTTAGTTCTTTGCAGGCTGTCTCTTGCAAAACCTCACGGTCGATTATCATCATAGGAGGATTCTCCCTGAATCTGAGAATATGTCTTCAGGTTTCTCATCCTCATAATACCTTGCTTCCACCTCTCTTTCTCTTCTTCAAATAAATAAGTTTCTCATTGAGCTCACTTTCTTCATGGGATTAATCTCCTTCATCCTCTTCATGAAATCTCCATCTTGCTCATCATCGGAAAGACTCTTTCCTGTCTTCTGCAATTTCTTCTTGCTTATCATACGAACGACCTTCTGCAATTTCTTCTTCCTCATCATCTGTACAACCTGCTGCAATTTCTCTTTGCTCATCAACATTCAGCTTGCCCTTGTCATCAATATTGTCTCTTTGATTGCCAATTAAAGCATAGCTAGTCATCAGTGCTTGAACAAATTCTTCTGGCTGGGTAAACCACACCATCATCATCATGTCATTAAACAACATGGTAACCTATTTACGACATAGGAATTTGCTATTCTACGCTGGTTTTGTTGTTGATGTTTGCAGCGATGAGCTACCTCTTAATAACATTGATATTTATGCACTTCTTCTCCTCATATAGCTCAATCATCTGCTCCACCTTACTCATTCCATCAGTACTTCCATTCCAGCAACCCCCTATGTCCTTTTCTTTCACAAAATACATGCGGTCATTGATTCCATACCCCTCTAACTCAATTATAGTTAACAAATTCAGATATGTGATGTACGATCCGCCTAAACATCATTCTAAATTTATCACCATCCATCTAAATTGAACCTTACATCCCAATTCGTCATCTAGACTACAAATATTGAGAGGAAGAATAGTTAATTCTCTATTTTGCCTAGCACAAATCAGTTACACACTTTGTACGAGGAGGAAGAACAAAATATGTGAGAAATGAAGTACTTACTCGTCGTGGCGCGAATCCGGATGTACGGGCTGCTTTGGACGGGGTTCTCCTTCAAACCTTGGCCACGGCGGTGGCGGCTGCTTTCTCCTGGTGAATAAAGAATCAGGGTCA
The DNA here is from genome assembly GCA_030979885.1 of Lolium multiflorum. Lineage (NCBI taxonomy): Eukaryota > Viridiplantae > Streptophyta > Magnoliopsida > Poales > Poaceae > Lolium > Lolium multiflorum. The sequence continues at coordinate 170,421,289 of CM061753.1, read as the reverse complement.
ACGGATTTGGGAGCTCCGCGATCGTCACGTCCGCGTGAGCCTGGCCTCCCGAGGATCGAAGCAACCTCGCATTGCGCCATCCTCTCTTCCGACTCGTGCCGCCCTCACCATCAATGACATAATCTCTTCCAGCTCCCGGCCCGGCGGCGACTGAGATGAGTGAGTTGAATCCTACACAGTAGGCCCCCAAGTGGCTAACTCGCCGTCGCCACCCTCTCCCTCACGCCACCCTCTCTTCAGCTCCGGCGCCGCCGCTCGGTGAAAGTCAGGCAGACAGTCGCCGCCGCCACAGCTATCGAGTCATGGGACAGTCCAGCGAGGGGGACTGCCTCAACCCTGTCGGAGCAGTTGGAAGTTAGGGCACGACGCGCGTTATGAGACAGCAACAGCACCGTCTATGCTGTGCCGCGTAGACCTGACGGTGGGCCCAATTCGTCAGGTTCGTGATTCAAATCGGTTAGGACGTGAATGATTGCACCTTACAACGTGTTAACAGCAAGTGGTGGTTTTTGAAAACAGACCCGAATAGTGAAATGACTGCCTGATATGTGGTGGTTTTGTAATTTTCTCTCCGAGAACAAAGCTCTCTCACGCTGGAGCTACGCGGATATGAAAATCCAGCATGTGATGACGTTGTAGTACGGTGCCCGTAAGTGCGATTGGCGCACTTGGAGCGACTCACACTAGAGTGTGATGCATGCGAGGACAGCAAGAATCTAACACCAGCGGCCCCGTGGGTGCTGCGAAAGCGTACGGAATGCGATGGACGTAAGCCGTCGCAGTGGCCACATCCTGAGTGACGAGACGTGCGCAGAGCCCGATCTGCCGGTGCCGGCGGAGATCGCCGCGGCCAACCGCCACGTGCGCAGGCGAGGCACGGGCGCAGCCGCCGTCGTCTCTCTCTCTCTCAAAAAGTTGTTCTACTTTCCCCAATTTTCATTTGTTGTTAAATGGTGAAGTTCATTTGTATTGAGTGATTTCTTTGTTGATGTTCTTATCCGAAAATGGCGGGAGTTCATTTTGTATTGAGCGGCATAACGCCATACGCCACACGGGGCAAATCGTTTAGGATGCCCGCTGGAAGTCAGAGACCGGCATCCCGCGGCATGTGAGCCCTCCTCACCGGCCTCGTCTCGTCACCGTTACCTAGTCATGAAATTGGGTTTCTATAAACGTCATAGAAATCAATAGTAACAACCTTCGGTACTGGGGCTTGTAGTGGCTGCTGGCTCAGTACTACTTTTATCTTAAATATTTGCTCTTTACAGGGAATAACAACAACAATGAAACCTCATTGCAGTCGACACTCTTATCACTGAATTTCCTTCCACTTTCTTGCAGCGTCAAAAAATTAAGATGGACAAGTAGCTAACATCTAGTTTTTTCAATAGATGATAAGTAAAAAATTCACCACATCCTTTTTGAAGGTGCAATGCCGTGGCTGGACGTACTAACTTCATATTCATTAGGTGTAGACTACTTGCCTTTCTGCACCACCTTTATTCGTTCAATGTCATTGTATTTTCTCTCATCTGTCAATCTTGCCAAGGTGAATATCAACTGGCACCAACCACTTTGATATGCATTTTTGCGCTGCCGTGATAGTGACGTTTGTTTTCTTGCCTCTCTTAGAATGCACCTAAATGTTTTTGGTATATTATTAAAAAGATTTCCATTTTACTAAGTTCTGGTTATTAAAAATGCGTTGTTTTGTCGATGGAACATCGTAGAAAAATTCTTTTCATATCTAAATAATATGATAAGTTGTTTAAGTGTTACTTGCATATATAATTGCTCCTTTTGTCTTTGAGTACAAGGCCACTGTCTCATTTCCGAAACCAAGTTAGCGTATCCTAGTAGTATTGAGCTCTTCTGATTGGTTGGCATGGAGCTTTGGTTCCGTCTAATCGAATTTTGGTTCCGTCTAATGTAATTTTAAGTGACCGTTTATTAAATCTGTGATAAATTTCATGTAAGATCTATAACGATATGACAGTAAGATCTCTTGGGTGACGTTTCAGTCCCAGTGTTCCAAATAAAAAAGGGAAATTTGCTACGGGACACCGTTATTTTATGGCATTTCTTTGGGCTCTAGCAGAAGCTAGAATAATATGCTTTGCGAGATACCATTACAGTTAAAGCAGCACATTGTGAACAGCACCATTGCAGCAATTTTTGCACTTTACTGTTTTCAAAACTTGATCATCTCACCAAAAGTCTGAAAGCTTTTCCCGTTTTTCGATACAGTGGTGTATTACAGCAAATGTCTTGTAATATAATAGTATGCTGAAACGCGTTTCTTTGATGTTTGATAATCTTTGAAAAATCTTTGGTATCGTACAACAGAAGGCCACCCCGAAAAAAAAATCAGAATCAGATCAGATTGTGACGCCACATCTCGGTAGAAAAAACGGAAAGAGCTCTCCCATGAGCGCCTGCCGCCGCCCACCAGACGCTGCCGCTGCGCGGCCGACGCCGCCGCCCCTCGCCCCGTCGCGAGTCGCCGCCCGTCAGCCCGTCGCGGGGATTCAGCACGAGGGCGCGCGCACTCAGGCTGCAGCCCGACGCCCTGAGTCCTGACCGGAACTTCTCCTCGGCCATGTCTGCTGCGCTATCGCTCTCTTCACCGGCTGGATCGGGAGACACCCAGCCACCACCAGATGGATCGGGTCGAGCAGCCGCCGCCTCGTCTCCCGCAGGATCGGACGCCATTCGTCAAGGCCAGTCAATTGCTTGAAGAAATAAGGCTGCTGGGTACGCGTCGTTGCCCTCCCTTTGATGCTAGTCTGCTGAATGAGTCGTTGCATGATTGATTGCTTCAAGTTGAGCAGATGCAGCCATATAACGAGTATCTCCTTTGTGAGTTTTTAAAGAAAGAAAAGGAAGAAGGGATCTGAATTCAACTTCATTAGACTGCTGCTAGTAATGTTGGGCTATGGTGGGTTGCAGATGTAAATGCAGATGGCTAGCAATTTTGAATTTTTTATTTGAGGTCCTCATCTCTTAGTAGACTATCCTTTGTACTGTACAATATAATGTTTTGAAACATTTCTGGCGTACCATATTTGCTTCCATAGCAGACATCTAGTTATTGGATTGCTTCTAGTGCCCAGATTTTTATAGAGCGATTAGTATCTAAAAGTGGCATTTAGCTTTTGCTGAATAGTGAATAGGGTAGACTTGTGCAACATGTCAGACTTTGGATATTTCAATCCTTTGTACCTCAACTTACTTCGGCTGTACCTAGTGATCTTGACCTTTTGTTCTTGCATACAGTGAGACATCTGAATATGAAATTTGTCTTGGTCTTGTTGAACCTTGTAGCTAAACTCTGATATATTCGTGTCTATTTCATTTGATGATTACCTGGTTCTTGTAGGTTCCAAGTGATCAAGAAGCTACCATCTCTTTATCCGCTCGGCAATATAGTCAAGAATATTGGAAAATATTATCACCAACTTGTATTAAACAGTTATTGATTGATAATATAGTCTCTCCATACTCTTTCTTACTCCTGGATAAGTTTCTCTTCATGAATGTACACGTGGTTCTTGTGATAAACCATATTCATGACAAAGATAATAGAACCAGTTTATTTTTATGATTCCAGTCTAAGCGTTGGCATCTTAATGATCTTAGTTCTTTTTTGGATGTTCTAATGATCTTAGGAGGAGCACAGGAGCCGACAACGTGCTACTTAGGGAACACAGGCCGGCGACGCGCTGGGTTAGCAAGGAGCACAGCAGCTAGCGACACGCTGAATGATAATGTAGTAGTGCTGCTAGAATGACCAACTGTAGCGTGGATGATGTAAGTGATGTTTTATGCGTGTGGTTATGAAATGCTTACTGGATTGCTTTGTTCACTAGAGGTTTTGTTCTTAACTGTTGCAGCTGCTTTAGTGTGTGTTCGGAATTTTGATGAATAGTATGTCAGAAATACAAACACGGATGTTAACTGATGCCTCAGTTCTCTGCAGATTTTTTTTTCTTTTTTTTGAAGCGGAGGCTTTGCCTCATTCCATTAATTAAGAGAAGAAAATGCCCAATTTTGGGAAAAATCGGACGAAAACCAACAACACACTTGCTTTTGACCAACTCGGCTACCCACCACGAAGCACACGAGCCATCGAAGAAGACCATCATTGAGGATGTCGTGGAGCATCACAGTAATCCTCCTCCACGAGCCAGCGATCCCGACTTCACCTTAGACAGCACTTAAGCAGAGACCCTACTTCGCAAACAACATCGGAACCCAAGTGAGCCTATGCCAAACAGTCGACCCCCAAGCACGTCGAGGAGGAGGCAGCTCCGACTTCAACCGTGACCTTCATAGGAGAAAGTTGCACGCCTTGCACCGACGCAAGCACCAATCAAGTGGCATCGTTGCCACAAGTCGCCTCGCAGCTCCGACTTCACCATCGGCATGGGTGGCGAAGGACATGCAGCAAATCCGATCGCTCACCATTGGCATGTGGCCAGCGTAACGACCTTGGCGTGACGTCATCTTCGCGGTCCTCCGACCTACAGCAGCTCAAATAAATGGACCGAGGCGGGGGAAAGTATGATTGGGCACCGACACCTCTCATAATCACATCATGTGGCCTTCCCACATGGGCCAAAGCCAATTCACCCGATGGCGTTGTATTGGGGAACAAGTGGAGATGCTCTTATATATCACTCATTCACCTCCCTACGTATCATGTGTGCTAAGAAAGGTCTACAGCCAAAAACAGCCAAGTAGGTTAGCACGCCGGTGTATGTATTTTGCATGTAGCGCAAGCTGCAAGTGCAATAAGCAAGGTAAGTGTCATGTTTGTTCAGTTTTCAGTTCTACAGTGTAGGTGGTTTTTAATAAAAAACTGAAATTTATGTTCCTTGAACGTTAAGAAGCACCATCTTATTGGGTCAGGGTCACCATCGTGCGCCCACATCTCTAGCGTCAAGGTTCGAATCCCACTCTTGCGAATTTATTTTAGTTTTCCAGCGCCAATATAGCTGCTTTAAAACTAAAATTACCCAGTCTCATCCGGATGCTTGACCGCTCAAAAGGACCTTTCGTTTTTTATAATATTAAGTAGAATATATTAGAAAGTTTCGGTCCCACAGATTTTGGTTCCGGTCCCATATTTTGTAGCCGTCCGTCTGGTTTCATCTATTTACCACCATTAGATCAAGTGGATAGATGGTTATTAAAAATGTCAATCAGCACATAAAACTTGTAAGTAGTATTATGTAGAAGAATTCTGTTTTCAGT